>OZ035828.1:27002806-27602806 GCA_964034765.1 Knipowitschia caucasica | reverse complement strand
GACTTCCTGTTTGTAACTTCCTATTACTTACAACAGCAATGATTGGTAAACTACAGCTTTCTCTAAATCAAAATTTGTGGATGGATGTTTTTGTTGTCTTTGAGATTACAAACGTTTTGTTGAATGTTCCATAACTTTTGTGCATTAAACACGTCCCACTATGGGGGATGGGCTGTAGTTGGACTAGCAGCTAGCTAAGGGGGAGCAGCTAACTTATAGCATGCACCAATGAGACAGATCTTGGATACCAGGGGAGCATCTTCCTAAGCATCTTCAGGAAGAGAAACCATCTGAGTGGTTTGTAGATTACATATACATAACTTTCTGCTGTTTTCACCTGTTTGAGCTGCATCTCTGAGTTGACTCTGACGTTGCAGATCTCACAGTGAAAGGTGCGTTCCTGAGAATTTGGGTCTGAACCCAAGTCGTGGTCTGGACCGGTCCAGGGACAGAGCCGGGGATAGGCTTTGATGGGTCCCTGGCCGCGGCGAGCTTCTAGGATTGTCTTGTGTTTGGTTCCTGCAGCAAACAGAAGGAGGTTAAGGTCTTGCCGATGCAGGAGGGTCTGTTGGACAGTTAGTGTCTAACAAGAAGGACTGTGGTGATGATTCAGGAGTCGGACACTTTAACATTCTACAACTTGTATGGACATTTATCAACATTCATTCGTGTTCTATATTTTTGTTTCTTAACTGTTGATTCTCTGATGTGTGTTGGAGATTTCAATGGTTTTGTTAACGCCTCTGACTACTTACTGCTGTTGTGATATAGGCCTACACAAGAATACATTTTATTATATTGTAATTGTCTGAGAGGGAAACATGGACGGTGAATCTGAAAACCAATGACATCACACAGTTCCCTCAAAGTCCTCTACTGCTGCTGTTCACCCACTGCCCCACTGTTATCTGCATCTGGGAACTGGTCTCCCCCAGCCTGGATTTACAGCCTCAGTCCTGGATCTACAGCCTCAGTCCTGGGTCTACAGCCTCAGTCCTGGATCTACAGCCTCAGTCCTGGATCTACAGCCTCAGTCCTGGGTCTACAGCCTCAGTCCTGGATCCACAGCATCAGTCCTGGGTCTACAGCCTCAGTCCTGGATCCACAGCATCAGTCCTGGGTCTACAGCCTCAGTCCTGGATCCACAGCATCAGTGTAAAAGAAAGGGTACAAGGTGTAGAAGGGTTTGTGTACAACGCCCTCTCCTGGTGACAATAACATCACAATCAGAGTTAAGAGTCTCACATCTAAACTCAACAAAGGAGTTGTTTCCTGAGCAGTTCCTTGTGCCTCCTGTAGGGAGAAGTGTTGCTCTAATGAAGCAGTGACCTTTCTTTGATGATTTAGATTTTTACTGCAATTTATGAAATAGTTTAATTCATTACAATAAAATCCTCCCATCTCACCATAATGTAATTATTCTAAAAAATCGTATATGTCACCATAAAATAATAATAATAATAATAATAATAATTATTATTATTATTACTATTATTATTATTATTATTATTATTATTGCAGTGAAAATTATAATAATGATAACTATTTTAATCATTATTTTCATAATAATGACAATAATAATAAAACAGATCAAACCTTTGTTGTGTGCCTCGAGCTGAGACAGTGAGTTCACGGCCACTTTGCAGAGAGTGCAGTAGAGCAGCTTCTTGGTCTTCTCCTCCTCAGACTCTGCAGAGGAGGAGGCAAGGGCCGTGGAGGGGTCCACAGGGGTCACAGCGAGGGCCGGAGAGGGGGGAGAGGCAGGGAGGTCTGAGTCTGAAGGGCTGAAAGGAGGAGTGGAGCTGGGGGAGCACTGACTGTCATCTGTGGAAAAAAATGAGGATCAAAAGACAGGGCAGTTGCAGTCTCCGGGGCAGCTGCGGCCACCAAGGCAGCTGCGGCCACCAGGGCATTCAGCAAGTGTGAAATGTGTCTGAGTCAGCTACTGTATGCACTAGTGTCTCCTATGTTTCAATTCAATGTATTTTTATATTACCCTAAGGCTATATCCACACGAAGACAAAACGCTTATAATTTCAGAAACTTTTTCTGTAAACACGGAGTTAGCTCAGTAAATGTGTGCGTCCATATGAATGTAGTCAATACGCCTGAAAACGCTGTGAAACTATGCCAGACCTGTTGGTGGCGCTGTGACGCAATGACGGGATCAAGCCCAAACTTCCGTGACGGGAACTGGGCATGCGCAGAATTTTGTAAACAGACAACATGGTGAGTGGGCGAGCTGGTACTACATTAGTATGGACGGACGATGAGGTTGAACTGTTGCTTCGGGTCGCACTGGATTACAAAACCAACAAGCTACATTGTTGTTGTCATTATTTTCTGAGTGCGGCGCATGCGTGCTTTAACAAGAGGCGGGGCAATGACGCAAGCGTCTCAGATACATTGCGGAGAGGCAGTAACCACGGAGCGGCATATACGGAGTTTTGAAATCTTTCCACTCTGGGACCTACTTTCAAAAATGTTCGTTTACACCCCCCCAAAACGCCGGCCTCGTATGGACGATACACTGGATTGATAAAGTATTTTTACGTTTAGGCCTGAGCTTGACTTCGTGTGGACAGGGCCTAAATCACATCAGAAATTATCTTGAACGATTTTACAAAGTTGTCGATTCTCCAAAGCAGATCAGAGAATGAACTGATCAAACACAGAGCCATTGGCTTACAAGGGGCAGATGACCTGTACCATTTGACCTCTGTGCTAAACTCACCGTGTCTGTCTGAGTCCGGGCTCGCTGCTCGCCACTCAGGGTTAGGGTTCTGAGAGCTCTTCGTCTCGATGCCTTTGACACGGCGTGCATGACGGTTCCCTTTGTAATGCGCCTCAGCTTGACTCTGCACACAACAAATCAGAATCCAGCTTCATCCAAGACCACAAAACCCACCTCCACCAATCAGAACCCACCTCCATCACAGAACCCAAGTCCACAGAACCCTAACCATTACAGAAATCTGTAAGCGAATGCTAACATTGGCCTTTATGCTAACGCAGCTTCCTGTGTTGGAGTTTTGTACAGAAAGAGAATTGAATTAAATACTAAACCGTTTCAAATTACTAAGATAGTTTGAAATCTTTGTGAAATGCAAGGCAAGTTAATTTGTATAGCACACTTCATACAGGGTACCCCAAAACAAGACCATGGCTAACACAAGCAGCTACAGAAATCATACAAAATCAGTTTATTTGTGTCTTGCCCTAAATCACAGCAGCAGTCATCTCTGAGGACTGTATAAAGTTGTGGATTTGCCAACAACAGAAAATCTCTGTCTAGATGTGTATGTGTGTGTGGGTGTGTGTCTGCATGTGTGTGTGTTTGGCAAATAATGGAATTCCAGCTTTAGTTTCCTTGTTTTCATTGATGTGAGGATATATTAAATCAGACACACAGAGAGACACATAGACACACAGAGAACACACAGAGACACACGCAAAGAACACACAGAGACCAAACTGTGAGCTCTGTCCCCACACTGCTCCAGTCTCTGCTCCAGTCTCTTTTCCAATCTCTGCTCCAGTCTCTGCTCCAGTTTCTTTTCCAGTCCAGTCTCTTTTCCAGTCTCTGCTCCAGTCTCTGCTCCAGTCTCTGCTCCAGTCTCTTTTCCAATCTCTGCTCCAGTCTCTGCTCCAGTCTCTTTTCCAATCTCTGCTCCAGTCTCTTTTCCAGTCTCTGCTCCAGTCTCTGCTCCAGTCTCTGCTCCAGTCTCTTTTCCAATCTCTGCTCCAGTCTCTTTTCCAGTCTCTGCTCCAGTCTCTGCTCCAGTCTCTGCTCCAGTCTCTGCTCCAGTCTCTTTTCCAGTCTCTGCTCCAGTCTCTTTTCCAGTCTCTGCTCCAGTCTCTGCTCCAGTCTCTGCTCCAGTCTCTGCTCCAGTCTCTGCTCCAGTCTCTGCCTCGGTCTCAGGAGACAGTCAGTGTATCCAGTGTATTGAGTGAGACCCATATAGCTGTGTTTATTGGTGATGACAGAAACACATGTGCCAATGAAACACAATCACTGCTGCTACTACTACTACACCAGCTATTATTGCCACTACTACTACTACTGCTGCTGATGCTACTACTACTACTACTACTACTACAGCTATTATTGCTACTACTACTACTGCTGCTGCTGATGCTACTACTACTACTACTACTTCTACTACTACTACTTCTACTACTACTACTGCTACAATGACTACTACTGCTACTACAACCACTACTGCCAGTCTCTGTGCTCCTCAGAGTCCTAGGAGGAGGCCAAGTCCATCTGCTGGTCACATCTGCAGAAATCTGTAGACTTAGGCCCCATTTAGACAAAGACGCTGCGGAGATGCTGCAAAGCAATGAGCAAAAACGACTAGGCTCCCAAACAGCGTTAAAATGACTACAGAAAACAATAAGTTTGTGTAAGCTCTCAGTCGTACAGGGATTAGTCAAAGCAAAGGAAGGTTTCTCACCCATCATCTGTACTTCTTAGCAAGTTTTCCCGACGTTTCGTCCTCAATCCTAAGGACTTCTTCAGGGAATGAATTCTCAGACCGCGCGTTGGAGATTTATAACCTATGGGTGTGGTTAGCCACACCCTAATCCTGATACTAACTCATAAACAATCTAAGATCTGTTTGATGTAGAAGGGAGCAGGTCTAACGACCCTGCTGAGGCTAACGACCCTAACTCATTAGCATGTCACTGACCTTGTCCCAAGTTAGGGCGTTGTTTTTAGGATGTCGTCATAGATGCGAGGCAAAACAAATCTTAACCCTCCTCCTCTGTTAAGAGAAGGTTTTTGTTTCCTCACAAAAATGGCTTCTTTCACCCCTCTCTCAAACCAAATTCTTCTCCCGAGCCAGAATTTTAACCTCTGTGTCATCCACCGTGTGGTTGGAGGCCTTGAGGTGGAGATGAACAGCCGACTGTGGCCCACTAAAGTTTTCTCTACGATGTTGGTAAAGTCGTTTCTGTAGAGTTTGTTTGGTTTCTCCAATATAGTGGTCAGTGCACTCCTCTTCACTACATTTAATTGAATACACCACATTGCTCTGTTTGTGTCTGGGTGTTTTGTCTTTAGGATGCACTCATTTCTGTCTTAACGTGTTGAAAGGTTTGAAATACACAGGGATTTTTGTGTTGCCTAAAGATTCTTTGTAGTTTCTCTGAAACTCCCACCACATACGGTAAGGACACCCCTCTCCTCCTACTTTCTTCTGTCTGTTGGACTGTGTCTCTGGCCTTTCTCGTCCTTTGGGCTTTATTAAAAGACCACTTGGGGTAGCCACATCTGGAAAGTGCTCTCTGAACATGTTTGGTTTCTCTGTTCTTTCCCTCCGAGCTTGTGGGGACCTGGTGGGCTCGGTGTTGAAGCGTTCTAATGACCCCGAGTTTGTGTGGTAGCGGATGATTTGAATCAAAGGCCAAGTACCTGTCAGTGTGAGTGGACTTTCTGAAGACCTCAGTCTCTAATTGTCCGATCTCAAGGATGATGACCTTACAATCTAGAAAGGCGAGTTCACTCTCCTTAGCATCCTCACGAGTTAAATTTATAAATGGGTTCACCGAATTAATGAAAATGGTTCCACTTCCTGTTTCTTTAACTTAACCCATGTATCGTCTACATATCGAAAACAATGGCTTGGCGCTGTCCCTTGGTAAGAGCCCAGGGCTTGTTCCTCCAGTTTCTCCATATACAGATTGGCCACTGTTGGAGAGACTGGGAGATGGGCTCCTCAGTCCCAGTCCCCAGTGCTAAGGAGAGTGAACTCGCCTTTCTAGATTGTAAGGTCATCATCCTTGAAAACGGACAATTAGAGACTGAGGTCTTCAGAAAGTCCACTCACACTGACAGGTACTTGGCCTTTGATTCAAATCATCCGCTACAACACAAACTCGGGGTCATTAGAACGCTTCAACACCGAGCCCACCAGGTCCCCACAAGCTCGGAAGGAAAGAACAGAGAAACCAAACATGTTCAGAGAGCACTTTCCAGATGTGGCTACCCCAAGTGGTCTTTTAATAAAGCCCAAAGGACGAGAAAGGCCAGAGACACAGTCCAACAGACAGAAGAAAGTAGGAGGAGAGGGGTGTCCTTACCGTATGTGGTGGGAGTTTCAGAGAAACTACAAAGAATCTTTAGGCAACACAAAATCCCTGTGTATTTCAAACCTTTCAACACGGTAAGACAGAAATGAGTGCATCCTAAAGACAAAACACCCAGACACAAACAGAGCAATGTGGTGTATTCAATTAAATGTAGTGAAGAGGAGTGCACTGACCACTATATTGGAGAAACTAAACAAACTCTACAGAAACGACTTTACCAACATCGTAGAGAAAACTCTAGTGGGCCACAGTCGGCTGTTCATCTCCACCTCAAGGCCTCCAACCACACGGTGGATGACACAGAGGTTAAAATTCTGGCTCGGGAGAAGAATTGGTTTGAGAGAGGAGTGAAAGAAGCCATTTTTGTGAGGAAACAAAAACCTTCTCTTAACAGAGGAGGAGGGTTAAGATTTGTTTTGCCTCGCATCTATGACGACATCCTCAAAACAACGCCCTAACTTGGGACAAGGTCAGTGACATGCTAATGAGCTAGGGTCGTTAGCCTCAGCAGGGTCGTTAGACCTGCTCCCTTCTACATCAAACAGACCTTAGATTGTTTATGAGTTAGTATCAGGATTAGAGGTTATAAATCTCCAACGCGCGGTCTGAGAATTCATTCCCTGAAGAAGTCTTTAGGATTGAGGACAAAACGTCGGGAAAACTTGCTAAGAAGTACAGATGATGGGTGAGAAACCTTCCTTTGCTTTTACAGAAAACAATGTAGTTTTAGCGCCCGGCCAGTAGTGGGCAGTGGAACTTTAAAACATAACACACACAACCCCTGCAGTGTTAACCATTTCCTCAACATAATCCTTCTCAAGTCACAGCAAAGACGTGAAAGAAAGCACCAACATCATTCTGCATTTAACAGTAGCAGTAGTAGTAGAACAGAAATGTTTGTTCTTAGCTACTGCGCGTGTCCAAATGTACGTGCAGGAAAGTAGAGGTCATAGCAGGCAGAGAATTCACACCTTTTTCTTCACACGGTGAAGAAAAAGATACTGTATCTGGTATCTGTTCTGTTCCACGCAGGAGGCAGTTTCTAAACCCCCCTGAAACACATTCTCTATGTAAACAGGAGGCCAAACCGATACCCAACTCTAACCTTTTACTGTATAGACGCGGCCTTACAGTGGTCCCTCACCGTGTGTCAACTCAACATAATATGACACTGATGCATTATTATTATTATTATCATTATCCTTATTATTATTATTAGGAAGAAGAAATGGCCTCTGCTGCAGTTTTAGATTTTAAGTTTTTTCTGTCATTTTGCCATTTCTCTCCAGTCCCCGTCCTCCTCTCTCTGAGCAGAAACGAGCTTTGATGTTTTAACTATAAAGCCACAGAGATAGGTGAGTGATGTGCTGTTTACACAAGGACCCTGCAACAATAAAACGTTAGAGTTGGGTTTGGCCTTTTGTTTACATGAAGACAGTGTTTCAGGGGGGTGAAAACGCAAGTGTTGAGAAACAGCCTACAGAGTGGAACAGAACAGATAGTTTCACAGCAGTGTGAGAAAAAGTTGTGAATTCTAGAGCTGCAATGACCTCACCACTTCCTTGCACAAAAAAACTTAAACAACAATGACGGTGGTCAACTAATGCTATGTATGATTTGTTCGTCCAAACGAAACCATGCAAACTTCAAGTTTCAGTTTCCATTTTCGCAGCTACCATTTAATGCAAAATTACGTAGGTAAAATTTTCTCCCGTCTTTGCAGTGGCTTGAGGAGGATCTTGTTTCTGAAATGATTCTACTGCTGAAGGGTCACACGTGTTCCATTGCTATACTGTGCACTACTGTGCAATAAGGAGCCTGGTCGTTTTGGCTAATTACTTTGCAGCGTCTCTGCATTGTCTCCATCTAAGAGAGACGGAGACCAGGGAGGGACCAGAGAGAGAGCAGAGAGAGACAGACAGTGCTTTATCAGATTTTTTTTTTTTAATTAAATACGCAAACCTTTCACTCAAGGACAAGATGAATTATTACTTTTACTAAAAACACACAACCGGCTGTTATGAATCAATGCATTTTCTCTCTGAAGTTACTCCCACCCCTCACCTCTCTCAGCCCCCCACTCTTGTCCTTAGTGTGTCCCGTGGCTCAGAGACTTCCACACGTCAGCAGGGTGTTAGGAACAAGATCGAGTTTATCTTCCGAGCTCAAACTTTCAACAGACACCACCTCTAACATGATCTTTAATAAACTCTGACGGAGTGTTGGTGATTAGAGTTGGAATCTCACGTCCTCTGGGGCTCAACGCACCATTCATAACAGTGGAAAAATATCACACAGGCAGGAACTGATACACATGTTGTATATCACTGACAAGTGTATTTTTAACTACTGCTACATGTGGATACAGCCTCAGTTCTGGATCTACAGCCTCAGTTTGATCCTCTGATCTGTTGTTGGCAAATCGATCTTGTGGGATCGAAGTCTTGTGGGACAACTGCTGCTGTAATTTTGGACTAAACACAAATACATTGAATGGAGCCTCATTCGCACCGAGCAATAAGTTGGGTTCTCTGCTTTAGAGCGAGAGACCAGTGTAGCTATATTCAGAATGACACTATTAGACGCTGAACCTCAGACCCACTGCACAGTCCCTGTGCTCAGTCCCTGAGGGTGGAGTTACCTCTGAGTTGAACCGTATCTGACAAATGTTGCAGGAGATCACCGGCCGCTTGGTTCTGAGCAGAGGTCCGAACGTATGTGACATCATAGCCTTCTGCAGTGGGTCCATCTGCAGACACATGACATGGTCTTTATGGTCACGCATGGTCCTTCACTGGTGTTTATGATCACACATGGTCTCTCATACATGTATCTGTATCTCTCTTCATGTATAAACCCTCTAAGAGCCACGGTCGACTTAAGTCTGTACTGTTTAAAACGACCAATTGTGTCAAACAGGGAGTCAAAATGCATTCAAACCTTATGTCTGTCCAGTTGGCAGACATGTCAGACCCCCGGCCCAAAAAACCGTAATGCGTCATAAATGAGCATAGTTGAACCATGGATCTATAATAGTATTTGCATTTGGTATTACAAGGTTATAGCTGTACCACCCAAGGGCACAGGGTGGGGCACCTACACAGACACAGGCAGAACATGCAAACTGCAGAAACAGGGTTCCACACTAAGGTCTTCCTGCCGCTGTTTGTGAAATTAAACCTGATGCTAAAATCCCCACAGCGGGCACCCCCTGTGTAATGCTGACTAAATTCATGTGGGCAACCCAGAAAAATATCCCTTAGAACTCAATGTAAACTGAAACAGCTCAGCTCCGCTGACAGAGAACCTACAGCTTTCATAAATGTCGGATTTTGTTGGGATTTTAGAGTCCCTTGTCATCCTGAACTTTTTTTCTTGTTAAATCCTTCAGTCAGTTTTCTATAAATTCACACTTTAATGCAACAAACTCTGCAGGTTTTTTCTTGCTCTAACGCTGCTCTAGCTCCGATCTCTAGCTCCGCTGTGATGACCAGTGCTGATTGAGCATCTCACTTTGGATTAGAAAGTGGTCTGAACCAAGCTGCTCCACCTTTGCAGCTGTGACCGAAAGTGCTGTTGCATTTTTACGCTAGCTATTTTACTGATAATGCTAATGTTAGCTTTTTTTTTTTTAGAATGATCTATTCATTTGTTTTGTTTGTATGAATGTGTGTGTTTTTGCCGCTACTGGACACCTGAAATTCTCCTATCAATAAAGTATCTATATCTATCTATGTATCTAGCTATCTTATATGCAAATTAGATTGGTAAAGTCAAAAGTGAATTAGTCCCTACAGAAAATTTGGGCCATTCTTAATACTTCTCTAATTTACAGAAAACATCTATCTCTTATCCCTTTTAAAGGTGCCTATAAACACATTTTAAAAATGTTCTGGTTTAGACATGATTACAGTCCTATTTGGGCTTCCTACACATGCCCAGAATAGTTTTTTCATTGATTCCCTCAAGCTCTAGATAGAGAGTGATCTTTCTCTTTCATTCTCGAGAGGCATAGAAACAGCTAAAATCGTGACGTGCACCAATCCGTGACGCCAAAAGCCCTCCTCCAAGAGGTGATTGACAGCGGGGAGAGACTGAACCAGCGAATCAGCACCAATTATGGTCAGCCCATGCAGCCTCTCTCCGAGTTCAGCGTGTGGTCCATAGATTGTAAATAAGCGTCTGTGCTTTTCTGTGTTAGCTTCATGTCAACTTGGAGAAAATGTGTTGTTGGTGTAAATATGTGACGAGAGTATTTGGCCCAAAGAAGGAGAATGGGAATCAACTTTGTTCACAAGCAAGTCTGACATCTGCGCCGTTTTTTTTTTTTGAGAGTGACGTTGACACCACCAAAGACTGATCCAGAACAATAGTTACAGTACCTTGAAACACGACCTACTCAAAAGCTGATCTGGAGTTGTTTCCAACATGAAAGACGCTAACAGGAGCCATCAGTACAGTGATGCTAACTCACCGTATGTCACTGTTAACTAAATGATTAAGGTCTGATTCTGGATCGAGGACATAGGGCTCTATGTGACGGGTTGCTATTGTTGGAAAAGGTTTATTCTCAGGTGTGAAATGACTAAATACAAAATTTGTATTTAGCATCAGGTTTAATTTCACAGACAGCGGCAGGAAGACCTCAGTGTGGAACCCTGTTTCTGACTGCACTTTGCATGTTCTGCCTGTGTCTGTGTAGGTGTACCATCCACAAGCCATCAACATAACATCCACACACCATGAACATACCATGGGTCAAACACCATGGAGCAGACACCATGGCAGACACACAGGTCCATCAGATTTAAAAATCCTAATGCGGAGGACAGCACTTGGCTGGATCTACAGTCTCAGTCCTGGGTCTACAGCATAGACTGTAAATATTAACGGAGGTAGTCAAGCCTATCTCTGCCGTTGAAACTAATGTGTCATCACTTTTGCCTTCTGTGGGTTTTTTCAAAATGGCCAGGCAGGAAGATGTGAAAAAACGCATTGGTGCATGTGTTAGTCGGCATGAGCCCCATTCATTTAACTAGTGCCTCCAAAAGTCCACAGTGGCTAAATATCTGGTCTCACTCAGTGGTCTCACTCAGTGGTCTCACTCAGTGGTCTCACTCAGTGGTCTCACTCAGTGGTCTCACTCAGTGGTCTCACTCAGTGGTCTCACTCAGTGGTGTTACTCTGTGGTCTTTCTCTGGTCTCTCTGGGGTCTTTCTCTGGGGTCTCTCTCTGGGGTCCCTCTCTCCGGGGTCCCTCTCTCTGGGGTCTCGTAACGTTAGGCCAAAAGCTGAACTTTTGGACCATCCTGTAAAGTAGTTTTTGAGAGGAATCAAGGCGGCATGTTAAAGCATTGGATAATTCTCTTTCCAGGTCCACCCCCTCCAGGAGTCAGATTGCAAACATGTCAGCGAACATGTTCATGGTTTTTGAGCATAATTGACCCAGCCTCAGTCCTGGGTCAATTATGATCCCAGAGTCAGAAATAGACATAGTATTAGTATTAGATAGCAATATGGCCTACGTGCAGGACTCTACAAGGACTCTACAAGGACTCCATGTTATGACTATGATGTGACTGTCTCTTTGTGACACGTATGTCTTTCGATGTGTGACGTGACAATGACTATATAAACTGTGTACTGCCTTTATTCTGTCTGAGAGAAAGAAACAGAGTAAACCAGTGGAACTTGAGAGAAACTTAAATAAACTTCCAGAGTTTGGCACACCACGATCCGTCTCTGTCTGCTTGAATCCTGACAGATTTGGTGGAGAATGCGCGGCTCGGTTTGTGCCATTCTCTGGATTGTTTTGAGGGAATTTCCTCTGTTTCTTTTTTTCGGCGTGTGGGAGCAACAGCACGTTATCTGGAAGGGGAGAAATCCCAGTGGACGCTGAAAGGGCTCGCTTTTGGATGGGCTTGCTCTTGCTCCCTCACTTTCTCTGTTTTGTGTTTAAATTGAATTTTTTGACGCGGAAAAGATGTTGGCAGACCTCTCGGACAGTCCGGACAAAGAAAATAAGGTAAGCAGAGACCTTTTTTAATATGTAAAGTCTGCATAATTGGATACTAGCTAAATTTTGAGCTGTCCCGGAGGTCTGTCCAAGTCTCTCTAAATCAAATTTTCTTTGTTTTGTCTTTGTCACGTCTTTGTCATGTCTTATGTTGTAGAAAACAGGTTAGCTGTGTGGGTAACCAGTCCCTATAGGAAAAAGGAACCCCTTGACGTATCGGGGTCCCTGTCCTTTGAAGTAGTCAGGGCAGAGAAAGAGTAATTACAGGGTAGAGGCCCTTTTTAGAGTAATTACCGGGGTAGAGGCCCCTTGAGAAAAAGAGTAATTACAGGGTAGAGGCCCTTTTTTGAGTAATTACCGGGGTAGAGGCCCCTTGCTAGCCAGAGAAAAGTGTTGGATCCAAAAGTGTAAAATTAAAAGTAATTATAAAAAGGGAAACGTGTTAAGGAGGCCTTTGTTACAAAAGCTTTGAAATTGACGAATTTCAGGCTGATAAATGACAAAAGTAAAGAAGCAACAATATTTCAGTGATCACGGTTTAAATTACATACAGAAAAAGGGAGTTTTTGTTTTCGGCGTGAACAGAGTTCACCGGAGAATGCAGAGTTTTATCTAAAGTTGAGCTATGAGAGCTTTCGTGAGTTATTTACATTTTTTGCCGAGTTTTATCTACAGTTGAGCTATGAGAGGGTTGTATCCAACAGTTGTTTTTGTTTTTTAGAAAGAGATTTTAAGTTTAAATTAGTTTGCTACCTTGATAAAATAGAAGCGTAAACGTTAAAGACAAGAGTGCCTTTTGTTACTAGTGTGGAAAGTGATCACTTCTAGATTTGGATGACAAAAGTATAAAGAACAACATCAGTTATATTCGCTTAACAAAGTAATCTTGAAAGTTATTCTTCTGTATCTTTTTGCCTGTGTGTGTGCGTCGCGTCGTTGTCAGGGAAACGGCCCCCTCCTTCGCTGCTCTGGCTCTGAATCTGAAGCAAAGCTACTGCTTTTAGGATTTAGGCTTTTCATAGTTGTTATTCCGTTAAATTTGCGAAATTTGCCATTTGAACATTGTGTTATGACACAGTTAAACGTTTTTAAACACCATTAGTAAATATAAGTTTTGAATATTATATGTTTTTTGAAACCCAAATATTAGTGCTAAAAGCTGTGCAATTCTTTTTAGACCTAACATATTTCTAGATTCCATTCTTTTAAATCTGCTGCTTATTTTGTGAGTCCATTATTGTATCTGATATTTCATAGCTGTTAGTGAGAATTTTTTTATGTTTTTATTTTAGTTACAAAAGCCGTTTTTTAAACATTTAAATTAGAATCTGTTAAAAGTGATTAATGATTGTAGACTTCGTCTAAAAAGAAAGAGGGAATTAGGAATAGAACAGGATAGCTGTAAAAGTATTATTAAGTTAAACTGTGACCCAATTTACAGTCTAAAAGCTGCGAGTTTTGTGAGTTTTGTTTTGTCTATAGCTCTGGCCTTGCAGCTGCTGCTCACTGCAGGGCGAGCAGAGTTTGATAGTGTCTTCCAATTCAAAATGTTTTTAAAAGTTTATTGAGTGCATTTGAAGAATGCAGCAATTATTTTAAATTAGAATATATGCTATAAATGTTCAAGTGTAAAAGGGAAATTCCATAAAGTGATTAATCCAGTTTAGCTGGAGCTAAATCTTTTGTTTGATTTCAAGTTTTGTTTTAAATGTTTTTACAAATTAATATTCATTTTTATAGAGATTTTTCATAATTTCATTTCATGGCGTCTTTCAAGAAACCCAAGGATGCATAGATAATTAATCACACAGTGCAAAAGTACATAATACATATTTTAAAGTTTAAAAAGGTTTAAGAGATTTGAGTCTTTTTTTTTTATATTAAGAGTTTCTGGTTTTAAAATGTCATCATTAGTAAGATAATAAGTAATCTTTTATTTACATAGCGCTTGGGAAAACCCAGAGCGCTCCAAAATTGTTTTGACTTCAGAGAGAAAAACAATCTCATTCACAAACTGATACTGTATCTGTTGTTTTTAAATTGGCCGTCTCAAGGATTGTTTTTCAGACTCTGCCTCACTGTACGAGAGGTCACTGCTGGACACTGGACAGCACAAAGCCCACCCAGCCACAGGTCACAGAGCTAAGAGCAAAGGGAAATGCCACCTCCTTGCCCCTCCCCACGCCACTGCAGAACTGAGTGGGTGTGAGAGAGACCGGGGCCATGAAAGAGAGGTATCTGGAGACGTGATGGGTGGAGCATCAGGGAGAGACCTGAATGAGAGTTGAAAGTGTGTCCAGTTGGTTTGCATCACCACAGTGTGACCTTTGACACCTACGGGTGGTTCGAGGAGTCTTGAGACACAACCCCATAAATTCACACCCTACATACACACACACACACACATACACACATACATCTACACACTCACACATTCACATTTACATATAGATACATGAAAAAGCAGAACATGAGAAAAAAGCATTTTAAAAGTTTACTCCAATGTAAACACATTTTTAATTGTCTATCACTTGAATCTTTATTTGAATCTGTATTTTTTGAGACCAGAAATGTTCATTTGAATTCTATATTGTCATGGACTTAATTGACCTCTGTCCTGACACTTTTGATGTTTTGATTTTGTACTGTGTGAAGTAATTACATTGATTAGGATTAGATCTGATAAAAACACAAATTAGAGAAGTAAACTGCGCTTGCTTTTGTCTGAGGGACAGAAGCAACAGCATGAATAGAAATTGTGTTAAAGTAGAATCAAAGTGACTTAACCATAGAGAGTAACTACTGCATAACAAGCTGTGTACAGGAACTGAGACACTGCACCATTGACCAGAAGTGCATCGCAAATGACCTGATGTGCTTCAACTGAAAAGACTGTATCTGGAGATCTGATGTGCATCTGGAGAGACCAGAACCATGGCTTGGACCCTACTGATGTCCAAGATGACATCTCTCGAAATATGACCTGACCTGATGGACCAGACTGAGACTCACCCTCAGGGGACCTGAGGACCTGAGGACCTGAGAGAGAGAAAACTGGGGAGTGATGTTTATATTTTTGAAATGCCATTGATGAGTGCTAAATGAGACAGATACTCATGATTCTTTCTTTTGTTTTTGTTTGTCCCTAGCTTCTGGACATCTGATGATCTATTGGACACAGACATTTGCAGAACAAGAACCAGCCAATGAAAAACGTCTATTGCCGATGCTATTGCTACAACCACAACTGTGACCAAATGCAATATACATGTTAAGTATTCAGACATCTGACAGACAAAAACTTTGAAGTAGATGTTAAATAGTAGTAAAAAAGTAGAATTGTCCTTTCTTTGTTGTTCATAAACACATTTCCACGTAAGAGTTAAAATAGTTCCATACAATGTTATCCTTCTGATAGAGCAGATATAATATTAGAATCAGTTACGTTATTTTAGAGATATTAAAAGTGACAGAAGTCACAAACTAGGAATATGCCTTGGCTCAAGCTGCAACCGAGCTTTGGAGTTAAAAAAATAGAGTAAAAATAGGAATAGATAAATGCATCAACCATAGATGCTTTCAAAAATAGAGAATATTCTTAGCCAGTGCTAATATCAAATGGTAAAGGGACCATTTCACAAGCATTTACTTCAAAAGTAGATAAAGTTACTTACAGTTTTATGTACAGTTTTATTAGATACTTGCCAAATTCACTTGTGTTCACACATGAGTGAATGTTGACAATGCAAAAAGTTCATATGAGTGTAGCCTAGATTAATGAGATAGATTACAACCAACAAAGATTCAAAAGCATTTTGATGTATTTGGGTATAGCCCACTGTCGATTCATCAGAACAGATTAGAGAATCAAACACCATTGTAGAATAACTGACCCCAACCCCAAACCTAATTAGCTACTATTAGGATAATACTAATTTGATTAATGATGTACATTCATCCCAAACTGCCTGACAATAATATCTTTAGATAATAAAAAGTAATAAATCACTGACCACTATAGAAGTGTAAATGTTGACCATTTGCCTTACTGTGTTCACAGTTTTATTCCTGAGAATGAGAATAGATGGAGCAAAATCCCACAAGCACAAAGCCACTGATAATGAGAGTATAATACCACAGAGAGATTTATTAGATTAAAATGTATGTTTAAGAATATGGCTCAATAGAAGCAAATATGCAAACATATTTGTAAATAGATTAGAATAGTTTTAAACTATAGTGAATAGTGAAAGTAAAGTACACAGTTTAAGATTGAAAAGTGAAAATAATACAGTGAAATAAGTGAAGTGTAAACAATTAGCATTAGAATAAAAGTAGAGTAATAAAAGTGAAATTAGCTTCTAATTTGAGACTCAGCTCGTTTTTGTCTGTGTTTTGACTGAATCTGCTGAGTTCTTGTGTGTCCAATAGTGTTTGTTTGTTTTTATTTACTTTATTTTTGTTTGTTTGTTTTTTCCCAGTATAGAGGATAAAATCCACTGATATTGATTTGATGATTATGAGTTTAATGCATACATTTTCTTTGTTTTTAATAATTTTTTGAAGTTTTTTTTTGGAATTTTTTTTTTTCTTTTTCCATTTTATTGATTGATCGATTTGAGTGATCACATGTGATTATGTGATCAAAGGGGAGGGTGTTAGTATTAGATAGCAATATGGCCTACGTGCAGGACTCTACAAGGACTCTACAAGGACTCCATGTTATGACTATGATGTGACTGTCTCTTTGTGACACGTATGTCTTTCGATGTGTGACGTGACAATGACTATATAAACTGTGTACTGCCTTTATTCTGTCTGAGAGAAAGAAACAGAGTAAACCAGTGGAACTTGAGAGAAACTTAAATAAACTTCCAGAGTTTGGCACACCACGATCCGTCTCTGTCTGCTTAATCCTGACATAAGGTCTGATTCTGGATCGAGGACATAGGGCTCTATGTGACGGGTTGCTATTGTTGGAAAAGGTTTATTCTCAGGTGTGAAATGACAATGTAACAGCGAAAGCTGTACAATTAACTTTTGTTTGGAAAAGTTTGATACTGCAGATTCTGCTGTTTTCATATTTAGCATCAGGTTTAATTTCACAGACAGCGGCAGGAAGACCTCAGTGTGGAACCCTGTTTCTGACTGCACTTTGCATGTTCTGCCTGTGTCTGTGTAGGTGTACCATCCACAAGCCATCAACATAACATCCACACACCATGAACATACCATGGGTCAAACACCATGGAGCAGACACCATGGCAGACACACAGGTCCATCAGATTTAAAAATCCTAATGCGGAGGACAGCACTTGGCTGGATCTACAGTCTCAGTCCTGGGTCTACAGCATAGACTGTAAATATTAACGGAGGTAGTCAAGCCTATCTCTGCCGTTGAAACCAATGTGTCATCACTTTTGCCTTCTGTGGGTTTTTTCAAAATGGCCAGGCAGGAAGATGTGAAAAAACGCATTGGTGCATGTGTTAGTCGGCATGAGCCCCATTCATTTAACTAGTGCCTCCAAAAGTCCACAGTGGCTAAATATCTGGTCTCACTCAGTGGTCTCACTCAGTGGTCTCACTCAGTGGTCTCACTCAGTGGTCTCACTCAGTGGTCTCACTCAGTGGTCTCACTCAGTGGTCTCACTCAGTAGTCTCACTCAGTAGTCTCACTCAGTGGTCTCACTCAGTGGTCTTACTCAGTGGTGTTACTCTGTGGTCTTTCTCTGGTCTCTCTGTGGTCTTTCTCTGGGGTCTCTCTCTGGGATCCCTCTCTCCGGGGTCCCTCTCTCTGGGGTCTCGTAACGTTAGGCCAAAAGCTGAACTTTTGGACCATCCTGTAAAGTCGTTTTTGAGAGGAATCAAGGCGGCATGTTAAAGCATTGGATAATTCTCTTTCCAGGTCCACCCCCTCCAGGAGTCAGATTGCAAATATGTCAGCGAACATGTTCATGGTTTTTGAGCATAATTGACCCAGCCTCAGTCCTGGGTCAATTATGATCCCAGAGTCAGAAATAGACCGGGGAAGGCAGTGTTTCAGGTTAATGCAGCTAAAATCTATAACAGTCTTCCTAAAAACAGTTTATCTTTACTCTTTTTGTACAGTGATCTTGTTTTGTTCAGCCCTGTGAGTTACCTTGTGTATGAACTGTGCTATACGAATAAACCTGCCCCGTCTCTGATGCATGCGTTTCCGTGCGAAGCCTCCTTTGCGCCGGGGTGACCTTCATGTGAAACTCAATCTGGAAATGTGAGCCGTGAAAAGTGCTGACGTGGGGAACGCAGTGCGTGCATCGATTCACAATACGTCATTTTAATGCAGTAAAACACATTAGAGAGACCACAGAGAGAGACCCTAGAGAGAGAGACCCCCGAGAGAGACGAGAGACTACAGAGGGAGTCCCCAGAGAGAGATACAGCGAGAGTTCTCAGAGAAAGAGAACCCAGAGAGAGAGATCCCAGAGAGAGAGACACCAGAGAGACAGAGACCACATTCAGGTAGCAGAGAGAGAGAGAGACCCCAGAGAGAAAGATCAATGGGAGAGAGATCTAGAGAGAAGGGCCAGAGAGAGAGACCCAAGAGAGACAGTGAGTGACCACAGTAAGAGACCCCACAGAGAGAGAGAGAGAACACAGAGAGAGAAACCACAAAGCGAGATTCCAGAGAGAGACCAGAGATAGACCACAGAGAGAAACCGCAGAGAGAGAGAACACAGAGAGAGACAACAGAGGGAGAGTCCACCGGACCATCCGAAGGACACTTACACAGACACAGGGAGAACATGCAAACTCCACACAGAAAGGATGGAACCCAGGACCTTCTGCTGTGAAGCACAAGCGCTAACCCCTGCGCCACCATGTCGACAAGAACCAAACACTCACTGTGTGGAAGCTGTGGAAGAGGCCGGAGGCTGGATGATGAGGATGATGAGGATGAGGAGGATGAGGAGAGTCCAGAGGAAACTGCAGTAAAGGCTTCATGTCCAGCGCAGGACTGAGGACTGGACTCCGGAGGAAAGCAGGCACCGAGTGGTTCACTCCTGCAACACAATAATAATAATAATAATACTGCATCAGTTTTATTCTGTAGGTTTTTTTTTCTGAACTCTCAAAGTCTCTTCACATGTCATTATTCTTTCACTCCAAACATAGTGGTGATAAACTACTACTGGAGCCACAGCTGCCCTGGGGCACACTGACAGAAGCGAGACAACCATTCTGTGCCATCTGTCCCTCTCCACCAACCATTCACACACACACCAGACTCATTGTAATGTGGGGGACGTGTCTTGCCTAAGGAAACAACCACAGTGTCACATGTTTTTTGTTTCCAAACCAACTTTTTATTGTGTTTTATGTGTCTGACATTTTTACATCATATTTCAAGTGAAAAAATAAAGCCATTGGGCCTCATTCACAAACGGTTCTTAGGAACAGATTTGTACGTAAATCCTACTTACGCGGTTTTTACGAAGAAAGTGGCATTCACGAATATTTCTCGTAACCAGAATTTCTCTTGGGCAAGTACAAATCCTACGAGTCCTCAGGAGCACTCGTACGCATTCAGTGCCGACATGTTCACACGCCGGGGTTGTCCTCTTTGGTGAAGTTGAATAAAAATACAACATTCCAGTGATATGTCCGTCATATCGATGTATGTATTTATTTATTTGTAGTAATCTTTATTAGTAATCTTTATTTATATACCGCCTTTTTCACTGCAGATCTGGCCTACTTTTTAATTCATTTTGAAATGAAATGTGCCAACGCTTTATCAAATACATTGGAAATCTTGCCGTGTATTAGTGACCCCTTCCTATTTATAGGGGGCATTTCTTTATCCACGGGCCACAGAACAACGGCATATATACTGCTGCTGCAGGAGGTTACTGTCCGCGCTGAGTCTCTGCGCTGGTCTCTCCTATGGATCTATACGGGTCTGCACTGGTCTCTCCCATGGATCTATACTGGTCTGCACTGGTCTCTCCCATGGATCTAGACGGGTCTGCACTGGTCTCTCCCATATACGGGTCTGCACTGGTCTCTCCCATGGATCTATACTGGTCTGCACTGGTCTCTCCCATGGATCTATACTGGTCTGCGCTGGTCTCTCCCATGAATCTAGACGGGTCTGCACTGGTCTCTCTCCATACGGGTCCGTGCTGCACGCTCCTGGATCCATACGGGTCCGCGCTGGTCTCTCAAGTCTGGTCTATGCGGTCTATCTTTGGTCCGCGCTGGTCTCTGCGCACCGGTCTCTCCAGTCAGGTCACTCCAGTCTATGCGGTCTCTCCTATAGGTCCGCGCTGGTTTCTGTGTGCTGGACACTCCAGTCTCTCCTCGGGTCTGCATTGGTCTCAGCGCTGGTCCGCGCTGGATCTCCTCCCAGGGTCCAAAATATTTTGAGATTAATCTCAAAACATTTTGAGATTCATCTTTAAAATAATACATAATATATTTTTTAAATTAAGCTCATAACATTTTGAGATTAATCTCATCATATTCTTAGATTAATCTCATAATTTTGCTAGTTCGACTTTATTATCATAATATTTCGACTTTTAAGTCAACATTTTATAACTTTATTCTCAGTCTGGTAAAAGAAGAAAAAAGGGTGACTCTTTTGCTCCGTGTAACGCTTTGCTTTAGGCCTGTTGCTGTTTCCTCAGCCGTCTGCACACGGCCCTGCAGTCCCTTATATGGGCATTAGTGGGCGGTTACTTATGCTAAGTACCTATGCTAATGAAGCACCTGGCACACGCGCTGTACTTACGAGGAAATGGGATTCATCAATCTGAGAGAACAGCTGCGAACAATTCAGCGGCTTACGAGTGCGTTGATGAATCCCACGTGGGGACTTCTTAGAAATCTACTTAAGGACAACTTGAGAAGAAAGTTGAGTAGTTTCTTACGAAGTTATTCGTGAATGAGGCCCAATGTGATCATGCGTGAATGAAGCAGTGAAGGCGATACTACCACCACAATCACTGAAACCAATGAGCTGATATACACTTCGGCAGCAGTGAGCCTAGAGATGTTTGGCTAAAAGAGCAACCATGGGAGCCAAAAGACAAAACTAACCATTGAAAAGACATTTAGAGGCTAAGATCAAGGCGGCTCGGAGTGAGTCAATTAACTCAATTAACAGAGGCCCAGAGCGGTGCAATGAAAAGACCGGTACCCAAGAAATACAGCCAGATGACCATACCTGAAGCACTCGAAACTGCCAAACAAAGGCTCCAAGCCCTGGCCAGCCGCCAACAGAGGTACACTAAAGAGAATGAAGCCAGAAGAGTAAACAGGCTGTCCCCAACACAACCTGCAAAAGTGTACGCTCAGTGGCAGGGTAACAACAGGGGAGCAGACCCACCGAGGCTGGAAACTGAACAGTTCTGGAAGAACATATGGGAGAAGGAAGCCGCACATAACAGCAGTGCACAATGGCTGGTGTCCCTGAGAGAGGAGCACAGCCATCTCCCAGAACAGAACTCAGTTACCATCACAGAGGCAGACATCCGAGAAAGAGTCTCAGGTATGAAAAACTGGACAGCACCTGGCCCTGATATGGTCCATGCCTACTGGCTAAGGACACTCACATCACTCCATGAGCGCCTAGCTGCACAAATGAACCAGCTGCTGAGAGATGGGACTCACCCGGAATGGCTAACCGAAGGGCAAATGGTCCTGATCATAATCGGGGGCTACAGGTAAAAAATAGCCTCTTTGGCTAATTCTGGCTTTTTTAAACTCATGATTAATCATGACTTTTATTATATTGCATTGTCCCCTTTGAAATAAACTAAACTGAAACTGATGAAGGACCCTGTGAAGAGTGCATTCCCCTCCAACTAATGACCAATAACCTCTCTCCACAACATGGAAGCTCATGTCAGGCATCATTGCTGCTAAGATAAGTACAGGCACAGAAGACTCCAGAGTCCAGACCAAACCAAATATGCAGCAAATACACAGCGCAAAACCAGGACCCGCGTTTTTACAGAATTTCTGTCAGAAAGGTTGGTTTTCATTCTTTTCTCTATAAATAAACGATTATATAATTGTTCCTCTGGAAAAATGACATTTTGACATGTTACCTTTTTTCTCATCTCTAGATCCAGACTTATAACTTTCAATCATTTACCTCACCAAACACTAATACAGTCCTTTGTGGTTTGCTGTGTGTGTGTGTGTGTACACTTATCCTGCTGTTGTGTGTCCACCTGCTGTACACACAACAGCAACACAAAAGACTCAATAAACACGCACAGCAGCTGCAGGTGGAACAACACACAAGTTTCATTAGTCCAGTGTTTGATCTCACAAATAGCTGCAAATGGGATTAGAATGTATATCTACAGCCTCAGTCCTGGGTCTACAGCCTCAGTCCTGGATGTACAGCCACAGTCCTGGATCTACAGCCTCAGTCCTGGATCTACAGCCTCAGTCCTGGATCTACAGCCTCAGTCCTGGATCTACAGCCTCAGTCCTGGGTCTACAGCCTCAGTCCTAGATCCACAGCCTCAGTCCTGGGTCTACAGCCTCAGTCCTAGATCCACAGCCTCAGTCCTGGATCTACAGCCTCAGTCCTGGGTCTACAGCCTCAGTCCTGGATCTACAGCCTCAGTCCTGGGTCTACAGCCTCAGTCCTGGGTCTACAGCCTCAGTCCTGGGTCTACAGCCTCAGTCCTGGATCTACAGCCTCAGTCCTGGGTCTACAGCCTCAGTCCTGGATCTACAGCCTCAGTCCTGGATCTACAGCCTCAGTCCTGGGTCTACAGCCTCAGTCCTGGATCTACAGCCTCAGTCCTGGGTCTACAGCCTCAGTCCTGGATCCACAGCCTCAGTCCTGGATGTACAACCTCAGTCCTGGGTCTACAGCCTCAGTCCTGGATGTACAGCCTCAGAACTGGATCTACAGCCCCAGTCCTGGATCTACAGCCTCAGAACTGGATCTACAGCCCCAGTCCTGGATCTACAGTGGCTGCAGGGCATCTGGGTCATATACACTGATCTATTTCAGTATTGTGTGAAGCGTTCTGAAACGAAGAGGAGGAGATCATGTCCAGAGGTGGATTAGCAGGAGATCAGGCTAACGACCACATCAGAGCTGCGGCCAAGCTAACAGCTAATGAACAGTAGAGGGCACGGGGGGAGACTGCACTGTTACACCGGTCTCCTGATGTTTTTTCCGTGTATCACAGGTACACTATCATTCTACATACATATCACAGGTACATTATTAATATATGCATTTCACAGGTACATTATTATTCTACGTGTATCACAGGTACATTATTATTCTACATGAATCACAAGTACATGTTGTGGCCCTAAGAAGGATCTGGAACATTTGCATTTGGATGATTTGAAGAAGATTTTAATTATGTTAATGAGACTATTCTCTTTGTTAGATTAAAGTTTCTCTCTGTGTACCTGAGGGAGAAGGATACGGTTGTTTTTCCTAATTAGTGGTACAGCTGTGCCTAGGACTGAGCGCTAAAAACTGTTCTGTGATGATGATGATGAAGAGTGTTTGTATGAATACAGAGAAGTACTGGCCTCTAGTGGCAGACGCTGGAATATCATCATGCTTTTATAATAAGAATCTACTATCATTCAATTCAAATTAAAGAAGCTTTAATTGAAAACTTGAGGTAATTGATTCAGCTGTGTAAGAATTACAAGCAGTGAAAAGTGCTGAGTAGAGTCTGAGCGGGACGCTCTTTCTCCTCCGCTCACAGAACGAGCAGTGAACAACCTGCGTCCTCTAGCCCCTACAGCGCTGCTAAACACCAGGACTTCGACTTCGAAATTCGAATATAATTCTAAAATATATATATATATATATATATATATATATATATATATATATATATATATATATATATATATATAATCCGAACACATATTAGAAAGCAATGTATTCAATAACTGCAAATAAAATAGTTAGCTCCCAAAGGTTTCATCGGGACGTGCTAGGCTGGTAACAGCTAAGCTAGCTAGCTCCCTGGAACTACATGTTAATGGTTACTTCCGGGTTTTTCGCGATCGCTTTTTATCACATTAAAATAGTAATTTGGTCATGAAAACGATAACAAGAAATTCTGAAAAAGTCTGTGCATGTGTGTTAAGGATGTATATGTATACTGTATTGTCCGATTAACATTTAATGGTGTTGATTGATAGATATGTAGTTGTTTATTGAGCGTGGCTAGCTCGGCTAGCTCCGCTAGCTTCTCTCGTTGTACTTGCGGAGTAATGGCAGTATTTTACACACCTGAATTACAAACAGAGATTGCGTTACCAAAGGGCTGCGGTCATTATTGATTTGAGAGTTCTGTTATCAAGAAAAAATGATCGGTAGAATTGCGTTCAAGTCAATGGAGTGTTCTACTGCTGCTGTGAAGAGCTGTATAATAAATTATAATTAAATACTCGAATATATTCTAATGTTTTAATGAATACATTTGGATGCGAAACTAGCCGTATTCTTTTACCTATATATTGTGTTAGCAGTGCCAGAGAGACACCAGAGATAGAGAGAGACTAGAGAGAGAGACTAGAGAGAGAGGACCAGAGAGAGAGAGGACCAGAGAGAGAGAGGACCAGTGAGAGAGCACCGATCCGCCTCAATTTCACGCTCCATCCTTCCCTCACTTGAGAACAAAACCCTGAGATACTTGAACTCCTCCACTTGAGGAAGGACCGCAACAACTTGGACAAGGCACTTTATTCCGGTCGATTCATGGCCTCGGATTTGAAGGTGTTTTCATTTTTATTTACAATTTTGTACATTTTTTAATGTATTTTATCTACATTTTGAAGTTGAATGGAAACATTCAGTTCTTTCATTCATGTTTTTACTGTGACCTTCAAAAGCACCATGACTTCTGTCATAAGCCATCACATTATCCCTCCCATAGAGGTTTATTAAAGCTATTTTCACAATGGTCAACTTGACATGGTCCACAGGCAGGCACACATGGTGGTCCATATGCCTCACAACTGCACCGTTGGGTTCGGCAGGCAACAGTGCAACATTAATAGATCATTTCTTTTATCAATATGCTGGACACAAAACTCACCGATGGTCTAGTTAAAATGAGATGATTCATCTCTAGGGGCTTATCCTCCAAACAAATACATTTGAAATTTATAAATGATAAAAGCACATTTTGCATTATTTGATTATTGAATAGCAAAAAAGACAAGATTAAATGATCAGAAAAAGGATCACTGATAATATTAACAAGTTCAGAAATGCACTATTGAACAAGAGTGGAAAACAAAAATGGCTTTAAAAATGCTTGTAAAAAGAAAAACAGACTTTATAAGAATTTATAAAATTAAGAACAGAAAATGTTGGAATACAATATGTAAGTAAGTAAGTAAGTAATCTTTATTTATATACCGCCTTTCACAGACCAGAGTCACAAAGCGGTTTACAATTGTTATCATTTTTGGGCATTTGTCCACTCACTCCAGACAGAGATGGGAGCGGGGTTGCCAGTACAGGAGGCGAATGCCAGACCTATTGTCTGGCATGGAACCATAAAAATAAATTTACCAATATAATAATCGAATTCTGTTTGAAAACAAAAACAATATAAAGGCTACATGGCCTATGTATTTTGAATATGACAATGATATTCTTGGGCTTCATATGACGTCAGGGCAGTGGCGCAAATAACAAACGTGGGACAGGACGTGACGTACCCTGGCGGTGCAGTCTGCCGGGTTTATACACTGAGATATAGAAGCGCTGTCAAAATGCCATCTTTTTGTGCGGTGTACGGTTGTAGCAACCGCGCAAATAGAGAGAAAGACAAGAGTTTCTTCCGTGTTCCAACTGTGGTCTCATATAAAGGAGTAAACTTTGTAAAAATAACACTTGAATGAGGCGGGCGAGGTGGATCAAGGCTTTTCCAGATAAGCGGGCCACCCGAATGAAACACAGCAATTTCTTCAGTTTTTCTTTTCAAAAATGCCTGAAATCAAGACTCTTTTGAGAAATATTTTTTAGTACTTCCTTAGAATAGAGTGTCCCCTTCCCGATTAAGACTGTTTCAACAACCATACACCGCACAGAATGAGAGCCTTTTGGCTCCAAAACAGACACGATTTAGATGGTTTTCAATGGGAGCCAAACTGAGTTGTCCCACCTCTGCCCATTCGCCCACTTCAGGCCAGTTTAATGAAACCCAACAATAGTAATTTATAATAATGAAGAAATGTGGGACCTAACTCAGAAAGTGACTTGACTTGAATTCTTGACTTTCACATACATCACATCCTGTGAAACAAAGGTCAGTTTACCGGAAGTCGTCCATGTTGGTGTATGGTCACGCTCTCTAATGTCACATTATAGTCTTTCAAGCATCATTTAAGTTCTTTGAAGTAATGCCATACAATTATGCTGTGTTTAATTTTGCTAACAACACCAAGCGTGACAAGGACAAATTTAGTTTATATCGTTTCCCGGACTTGTTTGGTTTACTCCAAGTTCTTCATGTTTTGTTTTTGCAGATTTGAAGTCCATCTCGCAAATTGGAATATAGGTCACATGTTTGACACACTTGACCCACTTACTCCTCTCCTGGGTACAGGTAACTGAACCCTCCGCACCACGGCTTCTATGGCTAACAGCAGTGCTCCTACATGGGAACAAGCTTCATTAAAGAAGCTATACTCGATTTTTATTAAGGAGTTCATAAAAATGCTTATTATGCCGCGTTCAGACTGGATCATGCGTTGCGTCGGCTTTCAATGCAAAGTCAATGGTGACGCGCGTTCGAGCGTCTCAGAATACACGCATGGACTGCTCAGTAGAGACGCACGGACTGCGCGGGAAAGTCGAAGGGGAGGTGCAGGAGCGGAAAATTGACGCACGCAAGAGATAAACATTGCTCAACCTTTCCTTGGGACGCTTGTGCAGCAACCAAACAGAAAGTCGCAAAGTGGTCACCGTGACATTAGTGTTCTGAGCGAGCAGACTGAAAATACTCAAACAGCCAAAACAGGAGCCACACCAGGACCAAAACCAGGGTCGAATATGGGGGACATAGTACATGTGAACATGTGAGTTTTCATGCTCCCGTGACTTTATGCAACTGCTTCGAGTGTGTTCGCCGATGCGGAAGTACCGTTTAATAATAAAATAAACGTATGGCGCACCTCTGAACACATACTGCTGTTATATAAAGTCACCTCTGTGAACACATACTGCTGTTATATAAAGTCACCTCCGTGAACACATACTGCTGTTATATAAAGTCACCTCCGTGAACACATACTGCTGTTATATAAAGTCACCTCCGTGAACACATACTACTGTTATATAAAGTCACCTCCGTGAACACATACTGCTGTTATATAAAGTCACCTCCGTGAACACATACTGCTGTTATATAAAGTCACCTCTGTGAACACATACTATTGTTATATAAAGTCACCTCCGTGAACACATACTGCTGTTATATAAAGTCACCTCCGTGAACACATACTGCTGTTATATAAAGTCACCTCCGTGAACACATACTGCTGTTATATAAAGTCACCTCTGTGAACACATACTGCTGTTATATAAAGTCACCTCCGTGAACACATACTGCTGTTATATAAAGTCACCTCCGTGAACACATACTACTGTTATATAAAGTCACCTCCGTGAACACATACTGCTGTTATATAAAGTCACCTCCGTGAACACATACTGCTGTTATATAAAGTCACCTCTGTGAACACATACTACTGTTATATAAAGTCACCTCCGTGAACACATACTGCTGTTATATAAAGTCACCTCCGTGAACACATACTGCTGTTATATAAAGTCACCTCCGTGAACACATACTGCTGTTATATAAAGTCACCTCTGTGAACACATACTACTGTTATATAAAGTCACCTCCGTGAACACATACTGCTGTTATATAAAGTCACCTCCGTGAACACATACTGCTGTTATATAAAGTCTCTGGAAGGTCTCTGGACACAGGCGCTGCAGAGCTGCCTTATTGGAGATGAACTTTACACAAAAAGCCGCTAGCTTGACTCTGTTAGACTCAAAGTCCGCCTGCTACTTCCGCCACTTCTGGCGCGCGCCAGGGCTTCTGGTCTGAAGACTCCTGCGTCTGAAAACTAGAGAATGTGCGTCTGGTGAGCGAGGCTTCAGCGTTTCAGCGTTGGCGGTCTGAAAACAGCATTACTACAACCAAGTTGTATTATAATCCGTAATTTAATTGAAAACTTGAGCTCATTGATTCAGCTTGTGTATGAATTCAGGCCATATAAAAGTGCTGTGTGGAGACTTTAGCGTGACGCCCTCTCTCCTCCACTCACAGAACGAGGCTGCACCCCCTAGCCTCTACAGCACTGGTAAACAAAGTAGCATGTTAGCAGAATTGGCTAAAACTCCTCTTGCTGTAACTCAAGCCCCGGCGATCCAAGATGGCGCCCTATTCAAATGAATGGTTGTGCTCAGTGGCGCTTTGTGACGGCATGGGTGTCAAAAAGATTAGCGGAAGTCGCCTGGAACTCGCAAAGATCTATGGGAAACTCGCCTGTATTTGGGCATCGTCTGGTCCTCCTGGTTCTGCGCAGTGGATGATCTCCCACAATGCGCGGCAAACACGCATGTGTGGGTCTCACACCGGGTCTCACGCACGTGCACAGAGGGGCTCGGCTGCGCTCTGACCAATCAGAGCAGTTCATCAGAGCGGGAGTTAGAGCGAGAGCCAGACGAGCAGAGTTTATGGCACTAAAGTGTGGATTTAAAGAAAACCGAAGGATTTAAGAAGAAAAAAAGTTCAGGATGACAAGGGACACTAAAATCCCCACAAAATCCGACCTTTATGAAAGCTGTAGGTTCTCTGTCAGCTGAGGTCGCGCTGTTTTAATGTACATTGAGTTCTATGGGGAAAATTTCTGGGTAGCCCACGTGAATTTAGTCTGGTCTAGCCTGCAGTACCGCGAGAATCCCCCGAGCACATGGGTTATTCAGCTACAGGCTAGTAATACCCTATCCAGTTATTATAATAGATCCATGCTGTAACTGCATACACAGCAAAACAGCCCAAACGTTACAACAGTGAGGAAACTAAAGTGAAAAAATGATCAATGAAGAAATCAAGCCTGAGTGAACATAGCTAGCTTACGTTTGTGTAAGCCCTCAGTCGTACAGGGATTAGTTAAAGCAAAGGAAGGTTTCTCACCCATCATCTGTACTTCTCCAACGCGCGGTCTAAGAATTCATTCCCTGAAGAAGTCCTTTGGATTGAGGACGAAACGTTGGGATAACTTGCTAAGAAGTACAGATGATGGGTGAGAAACCTTCCTTTGCTTATAGCTAGCTTACATTGTATCCTCTGGAGAGAATTACAGTCTATGGAAGAGACCCGCGGGAGTGGGACCGCCTTGGACAACATTCGGACGCAAAACTAGAGGTAATTAATAGTTACTGTTGTATTAAATATAAGACTAAAAAGCAGATGACTGACCCTGATTTGACCTCTGTCTCTTTCCTAAGCAAAAAGACCTGGTCTCCCCTTCTTCCATTTTAGTCCAAAGTGCAGGATGAGTTAATGATAGTTAATCTGGAAGGCCGAGATCTGCATTCTTAGATTCCGTTAATCCTTCCCGTTGTTTGGAGAAGGAGATGGACCCAGAATCTGGAGGGACAGCCTTGAAGAGCCTCCTGCCTTATCTCAAGGAAGTAATAAATATAGAATTAGGGAGGGGTAGTGTGTGTGAATGATTTCTGTTTAGGTCTGGCGAGACGGAGGAGACCGGATGGACCCGGGACCCGAGAGCTGCCTGATACGACACGCCCCTTCTTCCTGCACATTACTTAATGAATAGCTTGAATGTGTTAGTTAGTTTTTTTAGACTGGACCAGGGATAGCAGTGTGACTTACGTGGAGCGCCCACCAAAGTTATACTTTATACTTTATATAGAGAATAAGGGATAGTTACTTTTGGTCTGGACAGCTGTTTTAGATTCTTTTTGTATTAGGGAAATAAACCTTTTTGAATTTAACTTTCTGAATCTTGGTCATCTTTATAAGGGATTTTGAACACGTCATTTTTTAATACGTTATTACCTAATGTAACTTAAGTTATACAAATAGGTGCGTAGTCCCTTAGCGGACTTCGCTAGTGGGATATCACGTGACCCCCAGGTCACACGCCAGAGAGATCAAAATAATTTGCTCCAATCACTAGCGACCCTCCTCTATAAAGGCCCCTGCACAAGGCCGCACCCCCTCTTGAACTCTGCCAAGCCGGGCTGGCCTGATGGGCTCGTAGCTAAGGGACTACGCACCTATTCGTAGAACTTAAGTTACATTAGGTAACTATTAATTCTACGTCATGGTGCTACGTCCCTTAGCGCGGAGGCCGTAGGAACATGTACTCCCAGCAGGCCTGCGAAGAGTGATTGGAGCTCCGCCCGAGCAAAACCCTCACACAGTGAGAGGACTCAGGGCAGAAAAAGCAATTGCGTGTTACAGGGCCACTCCTCCCAAGGATACCCCCAAGTAACACAGACCGAAGGTCACTCGTAGTCCCAGGACGCCTCTCCCAAGAGCTCCTGACGTGGACTAACTGACTGACCAAAGCACACAAAAATACCACACCTGCAGGACGCCACTCCCAAGAGCTCCTGAACAGGGCGGAAAGTCAAGGTCAACCTCTAATAGGGGACAAAAAGGTTACAACTCAGTCCGCTGCACTAAGCACGGAATGGGCCACCGACCGGTCCGACACATCCAAAAGGTAAGACCGGACGAAAGAAGAGGACAACGCCCAAGAAGCCGCACGGCACACGTCTTTGACCGACGCCCCCCTGAGGAGGGCCGTAGAGGCCGCCACCCCACGCGTGGAATGCGACCTGAAGCCCACCGGGGGGGCCAGGCCCTGAGCCTGATACGCCCGCCGCACAGCCGTGGCGACCCAGTGCGCCAGCCGCTGAGCCGACAGCGGGGCGCCCCTGTTCTTGGGGCCCAGACACACAAACACCTGACCAACCAACCTGAATGAAGACGTCATGGCCAGGTAATGCCTAAGCATTCTGACAGGACACAGAAGGTGCCGCCGCTCCTCCTCGGGGGAGGCATGCGGCGGCGGATGGAATGCCCTAATCCTGATCACTCTCGACCTAAAGGCCGACGTGATGACCTTAGGGAGAAAAGCCGGATTAGGCCACAACTCCACCAGGCCGTCGCCCTCTCCAAAGGACAGGCAAGACGCATGGACGGAGAGCGCACACAAGTTGCCCGCCCTCTTAGCAGACGCCAACGCCAGCAAGAGGGCAGTCTCAAAAGCAACACACTCGGGACTCGCCTCCGCCGCCGGTTCAAAAGGCGGGCCCGACAGACCCCTAAGGACCACCCTTGCGCAGTAGAAGTCTGTGAGGGGCGGAACGGGAGCTGGAACACGAGACGTCACAGCCCCGCCCTCTCCTGGTGTTCCTAGCAGGGAGGGGGGGGTGGACAAAAGGGCACCCCTGCGTCATACACGTGTCCTGCAGGCCCGACGTCATAAGTACGGGTCTGCTCATACCACGTGACTCGACTGCTCCGCCCCCTCCCCCTGGCTCTTGCCTCATGGAGGGGGGGGCGAGCCCCTGGAGTGGGAAACCCCGAGTTAGCCTCGTAGCTCAGAGGGGCTAGCACGCGTTCGGCTGAAGCACACACATCACTACTCACCAGATCCCTCCGCCTGACCTCTCTCTGGGAGGGCATAGCATGGATCAGAGGACCGTAGCTTGTAGCTCGCATAGCGCACTGCACACCCTGCTCTGGGGGCTGCAGGCCTAGCGAAGCAACGTTATGTGCCCGGGAAGTAACACAATCAGATTGCACATTAGACATGTTATGTACCCCCAAATGAGACTCAGACAACGAGTACTGAGGAAATGCCGGTCGGCCTTTATTGAAGAATTCTTGCCACCCCGACCTCCTCTGCCATAGGGAGGCCGGCGGTGGGTGCGGTGCTCCCGCGAGCCACCCGTGGGTCTGTCTGGACCCGGGGGCCTCGTCGAGGGGGGACGATGGACCACAGAGCGCGGATACGGGTCAGGACGCCTCCCGGGCGAACGCTCTCTGCCTCCGTCCCGGCTCCGTGATGGTGCTAGGTGCGGGGCTAGCCTAGCCGAGTCGTTGGCTGCAGACTCCAGTCTCGCCACCAGGGCCTGCATGTCCGGGCCGAAGAGGGACGTCTGGGAGACGGGCAGGTCCAGCAGCTGCCTCTTCTCCGCCTCCCTGATATTAGCCAGCCCAAGCCAAAGGTGCCTGGCCCCGACTTGGGCTGCTGCCATGGAGCGGCCGCCATCCACGGCTAGCGCCTGGCACATGCGCAGGATCGCTGCCGAGGTGGTCCTCGCCTGCAATAGGAGGTCTCCACTGAGCGCCTGGCCAGAGGAGAGCGACCTATCCAGGGCCCCCGTGATGAATGCCATGTTGTTAGCCAATGTGACGACCTGTGCCGCATTGGCATAACATCTGTCCAGCATCGCCAAAGACATCCTGTCCCGCTCGGAGGGAAGGAGAGGTCTGGTGCCGGGCCACACGGATGCGGAGGGCTGCAGGGCCATGCGGACTGAATCCTCGATGTCCGGGACACCACCGGTCCAGGACCAGTCCTGCACGCTGCAGTACATGCCGTACCCCAGAGCAGGCCTCTTGGCTGCTAGGGGCTTTGGCCACTCACGTGTCGCGTAATGGACGATCGGGTCCATCCGCGGGCACAACGTGGGTTGTATCCTCCTCCTCCCTCGAGTGGTGGCGCCCACAGAGGTGAAGTCCTCCACCGTCTGGATCCAGCGACGACGTCCGACGCCGGAGGGCGAAGGGAACTCGGACGAACAATGGAAGACATCTCAGAATGAAGTAAGTACTGTGGTAGATCTCAATCGGCGCCAGAGTGAAAGAGGGGGTGCGGCCTTGTGCAGGGGCCTTTATAGAGGAGGGTCGCTAGTGATTGGAGCAAATTATTTTGATCTCTCTGGCGTGTGACCTGGGGGTCACGTGATATCCCACTAGCGAAGTCCGCTAAGGGACGTAGCACCATAACGTAGAATCATTCAGTTATATATTGTGTTAGCAGTGCGTTGCTTTTGTACCATTTCATCAGTGATTGTTGTACAGCTTACAAACTCTCTGGAAATGGTTGATTTAAAAAGAATAAAACGACAATCAGCAAACTGTATTTGTAGATACAATATATAAAAGACGTGATGCGCGTCGTGACGTGATAAACATGAACTAAAAAGCTAAACTCAAAAATTACAGATGCATTATCTTTATTACTTACCCAAGGAAAAACAACTGACTTGTCAACACAAACTTGCTTTGTCTGAATCTTGTTCACCTAGCCTGACACGAAAAAGTTGTAGGCTTCCATTGACACCATCATAGCAGACAGCCGGTGCTATGTGTACACCAAGCGGACGGGATGTCAGCCGTACGGCGGTTTTTTAACGTAAGTGAGTTACAAGAGTATAGCGGAATGTACATTTTGTAAAACTGTGGCTGGGTTGCAACCACATGACCAAAGGGGACGTGGCAATGGGCCGTCGGACAGGAAGTGATTTTGCCATATTAGTTAGAATCGGCGATGCGTGAAAACGCACAATAGCGGCTCTGCAGCGTTAAGCTAACAGCGGGGGCTGCAACTAACGCAGCCTTTCTTTAGGCACAGCTTTTGGGTATGACTAAGGACATTACTGTAGTCCTCACAGTCCCAGACCCTGGTCCTAAGAGTCCCAGTCATGGAAGTAACGATGAACAATCACTCTTATAACACAATGGCTAGATTCTATGTAAGAAGACTTAACATGTCTTGTAGCCTGCTTTAAGGTTTTTAACTACAACCAATATTTTCCCCATCGAACTCAATCTCCTGCTCTGGCTCTGCTCTGATAAAATCGCCACAAAGTTTATGATATTTGGCAGTTCAATAAAACCGGAAGTTACAATATCTATTAACAATGTAGACATTGAGAGAATGTTAGAAATTAGATTTCTCAGAGTCATCTTGGATGACAATCTGACTCGGAAATCACGTATAATGCATGTTAAGAGTAAGTCAGACATCTAAAAGTTTATTTATATTGAATAAATTCTAATATTTGTAACCATATGAGACTCTGAGAATGTTATATTTCTCAATAATACTACCTTGTTTTAATTACTGTTTAGAAATATGGGGTAATCCTTTCAGCACCAACATAATTCGGGATCAGCTGCAAAACCATTTAGATCTTTTTTTAAAAGAGGGCGCAGAAAAATATAGGATTCATATTCTTCTACCTGCTCCTTTCTGATCTTAAAAAAAGAAAAAGAAAAAAAAGACCGGAGAGAGAGACCAGCGATAGACTTCTGAACTAATGTCGCTCACAAAAGCCACAAAAGTTCTCTTCTGACTTGAAATAAAGGTAACTGTCTGTGATACTAGTGTTATATGATATTGTTTACAACTGCAAAAGTATATCCACTGTATTGTTTGGTGTTTAGACAATGTTTACGTATTATTATAAATAAATATTGAGACTGGAGAGGAGGACTGGATCCAATCAATGACAGCAAGAAATGTAAGAGTAAAGACATTACAATAAATCTCTCCAGCATTAAATACTGAATGCTCATATCACATCCCTCACTTTCAGTGTTTTATCATTTTGTTCAGGGGAAATCTGAAGAAACCAATAGATATTGAACAGCAACACAACACCAGATCCACAAGTTCAATCTTTGCTCTCAACAGCAGAGAAGTTTGTTAGGAGCTCTTACCGAGGATCATGGTGAAAGAGCTTCTCTGGAAATATCCTCAGATCCAGATCTCTCTCCTCATGTCGCCGCCAGCACTCACTCTAACAGGAGAGACCAGGAGGAGAGAAAGACCAGTACACAGAGACCAGAGAGACTAGACACAGAGACCAGAAAGAGCGGTCCTCGGCAGCACCCCCCTCTGCTGTGGTGTATTTTGGGGTTGGGTATAACCTAAAGGCACCTTGCATGTCTGTGCTCTGATTGGTGGAGGGGATGACCAATGACAGCACTCTGCCATTGCATTTTCTCCTCTCACAGATGATTATAATGTCTTTGTGTCTGTGTGCGTGCGTGTCTGTGTGTGCATGTGTGTGTGTCTCTCCCCACACTGCGGTGTATTGATAGAAAGCACATTGTTCTTTGATGTCTGTGTAAAAAGTGTCTGAGGATTTAGCTGTGTTTGTAAAACACTATTGAATCATGACATGAAGAAATAAACCTGATATGAATGTGTAAAAAAATTAATTACATATATCATCAAACTTATATTACAGACTTTTGTCCTTTGACAGGATTTTATTGACAATCCTTAGGCAGTTGTTGTAAGCCACATTGAGTGGGGGGTGACAGTCAGAGCTGCACCCAGTACACAGAGCACCAGCCCCTCACTGATGCATGGCGCCGGAAAGATGGCGCCGTGGCAAGAGCTCTGGTGTGTGTCGCCTTCTCTGTCTGGCACACACCGGGGTAGTCTTGCACAGTTTTTCCAATGTGGTTTTACTGCAAATGGCAAATAAATGAATCTGAATCTGATCCTCCTGCAGGTGGTGAGTCCACAGGAGCCTTGAACTTTCAGCGGGGGATTCAGGCAAAGTGGGTTTAAGTGTCTTGCCCAAGGAAACAACAACAGCAGACAGCAGTGGGAGACATAAAGTAGTTCTTGATAGGCTTGAACCCACATCCTTCAGGCCTAAAGGCCAATGCTCTACCAACTGAACCCCTGTCTGTGATGTTGAGCTATGACTGGCATAGGTCAACACCAATAAATTTAAATTAAGCAAAGTTTGCATTTGCTTCATCTTTTATCCTACATAACATTATTGTACTTTTGCTTGCATTATACCTTACCTTATCAAAATCTACACCATACTTAGAGCAGGCATTGAGAACGTCCTGTAGACCTGCACTTGGCCTGAATACAGATCCTCTGCATATATCAGGAGATTCACTTGAATTGGCCTAAAACAGCCTGTTGTACATGCATTTAACTCAATGGACAGATCATTCATATTCAGGAAGAATAAAACAGGAGACAGAATTCCTTCCTGCCAAACATCATGGCTGACAGAGAATGAACCCGACATGGATCTACCCCATCTCACTTTTTGTTCAACTTTGAGAACCATGGACAGATTTACTGTCCATGGTTGAACGCTTTAGAGGAATCAATAATTATATTTTTGTAAAAGTGAGATGCTGAATGCTTTGTTAGCCTTTTTAAAAAAGTTTCAATTTTATAAATATTTTTATAGTTATGTATTTTGGTAGCCTTTGTATGTTTTTGTGTCAAAAAAGTGCTGTATAAAACTAATGCATTGCTATTATCATTATTATTATTATTTCCCCATTGTGGGACGAATAAAGGACCTTCTTGCTATAGTAATGAACACTGGCCTCTCAACCAGCACCAGTTCAGAACCAGCTGGAAAGAGGTTTCTCCTCAATCTGTTTGCAGCGTTTGCTCTTACTTCAGACAGTCAGTGATTTTTTCCAGACGGATTTTTTAAAATATTGTGGGAAAACGTTCCTAAACCCTAAAAGTAATCAAGTTATCATGTGTTTTCAAATAGTAATGGAATTGACCAGATGCCTATAGTCTCCAAAAATGCATACGAATATTTTGGAGCGGACTGATAAAAATAAACCAATGGGATTCGTTCATCCTCAACAAAACTGGTTCCTACACAACGACCTCAAACACAGAGCCTCACACACAGAGCCACACACACAGAGCCACACACACACACACACACACACACACATACACACACAGCCTCACACACAATGCCACACACACAGAGCTTCACACAGAGCCTCACACCCAGAGCCACACATACTTTTCTCACACACTTGTCATCTGTTGACGTCTGTTTCCCACGTGCTCTTTAGCACCGCACTCTGGTCAGTGTAGAGTTTCCTCATTAGTTGCTCTCTTTGAATAATGCAGCAGGGGTTTGTTGGAGCAATGGTCCAGGTGCTAATGCTCTGTCTGCACCGACACAGCAGCACTTTAATAGATGTCACTCTGAGAAACTGTAACACAATCAGGGGACTCAGGTAACACACATTTTACTGCTGCTGGAGGAGGAAGAGGAAGAAGAGAAGGAGGAGGAGAGAGACAGAGGAGGAGAAGGAGGCGGGGGAAAGGCCACGTAGAGACAGGACCAGACTGTACACGAATGAACAATGCTAACCCGCTAACTGAGGCCAAAATGGTTTTGCTTCAATTCCATCCAAATCACTACTATAAGTCACGTTTCCACCGCAGGAGTTTGTGGTAAAAGGAGGGGGTGGAACCTCTACAGGAACCGTCCTCTCACTTGGCCCTCACGGTGACCGTGGTGCTGCAGAGTAAATGGCCCTGTGGGGAAAGTTCCTGCAGTGGCCATTTACCCCAAAGTTCCTGCGGTGGAAACGCAGCTATTAACTTCCATGTATAAGTAAACTACTCTAGCTCAGTATCTGTCAAACATTTTGGGCTGAAATCTGTGAATTATAGCTCTCTGTGATCCTGCTGTGATCTTGTCTTTGTAAATCCAGATATGATCATTTAAGCACCCACTGACCAATCAGACAGTTCCTCTGATGCAGGAGTCTTAGGACAGACTTTGTTATTATTGTAGTTCCTGTGTTTGAACTGTTTCAGGCCTTGGCATTAAGCTTGTCACCCACTTATATTTTACTTGCCCAATGTCAAAAGCTACTTGCCCATATATTTATCAAAACAATGAGTTAACACAAGATTGGCAATAAAGTTGAGACTCAAAGGGCTCTTAAGTTTGCAAAATAAAAAAACAAGCCGCCTGTTGTGGTGTGTTATGTTTGATTTGTCCAAAACATTTTACTTAAGTGCCCAACCAACATGCATTGTTAATGCAAGAAAAAATGTAGGTAACCGAGCTTTAATTTTGTGAGTTTTGGTAGGAGACACGGAGGACAAATGGAGGAGACACAGGTGAGACCCGCACTTGTAACAAATTGGGGATGGTTCTGTCCATGCGTCTATGGTTCTGTCCACGCGTCTATGGTTCTGTCCGCGCGTCTACGGTTCTGTCCACGCGTCTATTGTTTGTCCACGTGTCTATGTGGAGAAAAAGTTGGAAATCGCGGATCCGCAAACAAATTTCATCTCTGGTTTATCCCAGGTTTATCTGGACCAATGATGCATTTCATTGGTTCAGAGAATATGCCAATGAAGAGAATTGCTCAAACAAAGATAAACAGACGTGTCCGCTCCCAGGTCTAGAGGTAGAAATGAGGGAATGCGTTCCCGGACTGAAAGGGTTAAAGTAATCACTTGCCCGATCGGGCAACTTGTTTAGACAGCACACTTGCCCGTCACAAATCTTTAGTTGCCTCGGGCAAGCGGACAACCGTTAATGTCGAGCCCTGTGTTTCATTTTCTGATCTGTTATTGCTGAATCCGCAACAAAGCACATCTCCTTCAACCAGTTCAGAAACACACAGGAAGTGACATAAACAAACAGGAAGTTACTTAAACCTAAACACAGGCCCAGTCCCAATACCCACACTGCACCCTACACACCTCTACGAAGTGTGCATTTGTTCGAAGTGCACACCAGGGTTGGAGTGCGCAGGTTACAAGTGTGCAAAAAAGGCGGAAATGGGACAGTGCACACTGAGTGCAGGTTACGTCATCGACTCGTCAAGAGATGGACATTTTCAGACCTAAACTTTATAAACATTAAAGTTAACTTTGTCTGACCCTTTGGGAAACAAAATGAATTGCTTCACACACGTTAAAATACATGTATATTAGTTGTTTTTAATTAGAGATAGCTGTATAATTTTAAGTCAAATGTGGGTAACTAACTATCTGGTCAATTTTTATACATTCTAAGATTATTGTACTAAGTGTAAAGTTTAAATTGAATGTTATATAAACGCTTGCTTTAAAAAGTTATTAAATTGTTAAAACACAATGTCCGTAATTCTTCATCAAACGTTTATGCTTCTTTCCAAGTAACATAGCAAAACGTATTTACACACATACTGCATATATATTTCAAAATTTATATTTAAATGCATTTTCCCGACGTTTTGGTGTGTACCGCAAAGAATTATGGGCAATATCCTTCGCCAGAGTGCGCATAGATCCATGCGGCGAAGTGTGGATCAGGGGCGCAAAGGGGGCGGGGCCAAAGACCTCCCTGGAGAATTCGGGCGTTCTGCTCTCCCAAAATTCCATCCGATGGGCGGGGGAGCGACTGAATTTTGCGTTGCATTATGGGTAACACTTGCCTTCGCAACTTCCGGTTCTCTCTGCCCGGCGCATTTTCTCTAAATGGTTGAGTGTTTTCGTCATTTTCTGTATGCAAATACATTCCCGTCTCTAACTAGTGGCATATCGCGCAAATCATCCGTCCAATTCACATTCTTCCCTCTTAGCTGAACTTCATTCTCATTGTTACCATCTGTCACTCGCACACACAGCCGTTTTCGTTCACTCTGCTCGCTGTCATCTTCTTCTAAATCTTCATAAACACCATCCGCTCGTTGAACTAGCAACAACAATTCCTCCTTTCGTTTTCCCACACTGCAAATACCCTTTCGCTTCAACCTTTCACGCAATTCAGGCACTGTCAATCGTTTGTTGTTTTCGTGAGCCATATTCGCCATTGTATGAAATCAACCGGAAGTGAACTGGGCAACAAACGGTGTCATTTTTTGATCACAGCGCCGCTCAGTGGATGGAATTTTGGGAGAGCAGAACGCCCGAATTGGGACACCCTACGCACTCGCACCCTTTATCGGGAACGCGCAAATGAGGGGCGCGAGGGTGGAAGTGCGAGTATTGGGACGGGGCCACAGTCCATTACACAGAGTATAGGTCCACAGAGACATGAGGAAACAACAAGCCCAGAGATGCTGCCCTGTTGGAATTGGCTTGTGCTCAGGAGCGCGTGTCTCCTTGTCCTCTCGTGTCTCTCGTGTCTCCTTGTCCTCTCGTGTCTCTCGTGTCTCCTTGTCCTCTCGTGTCTCTCTTGTCTCCTTGTCCTCTCGTGTCTCCTTGTCCTCTCGTGTCTCTCTTGTCTCCTTGTCCTCTCGTGTCTCTCTTGTCTCCTTGTCCTCTCGTGTCTCTCTTGTCTCCTTGTCCTCTCGTGTCTCTCGTGTCTCCTTGTCCTCTCGTGTCTCTCGTGTCTCCTTGTCCTCTCGTGTCTCTCGTGTCTCCTTGTCCTCTCGTGTCTCTCTTGTCTCCTTGTCCTCTCGTGTCTCCTTGTCCTCTCGTGTCTCTCCCTGTCCTCTCCTACCCCCTGTGCTCTTGTGCTCTCTTGTGTCTCGCCTTGTCCTGTTGTATCTTAACCTTGCCTGCAAGCTGAATTCTCGCGGTATTTGTGAGTTCACAAACAGAACGCATTAGAGTTCTACACAATCATCAATCTGGCTCTTGCCAGGTTAGTTGTATCTGAGCTTGTAGTAAATCTGGGGCAGCTGTGTCTCTGTGTCTCTCCCTGTCCTCTCGTGTCTCTCCTTATCCTCTCGTGTCTCCTTGTCTTCTTGTATTTGAGCTTGTAGTAAATATGAGGCAGCTGTGTCTCTGGGGTTAAAATAAGTTCCTTGGACGTGATCCTGATCCACTGCGTCTATAATTAACCCTCGCTCCAGCTCTAAACAAAGTCATAAATACTTGGCTGATGTCTTTGCAGATTGACTTAGAAAAATGCAGTAAACTTTTATGGACAAACTTGGCATTTATGTGTAAAACAACACAGCTTCTAAGGGCAGATTAGCGAGCCGCAAGAAGCAAGCTTCCTGCTCAGGTTCACCCTCATGGGTGAAGGCTATCTGCAAATCCCTTTGAGTCACTACCTGCAGATTGGTTCAGAGAACCAATCTGCAGGTAGTGACTTGCAGGACTTGCAGGACCTGCAGATCCCTGTGAGTCACTATCTGTAGATCCCTGTTAGATAGAAAGATAGATAGATACAGTACTTTATTGATGCCCCGAAGGAGAAATTCAGGTGTCCAGTAGTAGCAAAAAGAAAATTGATCATTCTAAAAAAAATAACAATAGTAATAATCAGCCACAGCGGCAGAGATGGAGTAGCCTCTGGGCGGAGTAGGACGGGTCAGGACAGGTCAGAGCAGCAGAGATGGAGCAGCCACTGGGTGGATCAGGACGGGTCGTAGCATCACAGATAGAGTAGCCTCTGGGTGGAGCAGGACGGGTCACAGCAGCAGAGGTGGAGTAGCCTCTGGGTAAAGCAGGACAGGTCAAAAGATGGAGTAGTTGCTTGGTTTGGACCATCTTCTCTGCTCTAGTCCAAAGTAAAATGCTAAATGCTTCATTAGCATTTATCAAAAATTCAGCATTCCTCCAGTGGATTTTCACCTGATCCGCTTGGTTTGGACCTTGAATCCTCTCTGCTCCGGTCAGGACTAGTGCAAAACTTTGCACACTGTACTGAAGCAACATCTCAGGCAGAAAAAAGCAAGAAAAATAAAAATGGTAAAGCACAAAACAACAACTGTTAATCAGAGCTACTAAGGACTTGCAGCCGTTACCCAGCGCATCTTTCAAAAAAAAAAAAAAACATCACTTTTTCAGATAGTGACTGTTAGTCACTATCTGTAGATCCCTGTGAGTCACTGTCTGCAGATCCCTGTGAGTCACTATCTGTAGATCCCTGTGAGTCACTGTCTGCAGATCCCTGTGAGTCACTATCTGTAGGTCCCTGTGAGTCACTATCTGTAGGTCCCTGTGAGTCAACTCCAACTCCAGGTAAGTGATGACTACAAGTCATGATTATAAGAATTAGAATTATGTGATTTAGAATTATTTCAATTATTTGTTGTCTGTGCAGCTTAGTCAAGAAATTCATAGAAATAATCAAGTCAACTCAGATTCTGAAAAGTCCCAGGCCAGCTGTGAGTCATAGTCCCTCCTGCGTGTCCTGGGTCTTCTCCTAGGTCTCTTCCTGGTGGAACTTGCTTGAAACACCCCCCCGGGAGGCATCTGTTCCGCAGTCCAGGAGGCCTCCAGAACAGATGCCAGAGCCACCTCAACTGTTTACTCTCGACGTGGAGAAGCAGTGGCTCTACTCCGAGCTTCTCCCGTGTGACTGAGCTTCTCACCCTATCTCTAAGGGCACGGTCACATGGGTTTTTACAAGCGAACTGTACACACACCCCTGTGTACGACTGTATGATTTCATTGTCATTGGACCGATTTTACACCCCTGTGGCGGGCCACCCGCCACAGGGGTGTAAAATCGGTAATCGGTCCGCAGTCACATGAACGTGTCGTCTGAACCGTGCCAGCGCAACTTTGCTGTAGTACGACGCCCGGTCCAGCTGGTGGCGCTAATAATAACTTGAGCGACTACCACGTTGTCCGAGTTGAGTTTCTGCTTCTTTTCCTGTTTACATTCTGCTACTGCAGCTAGCAGGCTCGAGCATGCATGCGTTGTTTGCATCAGAGCAATGTGAACAAATGTGAGATATGCAGCGATGGGACACGTGTGTGTTGTCTGTGTGTGCGGTTGCGCCGCGGACACGGGAGCGCCTTTATAGTAATGAGCGTAAAGCGCTGAGAATGAATGAATGAGAATGAAAGACAGAAAAGTGTGGAATACGAGCAGAGCGGCCGGAGCCGGAGGACATGTGTGTGAGTGTGTGTGTGTGTGTGTTTGTGTGTTTGTGTGTGTGTTCTGGTGATTAAATAAAGATTTTTGAATGTGTTATTGCAATAGCACCACACTGAGTGCGAGGGTCAGAACAGAAGAGAGTTATTCCTGTAGGAAGCTCATGAAAGGGAGCACCCTTTCCAGACCCACATCTTAAATCGAGCCTGGGCGAGGTTCCTGCATTCGTGTCCAGACTCGATAGCCGCGGTGACATGGCACTTAAAGCCCGGATCTAATCCCAAAACGGGCCCTGGCCCACTTAAACCGGGCTTTAGGCTGCGCATGTGACCGCAGCCTAAGCGAGCGCCCAGCCACACTGCGGAGGAAGTTCATTTCGACCGCTTGTATTTGCGACCTCATCCTTTCGGTCATTACCCAAAGCTCATGACCATAGGTGAGGGAGGGAACGAATATTGACTGGTAAATTGAGAACTTTGCCTTTCGGCTCAGCTCCCTCTTCACCACTATGGTCCGATACAGCGACCACATCACTGCGCACTCTGCACCAATCCGCCTGTCAATCTCACGCTCCATCCTTCCCTCACTCGTGAACAAGACCCCGAGCCACTTGAACTCCTCCACTTGAGGAAGGACTGCTCCACCAACTTGGAGAGAGCAAGGCACCTTTTTCCGGTCGAGCACCATGGCCTCGGATTTGGAGGTGCTGATTCTCATCTTCCAAATTCTTTGTGGATTCTCCAAATCCACAAAGCAAATGTGGACAGGTTGGGCGAGAGTATAGAGCAGGTCCAGTGTTCTGCGGCCAAGACAAAAACCACACTGCTTTTCCTGGATCCCAGATTGGACCATCAGTCGTAGTCTCCTGTCCAGTACCTTGGAGTAGACCTTACCAGGGAGGCAGGGGAGTGTGATCCCACAATAATTGGAACACACCCTCCGGCCCCCCTTCTTGTAGGGAGGGACCACCACCTCGGTCTGCCACTCCATTGGTACCGCCCCCGATCGCCACGCAATGTTGCAGAGACGTGTCAGCCAAGACAGTCCCACAACATCCAGAGACTTTAGATAGTCAGGACGGATCTCATCTACTCCCAGAGACTTGCCACCATGGAGGCTGCCAACCACCACGTTAAGGTGGCCGTCCAGGGGGGACTGTTCAATGTCCTGCCACAAAATGTCCTGTCATTTTGTCATTTTGTCAGGAATAGTGGTGACCGTGAGCATGATTTTGGGGTTTCAAAGGCTGGTATTCAATCAATCAATCAATCAAATTTTATTTATAAAGCGCTTTTCATAGAAAAGATGAAACACAAAGTGCTTTACAGTTTGGTTAAAAACAATCCCGCTGGCCCATGACCCCTCCCCCAGACCACCCAACAGACCCACCACAGACAAACACACACGCGCTCATGAACACACACATACACACACACACACACACACACACACACACACACACACACTAGTAAAACAATAAACCATGATGAGAGACTTGGCAGGGTACAGATGCAACCAGCTGAAAAAGCGTCATCCAAGGAGCCGTCTGCACCAGGAGCAGAGAGCCGCCTGTAGCCACAGGGGACAACACAAGACCCAGAGGAGACACGAAACCGAGGCCCCAGGCCCCCACCAGGTCCAAGAGTCCGACCCCCGCAGCCACACCAACCACTGCTCCCAGTGCAGAGGGCTCCTCCAGAGGAAAGACTGGGTAGACTAAAAACAATACAATAAGTAAAACACTAAAATGTGAGACTAAAAGGAACTAACACACAATCATGAATAATAGCAATAGCAATATAATAAATAATAAATAATAAAAGATAAATAGAATGGAATAATAAAAACTAATGAAAAGCTAATCTAAAAGGTGTGTCTTGAGCCTACTTTTAAAAATATGAACGTTCTCTGTGGCCCTGGGCTCCTCCGGCAGACTGTTCCAGAGACGGGGGCCGTAGTGCTGGAAAGATGCCTCACCGTGAGTGTGTGTCCTGACTTTGGGGATGGTTAGGAGTCTGCTGCCGGAGGAGCACAGGGGCCGGGAAGGCTCATAGGATAGAATCAAATCTGAAAGATGAGAAGGCCCAAGACCATTAAGACATTTAAAAACCATTAAAAGAACCTTAAACTCGATTAAAATGGTATTGGCACTTTAGTCCCTGATAAATAGCCGGATTCTCCAGTTAAATCCAGTGACTTTTTGCACTGTTTAGACTGTGTTGCATTGCTCAAGCAAAAATCGCTGTGGAGGCACGTGGCCAGAAAGCCGGCACCTTGCTTGCTTGCTTAAAGATTGCTTGAAAGAAAACTGCCCGGGCAAAGCCAGCCTCCACCACCACTGGGTCAAACTACAAAATTGTATCCAAGTTGCATTTACAAAACATGTGTCTAAGAGTTAGTGCTGTAGATAAACCATAAGATAGATAAGTCCATCAACTTTATTATTGACCTTTATTTAACCAGAGAGAGACCAGAGAAATATCTTTTTTATATTTTTTATGATTAAATATGAATATGAATTTTGAATAACTTTTTTTCAAAGAGGGGCGTGGTCACCAAATTCTCAGGTATGATCAATATATTTCAAGATATTTCTGCTGAAAACAAAAGTTGTAGTAGTTAGATATGGCAGTTATTGATGATACCTGAGAATTTGGTGACCACGCCCCTTTTTGAAAAAAAGTTATTTGAAATTCATATTCATATTTTATCATAAAAAATATAAAAAAGATATTTCTGCTGAAAACAAAAGTTGTAGTAGTTAGATATGGCAGTTATTGATGATACCTGAGAATTTGGTGACCACGCCCCTTTTTGAAAAAAAGTTATTCGAAATTCATATTCATATTTAATCATAAAAAATATAAAAAAGATATTTCTGCTGAAAACAAAAGTTGTAGTAGTTAGATATGGCAGTTATTGATTATACCTGAGAATTTGGTGACCACGCCCCTTTTTGAAAAAAAGTTATTCAAAATTCATATTCATATTTTATCATAAAAAATATTTCGAGATATTTCTGCAGAAAACAAAAGTTGTAGTAGTTAGATATGGCAGTTATTGATCATACCTGAGAATTTGGTGACCACGCCCCTCTTTGAAAAAAAGTTATTCGAAATTCATATTCATATTTAATCATAAAAAATATAAAAAAGATATTTCTGCTGAAAACAAAAGTTGTAGTAGTTAGATATGGCAGTTATTGATCATACCTGAGAATTTGGTGACCACGCCCCTTTTTGAAAAAAAGTTATTCGAAATTCATATTAATATTAAATCCTATTTATTCATAAAAAATACAAAAAAGAAACAAATGCTGAAAACAAAGGTTGTAGTAGTTAGATATGGTAGCTATTTATAGTATTTGAGAGTTTAGTGCGTGTACTTGGCTTAAAATAAAAACTATTGTTCGTTTACAGAGCTGGTATTGGCATTTGTTGACGCTCCCTAAGTGCTTTCTCGGCACTTGCGGCGCATTGGATTCAATGGATTTCTCTGCATTAAAACAGCGCATTGGATTAGAAAAATCGATGTTGTAGTAGTTAGCCCATGTAGAGGTGATCATTTTGGCACAATTACTTTCGTTTAACAACGTAGCTTTCGTAAGATATTCACCGCGGAAGTCCGAATCTGTGAATATCAAGCTAACTTTACCGAACTTGAAGAAGACCCAGGACTGAGGCTGTGGTCCTCTCCTCATATAAAGTCTATGGCCACCCTAATTCCAATGCATTTCCCCGACATCAGTAAGAGATGCGTGTTTCCCGCTCAGTGACAAAAGTTGATTTTGGTTTGGTTTCTTTGAAGTCAGACGCCACTGTTTAATCCTGTAGGAATGTGATGCGTTTGGACAGAAGATCAAACAGACTTCATTAGCCTCATTACTGTGAGACATGGAAGTGGGTTAGGGCTCTACCCATCTCCTAACCTTTCTCCTCAATCTTCTAAGCCTTTCTCCTCAGCCTCTTCTCTCACGCTGCCCCCGTGTGGCGCATGTGGCACAGATTCTTTCTCTCCAACAGGGGGCAGCAGACCCTCATCCTAACCATAGACTGTAAATATTAATTGATCCTAACCTAATTAACGTTATTAATCCGTGACATTTGTTCACGTTCACAACAGGAGAAATAAACAGTTCTGGTCCTTTACTGCGTTTTCAAGATTTCAAAGTTGTGTCCTAAAGCAAGACACTTCACCCACATTAGAGTCTGGTGTGTGTGTGTGTGTGAGAATGATTAGTGGTGGTGGGGGTTGGAGTGGGCAAGCTGGTGGCATTGCTTTCATTAGTGTGCCCCAGGGCAGCTGTGGCTACAGTATGAAGTGAAGCATTATGACTGCAATTTGGAAAGTTTGGAATTCTTAACGTTTATGGATCAAATAAACAGGAGGCTTGACATACACTCTTTATTGAAAGAAGACAATGTTACATTAAATCTAAAAATATAATACATTTGTGACCAGTGCCAGAACGTCTTGTAACAAAATATTAGCAGGTTATTCTAGAGACTGGCAACTTCATCCTTCCATCAATTATACACTTAACCATGCAAATATCATCTAACGAATCTAAAAATGAGTCTAAAATAAAAAAATATATAGAAATGCAGATATACACAATGTGCTGCTAAACACTGTTGGATCCATCATCAAAGGAGCATGGAAGACTACGTTTTCAACTGTGCCACTAATACAAAAATATAAACAAAAGAAATTGGCAATAATGTGATTTACTGAAGCCTTGGACAGGGGCACAAGTAATTTATAACTTTAAAATCATGTCAGAAGAGATTCGAAGATTCACTTACTGCAGGAAATTTAACTTTTCCATTTAATACAATATTTTAGCCCCATTTCCATGACTCGACTCCTGCGTTACCAGTACCATGTCCTTCTTTAGTCCCTCATGGTCCTGGTTCTACCCAGGCCGAGTTGGTACTGAAGTGTTCTGACATTGATTGGCCAGAGTGCTGCTGGAAGCCAGAGTTACCAAGGAATTTCCTTGGATAATTGTTTGTTGTGGGTAGGTTGCTAGGATACAGTACCAGATACTTGAGTGTAATGGAATCACAACAGAGTAGAGTAGAGCAGAGCAGAGTCAGGGCTATTGAGTAGTATTTAATGTATGCATGTTTTGACATTGAAAAGTTTAGAACCTATACTTCCAGTTTCAGATGTTAAGACGTTTAAGTCCCTGATTCATTTAAATTTAGACGTTTATCACCAGAAGACAATCTACATATGATCTTTCAGGTTAGACATAGACTGACTCAGTTTATTCTCTAAAATCCTAAAACCCACGCTTTGGTTACCTTCTCATAAAGCACAAAGAACAGAGCCGCCTTCTGCTCCGGACACAGATAATCTGAGAGTAAACCATAGACTGTACGCAAGATATCAACATGGTGTTAACCGGAGATTAGAGCTAGCTAACAGGTTAAACGATATAAACACCAGGATCATTGAAAAACCACAGATTTAAGCCCAAAATTATGATCATGACACAAACATTATTGAGCTAGAGGAGTTAACTTTTATATTATGGGTCAATAGGAGCCTGAGTAAGTTATACTTTGTCCATGAGCACTTTCCTATTAGGCCTAGCTATTGGGTTAGCATTGTGCATCTGTGTACAGTTTATGGAGTAAACTCTTTTCATATTTCTGTTCTGTCTCGTGTCAAATGTCTTGCATTGTGTTTTTTCATCTGTATATTCAAACCCATCGAGTTTCAGTATTGTATTAAATGAGACATCGTTTTTAAACTTTTCAGACAAAACTATTAAAAAGGAACTTCCCTTTTGAACCTGCAGTGAGAAAATGTGCCATGTCACCTCCCTCTCTTCATACTTCATACCGTTTATGTTCCACAACTTTTCATTATTTCTTTTCTTGTTCTCGACAAAACACCTTGACTTTGAACAAAATCTTTCTTTGGTGCAGTTTGTTTGTTTCTTTAAGGAAAGGTTTATAATGTTGCAGCGAACATTGAACAAACCATAGTCAAACTAATCTTTTCCACAGGAGCCAAAAGCAAACACTGCACTTAACCTTTTAGGCGCCAAAGACACGAGCTCTGCATCCCGGAGACTTTCTACAGTGACTTGGCTTCACACAGACACTCACTACAAGTTTCTTGCAGCGTTTTTAGTTATTGACTATGCTTTCAACAAACCAGGACCAGCATCAGCACATCCAGAGTCCTCTGGGGTTCGTGATAGAAAGCCATGTCACATTAAAACTGTATGAGTTTAAGTGACGTATAAAACTGATAAATCATCAGTGCTGCCCTCGCAGTTAAAAGTATCTGAGTCCACTGCTCTGCTTTGACTGCTGCTCTTGCGATTCGGCAATGAATAAAATGGAAGAAAATTGATGATTTTAGTTTATAATTAAGTTCTCGGGGTAAAAATCTTTGGCGCCTAAAGGATTAACTAGAGAATATTAGAAACTAGCACCAACTGTCTTCCGTATCGTCTCTGTCTGCGGTGGCTTTAAGCTGAGAGCAGTGAGAGCAGCGAGTAAAGCTAGCGTCCTTAAATCCTTATTGCCCTGAGAAGTACTGGCCGTCGCGGTTGTGTGTCTGCAGGTGGCGCTTGATTTTGTCCGAACGGCTGAAGCACTTGCCACAGACAGGGCAGCTGTAGGGCTTCTCTCCTGTGTGGATGCGCATGTGCACTTTGAGGTGAGCCATCTGCGTGAAGCCTTTGCCGCAGATCTGGCAGCGGAATGGCTTCTCCCCCGTGTGGCTGCGCTGGTGCTCCTGCAGCCGCCCGCTAGAGCTGCAGCACTTGCCACAGACGCCACAGCGGTACGGCTTCTCGCGTGTGTGCACCTGCACGTGCACGTGGAGGTGGCCCATGTGGCTGAAGGCCTCACCGCACACTTTACAGCAGAAGGACGACATGTGCGGCTGGATGGGAGACTTCTGATGCGGGCAGTCTGTGTTGGTGCTGGCCGCTGTGCTGCGCATGTGCGAGGACTGTGCTCTGGCGCCGCCCTTCATCACGACGCTCTCCCCAATGATGTCGATGTTGTCGCTATTGGAGCAGTTGTTGTTGACAGGAGCCAGAGGCTGCGGCGCAGCATTCGTGTTGGGCTCCAGTTTCCGCACAGGGTTCCGGCTCGGTGCCTCGTGCTCACGGTTCTCCACGCCCTGCTGCAGGCTCGAGGAGTGCGGCGCCTCTTGGGGGTAGTCTGCGCGCTGCGAGGGGTACAGGTTCTCAGAGGAGGAGTGGGAGGTGTGTGAGGAGTGTGAGGAGTGAGAAGAGTGCTGGTTGTGTGAGTTGTGTGTATGACTGTGCGGTTGCTCGGTGTTTGGACGATGTTCCCGTTTATCCTTGATCTGCACAGGAATGCGCTCCTCGTGGCCCATGCTCGGGCTCCACTCGCGCCGCGGGTGTTCGCTGTCGTCGTCCTCCAGCAGAGCCATGGACGGCCGGTCTGCAGACGCAAGAAAGTAGCAGGAATTATATTAGGGCTGAGAGCTCGGAGAAAATACTAAAAGTAAAGTTTAGAGCGGTTCTTCTATGATGCAGAGGGTCTCAAGACAGTGATGATCCAGGACATTTCTGCAAAGTGGCCATCCCACTCCCTATGGACCAATAGCTCTGTGTGTTTGTTATTATATGTGTTTGGAAGTGAATGGAACCCCATTTCGGATTTCTTTTGATAACAAAAGAATTACTGGCATAATACTTTTAAAAAACATATTCTCACTCTGAGGACATTAGAAATGTACAATTATTGTTATATTTTATCTAAATGTTGATTCTTTATGAGAGTCATATGTAAAACAATGTGTATTAGTGACAGTTATTCAGCTGAAATAAAGAAGTATTTTATGCTCTGCATACAAAAGATTTTAGCACATTGTGCTATGATCTTTAATGATTTTAATGTTTTTGTTTTTTAGCACTTTGAGTTTCCATGAATCATGTATGAACTGTGCTTTACAAATAAGAACCGAAAACTATCCAAAAATGAGACATAGGCTTCTATTCTGGAATAGGGGTGCAACGGTTTGAAAAAATCACGGTTCGGTTCGTACCTCGGTTCAGAGGCCACGGTTCGGTTCATTTTTCGGTTCATTTTTCAAAAAAAAAGTTTTGTCTTTTTAATAAACACAGCTCATGTGGACTCGGCACCTGCTCTGACTGCCCCCCTGACCTAGAAATGAATTAAGGGGAAGGAAATGGATGGCTGGATGGAAGGCATATTCCATCCATCCAATTATGTCTATTTAACATAATTAATGAAAAACAACACAAAGTGCAACATAAGAAGGCACTTTATGAGGATATTTACCCTCATATATTAAACCACCTTCCTGATTCTCCCGAGGAGGCGCTCCATTCTGGGCCCAGCCTCATTCACTGCATTTATTTAATTTTTGGCATTATCAGTTGTGACTGGGATATTAGTACTGGTCCTTTGTCTTCCATTCCTCCGCTGCTTGTGTCAGTACCTGCGCTGTGTGACAGTGTGACTGTCGTAGAGGGGGCGTGTCTGCAGCGCCAGACTTCTCATCTCCCAGTCTGCGGTGATGAAGTGAGCGGTTCCGCTCATGGATCTATTATAAGTTCCGCGGGACGTCCGAGCGTCAGTCGTGAGCGCAGCTGTGATGCGCGGGAGAGTTGACTTTAGCCCGGTCTGACTGTGCGTAAAGGAGCTGCTTAAATGCCGCGACAATAAGCGGTCGTTGAGACGCTTTTTTCACTCATGTCTTTCTTGGTCCACAGTGCTTACACATCGTGACAGTTTTGTCGAATATTAATTATCAGTGTAGTTACAGTGAAGCCAAAATGCTCTCATACTGGGGATTTAAATGACGCAGGGCTTTCAAGCTCCTCCGTTCCTCCGCTCGCAATGACCGCGCTGTGTGTGGACTGAACAACGTGCGCACAACTTTTTTTTCATAAATCAAACCGCGGATCACGTCTGTACCGAACCGAAGACGTCGAACCGAACGGATCACGGATCAGTGATGAACCGTTGCACCTCTATTCTGGAAACAATTCAATTTATCTGAGCATTGAGCTGGAGGATTTTAAATGCATTTGTTTTGTACTTTCATTTGTGTACGATTAGTGCTAAACAAATAAAAACTTGCCTCACCTAATTTTTCTATGGGTTTGAATAAAGAACTCGTACCTCATGCATGTACTATATCAGACAATCTTAAGTGTGAATGAGCATCTAATACATATTGTATATTGGAATGACTCTAGTAAACACAAGTCTTGTAAATTGCATACACCCGTGTTTTATAACAATACATGGGGAACAATAATCACAGCGATTATAGAAAAATCTACATTCTTCAAATGTAGCTGTTAGCATATTTGTTGTGGTTGTCTGGGGCCTAGCTGTGCCTTGAGATATATCAAAACGTACGAAATACCATGACTTTAATGTAAGTAGAAACCACTTATACGTCTTGCAATAGCAGAATTTTCCACGCAACTACTTTTATCTTAGCACCGACTCCCACAGAGCTGCTAGCACAAGTTATGAAATGCTAATTAGCTCATGAACAAAGGTTGCTAACTAGCTAGTAACTTCAGAAGCCAACATAATATTATGCATGAGATTTTGCACAATATTAAACCATGATTAGTGTGCGCGATGTGAGGATCCCTTTAAATCTCACCGTACGACGTTAATGTGTCACAAACCACTTGAACAAAATAGAGAATGTAACAGGAGTCCGTTAGCATGTTAGCATTAGCTGCGTTAGCATGTTAGCACTAGCACCTGGCCATATCTCGATGCCCGCGTCCCGAAGCCTGCGCCTCAGATGGTCGTTCTCTCTCTCCCGGATGGCGATCTCCTCCTGGTACTCCAGGATAGTGTCCTCCACCGACTTGTAAATCTCCTGAGCTGCGAGCATCAGGCGCTCTGTCAAAAAGACGTTTAAAAACTGTAGTTTGGTCATGTTTGATGGAGTCTCTTCCGCTGTGTTCAGAGAGGCCAAGATGCTCGGCACGAGTCACGTGACAGCGGTTACAAATTATGGTTTCTATCTTTAATTAATGCTTCAAACGAACGGGGATTTTACGGCACATTTTGTCGATTAAACTCTTAATATTTTGACTTCAAAGTAGGAATAATCTAAAAAAGTGAAACAATTACGATAATAAAGTCATAATATAATTATAGATAACTCGAGATAATATGACAGTAATCTCTATCTATTTTCCTTGACATCGACTTTATTCTCATAATATTTCGACATTTAAATCAAAATATTATTAACGTAATCTCAGTGTCTGAAAAAAAGAAGAACACCTTCTTGTCCGTAATAATAATGTATTATCTTGTCCCGCATCCTGGCAACCTACTCACAGCCAACTATTAACCATTAAAAAATATAAATAATCACAGCGCATTAAAAGAGTGGAGTCACAATCCCTTCAATTGTAGCAGCGAATCAGAACGGTTTTAATCTGGAACATTGTCAGAGAAGTCTTTCTCACATTTTCAGGAAGACTGTTCCAGATTTTAGCTGCAAATCTGAAACACTGCATACTCATGTTTAGGGACCAGTAGAGAAGAGGCCATGTCATGGGGGTCAATGCTCCAGTCCCGGCAGAAACTTTCTCTCCGGTCCTTCAGGGAGCGCTGCTGCATCATTTCTCCTTCTCTCAGACCTCGTTCATTCTGTGATCCACGTGTGTCAGTGAACAGACCCACGTTAAGAGCCACGGACTCAGAATGAAGCGTCCCAGTGAGTAACTATCTTTAAACTTATATGCAGAAGTTCAAGTGACTGTGCTCTTAGAAATACTGTATACATGAAATATAAAGGAGATGTGTTGTTATCGCTGTACACGTCTCAGCGGTGGATCTTGTGTTAGCATAGCAATAGCATGGTGCGAAACCACTGGTTTAATGCGTTCTGTGTTTGTTTCAGAGTTAAAGAAAGCGAGTAAGCGGGTGTCATGCTCAACGCGCTATAAGATCCAGAAAAAGGTAAAGAATTTCATTATTATAGTTGTTGGAAGTCTTTCTCCCCAGCACCGCAGTAAAGTGGCCTGGCTTTTCACAGTCCACAGTAAAGAGGTTCGCACATTATTAGTGGGTGGTTCTTGTTGCTGTTACTTACGGTTTAAGTGGAACGGCGGAAATGCACCATTTAAAATGGATTTATAAAAGTTGTGAGTACTTTCACAGCACACTTGTGCATTGCGATGTCCTCGACTCCTGTGTAAAGTAACATTCATTTTTACCCTGGAAACTTATTATAAATGCCCCGAGGGCTGAGCAGGTCACTCAATCTGGGGCTGCATGAAGCAATGGTTCACAGGGAAGACTGTGCTGTGACCCAGGCCTGAGCCCTTCTGCTCTGTAGAAGGAACCATGGCCCTGTGCCTACTACCACCAGCACCCACAAGATAAAGAGGCGCACTGCTCCTCACCCCTGTGCTTAACTTACGGCCATACCACTTTGAGAAAGCCTGTACAAGGACAGGTCTGGTTAGTACTACTCTGATGGGAAACCCCCTGGGAATTGCTGGAGCTGGGGTGTGATGGGGACAGCACCTCAATCTCCAGCCTGGTCTGTGTTAGACCTATGCACCGGTTGGAGCCGAGTACCCAATCTTAAGCACCCCTCCTTAGACTGGAAACCCTTAAGCACAGCTGGCAAAAACTGGCAAGAAAGTAGTCACAAATCTTTTAGATTTAAAAATGTGGCTTCCCTTTCCACTTTCACCGTAAGTAACGGCATAAACAGCGTAAAGCTCAAAGGGTGACTCACAGGACTTTCTGCAAACAATGCATGTTTTCTAGGTGGACAAAGATGCATGTTGTGGTCTTACTAGTTCATTTTATACTTTTACAAGAATGTTGGAAGAAGCGTGTGATGTTTGAGGAAGAAAAGTAAGGGTGGGCGATTAATTATTTTTGGTAATATCGTGAAAGTAAGTTTGTAAGGGCGCAGTCGTACAGGGATTATTCAAACAAAGGAAGGTTGCTCAATGCTCACCCATTTTTACTCACAGATCCAGACTCCGTTATTTGTTTATGTAGCACATTGCAACAGTACAGGACTGAGCATCTTTCAGTGGCTTTCTACTGGATAAATATTTTAAAGTTAGGAACCCCGACACTAGGGATGTAAAAAACTATGCATTTTCATGACCGACCACCGAGCCTCATTAACCGGTTGAAACCGGTTAACCGCGTAGTTAAAAATATTCCACGTTCTTTGAAATAGCAGCCATTTCGAGCCGCGTACTTTTCATAAGTTTATCTATGCGTTCTACTAGATCAGAGCTGAGACAGCAGCGCCAAAACCCGCAACAGCTTCGGCACCTTTGTGCACAGAGAACTGCTTTTTTAATCTTCCCATTCTTCTGTGCTGCGGGTAAAGCATTTTTAAGCAAAAGACAGCTCGTCCACATGGTCAGAGCAGCGAGTGACGAGCCGCGTCTCGCAGGTCTCCGCTAAAGTTTAAAAGTGATGTGTGTGGATCTGATCTAATGACAAGGACCAGCAGCACAAACATGTTTCATGTGTTTGACTGAAGCCGCGTATTTGCGAGGATTCTTTGGGCTGCGAGACACAGAGGAGCGCGACAGCCCGGTATGTGTGTGTGTACAATACATGTGTGTATGTATGTGTGTATGTGTGTGTGTGTGTGTGTGTGTGTACAATACATGTATGTGTGTGTGTATAAATATAAGCTCCAATGTAGTTCTGACCTGCACTAGTGTGGAACTTTGGCGGTAACAGAGGGGAGAGATGATGCGTGTGGATGTTACGTATGGAGGGGGGGAAAGTGTTTGTGTGTGTGTGTGTGTGTGTGTGTGTGCGCGCGCGTGTGGCTGCGTGCATATGTGGAGCGTGCGCCATGAAAGTCGCCCGTAGTCTACTAATGCATTGGCGCACACAGCTAGATAGGGACCCGCTCGTCACATCGTGCAAATAGGGCTTAAAATAGCGTTATGAAGAGACCTCCCCTCTCCGCTTTTTCTTATTTTTAACCGACAGCTTTGACCGGTTAACGCTGTGACGGTCAACCACCGGTTAACCGGTCACCGATTTACATCCCTACCCGACACAATACAAAAAATTATGCATCTGTTTTATACATCGCTTTATCAGACATTTGGACATCTCAGAGCATTATCCATGCACTTTATACGCAGTGGTGATACACCACTACTGTAGCCCAGAGATGCACACAAGTCTGACCCGCAAGTCCTAGTAAAGTCCAAGTCTCATCTCCTACGCATTCAAATTATGGTCAATACAATAAAAAAGGACTAAAAAATGTTAATTGGAAATATTTTTCCAGCCTGAAATTAGACTGCACCTGACGTCACCTTCCCCATGCGCACTTTCCCCAGTCATCTCTCCTTGCGCCACAGCTCTGAAAAGATCTGAAGCATTAGTAGGACTCAAAATGTTCACAAGTTAGCAATTAAGTTGGACTCGAGAGTCCTAATCTCTGCTATAGCCACTGGGGCACACTGGCAGAGGCAACCACGGTTCTAATGTGGGTAAAGTGTCTTGGCTAAGGACATGACAGAATCCAGATGTGTTAATTTCTTATTGTCTCAAACTCCTTGCTGAGAATCTATTTTTTATTGTCCTGGGCAGAAGTCTGCAGAGGTTTGAAGAATATGGATTTAAATGTAATAATTTTGCCGACAGCAGTAGAAGAATGATCTGTTTATGCTCAGGTTCGAGAACACAACAGGAAACTGCGGAAAGAAGCAAAGAAGAAAGGAGTCTCCACGCGGCCGAAGAAGGATCTGGGCGTTCCCAGCAGCGCCCCCTTCAGAGAGGAAGTGCTGAGAGAAGCTGAGCAGAGGAGACTACAGGTACACAGGCTAGGGACTACAGATACAGACTAGGGACTACAGGCACACACGTCTTCATTGATGCATAAAGGTCTATTTCTTGTTTATAGATTGAAGAAGAGAAAGAGAAAAGAAAACAGGCTAAAAAAGATGAGAGAGCGCAGAAACGACAACGAGAGAAGGACTGTGGGGAGACAAAGGAAGAGACCAAGGCAAAGAAGATTCGAAAGGTAGGTTTGTCTGTTGGTGTTGCAATAATTGTATAATGTGCAGCTCCAAATCCTCCACCAGGAATAAAAAAAAATTTCCAGCCGTAAATGCAGTAGAAAAATTATGGCCATATGTGAACGTCCTCGTACTAAACAGTTGTTTCATGTTTCTTCAGGATGAAGTTCAGAGAAAACAGAAAGCGTTAGAGAAGAATTCCAAACATTACATTTGTTCCCAGATAAATAAGGTATTGTTTTTGTTCCTGCACTTGTATAACCCTGTGTGTGGGGCATAATCTGACTCTTCAGGGGATCAACGTGTGTGTTGTATACTTATAGTATAGTTTCCCTGCTGCATTAACCCCACCTCCGCAGGTGATTGACAAGTGTCTCCTCCACAGGTGATTGACAGCTGTGATGTGGTGGTGGAGGTCCTGGACGCTCGTGACCCTTTGGGCTGTCGCTGTCCACAGCTCGAGGAGATGGTTCTACAAAAAAACAAGAAACTAATTTTTTTATTGAATAAAATAGGTTTGTTTTTCACTTTACACCGACACCAGTTCACACATAACTGTCCTGATGTAGCACTTAGGCCCCGTCCCAATTCTCACCCTTGCCCTTAGGTGTGAGTGCCCTCACCAGTAAAGTGCCTTCCCAGTGGTGAGTGCACTCACAACATTCTCCCTAAGAATTGGGACACCCCTGGATCTAGGGGACAATATGCAAATGACGCAGCAGACATGTTCCACGTCACACACATTATCAAAGTCACCACAGATAAGATCTGACACACGTATGACTTTATGAAACACAGTATTTATGAAAATGAGAAGTTTTAAATTATATTTCCTGTGAAGTTTTGCTATAATTAGGTACAGAACTGCCGCACATCACTCACTCAGACAGACGCACGCACACATACACATGTACACACCGAGGCAGACACACACAGACGCGTGTACATACATGCACAGAGACGTACCGCACAGACAGGCGCATGTACATACACGTACGTGCAGAGACAGACGGGTACAGCCGCGGATCACAAAGCAAACTGTGTCAAAGCGATGCTCTGAACTACATTATGGATCTATAATAACATGGTTCCACATCTCTGAAGCCTAACGCTGCAGCCGCTTCGGGAACGAACGTCACCACACACGGCACCAACACACGCTTTAAAAAATCTGTATGACTCGCACACGCTTCGGAACTTCCTCCCATTCCGCACAAACTTGCGCCCGGGTGTTTCATGTTTTCTTTCATTGTGGCGCGGCTTTGCCTCACTGCTACTTCAGCAACCGGACCTCACTTGCGCTCAAGGGTGGTTTTTAGGGGTGTAAAGGCCCTCGCCTCTTCCCCCTAAGTATTGACACCCTTCCACTCCCGCGGGCACGCGCAAAATCTAGGGCAAGTGTGCTTTTTAAGGGCAAGGGCATTTATCTTTAGCACAAAAAGAGCACAGATGCTGCTCTTTCACTTTTAACTGACTTTTAGCTTTATTTTTCACCAGCACAACTGGTATCCACGTGTTCCCCTACTCGTTAGCTTTAAAATGACACCTTCCATGAAGCTCTACGAGCTATTTTGGGTCTGCAACATCTGTGAGTTGGACAAGCGGTTGCGTTTTGCGCATGGGGTCACTTCACATTTGTTGTCATACGACTGCTTTGCATGTACTTCCTGGCCGAAAGATTGACATGTCCATGTAGCCAATGAGGAAAGCTTTCTAGCAAGGGGTGGGACAAAAGTGTACTGTCTTAATTTGTATCTGTACAAGTGTGCGCAATGACAGTGAAAAGACGCTCTGAAAGCCACAATGATTTTACACTCAAAATTAACTTTTACATTTTATAAAAATAAATCACATAGATTAGTAACTTATAAGTACCAATAATAAAAAAAATATGGTTTTTATGATGATGAAATGTCAGTAAAGCCTTTTTATGTGCACTACTTGATGAAAAGGAGAAACTGCATAAAAACTATAAAACTTAAAGTCTGGAACTTTACACAATGACCAAAGGGTTTGAATATTGTGAACTTACAATGAACTATGCCTTTTTTAGGGCCTTTAGATATAGATTATTTTTCCCCCCAAACTTGTGAAATAGGAATGACAAACATTATTTTAGTGTAGATTTACACAAACTAGAAGGCTCTAGCTTTAATATGATGAATCACACAAGCATGTGACATGTAAGATGTGTTTTTAAATAAGCAAAGACATTTGGGTATGCCCAACTTTTGTGCACAAGCCAAAATGAGGCGGGTGTTAAGTGGTTAAAGGAGCTATACCCGTTTCTGCAAGGTTTGAATGTTTAGCACCGCCCCTCAACTCGCTCATTTCCCTCATTTCCCTTACGCTTTCATCCCATGGAGCCATCTAGTTTTATTTGCGATCCGATACATATGCTAACATTAGCTCAACTTCTTGTAAGCTGTACGACAATCACTGATGAAATGGTACAAAAGCAACGCTCTGCTAACAAAATATAACTGAAAGATTACCACTAGTTCACCCGGGCTTCATTTCTTTTGATCATTTTTTTGCTTTAGGTCGTTTTGACTGTTTTGCTGGCTGCAGTTACAGCCAGAGGAGTTATAGCCAATTCTGCTAACATGCTACTGTAACACAGTAGCATGGTAGTGTCTACAACAATACCAGCGCTGTAGACGCTAGAGGATGTGATTGGAGGAGAGTGTCATGCCAAGTCTCTACGACCTGAATTCATTACACAAGCTGAATCAATGAGCCCAAGTTTTCAATAAAATTACGGATTATAATATTTTTTTTATTATAATCCGTTTTTTTTTTTTTGGGTATAGCTTCTTTAACATCTGGAACTGGTCAGAGCTATTTTGTTCTGTGGGATGTGGCTCTACAGTTTAATAGTTTTGTCGTTCAGAAGCTTTCTGAGAGCAGTATGTGTAAATTAAATAGACTGATCGGCTGTGTTGGCCCAACACATGCAGGGAAGATCTATTGTGGTTTACTATAACATGAATATTTTGTTGCATAAAAAGATTGCTGTAAGGGACTAAATGTTGCATTACTAAGTGTAAGATCTACTAGATAATGAGCTGAAGAGAACAAACTGTTGGATGTGTGAATGGGTAAAATGTATTAGCCTGGCTCCAGCCGACCTTTAGCCCCGCCTCCATGGAGTTTCTGCGGGCAGGTCGGTCTGGCATTCCTCAATGGAAAAACCATTATGCCCGGTACGATACATACCGGGCCAGTCAGAGTGACAGGGCGGGCTTCATGTGATGGTTATGTGTTAATCACATTGTAAATAAACACGACTTCATATATGAAACACTTGGCAATCGAGATTGTGGGTATAAAATAATAGGTAGAATTTTTTCTTTAACATGCGCTTACCTTTGTGATGCTTCTTCGCGGTTTTGCACCGGCTGCAGTTAAATGATTGGAACAGAACTTCTTCAGGGCTCTGGGCGACTTAGAAGGGCTCAGCTCCCGGTCTCTCTTCTCTGATGGTGACTCTGATGAGCATGCTTCTTCAGCCGGTTCTCCTTCTTCGTTTGTCCATGATTTGAACACGGGAATGTCGCGTTCCAGTCTTGTAATCAGGTTGTGACAGGACCGACAAATGCGCGTAGATTTCTCTGATGTCTTGTGAAGTTGTAATCCTAAATGGAGGACTTGTTCGTATATGGATTTACCTTTTTTATTTCTCTCAAAAATTAGTAACGTGTTGCTAAATATTCCGCGTATCTTCAAGTTCTTTTTGCAACACCGGCACAAGTCGTTTGCACTCATTTTACAGGCAGCATGCGAGAAGGTAAACAATAATGTCGCATAAATACGTCACACCTCGCTCTCATTGGTTGTTGGACTATCCAATAGAACGAAGGGGGATTGTGTTTCCTGTTTCAGTTCGAACACGCCCCCCATAATACTTTTTCCATTGAGGAATGCCAGACCGACCTGCCCGCAGAAACTCCATGGAGGCGGGGCTAAAGGTCGGCTGGAGCCAGGCTAAAAATGTATAGAAATGGGATCAGATTTTGTTGTGTATTATATATATTACACACACTATGACTCGATAATAGTTTAATGCATGCACACAAATATAAATTGTAATGGACTAGTTTATCTTGGAAAGCCCTCTTTCGACCGGCTCTGTTGCTGGAAGCCTTGGTTACGTAGGAATTACCCTGAATACTGGTTTGTTGTGGGTTAGTTGCTAGGATACGGAACCAGATACTAAAGTGTAATGGAAAAACTGGAGAGGAAGCAAAACATAGGTGCTGTTTTCACAAGGAAGCTGCAGTATAACGTTAGAGTTGGGTATCGGATTGGCTTTTAGTTAATATGAAGATGGGGTTTCAGGGGGCAAAAACACTTGAGTGGAACAGATATGCTGCTCGGCCAGTGACTGTTTCATAGTTGTGTAAAGGCACTACTATGAAACAGCCTGCTATGACCTCACCACTTCCCTGCATGCACATTTTGACATGCGCAGTAGCTGAGAACGAACATAAACAACAATGGCGGAGGATCAACGTGATCTACGTATGCTTTAAGCACTACAGAGAATTTTACTCCTTCGTCCGTCTAAACAAAGCCATGCAAAGCTGTAGTTTATTTCCATTTTCGTAGCCACTGTTAAATAATGACGATGCATTCTTTTCCAATCTTTGCGAAGGCCAGAGGAGGATGTTGAAGTGATTACACTGGTGGCAGTCGCGTGTGTCGTAAAGTTCCATTACCCCCTAATGTCCGGGCGCTAGAATTAGTTTTCCACTGTCGTGTAAACGCTGTGCACTTCGTATAAGGAGCCTGGTTGGTTTTGATAATTGCTTTACAGCGTCTCCATCTAAATGGGGCCATAGTTTTGCGCCACCTGCAGGTGAAGCCAGATTTTGTCATACCTCTGAAACGTAGCAGAGCAGGGCCTGGTCAGTGCTGCGATGGGAGCTGCCCCTGTCCTGTTCACTTAAGTGTAATTTGGTTTTTGATGTTACTATCAAAGTGTTTGTGTTTCCAGATCTAGTGCCGAAAGACAACGCAGAGAAGTGGCTCCAGAGTTTGCAGCGGGAGTGTCCTGTTCTGTTGTTCAAAGCCTCCACTCAGATTCAGGATAAAACTCTGGTGAGTGTTATAACAGATCCTCTGGAGGACTGAAAAGGAACGTTTTCTGGAGGACTGAGAAGGTTACACTGCTGTGCTGTGCTGCTGTAATCGGTTATAGCCTCCGACAGTAAAGGCCGGGCTTCAGTCACTGTCTCTGTGTGAGACTTGAAGCTCAGCTACAGAGGCTCAGATCTCAAACATCACATACAGTTTGTTCACTTTTGAATGCGCTGGAAAATGACAGCAATTCCTATGTAGTTTTGTGCTTTACGAGTTTTATTTTTATTTTTTTATTTTTTCTACCTGAGATGTTGCCGCTGTACAGTGCATAGTTTTGCACTGATCCAGACTGGAGCAGAGGATTCATAGTCTGAATCAAGCTGATCAGCTGAAAATCCACTGGAGGAATGAAACCTTTTGAAAAATGCTAATAAAGCATTTAGCATTTTACTCCATCTCTGCTGCTGTGACCTGAAAGGCTGTTGCTGATTTCTATTATCTTTTTTAGAATGATAAATAATTTTTATTTTTGCTGCTACTGGACACTTGAATTTCTCCTACAGGGATCAATAAAGTATCACAGAGGGTTCTGCAGATGTGGAAGATAAAACAAGCAGAGAACAAAGACGTCTGCTTAAAATAACTATTAAAGATACTTGTTTATTGATATGAAGTCACTTCAGAAAGGCCTCGTCAGCTCAAAGTGGACAGATTTAGTTGTCGTGTGTTTGAGATTCTAGCAGAAGAGATATCTCCCAACTTAGTATCTGTGTATGTCAGGAGAAGAGATCTCTTATCTCTCTCTTTGTGTGTGTGTGTCTTCAGCAGGAGAAAAGATCTCGTGTCACTCCCTCTCACGGCCTGTTGGACAGATCTCGCAGCGCTGCGTGCTTCGGTCACCAGTGTGTGTCAGATGTTCTGTCCACATTCTACACGGCGACAGAGCGGGAGGGGATGCTGAAGGTGGCGCTCGTGGGTGAGCAGTCTGCAGTGTTTGTCATTGAGACGCAGTTGTTTTAATTGTGATGAACGTCCTTAGGTTTTCCCAATGTCGGCAAGAGCAGCGTCATCAACAGCATCAAAGGCGTTCTGGCCTGTAACGCCGGCGTGAAGCGGGGAATCACAAAGTACACACCTTTCATCACACATACACACTTTACATCACACACACAAAGTAAACACTTTACATCTCAAGTAAATGTGTGTGTATTTACTGTGTATAGTGTAATGCTTGTGTAACGTGTGGTGCCCCTCCCCCTCCCAGGTCAATGCAAGAGGTGCACCTTCAGCGTAGCATAAACCTGGTGGACAGTCCTGGGATCGTGGCCTCAGACTCTAATCCGGCTCCGGCTTTGGCTCTGAGGTCTCTGAGAGTCGAGGAGGGACTGGACTCTGAGCTGCAGGCAGCGAGTACACTGCTACGTCACTGCGACAAGACGCAGGTGAGAAGCACACATCTTCTTCCCCTTAAACCATTTCTGTGTCGGGAGGGTGCCAGTCAGAGCTGCACCCAGTCCATGCAGCACCAGCCCCTCACTGATCCTCCTACCGGTGGAGAGTCCACAGGAGGAAAGCCTAACTTGTCGTCTTAATCTGCTTTTGCAGGTGATGCTGCAGTACACAGTCCCAGATTACAGAAATCCTCTGGAGTTCCTGACGCTTTTCGCCAAAAAACGTGGATTTCTGCAGAAAGGGGGAGTGGCCAACACAGAGCAGGCGGCAGCGGCGTTCCTCTCAGACTGGACCGGGTCAGTGCTGGATACTGTGGACTACAGCCAATGAACTGTACTACACACTGTTACTGTTTGGAAATGAGGAAAAAAAACTCAAGTCTGAATTAATTGAAGACTTCTAATCCAACTCTGATCCAAACGTTACCACTGATCCCAGAACAATGTACTCCTTAAACAGCTACGACAGAAACCATGCATTTCCTTGCACTTCCAATAGAGGGCGCTCTACTACGATTTGTATTGATGCAGTTTGTTTCTGGTTCAGTGCGAAGATGAGTTACCACTGCAGACCACCAGAGCACAACAGTCTGCCCTCGTACCTGTCTGAGGAAGCTGTGGCAGCGATGAGGACCGGCTGGGACCTGAAGAGGATCAGAGCCGGAAACGAAGAAGCTCTCAGAGGTGTGTTCACAACAATTACTGTTCTATTGCAGATGTTTAAACAGCTGTGAGGGACACAGTTCTGAAACATCTGCGAGAGAATGGGCCTGGAGCCGGTGTTCTGTCGATTTTTGAGCTGCCTCAGCTGTTTATCATTTAATGAGAACTTGGCATGCGTGTCTCACGGCAGCCGAGGCAAACCAAGATGGCTGACGTAGTCACTAAACTTTTTAAACTATTCAAACATGAACAAATTAAGACACAAATGTCACTTTAAATGCAATTTGCGGTATGATGATAATCAATCTTTATTTATAGAGCGCTTTTCCTACTCAGGGCAACAAAAGGTGCCTCACAGTCCACACCACACAAGGCACCAATCACCATTAAAAATACAATTAAAAACACAGGTAATTAAAAAAATTAAAACATTAAAATCACACAAGTAATTAAAAACCATTTAAAACAGAGTTACAATAATAAATAAAAGGGTGCATTAAAAAGATAAAATTCTTCAGTTGTATGCACAGGCAAAAAGTCTTTAACCTTTTAATTTTGGCAATATTTTTCAGATGGTAAAAAGCTGCTGTTACCGATCCAATGTGGCTATTGAAGTTTAAGTCGGTTTCCATGATGGTTCTATGTTGTGATATGTTGGTTACAAGAGTAAAGTTTTGTGTAAAGGGATTAAAAACTAGTTCCACTGCAGGTCATCTGGACAAAAGCACACAAAGATTAGGCTGAAGTTGTCATTCTATTTTACATGGTTAACTTCCATGGAGGAGACTGCAGAAGGCAGCCGTGTTCCCTCAGCTCTAAACCCCAAAGTCTTATCTCTCCTCAATGCACAATCCACTTTTATTGAATGAAACACACCCCCAAAAACACTCGCAAGCAGTCATGGAAAAGAACAAGATGGTCTAGTTTCAGATTGAGACCTCTGGTATTAACGTTAATTGACATATATGCATAGGGACAGAGAAAGCAAGGAAACAATGGCCTTGTGCAAGGAGGGACAAGGACAATGCTCCACATCTGAAATGAAAAAATACATATGCAGGCCTATATACTGTATGTGTAATGAATAGGGCTGGGATAAACGATTATTTTTTAAACGATTAATCTAGCGATTATTTTTTCGATGCATCGATTAATCTAAAGATTATTTTTTTCGCTTCGATTTGATTTCGATTCGATTCTCGATTATCTCCCCATTAATTGACTAATATTGATGTATACATGTTGATTTAAATATTTTAATGAAAAAAACATGAATTCCTTCACAAAAAATATGTATTGCTTGCTCTTAAAATTAAAAAATAAGACATTCTTAGAGGTAGCATAAAACCTTAAAGCCTTGAAAACACAGCTTACTGAAAAAAGTGCATCTTATCATTCTTGAAACAAACATTTGATGCTTAGCATTCAATAAAAATATGAAAAAGTTCAGCCAAATACTTGTGTAGAGCAACTAAAAGAAAACAGTAACCAATGTAAACTTGAAGGCTTTAAGCTAAACAAAGAGTGCTTTTCCAGCAAAAACAGTGGGAGCCATCAGCCTGTCATGGCGTCCTTCCTGAACCAACAGAGTTTAACATTTAAGTTGAAGACACATAGGCCTATATTACTGAAGTCCATTAATTAAAGTGCATCTCTTAAATTCTTCATTCATATACAAATAACAGTCAAAACTCTGCCACTCACCTTTTTCTTAAACTCAAAATTCAAAAATAAAATTCAAGTAAGAGTGTACAAGAGAAAAACAATGCATTGTGTAGCAAATAAAAAGCTCAACCAGTCATCCTTTCTTTTAGAGTTACTGAAAGAATACAGTAGAAGTCATCTCAGATGACTTAAAACAACATTGAAGTCACCAACACAGATCAGAGAATCAATCAACAGTTAAACACATTAAGGATATTGAACACATGTTGAAAAATGTCCATATACGGCGGGCATGACAGTGAATAATACATGTAGGGGCTATTACGGGCGCCAATATTCCGTTTGATACAAAGAAAGACAGACTAGTTGTAAGCTGTAGAGTTGCCACAGGACGCGTCATCAGCCTACGTCAGCAGCCGCGGACTGCTATGAAAACATTAGCTTTGTGGTTTCACAGGCGCAGTTGACTGCTTAAACTAAACTTTGCACGAAACTTTGACTCTTAAAACCCACATGTGACAAAACGGAACCATCAACATCTCGCCTCAAATTGCATTAAAAGTGACATTCGTGTCTGAATTTGTTCATATTTTAACTTTTAAAGAAATTCACGGTCCGCCATCTTGGTTTGCTTCGGCTGCCGTGAGACGCGCATGCGCAGGTTTGCATTACATGATAAACAGCTGAGGCTGTGCATCTCTTCAAGGCAGTGTATCTCAGCGTTACACCGGCTTGCACTTCTCTAACACGGCACCTGCATTGCTACCGCTCGCCGCCATCTTTGTTTTGTGTGTGACGCACCGACGCGCATATTATACGTCGGTGTATTTTTTGCGTCGACGTCACCGATTGCGTCGACGCGTTGTCCCAGCCCTAGTAATGAAGTGAATTTAAAACATAATTTTCAAAAAATTCTTTAAGATCTAAAAAAACATTCCTTTACAGATTTTGGTTTAAAGGAGCTATACCCATTTCTGCAAGGTTTTCTTTAAGTTTCTTTCAACAAAACAAAAAATATTAATTTTCGATATTGACCGACATGAATCACTTGTATTGTGAGCCATATCGCCTAGCCCTAAATAGGACTACCATGCAGTAGTATAGTTTCACAGGAGCAGTTGACTACTTAAACCAAACCCCATATCACAACATGGAACCGTTAACATCTCGCCTTAGATTGCATTAAGTGTCTCAAGGTGCTTTCACACCGCCGACGCTGGAATGCTGACGCCTCTCGCACCAGACGCACAAACTTTAATTTTCAGACGCTGGGGCCTTCACACCAGAAGTCCTGGCCAGTGATGGCACCCACCGGAAGTGGCGGAAGTAGCAGGCGGACTTTGATGCTAACAGAGTTAAGCTATCAGCTTTTTGTGTAAAGTTCATCTCCAATAATGCAGCTCTGCAGCGTCTGTGTCCAGAGACCTTCCAGAGACTTTATATAACAGCAGTACGTGTTCAGAGGTGCGCCATACATTTATTTTATTAGTAAACGGTACTTCCGCATCGGCGAACACGCTCAAAGCAGTTGCATAAAGTCACGAGAGCATGAAAACACATGTTCACAAGCACTTTGTCCCCCATCGTCAACCCTGGTTTAGTCCTGGTGTAGCTCCTGTTTTGGCTGTGTATTTTCAGTCTGCTTGCTCAGATCACTAATGTCTCCGTGACCACTCTGCGGCTCTGATTGGTCGCTGCACGAGCGTGCTGAGGAAACGCACAGCAATATTTATCTCCTGCGTGCGTCGATTTTCCGATCACAAGACGCACTCGACGCTCGAACGCGCGTCACCATTGACTTTGCATTGAAAGACGACGCAACGCATGATTAGGCCTGTCACGATTAAAAATGTTGCTGGACGATTAATTGCCTCAGAAATTATTGCGATAGTATTGTCGTTCTGAGATCATTTTCATCTAATACAATGATAACTATGCAGGTACACCTTTTCAAAGACACTTATTTTTAAAGACCACCGCCAGAAGTAAAGTTTTTGTAAAGTTCTTGCCAATAATGCAGTTCTGAAGCGTCTCTGTGTCCAGAGACCTTCCAGAGACTTGATATAACAGCAGTATGTGTTCACAAAGGTTCGTCATAAGTTTATTTTATTATTAAACGGGACTTCCGCATCGGCGAACACGTTAACGCCAATTGCGCTAGTTTAGTCACTACTAGAGCCTGAATGAGAACTACTGTGTCCCCTGTTGTCAATCCTGGTTATGTCCTGGTTTAGGTCCTGTTTTGGATCTATTTTGTATTTTTGAGTTATTTCAGTCTGCTGGCGTCACGCGTGACCACTTTGCGGTTCTCTGACCAGAGAGGGAGGGAGACGGGAAAACAAACAAGCCTGCAAATAGTTTTCCTGGCCGCAATGAATTCTATCGAGCTAATTTAAATTATCATGCGATTAATTGATTGATTGAATATCGCGACACGCCTACGCATGATCTGGTGTGAAAGCACCATTAAATCGTTGGTATTTAGACTTTTCGCTTGTTGCCATTTTGGTTTGCCTCAGCTGCTGTGAGAAGCGCTGCGCAGGTTTGCATTACATCACATCATAAATAGCTGAGGCAGCACAACTCAATAATCGGCAAGAACCATCAGAACATACATTCTTTAGACATAAAGCCCCCGCGTCTTATGGTATAAAGAGAACTAGAAAACAGTAATTTGTTTTTGAGGAATAAACACCTTCCTCAGAATTCTGCTGCAGTGATTTGCTGGGAGCAGTATTGGTCACGACTTCAGTTGTTTAGAACAGTACGTATTCATGAACACACAGTGTGTGTGTCTGTCTCTGTTAAACACTTTTGATTTCTGTAGATGTGAAGTTTCCAAATCCATCCAGCAGCATCAGCTTCAGCTCCAGAGGTCCCACTGTGGGCCTCCTGCATGTGGCTGAGAATGAGGTGCAGGAGCAGAGATCCAGAGAGGAGGTGAAGGCTTTTTTATTTCCCAAATGTTTGAAACATTTTTGAAATGAGGACAAATGCTTGTGTCTCGATCTTTGATGAAGACTTCTAATCCAACTCTGATCCAAACTTGTTCTCTTTACGCTTCGTCCAATGTTGTTTTACAGCAATTTCACTGTTAAGTTTGTGTTTCAGGTGCTGCAAAGAGGTCCTGGTGAGGAGGTGGTGAAGGAGCAAGGTCCTGGTGAGGAGGTGGTGAAGGAGACAGGTCCTGGTGAGGAGGTGGTGAAGGAGCAAGGTCCTGGTGAGGAGGTGAAGGAGCAAGTGGAGACAAAGACACCTGTGAAAAGTGAGTGACATTTCATTGTCATGTGACTAAGGATATTAGACCGAATGTGAAAGTTTTAACTCTGTCCTGAAATGTACACAGCGGGGCAAAAAAGTAATTAGTCATCCTCCAATTGTGCCATTTCTCCCAAATAAAAAGATGAGGGTGTGTAATTTTGCCTGCAGGCATACCTGTGAGGAGACGTGTTATTTTTCATTTATTTTTTGTTCCCTTTTAATTTTGAATGAGGGTGTTCACACATACGGGTTTATATACATATTTATAGCTTTTTATTTTAGGCCTTTATCTACACTTTTTTTAAAACAAATATCCTCTGAGCATGTTTACAGCCTCTGCTGCTAGCTAAGAAGCCCTGCTGCTGTGTTGAATGTTGTATTTATTGGACAAATACTGTCATGTGATGCCTGTGTCATGTGAAATCTGTGCAGATGCGGCGGCGAAAGTGGCTTCTCTGTACGTCTCCAACACCGACGGCTACGACTTTAATGTGGATTTTAAATGAAAGAACAATTTCACTAAAGGCTCTGTACTGTTTGAACGTGTATTGATGTCTGTAAATACTATTATACAACATAAAAATACTATTAACTACAGTGTGTGTGTGTGATGGACGTTTGGAAACAGTTGCTGAGGTTTGGGGTGATTGAATCAATTTCACTAAGAAACTGGCAACCCAAATGTGAACAGCTGTGACAGCTGTGAAGATGCTGTGACATCTGTCTCTTGTCATTCACATAGGCACAAGTGTGTTAAAGGAGCTATACCCGTTTCTTCAAGGTTTGAATATGGTTGAATATGCATTTTCCTGACAGAAAAATTAAAGCAGTTGATGGAGCGATATAAAGTTTTTAAAGAATTGTTTACTTTGTTGACGGCCTTCTGAATGAGTTTTTAAGAGGGTTGTCTCCAGCCAAAGGCATTTGAACTCTTCCACACATTTCACAGGAGACAACTAGAAAAAGTGAAGCTTGAGCTCAGGTAAATGTTTGTCTTCTGAAAAAGCATGGCAGATGATTTGATTGTCTTAATGAGAAATGGACAAGAGCCACAGTTGAACTTAATCAAAATGATGTTGCAGGGAGTTGCAAATGTCTGAGACGTTAGGTTTTGAACAGTAAATAGTATCTGCATATTGACCAGATGCATCAACGTCATCCAGTCACGTGATTGTGCATGAGCTTACGGCGGAAGTATTGGAAACTAGCATTGCTGCGAGAGCAAAACTGACTACAACTCTTAAAAACGGAGCTTCCTCTCCTAAATCGAGAAGTGGCTGCTTCAAGCAATGTTCGATTACGTTATAGGTGGAAGTAGGACATCAGGTCAGGGCTCACAAAGAGTGGTATTTGGAGAAGTTAAGGATTGCCTAACTGGATGTTGACCCGTGATTGCCGCCATCGTCGTCTTCATGACGAGCAGGTATCAGATAAAACGTTTATGTCCTTGCCTGTTAGTATAATCAACCGCACTGCAAAATGTCACAGTTCTGGCTGTAATGCGCTGAAACAGGTTGTTTTGGTCAGGTGTCCGTAGGCTCGCAGTTAGACTTCTGCCGTCTGTCATGGAGAGTAGGCGCGGCCGTGACGTCACATGCAAGGGGTCAATAGAACAACTTCGAAGCGTGACTCTTTCCAAAACCACATCTTTATAAATGCAGGGGAGAGCTTGGTTTTACTGATGGTGTCTATGAAGCTCGCACACTCCTCGCTGCAACTATAACCATCGCCATAGTCACAGTCATACTTTGCTTTCATACTGTATCTTAATAATAAATAAATAATATATTAGTAAAATGAATAAAGAAACATATTATTTCTACTAATGTCTACACTAATGATTTGTAGACGTGACCGAGTCTACAGCAAAAAGTCTCTGCGTAACAGTGTGCACTATGGAGGAGACTATGTGGAGGAGACTAGACTGTAGTCTAGCTCTGCTGGGGGACTCTCAAAAAGGAAAAGCTTTCAGCCCATCCCTCCTCCTACAGTCAAATTTGTGCATTCACTGCTGCGCAGAGGACAGGTAGTGATGATAATCAAATGGAAAAAAAATTCTCAATGAGTTCAAATATTATTTTCTTTCTTTTTCTAGGACTCCCTAAGCAGAGGCTGACAGCAATCAAAGATGGACACAGCACATTTATTCATATTATGTCAAATATACATATACACATTTTTACCCAAACATTGAAATAAAAGTAAGACGTATTTCTAAAGTGGTGATAAGTTGTATGTTTGAATTTTCCTCACTGTGGGACGAATAAAGGATCTCTTATCTTTATGAGAAAGGGGGCTTCTTTATAACCAACAGGTCCTGCTCTTCTGGCCTCTCCCCGGGGCTCTTCTGCTCTTCTTTCTCCGGGGTGCGTCATTTACATGTTTGTAGCAGAGGCTATTTCCCCCAAATACAATAACGAGAAGAGCCTATTTTTAACGTTGTCTTCTTGGTTAGTATGGGGGGCCGCGCAGACCCATCAGATTTTTAAGGGGGCCGCGGTGTTACTGACTTTGGTAATGGCTGATTTACTTACTTCTAGTAATTTAAAAATAACTAGAACAGTTGATCTAATAGTTTTATACCTACAGACAACTTTTCTAGTATTAGCAGACTATAGTGTCAGTAACAGTAATTGCGCTATAACTATAAAACGGGAACAGTGCAGTATGTATACTGTATTTTCTATGGGAATAATAATGTTAAAGTGGACATATCGTGTTTTCAAATAATTGATTTTTACATCTAAATCATTAATTTGTGGTCTATATAAAGCGTAACTGCAATGCCTGGGTCTGAGTCTCATTATTTTTAGCTCCACGGGCCTTTCTTCTACACCTGTTCTGAGGTGCGTCTGAGAGCAACCTGTTTTGGTGCTGTCTCTTTAAATTCAAATGAGGCGCTTTTGACCACGCCCCCATCCAGGTGACACAGGTTCAACTCCACCCCGAGCGGCCATTTTCGTAGTTTCTAAGCACAGATACAATTATCTCATAGAAACTTCTCATTACATCGCAAACATGAAGCAGGCCTTCCTCATTGACTGAAAGCAAATGTTAATTTTCATTCTTAGTCCAGTCTTATTATCGACTCTTCTCTTTTTAGCTTTGGGATCCATGCGCACAGTCAAGGCAAGGAAAGGCAAGTTTATTTATATAGCACAATTCATACACAAGGCAGAAAAAAATAAGAAAGCATTAAAATCATAAATAATCACAGAACATTAAAAAGAAAGCTAAAAATATAAAATCCCTCAGTTGTATGCACAGCTAAACAGAACTGTTTTTTAACCTGGTTTTAAACATTGTCATTGAGGAGGCCTGTCTCACATCTTCAGGAAGACTGTTCCAGATTTTAGCAGCATGAATCTGAAAAGCAGCCTCCCCATGTTTAGTTCTGACTCTGGGCACTAACAGGAGTCCAGTCCCTGTGCTCCTCAGAGTCCCAGCAGGAGTCCAGTCCCTGTGCTCCTCAGAGTCCCAGCAGGAGTCCAGTCCCTGTGCTCCTCAGAGTCCCAGCAGGAGTCCAGTCCCTGTGCTCCTCAGAGTCCGGGCTGGTTCGTATGGTACTAACATGTCACTAATATATTTTGGTGCGAGGCCATGGAGAGACTTGTACACAAGCAGAGCTCACATGCCGGTTTGTTTACAACAGCGGCCACCTGGCGCTGGCCTACGTCGCAGGATATGACACACTACGTTGACATAAATGTTTAAATTGAATATTACTTTTTACTGCATTTAAAAACGTTAAGAACGTTTTTCCTTCTACAGAAGGAAAAAGACGCATGCACCTCCGGAGCCGCAGGTTGCCGACTCCTGGTTTATACAGTATGTGGAAGCAAATACTGTAGAGGATCAGGATATGTGCAGTTTCAACAATAAAATAAAATGCAATAGTCTACATTACAAGAGGGTAATGAACATGTCTCAGAGTGAGGGAGGTGGACACAGACAACACTATTGTTTGTTACAGGGATGAGAATTGGTCAAAAAAGACTGAAATGCATATTGTCAGCCATTTGCTGGCTCTAAATCTGTTTAATTTGTTCACAACATATTACTTTTGGGCTCAAACATAAACTTTTAATGCAATGCAAAATTTAGGTATCAGAGCTTTATTTAGGGTGTTTAATCGCGCTTCGAGAGGAGAGGGGAGACGCGGACTGTGTGCACAGATTACTCAAAGACACGCATGGTCCTGTGCGCGTTTATAGGGTTGGGTACATGGCCACGTTGAGGCTGCGCGCTCAGCCACAACACGGTGAAGCGGCTGGACGCTCACAGCCTCTCGCAGCCGCTGGACGCGGAAGCTGCTCATTACAAAGCGGCCGCAGATGCCCCGGAACACTGCGGCCGCTGAGGTGGCGGAATCCCGTTCGAGTACATACAGCAGGTGCCCCGCGGATACGCGCGCCCGCTCGAACAATTCTCAACGGATTTACACTTCTCATAAACATGTGTTTTGTATGAGGCAGACAGACCGCCCCAAATATGGGCATCGGCCCTTAGGGCATTGCCCGGTACGCCCGATGGCCAGTCCAGCCCTGTGCGCTGGCATCCTTGAGCTTGGACTACAAATTCGAAGTATGCACAGTAGAGGGCTGGGCCGAAGTGTTTTGTTTGACGCCCATGCCCTTATATAGCAAATACTGTGACGTAATAATTCTAAACACGTAATAGAGAATGGCAAAATCAGAACGGGTTGAAAAATCTTACCTAAACAGAATATGAAGTGTTCTCTGCAACCCATGAAGAGACTGATTTAAACTTTTTTGCACTTCTAGAGGCTCCAACTTCACAACATAAGGCATTTAAGGATTTTTCATGATATGTCCCCTTTAATAATAATGCATCGGTTTTATATAGCACTTTTTTGGACACTCAAAGACGCTTTACATGTCATTATTCATTCACTCCATACACGGTGATGATAAACTAACAATGTAGCCACAGCTGCCCTGGGGTACACTGACAGAAGCAAGGCAACCAGTATGTAACATCGGCCCCTCCGACCACCACCAACCATTCACACACACCAGACTCATTCTAGGCAATGGGGGTGAAGTGTCTTGCCTGAGGACACAACAGCAGTTTGGCACTTTACAGCTGCAGTCACCCATAGCCGCCCCTTCCACCCTCGCGCCCCTCATTTGCGCGTTCCTGATGATGGGTGTGAGTGCTCAGGGTGTCCAGGGAGAGAAGGGCATGGATCTATTATAATACGGAGAAGGGTCTGTCTCCAGCCTGCAAGACAGAGGCGTGTCGTGTAGTAGGCGTAAGTATATCCGTAGAAAACTCGGAGAAGACATGGCAGACCGTTATGGGGTAAGGTTACTGTCAATTAAGACGTGCATAACTAAAAAAAAACGCGTGCATATTTATTGGTATTTGTGCATAAAAATATTTTGTTAATTCATGATTAAGATAATACAAACTAAAAAGACATGGAATTTCGTAATTAAGAATAACAAAATATAAAACTGTATGTGTGATTTCGTACTTGTGAATACGATTTTTTTTTGTGCTTGCATTTTGTTCTCTGAAAATACGAATTTCAGCAGTCAGCAAATTATCAATATTACGTCACTGCTCACAGACATTAACAATCGAGCCTGCGCAGAGTTGATCATGGCAGAGGACAACAACATTAACAACGTGGCTCAAAATCAGGTATATAACAATATTTGATCATTTTGGTCGTAAATGAATGTTAAGAAATATTAATTCCATAATATGTGTTCTTAAGAAGATGTTTCTTGGTCGTTTTTTTGCAGTGTTTAATTAAGGCTAGCTTCAATGCTAGTTTTACAGCTTTCCATGTTATTTTAAAACCAAGATGTTTACATTCTTAGCATTTTCATTTGATGAAGCCTTGGCCCCTAATCAATGTGGTTAATGTGTTGATACCAGCCCCAACCCTCCAGATTATTCATAGTTCGCGCTGTTACTACCCCTGAGCAATATGAAGTTCACCTCCGTGCTATACTCATCCTTGGTTGTTAGACGTAGCAGACCCTGTTGCACCCTATGGGCCTCAATCTTATATTTGTGAGTAAATTTGACACATTACTTTTACTCACTAGTTCAGTAACGCTTGTTAGTTAAATAAATGCGTTATTTTCTGTAGAATAAAACAATACCAGAATAAAAAAATAAAACTTGCATTGGGGCCAAAAAAACGTTTCTAGAGAGGGACAAGAAACATCTTCTCATTAACACATTTATGGAATTAATATTTCTTACACATTTATTTACGACCAAAATTATAAAATATAGTTATATACCGGATTTTGAGCCGCGTTGTTAATGTTGTTACCCTCTGCCATGTTTAGTTCTTCTTCTCTTGATTTCCGGCAGACTAGGCGCCTGTAATGGTGCTTTCAGACCGGATCATGCGTTGCGTCGGGTTTCAATGCAAAGTCTATGGTGACGCGCGTTCGACCGTCGCAACGCACGGACCTCTCGGCACGCACAAACGGTCTGTTCAGTAGACACGCACGGACTTGGCGGGAAAGTCAAAGGGGAGGGGCAGGAGCGAAAAATCAACGCACCCACAGGAGATTCTGCTCATCCTTTCCTTGGGACATTCGTGCGACAACCAATCAGAGAGCAGCAAAGTGGTCACGGGGACATTAGCAGACTGAGCGAGCAGGTGGTATTGCAAGCATGTCAGCGGCAGCGCATGTCATTTTGGCCACTTTTGAGCTGGGAGCCGGGACCCGCCCCCACTGGTCTGAAAATGACCATCTCTTTACTAGTTGATGACGTAACCTGCACTATCCCAATTCTGCCTTTTTTGCACGCTTGTAACCTGCGCACTCAAACCCTTGCATGCACTTCAGACAAATGCACACTCCGTAGAGGAGTGTGGGGTGCAGTGGGACTGGGCCAAAATAGACTACAAAAAGTCATGCTACGCTAACCTCATTGGGCCCAGTAAATGTGATTTTGGCTTTTCATAGAAGCATGTCCACCTGTAGATTTTTTATTATTATTACAATTAGGCTTATGTTTATAGATACAAAACCGACGACTATTTTTGTTCCTCTTTCAAACGTGTACTGTATTATTTCTTCACGTGATTCACTTTGCTTTACATTTGCTGAAGTATCGCTTCAAAATATACACTCACATTGATTTGGTCTAAATATCTTACAAAACAGTAACATTTCATACCTCTGTTGAAGGCATCTCCGCAAATCTCGTGCACGCGCTTGTCATTGCGGTTGCAGTTACATGTCTGGCCGGAGGGGGCATCGCAAGCCAAAAAATGGCTAACTTCACATGGCTTCTCTAACATTGGACAGATGGAGAATGCTTACCTGCTAGCGCATGGTGAAGTTTGGCTCCTATCGACCGCCATGTTAAAGTAAATTACTTTAGTTCAGTAATGTCTGGAGCACAGGGACTTAGGCTTAAATCTGTGGTTTAATACTCTCTGTGCTCCTGCTGTTTATGTGATATTTGGATTCACAAGACAATATAAGGAGTGACCAATCAGAGGCCTTCATTCAGGGGGAAACTCCAGCCCGCCTTTGCAACTCGTCTGCCTCATCCATGGTCAGCGCTAAGCTAACGTCAGAACAAATGCCTATTTAAGGAAACTGGCTCCAGCTTGTGATCAAATCACTCTTCTGCATAAAACACTGGTGATGTCACGGGACATCAATAATAGTTTTTGTACTTTTCCTTTTTAGGTCGTTATGTTTTAAATATATTTATTGCAGTTTGAACATTATGTACTATTAAAGTAAACTTACATGTGTAATATATTTAAAAGTTTATTTCATGTATTTACAAAACTTGACAATATACACCTTTTACAAAAAACAGGATAAAGACATTAAACTGAAGGAAGAGTTAAGCACCCAAGTATAACAATACTGAACTGTAGCAGGTGACAGGAAACTTCTTTAACAAAGAGAAAAGATAAACTGTTTCCGTACCGTTGCTTGAGACTTTTTTTCTTTTTTTAAAGGAATGTTGCTCATGCATCATCTGTTCTTCAATTAGCAGGTTTTCTAGAATGCTTACATTTTCTCTATAATGTTGGTAAAGTCGTTTTTGTAGTCTAAAATAGAGGTCAATAGGTCAGTGACATGCTAACAAGTTAGGATTGTTAGCCCTGGCAGGGCTGTTACACCTGCTCCCTACCACTTCGTAGCAGAACTTGGATGTGTCTAACCACACCCACAGGTGTGGTTAGACACATCCAACTCGTATTCTGAGTTTGAAAAAGTTCTTTGGATAAGAATGAAACTTTGGGGAAAATCTGCTAACTGAAGTTAGTCTGCAACCTTCCTTTGTTTTGAATAATCCCTGTACGACTGAGACCTTTATGGAGACTTGGAGACTTTAGCTCCTGAGTAAAACATTTGGTTTAAGCTGCTCTCAATGTTTCACATAAACCTGTAAAACAGAAAATACAATGTTACAGAGTTGTTATATTGTTACAAGTTTATTCTTACAGCACAGTTTATGCACAAGTCAAAGCGCTGAACAAAACAAGAAGCCTGTCTCACATCTCCAGGAAGACTGTTGGTGTTACAGTCTGTCATCATGGCGGCGGATGCGGTGGAAGCTCCCAGTGGGGTCTGGAATGTACCACTGGTCCCAGAGGTCTGTGAAGGCGGCACCATGGCCCCAGGGTTTGTAGTGACCGTCCCAGTGCAGCAGCTTTGCCGCTCGCAGGAACCCGGAGGAGAACCGGTTCCCAGCTCCTAAGGAACCTGAGGAACCAGAGAGAGGGTCTGAGTCCAAGCGTTGGTCTGAGTCTGAGATGGTCTGTGTCTGTGAGGTCCTGTTGGTTCTGACCCAGGTGACGGATGTGCCAAATGGGAGTGATGTTGGCGTGACGTCTGTAGAACACGAGGAGTAGCGGAGGAGTGACGCTGTCGCCCGAAGTTTTACTGAACAGGTTCTCACTGCAGACACAGAACCACACACTGTAAACACGAACGATGCTAACCTGCTCGCTCATTGCTAACATGCTTGCTCAATGAACCCAACAGGGAAGTCCTCATGGTGAAGTTTGGCTCTTTTCTCTTGCTCCTATAAACTTCCATGTAAGTAAACTCCCCAAGCTCAGTGATGTTGTCTTTGTAATTTAAAAATAACCGACTAAGTAGTGCCACCAGCAGCAGCCGTATCAGTATCATCCTCACCGTGTGTCGAGCTCCAGCCACTGCTCCAGTTTCTCGGTGATGTTGTGATTTTTCCATTCGCTCATATTTGCAACGATGACTCCAGGACTGAAGGAGCAGGTGTTGGCACGAAGTCCCAGGGCTTTAATGGACTGTTTACGGAAGTCTAGGAACCCTAGGTAGGTATTCTGAGGGAGGGAGAATGAGTTACTCTGACAGTTTGTACAGAGAAGAGAGACCACTGCAGGAGAGGGACCTGATGTGAAGATCCTCGAACAATTCCTTTTGCTGTAGAGTCGCAGTCGTCTGAAAAGGCAGCGGTTTGTCCTGGTTTAATGTGAACCTGGAACAGCTCCTGGATATCTCCTACAAACACACAGAGAGACACGCGCACACACACACATTTATGCCATGGCTATATCCTTTGGGTGCAAGAATAGAAGAACATAACAGAAAAGAGGGAAATCAGGTAGGGGGACATGGTCCATCAACAGAGACGAGGAGCCTTCACATTTGCTCACAGACCACAGGAGGGTGTGCTCAGTCCTAGGGGACGTGGTCATATGTGTCTTATGAAAAGCCTGAAACATATTGAACTCACAGTAAACGGACCTTGTACGATGATGTCATCGTCGACATAAATGACCTTCTCAGCGTCGGGGACGAACAGCGGGAGATAGAATCGAACAAAAGACAACTACAGAAACAAACAATGGCATTTATTCTCAGGTTGAAACATTAGTAAATGTTTAAATCTCAAGTTGAAACATTAGTACACGTTGGTTTCTCACTGGTTTCGAAGCCTGCGCTCTGGCTGGATCATGGAGACTCTTCCCTTTGAGCAGCTCAGGATCAAAGACAACAATTTTATACCTAATGCGCTTGAGCTTTGGTTCAGACATCCAGGTCCTGAGGAGGTCCACACACATATGATTCATAATAACACACTACATTCATAATACCTCACTCCCATCTGTGTGGAGCACTTTGTGACTCTGTTTGCTATATAAATAAAGATTACTTCCTTAATAATGGAATCATAACAAATTCAGGAGATCATAGAGCATACATCAGAGCATGTAATCTTTACATTCAGAAGCAGCTCTGACCTGAGTTGTCGCACAGTCTGGTTCAGAGCAACGATGGTGAAGACCACGTTGGCTTTGGTATTGGAGAAGATGCTGTTTATGGCCGTCACCGCAGCACCCAGGCGCTCCTCAGCCGCTGTGATGAGAACCGGAATCTGGACCCCAGACCTGGCACCCGAGTCCAGACCAGAGTCCAGAGCCTGGTCAAGACCAGAGTCCAGACCAGAGTCCTGAGAGAGCTTCGACTCGAACGGGAGAACCACAATAGCGTCTGGAGAACAGTTATGTATGTTATGCGGCTCAATGCCAATTTTTAGGAAGACTGTTACAGATTAATCCGGATGAATCGGAAACGCTGCCTCCCCATGTTTTGTCTTGACTCCAGTTCCTGGAGCACAAGGACTGGCCTCCTTCTGGGACTCTGAGGAAGACAAGGACTGCCCTCCTGCTGGTGCCCAGAGGCCCAGGATGAAGCTGACCAGGTACTAAAAGAGTATCTGGAAGCGATTAAATAGGGCTGGTGGAAAAGGTCCCAAACCGGGGTGTGGTTTAGGGCTCTTGTGTCACATTAATAATCATAGATACAAACAGTTACCACAGTCACATCAGCTGTGAACCATTGGTTCTTTTTCTGCATAATATTGACAAACATGGGAAAAGACAGAAATCTTAAATATACTAAATCAAAGAGTTACCTGGATTTTCCTTGCGTAAAAAGTCGCTGAGGTTGAAGAGGTTTCTCTGAACTATGATCAGAAACGCCACAGCCAGGAGCACCAGGATCACCAGGTTTACTGAAACATCACAAGAATAACTGTTAACAAACACTAACCTTAATGAGCCTAACTCGTGCATTTAATTATAATATTGCGAAAAAATACATTATTTATATAATCTATGTTTTGAGTAAAAGTGATTGAGTAAAAAAACCTTACCCTTCCGTAGTGTCATTATGCAGTCTTCATTCGAGTTAATAAACGCTAAAATAGGAGCGATGTTATAATTGATCTTCCACGTTCATGACAAATGATGAGAGATGCTTTCTGAGGTCAGCTGCAGAGGCGTCTGCAATGAATACACTTACAAGCGTCTTCTGTCTGAAAATTTAAACAAAATAGACCAGTGTCAAATGCTTCTTAAATCTCGTAAATCCACAAAGAAAAAACTCACATTGAGTCAAAGTGCCAACTCAACATCGGCAACTTTTATTTACTATCGAGGGCTAAGTGAAAGGCCGGATCCAAATTCTTAAAAAATACATCATCATACTCCCTTATCTGAGCTTTTAATTCAACACTGATCATATATAAATCCGGGTCTGGTCCAATAAAAATTTAAACATTTTAAAGTATTTTCAAAAACCAATTGGATTAAATAAAACAACAAAGTAATTGAAATGGAGAAGGAAGGATTCGGGAAGTGTTACCTTATTCATAATTTGGATGTAGCCATAGAAACCGATGCAATCCCTGCGGAAAATGAAAACACTACAAAATAAATTGTGCTTTCCAAAGTATATTTTGTGCATAAATAAGCTCTAAATTAAGTTAATATTGAATTTGTTCAATAAATGCGATTTAAATTATAGAGAAATCTAACGTATTTCTGCCATTATGTACAGGCGTTTATGGGGACAGCTAATACCCGTTTGCGAACGGTTAACTGAACTGATGACGAGAGCTCACTGTTGTTTTTGTATTTTATATGTATTATAATAACATGAATACAATTCAACGTTTTCAGTTTTAGCCATGATAAGAAAAAAAATCATATGAGCCGTGTTCAAAAAATTAATATTATGTTGTTTGTCCCTTCAGACCTACGGTGGTTTGCGCAAAATTGAAAAATAGAGCGAAAATGCCCGGGCAAGATATGTTTTAATAAATACAGTCATGGGTTCAAACTATAGTCGAAGTTTTGAATCCAGGTCCTTTTTTAATCTGAAACAGGAAACCGCATTCACAGCGCTACGTATCGTTCACCAAACCGGATGTGTGGATAATAAGTGTTTTTTTCTGTTTTTCCATCCTTTCTCACCATTGAAGTATTCTTAAAAGGAGAGATAAGATGTTATCCATATTTAAATCCATACCGACTCATATGGTAGGCGTTTGTAGCGTTGAGCTGTGCTTGCTAACATTTGTTTTAGCATAGTTTCATTCATGCGATGATGATGCTAACTCCTGCTAGCTGCCATTATTGTTTTGTTTGGCAACTGTTCATATTTGCTGTCTATGGTTGTTACTCGTTAGCTGACAGTTAGTCTTTGTTGCAGCGGTTATTACCGAGTTAATTAGTAAGCTTAATTGTGCATAGATAGATGTAGCTAACAAGTTAGTGGCGGCTCCATATAAAGTCAGGGGGGGGGTGAAAGGAGGTGTAGGTAAAATGAGGAAAGGGAAATCGTTTTGACAAAACATACCGTTATGATGTGATTATGACCACTTCATTGAGGGGTTAAAACGTTTATCCATAAAAGGTTAATACAATGTGACAAAAATCGAGAAGGGAGCAGGTTTTGGGCTTTTTGTGTTTCATCCTTAAAAGTATTAGATAGTTAGATGCATTGTGTCTAAAAGGTATTGCTTCCTGACATTGTTCTAAAATCGTATATTATATTTTCATTCGTTACAGGATTATAAGGGTCAGAAGCTGGCGGAGCAGATTTTCCAAGGAATCATTCTTGTCTCAGCGGTGAGTGCATTGACGTTTCATTTCTCAATTCAATGTGTAACCCTTTTTTTATTTTTTTATTTTTTACAGGCAATTGGATTTATTTATGGTTTGATTGTGGAGCAGTTTGGATGGACCGTGTACATAGTGTTAGCTGGTTTTGCCGTGTCTTGTGTGGTAAGTGTTCCAATGTATTCACAGGTATTGTTTTAGGCTTATGCAGTATTTTTGCTATATAAACTTAGATGTATCATTGTACACACATGCAGAGACACACACACACTCTAATGTAGTGCCTGTTCACCTCCAGCTCACTCTCCCTCCATGGCCGATGTACCGACAGAGCCCTCTAGCCTGGCAGCCCAGCGTCGCAGAGGGAAGCGGTGACTCAGTCCAAAAACCTCAAGAAAACCTCAAAAAGAAAAAGCACAAATAAACTCTCATGGAATCTGTCTTTTGTCAAATATTTGATACATTTGTTACAGTGTTTTTTGTTTGTGAACATGCATTTAAATAAAGTTCCAGTACAAGCAAAGTTTAAATGTTGATTTATATATATATATTTTTTTTTTTCAAAACTATTTTTACTCTAAAGAAAGAAAAGAAAAAAGATATTTGAATAAAAAAAATCTGTTTATTAGAGCTATAACTGAACTCTAGCAGTTTGCATAGATCACAGAGAACAAATGTCATAAAAAATATACAATTGCTTACATAGTAGAACAAAACAATGCAACAGTAAAAATGGCACAAGGATTCCTCGTTAAACTCTCCAGGCCAGGGGTCTCAAACCGGTTCCAGAAAGGGACATGTGGCTGCAGGTTTTACTTCCAACAGTTCCAAACTGAGCAGGAGCACAGGTGACTCCACCCATTTCCTCAGATCTTCAGGTTAAAACTGGACTCACCTGAGGAAATGGATGGAGTCATCTGTGCTCCTGCTCAGTTTGGAACTGTTGGAAGTAAAACCTGTGCCACATGGCCCTTTCTGGAACCGGTTTGAGACCCCTGCTCCAGGCCATGTCTTCTAAGAACTTCTGGTACGTGTGGTACTTGTCCCCATCTGCTCCCGGAGAGGCAGCTGCAAAAACAAGATCTGACACTGAACAACCACTGACTGAGGACAAAGTGTGACATCACATTGTTAGCCTTGATGAATCCTGACTGCACACCTCTGCTCCTGACCACAAACCTCTCATTGGTCCTCGTCCTCCACGACCCCCAGCGCTCCCTGCAGCAGTGTGACCCCCAGACCCAGAAGAGCGTCAGTCCTTAAATGCTCCATGATCCTCCTCAGTCTGACTGAACCTGAGGAGCACATAATCATCGCATCTGTGACGTGTGACATTACTGCTGCATCTAATGGTGACATGTGAACTCACTGCTCTGTCGATGCCTCGCACCACCACCAAGCATTCACACACACACATCCCACTCATTCTAGTGTGGCGGCAAGTTCACTTGTTATAAAGTTCCATTATGTGCAGCGTCGTGTACTGCACTGTACTGTATTGCTGCATACTGTACTTTATATCGTACCGTGGAGTGCACTGTACTGTTGTATACATCAACTAGAGACAGAATGAGAAAAAAAGTACAGAAAATCACACAGCATTTATTTGCAAATGATAGGGGAAATAAGTAATTGGTTAATCTCAATACTTTGTTATATACCCTTTGTTGGCAATGACAGAGCTCAAACGTTTTCTTTAAGTCTTAGGAGTGACTAGGTAGTCACTTAGTCACTAGGTTTTTTCACACACTGTTGCTGGGATTTTGGCCCATTCCTCTGTCAGCAATGAACCAGACAGAGACGGATCGTGGTGCGCCAAACTCTGGAAGTTTATTTTGGTTTCTCTCAAGTTCCAGTGGTTTCTGATGTTCTATTTCATATGTTGCATCGCTCTTTAGGCTTTGCTAATGCATATCTCTACGGAAGCATCGCTTCCCGCCCTGAGAAGATCTAACGATCCACCCTCCAATCACCTTCACGTCCTGGCGTAGGTCTGTCCCCTATAAATAGGGCCATGCACCACAGCTCTTCTCCTTTCTCTCTCAGCTTGCCTAGTGTATACTTGCGCGGCGTGGCTTACGTTAGCGGTTGCGGTGGACCTACTTAAGCACAATTGATGTTATACTGGCGCGTTCCCCTTACTGAGTTTTGAGGAGAATGTTCCCACAACAAACCACAGGAGGGCGATCACACAGGAGCGGTCCCATTTACGCTGCTACTTTGTCCTCTTCAGAACAACAATAGCAAACAAAGCTGTTTGAGCTCATTACACATGTTTCTACTGTAGGTTTATGTGATAGTTTTATGGATTCATTATTTTATAAGTCATTTCAACTGTGATGCTGTGAATAAAGACACAGTCCTTGTTAGAAACATCGTTATTATTAAATAGTTTTCAGCACAAACAGCAAAACAATAATAGTGGTAAATATCTGAGACAAACATGAACGATTTACGAGTGCAGGAGGAAAGCAACAAACGCAGCTACGATTCAAACAAGACAGGAACAGTGCAAAACAAACAACTGCACAGTTTATAAGTTATATATATGTGATGCGATCTGGGAAAACCCATCACATGGTGAAATTTGACCAACTTAAGATTCTGACACCATCTTAAAGCTGCTTTTTAATCTCTTTTCAAATCTGTTTTCCTTTTTTTCATAGCAGGTCTGTAACAAAAGTTATCATTATCTGAAGTCAGCGAATTCACATGGTTTTATGAAACAGAATTCTGAAAAAAACAGGTTTAAAGATAGACATTCTAAATAGAATAACCACAATCAAATATAACATGTTTAATATGAATTGCTCTGTTATGGCACACACTTATTTTAGTCACTATGTTGTAAAAGATACAATTTTTTACTTTGGCACCAATTAAACACACAGCACTCATGAATTAGATGAAAATCAAGAATGATTTCAAAATTCAATGAATTGAATTTGTTTTATGAAACTTTTCTAACTCTTCTTTTTTAGTTGCTTTCTCTTTATAAGTTACTGAACATTATATATGTATCAGACAAAGCCAGTATTATTCTATCCAATCACGCAGTTTAAATATCCACAACCACCAAGCATTTTTAATGCAAGAAGAAAATTAGGTACCCGAGCTTTAATTTCGTGAGCGCATAGGAGACACGGGGAGACCTGCACTTGCAACAAGCTGGGGATTGTCTGAACGCGTGTCAATGGTTCTGTCCGCGTACGGTTCTGTCTATGGTCCTGACAGAAGAGTGTCTATGGTCCTGTCCAACTGTCTATGATCCACGTGTCTCACGTGTCGATGATCCGCGTATGGTTCTGTCCGCGTGTCTATTGTCCTGTTCACGTGTTTATGGTCCTGTCTATGGTCCTGTCTGTGGTCCTGTCCGCGTGTGTCTATGGGGTCTGTCCGCGTGAGTCTATGGTCCTGTTCGCGTGTCTATGGTCCTGTTCACGTGTTTATGGTCCTGTCTATGGTCCTGTCTGTGGTTCTGTCCGCGTGAGTCTATGGTCCTGTTCACGTGTTTATGGTCCTGTCTATGGTCCTGTCCGCCTGTCTATGGTCCGCGCTCTGAGCATGGACGCCGGAACTATTTTCTGAGAGGGGGGGCGGGTTTTTGTTGGGAGAGTCGAGGGAGAGACTCATACTTGGATTACACTGGATAATAACATACCATCTTAATTGTTAAGAAAACAAAAAATAAACAATATATATCAAGCAAGTCACTTATCAAACTGAACATTGTTTTTTTCAATACGCATTCATGCGTCAGTCTCTCCGGCGGCTTCATTGTGTTGTGTAGCCCAGTGACGTGCGGTCAGATGAGGCAGGTAAGGCCCTCACCTAAGATCATAGAAAAAAAAGTAATAAAATGGATACAATAATGTTTGGTCACTTTATCAAGTGATTTGTGCTGTGCCTTATTTCATTTATTTATACCTTGAAATCGCAGATTTGACAGAGCGGCGCTGTGAGGCAAGCCTCTCTTGGGAGACTTAAAAGCAACAGCTCACAGGGAGAGTCCTATGAGGTGTGTTAGTAGCAATATGGCCTACGTGCAGGACTGTACAAGGACTCTACAAGGACTCCATGTTATGACTATGATGTGACTGTCTCTTTGTGACACGTATGTCTTTCCATGTGTGACGTGACAATGACTATATAAACTGTGTACTGCCTTTATTCTGTCTGAGAGAAAGAAACAAAGTAAACCAGTGGAACTTGAGAGAAACTTAAATAAACTTCCAGAGTTTGGCGCACCACGATCCGTCTCTGTCTGCTAAATCCCTAACAGGTGCTATCAAACTGTTTTCTCTGTTTATCACAGTTTGAAAAGTTCAAAAATATTTAATTTACAATCAACATGTTTACATTTAAGAGGATGGCTCATAAATTGTGTTTTTGAAGCAAATATGGGTCTTAATCGCGCTCAACCACAGCTTGTAAGTGACGAAAGCCTCAAGGGGGCGCTTGTGAGCCCAAACTTTGGATGCATCCAATTCCATCAGAAAGCTCTTTTCTTGTTCTTCTTTTGCTAAGGGCAGCTACCGGTTTGGCTAACATACCTATAATACATTTTAAGATAATTTAAAATGCACTTAGAGTAATGTTTTGCTTCCAATGATGATATGAATCTTAAGAAAAGGAGGTGAAGGGTAAGGTTTAATTTAGAAATTGGATTTACCCCGGAGTCGGCTGCAGCAAAACTCGTTTACGGAGGAGACACCCGTTTGTTTTACTTTGTGTAGCTGTCCGTGAACATTTTTGTTTACATGTATCTTTATTCTGTATATAATCTGTTTATAATAGTGTATTTATTGTGTGTCGCTTCTGACCTCTTGTGGTGGAGTTGTGAACTTGTATTACCTGTGCAATATGCGCATGCGCGCATTGGAGCCATTACGTGAGAGACAGAGCGAGAGAATGGCGAAAAGGATGGACAAGGTAACCTTGTGCTGAACCGAAAGTAAGGATATGGACAGCGAAAAGTACTGACAACTCCAGAGTGTCTAGATAGAAGGCGCACACGGTAATTGTATATTGTTTTATTGTAAGTTTGTTGAATATGTGTGTATTTTGCTAACAATATGTTTTTTATGCACCGTAGTTTTTCACGGTGCTTTAGGTGGCTTTGTTGTAAATAAATGTCAACTAAACATCAGTCAGAGCGTCGGCCTTTTATCCAAGCAATAATTTCTGGAGCCGTTATAGTGAAAAACGTTGCTTATCGCTGCTGTAAAGAAGATAGACAAAGATACACGTGCGCTGTCGGAGTCACGTGCGCTCATCGCCAGAGAAGGTGACGTCGTTTGTAGCTGACGCTGAGAGGCCACAAGGGTGCAGTGTGTCATCAGCCAGCCATGGATCGAAGGACCGCTGTCATCAGCCAGCCTCCGCGTCTACGTTTCTGCATCAGCTGGGTCTTCGGAGGACGTTAACTTCACCACAGTTGGAAATGGACTGCTCAAGAATCGCCTCATCACAGCGTAAAGTGTAAAACACATTGGAAATCAGGTCAGACTGTATCATCGGAGTTTAAAAAAAAAAAAAAAAAAAAAGAGAATAAGAAGAGAACATAGTTTGTGTTATTTGTTTTATGCAATATCATAATCTATAATGTATTATAAGAATCCTCTGTAACAGTGTATTATTTTTTAGTTATTGAAATAGTGGGTTACGAAGATTAGTTACCTGTCATTGCTAAATATATACATATAAGTAACAGTGAATATTGCTAATATTACTCTGAAAAATGGCTACTAGGAAATGTGATATTGAGGACACTATTCAAGCTTTACAAGCTGAGGAAGAGCAATCAGAGACCGTTTTACAGACTGAACTTGAAGAATCAGAGAGAGAGAGGTGCAGATCTTGAAATACAAAAAACAACTACTCTTGAACCACTAGCTATTGTTGAAACAGACGTTAGACGGTCGGAGAGAGAAAGACGTTTGACTGTAAAAATGCGTGACCTAAAAAGAAATGAGTTGATAAACAAGGAGAGAAAGTTTATGTCAACTTATGTGCAGTTTAAGGCAGAGATTCAGCTCATACGATCAAAACTTAAAGTAAAATGCACAGGAGAAGAGATAGATCACATGATTCAATCTATTGAAAAAATTGATTCAGATTTAAAACAGCTTTATGATGCCATTCGTGCTATTGAATCTCCCTCTCAAGACATAAGAAGGAAAATAGATAGTTCTACATCAGTCTGTGCTGAGATTCTTGTGCTGATGAAAGAGCGTTGTGCAAATGTTGACCAAGAGTTTGATAGTGTAGCTGTGAAGGAATCACTTCACAAGTTATTACAAAGAGAAGATGCCAAATCAGTGTATGGATCTACAGTGTCGAGATCTAGTCGACGTCAGTGCAGTTTAAGTGAATCAGGGAGTCACGTATCTGCAAAAAGGGCAGATGCTGCTGCACGTTTAGCCTCTAAAAAAGCGGAAGTGAATAGAGAAATGGATATTTCTGTCCAAAGACAAAGAGATTTTGGCTCAAAAGGGAAAAGGCTTAAAATGTTGGAAAATCAAAGAGATCTTGAGGTATTAGAGGCAGAATACAATGTTTATACTGAAGAGGAATGTAAACTAAAAGCTGAAATAAAAGACAGTGTAGCAGATCTCTCATTGCTTAGTCAGCCCCAGAGACAGCAGTACATTAGCCCGAATCCTCAGGTTCTTCAGAAGTCCACGCCACAAACCTTTTCTGCAGCAAATAAGAACGCCTCATTCACACCAACTAGTCACAGTAAGGTAATAGCCAAGAATAGTGAAGTGTCTCTAGTTGAAGCATTAAAAGAATCTTTGACAATGTCTAGACTTCCTTCTCCAGAGCCTTTTGTGTTCACCGGAGATCCTTTGAAGTTTATTGAGTGGAGTACATGTTTTAAGGCTCTTATTGAGACTAGTTGTGCGGATTCAGCAGCCCATAGATTGTTCTATTTGAAGAAATACATAGGTGGAGAAGCGCTTAGTGTCTTAGAGGGAACATTCTATCGTAGTGACGCAGAAGCCTACTCTCAGGCTTGGGAAGCTTTGTTTAAACGTTACGGTCATCCTTTTGTTGTCCAGAGAGCTTTCAGAGGAAAACTAAGCAGTTGGCCAAAGATAGGGTCTAAAGAGTCACTCAGGTTAAGAGAGTTTAGTGATTTCCTTACTTCCTGTAAAAATGCTATGCCCCATGTACAAGGTCTTAGGGTATTAGACGATTGTGAAGAAAATCAGAAAGTACTCATGAAACTTCCTGACTGGACAACATCTCGATGGAACAGACATGTGACCAAAATGCTGGATCAAGGAAAGGAATATCCAGGATTTGCTGAGTTTGCTGAGTTTGTGGCTGAAGAGGCTCGCATAGCATGCAACCCAGTATCATCACTGTTTGCTTTGAAATCTTTTGAAAGGCCAGATAAGGAGCACAGACGTGTCAAAGTCAGTGTCCTAGCCACGACGAAGGAGTCGAAGAAGTCACAGAGCAACAAAAGTTCTAAAAGTAGCTCCTCCATGGTTAACAGCAAAAGACAGATTGAGTGTATTTGTTGTAAGCAAAACCACTTCATCTATAAGTGTGAAAAATTCACTTCAATGCAACTTGAAGAAAAGAAACAGTTTGTCATGGACAATAACATGTGTTTTGGCTGTCTGAGAGTTGGACACATATCTAAGAACTGTCGTCAAAGAGCAACTTGTAATATTTGCAGGAAAAACCATCCCACTCCACTGCATGAAGATACTCAAGCAGAAAAATCGGAAAGACCTCCACCAGAAGAAAACGCTTCTGCTGTGTCAAACAATGTGAGGGTAGACAAAAATGATCGAACCTCCATGATTGTACCAGTTTGGCTGTCTTGTACTGAAGGTAATGAACAAGAAACGTTAGTGTATGCACTGTTAGACACACAGAGCAGCAATACTTTCATTGTCCAAGATATTTGTGATAAAATCCAAGCAGTCACAGAACCAGTGAAGTTGAAACTGACTACCATAACAGAGAGAAGTTCAATCGTACCAAGTCATAGAGCTAAAGGGTTGAGAGTAAGAGGGTACAATTCTAGAGAGTATATTCAGTTACCACCAACATATACTCGTGAATACATTCCACATGAACAAGACAGTATTCCTACTTGTGAAACAGCAAAGATGTGGTCTCACCTGCGTTGCATCGAAAAGGAAATGCCACAGCTGTTAGATTGTCCTGCAGCACTTTTGATAGGCTATGATTGTGCAAGAGCTCTAAAACCGCAAAAAGTAATTTCAGGCAAAGACTATGACCCCTATGCAGTGAAGACAGACTTAGGCTGGAGTATAGTGGGTTCCGCTAAGCCTTGGACATATTCGAATGATGTTGCTGGAGCATGCCATCGTATCACAGTTAAAGAGCTACCATCTATCACACCCTCTGCTATCATCAAAGCGTTGGAAACAAATTTCAAAGACACAAACTCCAACGAAGGAAACATCTCACAAGAGGACATTCAGTTCTTACAGCTTCTGAATGAAAACGTTCACTTCAATGAAGAAGGTCATTTGGAGATGCCCTTACCTTTCAAAGAACGTCCACAGCTTCCAAATAACAAGCAGCTCGCAGTAATACGCCTAAAACATTTGAAATCAAAAATGGAAAAGAATCCAAAGTACAAAGAGGATTATGTGAGATTCATGGATGGTGTGTTTAAAGATGGTGATGCAGAAGAAGCAAGCAACACATCTGAAGATGGTAACAAGTGGTATATACCTCACCACGGGGTGTATCACCCGAGAAAGCCAGAGAAGATAAGAGTTGTGTTTGACTGTTCTGCTCAAAGCGAGAGCACTTCTTTAAATGATCATCTCCTCACAGGTCCAGACTTGACCAACACTCTTTTAGGAGTGCTTTGTAGATTCCGCCAACATCAAATAGCCATCACTTGTGACGTGGAGAAAATGTTCCATCGCTTTCATGTCAACCCAGAAGACAGAGACTTCTTAAGGTTCTTGTGGTGGCAGGATGGAAAAACAGACACTGAGCCCAAGGAATATCGAATGCGAGTGCATATCTTTGGAGCAGCATCTTCGCCAGGATGTGCAAACTATGGCATGAAGTTTCTTGCTTGTGAGCATGAAAAAGACTTTCCAGAAGCAGCCAGCTTCATACACAATAATTTCTATGTGGATGACGGGTTGATCAGTGTTGATTCAGTTCAAAAGGCAAAACAGTTGGTCAGTAATGCAACAGAAATATGCGCTGAAGGGAAGTTGCGCTTACACAAGTTTGTCTGCAACAACAAAGATGTCTTGACTGTTTTACCAGAGTCAGAGCGTGCCTGTGATGACAAAGATGTCAATCTTAACTATTCAGACCTTCCAATGCAAAGTGTTTTAGGAGTCAAATGGGATGTAGAAATGGATACATTCTCTTTCAATGTCACACCTAAAGAAAAACCCGCCACACGGAGAGGAATCTTGGCAACTGTCGCAAGTGTGTATGATCCTTTAGGATTTCTTTCTCCCTACATATTGACTGGAAAACAAGTTCTTCAAGAAATGTGTAAGCGTGGTGTTGGATGGGATGAACCTGTTCCACCTGCATTGGAAAATAAATGGAAGGCATGGCTCTGCGATTTGGAAAATCTTTCAAGGATACAAATACCAAGATGTTTCATTCCAGAAAACATTGGAACAATCCAAAAAATTGAGCTGCATCATTTCTCAGATGCTAGCACTTGTGGTTATGGCCAGTGTTCATACCTAAGAGTTGTGGCATGGCAAAGGCCAGAGTAGCACCCACAAACGTAGCTACAATACCACGTCTTGAGCTCACTGCGGCTGCAGTCTCCGCAGGAGTAAGTCATTTTCTGAGATCAGAGTTGGATCTTAAGATAGATGAAGAGGTTTTCTGGACAGATTCCAAAGTGGTGCTTGGATACATAAAAAATGAAGCCCGTCGCTTTCATGTGTTTGTAGCAAATAGAGTGCAGAAGATCAGGAATCTTACAGACCCAAAACAATGGTTCTACATCGAAACGGATCAAAATCCAGCAGATCACGCATCCAGAGGACTAAAGGTGGCAGAGCTTATTGATTCAAACTGGCTCACTGGACCGGAATTTCTATGGGAGCGAGAGCTTTTCACGAAAACCAACCCTTGCTTTCCAGAACTTTTAATTGGAGACCCTGAAGTGAAAGTTCTTCAAACAAATACCCAAGAAAAAGACTACTTCCTTAAAAGGTTCACAAGATTTTCTGACTGGAATACAGCCCTCAATGTTGTGGCGAAGATAAAGAGACTCACAAAAAGAGACAAAACAGGTCCTGTTAGTGTTGAAGAGAGGCTAGCAGCATCTGTAGTACTCATTAAAGCAGCTCAAAGGGAAGCTTTTGAACAAGAGTTGAAACATTTGAGTCAGGACTCAAACCAATTGCCCAAAAGTTCCAAGTTGTATCAACTTGACCCTATTCTTGATCAGGATGTACTGAGAGTAGGAGGCAGATTGAGAAAAAGTACTGTTTCATTTGAAGTGCGACACCCAGTTATTCTTCCTAAGGAAGGGGTTGTCACTCGGCTGATAGTTGACTATTTTCACAAGAAAACTCAACATCAGGGTAGAAACCAGACTTTGAATACATTGAGAAGCCAATGGTTATTGGATTGAAGGTGCCAGCAAGGTAGTGGCCAAACATATTAAGAGTTGTGTTACATGTAGGAAGGTGAGAGGATCAACAGAAGAACAGCGCATGGCAGATTTGCCATCAGACAGAATAGATCCGTCCCCGCCCTTTACGTACACCGGACTAGATTGTTTTGGTCCCTTCCACACGAAACAAGGCAGGAAAGAATGCAAACGTTATGGACTTTTGTTTACATGTTTAAGCTCAAGAGCCATACACGTAGAGATGTTAGAGGATCTTTCCACTGATTCGTTTATAAATGCACTGAGATGCTTTATTGCGATCAGAGGAGAAGTGAGGCAGATTAGGTCCGATCAAGGAACACATTTTGTCGGAGCTAATAACGAATTCAAAAGATGTCTTTCCGAACTAGACAATGACAGGATTGCTACCTACTTAGCTAAAAAACAATGTGACTTTCAGATGAACGTTCCCGATGCCAGTCACCGAGGTGGTGTTTGGGAGCGCCAAATCAGAACAGTTAGGAGTGTTATGAGTTCTGTTCTGGCACAAGCCGCTGGAAGGCTTGACGATTCCTCCTTAAGAACTATATTTTACGAGGCAATGTCAATCGTAAATAGTCGTCCACTTACCACTGAGACAATCAATGATCCAACAGATGTCTTACCTTTAACGCCTAACCATTTACTCACCATGAAGGATGCAGTGCCCCTTCCACCTCCAGGTAGATTTGTCAGAGAAGATTTATATGCCAGGAAAAGATGGCGCAGAGTTCAGTATCTGACAGAGCAGTTTTGGCATAGGTGGCGCAAAGAGTACTTAAACAGTATCAGTTTAAGACAGCAGTGGCATACATCCAAAAGGAATGTACAGGTTGGAGATGTAGTTATACTCAAAGAAGACAACATCCCCAGAAATGAATGGAAACTTGCAAAGGTAGTTCAGGCTAACCCAGATGATGATGGTTTAGTGTGAAAGGTTAAGATCCAAATGGGACAGAGAGCGTTAGGAAAGAATGGTCAACGCTTAAAAGAATTGTCTTTTCTCGAACGACCAGTTCAGAAACTAGTGGTTCTAGTGCAAAACGAGTGAAATGTTCAATAGTAAATATAGAGTTCAGAGATTTTTTATGGTCAAAGTTTTGAAAATTACTACATTTTATTTTGTGTAAATACAAAGATTTTCTGTAATTTTGGTGGCAGTGTAGCTGTCCGTGAACATTTTTGTTTACATGTATCTTTATTCTGTATATAATCTGTTTATAATAGTGTATTTATTGTGTGTCGCTTCTGACCTCTTGTGGTGGAGTTGTGAACTTGTATTACCTGTGCAATATGCGCATGCGCGCATTGGAGCCATTACGTGAGAGACAGAGCGAGAGAATGGCGAAAAGGATGGACAAGGTAACCTTGTGCTGAACCGAAAGTAAGGATATGGACAGCGAAAAGTACTGACAACTCCAGAGTGTCTAGATAGAAGGCGCACACGGTAATTGTATATTGTTTTATTGTAAGTTTGTTGAATATGTGTGTATTTTGCTAACAATATGTTTTTTATGCACCGTAGTTTTTCACGGTGCTTTAGGTGGCTTTGTTGTAAATAAATGTCAACTAAACATCAGTCAGAGCGTCGGCCTTTTATCCAAGCAATAATTTCTGGAGCCGTTATACTTTGTAAAACTCATTGAACTTATTTCCAAATGGAGGATTACATGTCTGTGCTCAAACTATTATCTGGACTTAAACATGAAACTGGTCCTAACTGAAGTGGTCTGTACCTAAGGTAAGGCCCATAACACACTTTGTACTTTTTACAAACGTTTGCGTTTTGTGTGAGCAAACTATGCAGACATTAAATCATATTCTGCTGTAGCCAAACAAATTGTGTATAAGCCGCTCCTGTTCCTGTAGGTCCTATTGGTTTATATGATGTATAATCATATGAACACATGATTGATCCCCCACCGCACGTCACTGGTGTAGCCAGGTCTCTAATCTGCGCAAGGCTGAGAAAGAGCGCTCAGAGGCTGCGACAGATATTAGCCAGACAGAGCTTCATAAGCTTCTCCGACAGCATGGAGCGGGTTTTGGGCTGCAAGGAACGCAGGATAGTGATAACTTCTCGCTCCCGGCACACGCGGAGGGGGTGCGGCCGCACCCCCGCACCCCTAGTTCCGACGTCTATGGCTCTGAGCCCCGTTACGGCAGTGCTCTCACTGAGCTGTCATAGCGGGTGTCACAAAGAGGCCGCAGCTGCTCCCGGGGTCAGAACGGAGGAACGCTGAAACACGGAAGCCCCGCTAACCAGACGCGCATTCTCTAGTTTTCAGACGCAGAGGACTTCACACCAGAACGTCCTGACGCGAGCCGGAAGTACCGGAAGTAGCCGGCCGGCTCTAATGCAAACTGAGCTATGCTAGCGGCTTCTTGTGTACAGATCTTCTCCAATATGCAGCTTTACAGCGCGTCTTTGCTCACAGACATTCCATGGGCTTTATATAACAATAGTATGTGTTCACGGAGGTGTGCCATACGTTTTTTCATATTATTAAACAGAATTTCCGCATCGGCGAACACACTCGAAGCCGTTGCATAAGGTCCCGGGAGCATGACAACACATATTTTCACAAGTACAGAGTCCCCCATTGTCAACCCTGGTTTGAGTTCTGGTGAAGACTCGTGTGGGTCCTGTTTTGGCTGTTTACGAGTATTTTCAGTCCGCTCGCTCAGTCCGCTAATGTCCCCGTGAGCACTTTGCTGCTCTCTGATTGGTTGTCGCACGAACGACCCAAGGAAAGGATGAGCAGAATCCATCTCCTGTGGGCGTTGATTTTTCGCTCCTGCTCCTCCCTTTTCACTTTCCCGCCAAGTCCGTGCGTTATTATTGAACAGTCCGTTCGTGCGTGCCGAGAGGTCCGTGCGTTGTGACGGTCGAACGTGCGCCACCATAGACTTTGCATTGAAACCCGACACAATGCATGATCCAGTCTGAAAGCACAGTCAGGCTGCGGATTTGCGACTCGTGCCCAGCGGCACTCTCCCAGACTGACCGCCACGAGTCCTGCGCCATGCCGCGGAGGAACGCTCCAGCTGTGTGGCTTGCCTCGCGCTCCCCAGGGAGGAGCGTGATAGACGCAGCGGGTTACTCAACGCCGTCTGGAGTGATGCCCATGGTGGCCTCGCTCATGGTGTGCCACCCTCCGCCCACATTGCTGCATTCTGGACCTTCGCGTCCTCAATGGCTGCATAGCCAAGTGACCGTTTCCCACGCTCACAGTCAAACAGCTACTGTTGAGCGTCAGGCCCGGGCCTCAGGATACTGACGTATATTGACGACTGGCTGATCCTGGCCTCCTCTCGGGAGGAGGCGCAGGATCACACGTCCAGAGTGATGAACCACGATTGTTCGGACGGACAACACCACTGTGGCAGCTTACCTGAACAGGCAGGGGGGGACCAGGTCCCCCGCCCTTCACAGGCTGGCAGTGGAGGTTCTTTTGTGGGCGGACGTTCACCTATCCTCTCTGAGGGCCCGTCACATCCCAGGCGAGCGCAATGTGGCCGCCGACAGGATGTCCAGGGGCGGGGCCTTCCGGGATGAGTGGGGTCTTGCCCCAGCGGTCGTGGCGGAGGTCTGGCTCCGGTTCGGGACACCGGTGGCCGACCTCTTCGCAAATGCAGAGAACGCACAGTGCCCACTCTGGTTCTCGCTCAGGTCCAGCGACGAGCCCCCTCTCGGGGTGGACGCCATGGCGCACAGGTCGTGGCCCGACGGTCTCCTCTACGCCTTCCCGCCTCTCCGGCTCTTGGCAGCCCTGCTTTACAGGGTGAGGAGGGAGGGGGTCTCCATCCTGGGGGTGGCGCTGGACAGCCCGGGAGCCAGGTGGTATCTGGACCTGGTGAGCATGGCGCTCGGTCCGCCTTGGCCCATTCCGGACCGTCCCGATGCTCTGAGACAGGCAAGGGGAGCCCTTTACTCACGCCCTGTCCTGGGACGCAGGCTCATGGTTTGGAGGTCGAAAGGGGGAAACTGTTGAGCCTTGGTCTCCCTCCCTCAGTGGTCGCTACTATCCAGGGTGGGAGGGCTACATCCACCACCAAAGCGTATGAGGTTCGCTGGAAACGCTTCGCCTGTTGGTGCGTGGACAGAGGCCTGGACCCCACCTCGTGTTCCATCCAGGAGGTCTTGGCTTTTCTCCAGTTTTTGCTGGAGAAGGAAAGGGCGGCCGCCACTCTGGGTGTGTTCGGGGCGGCCATTACCACAGGGCACGTGGGGTGAAGCGCTTCCTCCGAGGGGCCTGCAGGATCAGGCCTCCCCTCCGGCGGTCGGCTCCGTCTTGAGACCTTCAGGTGGTCTTAGCTGGTCTTTCGGGGCCTCCATTTGAACCCCTGGACAATGCGGCCATTGCCTGTTTGTCCTACAAAACGGCATTGTTGTTGGCGTTGGCTTCAGCCAAGAGGTCTGGGGATCTGTGCGCCCTTTCCGTGCAGCCGTCTTGTTTGTCCCTCCCCGATCGGGAGGGAATGATGGAGTTGTGGCCTAACCCGGCCTTCCAGCCCAAGGTCGTCACGTCATCTTTCAAATCTAGGGTGATCAGGGTGAGACCGTTTTTCCCTCCTCCGCATGCTTCGGAGGAGGAAGAGCGGCGGCATAGTCTCTGCCCGGTCAGGGCTGTGAGATGCTATTTGGACCGCACGTCTGACCTCAGACGGTCGAATCAGTTGTTTGTGGGGTTTGGCACCAGGAGTCAGGGTGCTGCTTTGTCTCCACAGCGCTTGGCCCACTGGCTTTGCCTTGCTATCCGTTTGGCGTATGAAGCTCAGGGCTTGCCGCCTCCGGCCCAGTTGAGGGCTCACTCCACTCGCGGGGTTGCCGCTTCGGTGGCTTTGTTCCGTGGCACTTCGGTGGAGGAGATCTGCAGAGTCTTGGTCCTCCTCCTCGACCTTTGTGCAGTTTTACCTACTAGATGTGGCCTCTGACTCTGTGGCTTATTCGGTTTTGAGTGCAGGGCGGCCCTAGCTCCTCCTTCGACAGACCTCGGTGGGGACCGGTCTGCAGGTGGACGGTTGTGAGGAGAGGTGTTGGTGCTCTTGGGAGAGGCGGCCTGGACACCTCTGCAGTAGGGATAGGCGCTCTTGGGAGAGGCGGCCTAGACCCTTCTGCAGTCTGCTTTACATTCCTGGGGTTCAGGCGCTCTTGGGAGAGGCTGCCTGCCCAGGTTTGTTCTGAATTCTTTCCTGCTTTGCAGGTTGGGGAATGCGCGGGCACTCTTGGGAGAGGTGGCCCTGCATCCCTTTCTCTATGGCTCGTAGGACCTCTGTCTCTACCGCTTGGTTTCGGTATGAGCACGTGGGTCACGAGTTTGCTCCAATCACCAGAGTTCATGCCTGCTGGGAGTACATTGGTCTGGGCTTCGCTATGTTATGCATTAGCGAAGCCTAAAGGGCGAAGCAACATATGAAATAGAAACCCCAGTTACCTAATGTAACTAAGGTTCTATGAATATGTTGCGAAGCCCTTTAGCTTCGAGCCCAGCAGGCCTGCCCTCTCTCATCCGGCTGAGTTCGAAAGGAGAAGAGCTGTGGTGCATGGCGCTATTTATAGGGGACAGACCTACGCCAGGACGTGAAGGTGATTGGAGGGTGGATTGTTTGATCTTCTCAGGGCGGAAAGTGATGCTTCCGGAGAGATATGCATACATATTCATAGAACCGTAGTTACATTAGGTAGCTGGGGTTTTCTTTCTCTCAGTTCTTTCAGACAGAGCAAAGCTAGTACACAGTTTATTGTTACGTCACACATCGAAAGACATACGTGTCACACAGAGACAGTGCATATCATAGTCAAAATAGATGCACCATCAGAGTCCTTGTATAGTCTTGCAGTTGTTCTGCACGTAGGCCAAATAGCTATCTAATCCTCACACCTCCATGCAGATCTCCCCTAAAGCAGTGATGTTTTGGGGCTGTCTCTGGGCAACACGAGCTTTAAACTCCCTCCAAAGATTTTCTATGGGGTTGAAATCTGGAGACTGGCTAGGCCACTCCAGGACCTTGAAATTCTTTTTACAAAGCCACTCCTTCCTTGCCCGGGCAGTGTGTTTGGGATCATTGTCATGCTGAAAGACCCAGCTACGTTTCATCTTCAATGCCCTTGCTGATGGAAAGGGGTTTTCATTCAAAATCTCACGATACAGTACATGGCCCCATTCATTTTTTTCTTTACATGTATCAGTCATCCTTGTCCCTTTGCAGAAAAACAGCCCCAAAGCATGATATTTCCACCCCCATGCTTCACAGTTGGTATGGTGTTGTTTTGGATGTAATTCAACAGTATTTCTCCTCCAAACACGAGTTGAGTTTTTACCAAAAAGTTCTATTTTGTTTTCATTCAAAATGCAGCAGCTTGAGTCCTGACTAGAACCAGGAAGTACGACCACATTAGTCCGGTCCTCAGGTCTCTGCACTGGCTTCCTGTGGCTCAGAGAATAGACTTTAAAACAGCTCTGCTTCTCTCCATGGCCTCGTAACAAAATATATTAGTGACATGTTAGTCCCATATGAACCGGCCCTGACTCTGAGGAGCACAAGGACTGGACTCCTGTTAGTGCCCAGAGTCAGAACTAAACATGGGGAGGCTGCTTTTCAGATTCATGCTGCTAAAATTTGGAACAATCTTCCTGAAGATGTGCGACAGGCCTCCTCTCTGACAATGTTTAAAACCTGGTTAAAAACAGTTCTGTTTAGCTGTGCATACAACTGAGGGATTATGGGGTGCCGATTGTAAAAATTCTGTTAAAATTTTTTAGCTGAACATTTTTCTACATTTAGCTCACTTTCCTCACATTTAGCACATTTTCCTCACATTTAAGACATATCTATATCTAAATATTATATCTATATCTAAATGTTAAATATTATATCTAAATATTATATCTATATCTAAATGTTATATCTATATCTAAATGTTAAATCTAAATGTTAAATCTAAATGTTATATCTATATCTAAATGTTATATCTATATCTAAATATTATATCTATATCTAAATGTTAAATGTTATATCTAAATATATCTATATCTAAATGTTATATCTATATCTAAATGTTAAATCTAAATGTTAAATCTAAATGTTATATCTATATCTAAATATTATATCTATATCTAAATGTTAAATGTTATATCTAAATATGGGGACGACAGTAGCTCAGTTGGTAGAGCATTGGCCTTTGGGCCTGGAGGTTGTGAGTTTGATTCCCACCATGGGACCTACTCCAACTGCTCCCACTGATGACTGCTGTCGTTGTGTCCTTGGGCAAGACACTTAACCCCACATTGCCTGAAGCCCCCACTGAAAGATCAAGGCTGTTTCACAATTGCCGGAGCAGCCATCTTCCTGTGGACTCACCCCCTGCAGAAGATCAGCGAGGGACTGGTGCTATGAACGTTGGGTGGCAGCTCTCATTGCCACCCCCCCGACCCAGAAATGGACAAAGGGGTTGAAAAATGATGATGATATCTAAATATTATATCTATATCTAAATGTTATATCTATATCTAAATGTTAAATCTAAATGTTAAATCTAAATGTTAAATCTAAATGTTAAATCTAAATGTGTCGCCAAGTGTAAAGCTAAATATATAGAAACCACGCCCACTGCAGTGGCTTCAAATCCAGTGGGCCCGCCTTCCGTGCCGTGTGGTGAGAACCCTACAGGATTACACAGGAATCTCACGGGACTCCACGTGGCTTAGTTTACAGTGAATACACTCTGGCTCCAGCAAATAAGCAAGAATCTTCACAAAAATGCTAATTTTGTGCCGTGGCCAAGGACGATGGCGCCGGAGACCCAACATGCCTTGAGCCGTGACGTCGGTCCACGTGTATTCCTATGTTCAAAACACGCGGCACCGCCCCCACTCACCACACGGCACGGAAGGCGGGCCCACTGGATTTGAAACCACTGCAGTGGGCGTGGTTTCTATATATTTAGCTTTACACTTGGCGACACATTTAGATTTAACATTTAGATTTAACATTTAGATATAGATGTAACATTTAGATATAGATATAATATTTAGATATAACTTTTAACATTTAGATATAGATATAATATTTAGATATAACATTTAGATATAGATATAACATTTAGATATAGATATAACATTTAGATATAGATATAACATTTAGATATAGATATAACATTTAGATATAGATATAACATTTAGATATAGATATAACATTTAGATTTAACATTTAGATATAGATATAACATTTAGATATAACATTTAACATTTAGATATAGATATAATATTTAGATATAGATATGTCTTAAATGTGAGGAAAATGTGCTAAATGTGAGCTAAATGTAGAAAAATGTTCAGCTAAAAAAATTTAACAGAATTTTTACAATCGGCACCCCATAAGGGATTGCATATTTTATATTTTTATCTTTCTTTTTAATGTACTGTGATTATTTATGATTTTAATGCTTTATTTTTGTTCAGCACTTTGAGTTGCCTTGTGTATGAATAAACTTGCCTTGCCTTCATCTGACCATACGAGATTCTCTCAATCCTTTTCTGGCTCATCCAAATGCTCCCTGGCAAACTTCAGACAGGCCTGGACATGTACTGGCTTACGCAGGGTCGCAGCTCACTGCAGGTCATTCACTAGGTCCCCCTTGTGGTTCTGGGTGTTTTGCTCACCGTTCTTCTGATCATTTTGAGATGAGATTTGCATGGAGACCAAGAATGAGGAAGATTATTGGTGGTCTTTAATGTCTTCTTAAGTCTATTTTGTCTTCCATTTTAAAATAGTTGCTTTCTCCACACCAAGCTGCTTACCTGTTGCAGATTCAGTTTACCAGTGTGGTGCAGGTCTACAATAAAAAAAAAAACATAAAAAAAAATCTGTCTCTCATAGTTGAGGTGTACCCTATGATTAAATTTACAAGCCTCTCTCATTCTTATAAATGGGAGAACCTGCACAATTGGTGACATTACATTGTCACACATGATTGGCAAATTAAGAGGGGGGGGGGGGGGCAGAAGACAGTGGTGGCCAAAGGGATATGATAGAACAGTTGCAAATGCTTCCCAACAAACATCATTCATGATAATAAAGAACCACAAAAATACATGTGGAAAAGATTTATTACAATATTTTCCAAGATTACCATTAATAAATATTTAAGTTTACATTTCAGAGAAATGTATGAATTATAACCTACACGGAACAGTACACAAAGAATACACATGTTTTAGTAATAAAGCTCAAATCTAGAAAAGTTTTTATTTTTTGAACAGCAGTTGATACAACCTAAGACTGGAGTTTAGGAAATGATTGAGTTGAAACTTATGGAGAAAAAAAAGAAGGATCTGAGGCTCGTCTAAGTGTCGGCCAATTTGTTAAAAACATTTCCATCGGCCTAAGGCACAGGAAGAATAAAAGTCCAGGTTTAAAAAGCGCAAGGTGCGTTGGATATTTACACCTATGTCTACATCTCTAGCACAAAAAACAAATGTTCACAAAGCCACAACCTAACGGATGGGGTCAGATCTGTACATTGTGCAAAGCTCAGGAACTATTCTAGAAATTAATGGTAATAATTTAACACGCAACAATTTTACCTGAAATGAGCTGCTACTTTGACTTACGGTATATGGTTGTTCCTTTGCTGAGACGTTTTGTCAATTTGAGAAAGAGCAAATGAACCCTATGTAACTTCAGCATACATTATAAAATTGCTTAGTACAAAGTTATTCTATGGACTTTTTTCTCCAGCAAATCTTTATTTTTGTATTTAGTAGTGTGATTGAGGAAGAAAATATAGAGCTAGAGATTGTGCCTTTCGTCCAGCAGTAACAAGATTTTGAAACAAGACATTTATTTGACCAATGACTTCAAGTTTTGAAAGTCGTTCAATGGAGGGAATTGCTACTTTCTTTCTTTGATTAAAAAAAAATTAAAAAATGGGAACAAAAGAGACATAACAAAATTCTAATGGAACGTAAAGAGTGTTGGGCAGAGGAGGAGATGGGAGGTTCCAGCAGCATCGTCAGTGGATTGTGTTTTGTATATGTTTTGAATGCATTGCAAATGTTTGCCTCGAAGTGAAATCAGGGCTTGGCATTAACTATTTTGCTCACTGGCCACTGTGGCATAGATGTTTGAATAGTTGCTGATCAAAAGGGATTTCAACCACCACCAACAATAATTTTTAAGGATTATAAAGTACTTTGTAATAGTTCAGTGGCTATTTCAGCAACAAAAATATGCACTTCCGGCTACAACTCTAAGGATCTACAATACCTCAATGCATCCCTTCTGTAAACACACTTTCAATTCCTCTTCTATTTCCCGTTTTTTCCTTTGTCTGTTCAAAACGACAAACACTGGTCAAAATACAATAGTATGTCTACATTTTCAATATCTAATTATCAATATTACTGTATGGGGTCTTCTACTTTAGGTTGTAAGCTGAGAAAAGCGTTGATTCTACGCTGCTACGTGGATATTTCTTTTAAATATGGCTTAGAATAGACAGTAGCAGTAACAGTAGTAGAATCAATATACAGTCAAGGTCAGGAAGCATAGATTTCAATTCGTCAAAGTGAATAATGACGGAATGAGTAATTACCCAAAAGGACTGCCAGCATTTGGTTATAGATAAAGGGTGCACTGTGTAACCTATGGCCTGTATATACCCCTACCTGTTTTTGCCTGAAATACTTCACAGAATACCATTTCGGTATGTTTTCACGCAAAACTAACAACCAGTGAGATAAAGGCTTTGATAGGCCCGATTAATGCCAATACAAGGGAAAAACAATCCAGGCAAAGAACAGAATGAGGATCTAAAAGGAGTATTCGCTCCACCAAATCGTTACACAGTGCATATTAATGTCAAGCCCTGGTGTCGTGAAATGATGCGTGGTGAATGAGGTGAGGTCACAGTTGCTCAGAGTAAAGTATCGTCTGTGCATCCGCCCTCGAGTCCGTAACGAAACTCCTGAAGGTTCGAGACGCCGTAGAAGTGGATGAACGCCGCCGCCACCACCAGAACGTGGAAAATCTGATGCGAGTGGAACTGCAATGAAAGACGAGAGTGAGGGAAGAGAAGTGGTGTCAGGACTTAGTGAAAGAGTTTTACCAACAACCAAAAGGCCTGCATCATGAAAGAAAGTGATTACGGTTTAAGATTGTTTTTTATCGGCTTCAGCAATTTCACTAGTCCAGATCAGGAGATGTTGTGTGTCTAGCTGCCTCAGGAAGAAAGAAATTTGATTTGACACAAACAAAAAGGTGGAGCCCGGCAACTTTATAAGAGAGAGAGGACTACTAAATTCAATGAGAAATAAATCCAACAAAATGGCCAGAAAGGGTACAGTTTGTAGGTTCTCCTCTCTCCTCTTTCAGGTTCAGATTCAGATTCAGATTCAGCAGATCCGTGTACTCTTGTTTAATGAATAACAATAACTAGAAACTGACCCAGATGTCACACTTCCCGGGGAAGAACCGCTCCGGGATCCTGGCGGCGTACAAACCGGCTCCAGTGATATACATGGCCCCCATCAGGTAGAACCAGCCCATCTGTCCCACTGTGGTCGCCTTTACGAACCCCTCCTCGATAGTGAAGTGCATCGTGGGTACAATCCCACTGAGACCCAGCCCCATGAACACTCCTGTCAAAACATCCGTGTCATACAGTTATAGGAAAAGGCTGCTGTTTAAACCAATTGTTCACATTTGAATAAGAAAAATACAAAACAGACCATTATAGTAAAGTGTTCGTGTTAGTACAGTACTTGCTGGACTATAAAGTATATCTGTATATAATTAGAATTTGTATTTATTTGTTTGGATGAACACATTTATGAGATTATAGCCATGTACAGTAAATATGTGCCGGCCATAAAGCGCCCCAGCTAAATATAAGTCTATGAATATAAGCCTCAGGTTTTTATGTTGTAATGTAACACTGACAGCTGATAGCACACCTCATGTGGTGAAGCTAGAAGCACATATCTCCAACAGCAGGAGCCTGAATATCGGAGTACCCCAAGGATGTGTCCTGAGCCCCCTCCTTTACAGCCTTTACACACAGGACTGCACAGCTACACACACTAACAACTCCATCGTGAAAGTTGCAGATGACACAATGTAGTAAGTAAGTAATTTATATCATGCATTGCTGATAACTCTGAGGCTGCCTATAATGAAGAGGTGGCCCTGGTAGCAAACTGGTGTAAGAAGAGAACAGCTTGGTCATCAACATCTCCAAAACTAAGGAGATGGAGGTGGATCTGAGAAGAGGGACGCACCAAAAACACACCTTTAAATCCAACTAAAGACAAGTATTGGTTACGAGTCATTTCACTACCTATGTTATTGACATTGTTAACATTGTATGTGATAATAAATATCTATCCATCTACCTGCAAAGCCGATAGACGGCCGTTGTAACTGGACCCAAAATGATTTGAAATTTCAACATACTGATGATCAAAGCAATCTGGTAAATCCAATCAAATAATGTAACAAGAATAATACTAACATTTTTAAAACCCATGAGACAATTCGAATAAATCCAAATACATAAAAATTCCCGCATTGCAATGAAGTCTGCAGGGTTCAAAGAAAGTAACGAGTTATAGTCCAGAAAGTCCTATACTGTATATGAAGCTAGACAGAAGTGAACAGCACAATGTAGACTCCACAAAAAAAAAGGACTGGTGTTTTAATTTTTCACAGTGTGTGTCTGTGTGAAGGGAGTTATCTTTGAGAGTTCCTACAGCTGGCGAATGTCCAGCGAATTTGAAAGCATCTAGTACATGTAGCGAAAATACTTACATTTTCTCAGTTGGGGTTGCACAATTTGGGCAAAGTCTATGTTTCTGGGTTAGTAAATAAGATGAGCCCCAAAGAAAAAGGACAATAGTCATAAAGAATTACATACAGGAAGGTAAAAGCATGAACCCACATTGGCTATTTATTGTTATTTTTCCTGGGGTCCCATGTAAACACTCTGAGTGACTGCCTTTCGGTTATTGTTCTGTTGAAAATTGTACCTGCTCTGGTGGGGCGGTGGCGTGGTGTGGAGAAGCGATCCCACTGCGCCACGACAATGGCAGCGATGCCGAGGACACAGACGACGGTGAGGTAGATGAGGCGCGGCTGAGGCGAGCAGTAGAAGGAGTAATACAACCAGGGCACAAAGGAGCCCATGATGAGCAGGGCAATGCCAGAGTAGTCTAGTCTACAAGACAGAGATTAAACAGCTCTTTCAATTCAAAGACAGAAACATGTTATAAATATGTAAAGTTGAGATTAAATAATCAACAAGTTTGAAAACAATATCCAAAACAACGTTACAACGTTTGCCGTTTCTTACTTGGAGAAAGTGCGCGACACCTTCTCTGAGTGGCAGTAGACGGTGTGGAACAGCCAGGAGAAGCTGAGGCAGAGCACGGCGCCCAAGAAGAACATCCCAAACACCACTTTTTCCTGTAGCGGAGCCATGAAGTACATGTTGGGCCGCAACATGGTGAGCGTGCCCAGGAAGATGAACAGGATCAGACCTGGAAACCAACACGTTTCTTGACTTCAGATAATCAAATCGCATTACTAATCACTATTCTACAGGCTGACTATAGTCTTCAGTATTGAAACATATATGATCAAATTAAATTGACTGAAGGCTTCTAGATGGAAAATATTTACAAAAATATAATATTGGTATCGACTCAACTAAAGAAGGAAAAAATTCCTGCTCCACAATATTTAGAAAAAGGAAATTAACATTGATTAATTGCACGTCCCTAACCACTATCACAACTCCAGTGCTGTAATACCTAACAGATGAGTCCATATGTTTCCGGTCTCTGTGTGGATCCTAAAAATGCTCCCGAAACAGGCTCTGAATGAGGGCATGGGAGGCCTGTGACCGTGCAGCAGGTAATCGTTGTCCTTCAGCCACTCTGGGAGAACATGGAAAGGGATGACCCGCCAGCGCCCCTCCCAAACCTGTGCATAAACAATAGAAAGAAGGATTTAGCCCCCATATATTCCATAGTATGGCTCATCTATCGTTTCTATGCAGTTTATAAAGGGTCGAAAGTGAATAGTAAGAAACTTATGTGAGATACATAATGACCTGTGCTTTTATTAGCCCCTATAACGCATTAGTAGTAATATGCATGAATATTAAACCTTAGTTAAATACTCTTTATGCCTGGAAACGGCTGCAAGTCCTAAGTAGCTCTGACAGTTGTTGTTTTGTGCTTAGTCAATTTTTATTTGTCTTGCTTTTTTCTGCCTGAGATGTCGCTGCAGTACAGTGTTCATGGTTTTACACTGGTCCAGACCGGAGCAGAGAGGATTCATGGTCCGAACCAAGCGGATCAGGTGAAAATCCACTGGAGGAATGCTGTCTTTTTGAAAAAGGCTAATGCAGCATTTAGCATTTTACTTTGGACTAGAGCAGAGAAAAGGGTCCGAATCAAGCCGGTACTCCATCTTTTGACCTGTCCTGCTCCACCCAGTGGCTACTCCACCTCTGCTGCTCTGACCCGTCCTGCTCCACCCAGAGGCAACTCAATATGGGCTGCTGTGATCCGTCCTGCTCCACCCAGAGGCTACTCCACCTCTGCTGCTCTGACCCATCCTGCTCCACCCAGAGGCTACTCCACCTATGCTGCTGTGACCTAAAGGGCTGTTGCTGATTATTACTTTTATTATGTTTTTAGAATGATCAATTATTTTTGCTGCTACTGGACACCTGAATTTCTCCTATGGGGGATCAATAAAGTATCTATCTATCTATCTCTATCTATGTATTCATGATAAGATGCTTTAAAAATGAAATAATCGGTGCACAATTCCATAAACTATATTAGTGGACCTATAAGACGAATCAGTTTATAATTTAAGGCTATAAAACAACAGCTTTAAGAGCTGTTCTGTTCGAAGTATTTCTTTGTGTAAATGCAATTGTTAAGTAGTGACCCAGGTTTGAGTTTCAGCTCAAGTAACACACTCTTGCAATATGTATGCTCCACAACCGACAGGAATGTAGACGTTTGAGATGTTTTTCACCATTGAGAGAGATAAGTCACACCGCAGAAAAATGTTTCCTTCTTTTTTCTTCTGAACCACAAGATAGTTACTGATATATTTTAATGTATTAATTCTTTTTTGAGATAACTAAAATTTGCCATCTACATCCTACAGAAGTCAGTCATGTTTCAAGAATGATGTGTATTCATTTTGCAGTTCATACTTCCATCCATCCATTTTCTTCCCCTGAATCCATTTCTGGGTCGGGGGGGTGGCAGTCAGAGCTGCACCCAGTACACATAGCACCAGCCCCTCACTGATCCTCCTGCAGGTGGTGAGTCCACAGGAGCTGAGATATTTCAGTGGGAGCTTCAGGGAAAGTGGGGTTAAGTGTCTTGCCCAAGGACACAACGACAGCAGACATCAGTGGGAGTTGTGAAGTAGGTCTTTTGGTGGGCTCGAACCCACAACCTTCGGGCTCTAAGGCCAATGCTCTACCAACTGAGCTACTGTCGCCCCTTCATACTTGTAAAAGGAAAATGGTGTTAACTGAATATTATTTTAGAACATTAATATAATCTTATTAAAGTTACCTTTAATAAGATTATATTACATATATTGCATACATTTTCAACTGACACTGTGTGGATTTAGTTATACAATATTATTTCATTGTTTTAAAAAACAAGCTGGGACACTGCACAGTTGAACATGCAGCACATGCGAGAACGGGTTTCTGGGTGGGTACAAAGTTTCAAGACTTTTCCGTGTTATGTAAAGGTACTTTCACAATTCACGACGGACAGATAACTGTTGTGATTGAATGACAAGAGCATGCAATTACAGCAGTAAAGTAAAAACATGTATTTATAAAGCACAATTCATTTACTCAATGCAAGTAAGTAATCTTGACAGTGGTGTACCAGTTTGTGTTGACACAAAGTCTGAACAAGTGGGTGTTTTGTAGAAAATGTAATCTATTAGGCAGTGTTCCATATACAAGGAGCATAACGAGACAAAGCCACGTCTAAAACTTTCAGTAATCTAAATACCAGGTTATCAACATCCAGGCAATAGGTCTAGTCCAGCCATTCCCAAAGTCAGTAACACCGCGGCCCCCTTAAAAATCTGATGGGTCTGCGCGGCCCCCCTAAATAATAACCAACAAGACGTTTAAAATATGCTCTTCTCGTTATCTTATTTGGGAGAAAAAGCCTCTGCTACAAACATGTAAATGACGCACCCCATTTTGCAACACACAAATGATTACAATTTGATTATTCAAGTCAAATAATGAACACAATTTTTTTAATATAAAAAATATATATTATCAATTTAACATATAATAATTATATAACACTTTTTTTGTGTGATGACCTCTCGCAGCCCCCCTGCAATACCCTCGTGGCCCGACCCCACTTTGGGAGACACTGGTCTAGTCAATAAAAATGTATAATGTATAATGTATATTGCCCAGTTGTCAATTCACCAACAACAGACTGGACAAAACAACGAACACAAGGATTTACAATAATAAAACACAAGAGTCATTGGTCCATCAGCTAGCATGTCAACCCATGTCTTTAGAATCTTAAGAAACCTGCAACCCCATAAATGTCACTTAACCCCACGTTGAACAAGGCTGTGTCACCGCTGACTCACCACCTGCAGGAGGATCAGCGAGGGACTGGTGCTATGAGCATTGGGTGGCAGCTCTCATTGCCACCCCCTGACCCAGAAATGGACTGATAAAAGGGTTGAATATAATTGAATAAATGAAATCGTATATCACCTCACAACCTTTGACAAGCGGTTACAAATGCAATGGTCTCACCTTGTGCACAAACTCCTCCATCTTCTCCATGGCATGGTGAGCCTGAAGCGGTAGAGTCAGCACCTCCCCGACTTCATCATCGTTATCCTCGTCGTCGAGAATACCCGCCCCCTTCAACAAAACCAGAAGAAGGATCAGGCCATGTGTTCCGTGACTGACAATGCAAATGGTTATATCCAGGGGAGTATTTGAGAGATTAGTAACGACATAGACTTGATATAAGTGTTATTGGACGTAATAACAGCCAACTGCAAGTTGTATCAGCCAGAGGTGTCCAGGGTGCATGGGGCCAAATTATTGTTTTTTTAATACTCGATTAGAATGGGTTAAAAATAGTTGCTTATCAAATCAGTTGAGTACACTTTCACATGTCAGGCGGTACTACCAATGTAAATCTATGTTAGAATTATTTGTTGTTCTATGTGAAATATTTTATGCAGAAAAGAATCAAAAACATCAAAAAAGGAATAAACACATGGATGATTTATAATATGCACGCCATCTGTTTCTGCAAACTGCAGAGTAACTTCCTATTGTTAGTTAAATGATTATTTTTATGACATTATTTCCGATATCATTTGAACCTGAACTTATTTCTGTGCAGGTACTAGAATCCAGAGTTTGTCCCATTTAAGAGTTGAAGTGAAAAAAATGGCCTTAACTGCACAGCTTGTCAGTAAGTCAATGGAAGATTTGTGAAAAACAGGACACAGTAGAAGCATACTTTGTCACCACATACACCAGCTGTTATGAAGGGTTTTTGAGCACTGTCCTGCACCTCAGTCGCCCCTCCCTTGGCTCCGCCTTCCTCCAGCAGCGGCCCCAGCTCCATCAGCTCCACATCGTGGTCCTCACAGATCTGACAGTCTGCATCACTCGCAGACCCGTTACGTGCGGACATAAGGAGACTGTCTGCGGCCACTCAGTGTCTGTGGTGCAGACCAAGGACAGTTCACTCCTGAGGAAAGAACAGGATTTTTGTGAGCAATGGCAGCAAACAGGCGGTGACATTGAAACACAACTTAATAACTGGTACAATACATTATCCAACAAGTAGCATACTCTCGATAGAGAACACAAGCAATTATTGTAGAACTGTTAGATGTAACTTTAGTCACTGTCACTTTATCTGCACGGCTAAATGTCTATTTTACTATAGTATCCATAGTAATTTTATGAAATGTTATGAAGATTTTTTTATACACGCCTTTCCTTTACCGCCACTCTTACAACTTGTTTGCACTGAGAGCCAAAGCAAATTTCTACTTTGTGACTTCCTTACGAAGGCGAAAAAAGAAAGAACTCTGATTTTGGGTCAAAATACACTACGAGCAATGTAGTTCACGAGCACTGGTAAATGACCAAAAGATCGTGGGACAAGTGGTCCAAATCACTTATTGAGAAAGACTTGAAGTAGAACTACTGCTCCTTCACAACAAATACCCAAACCTCTTATGCATAATCTGCACTGTTAAATGTCTATTAGGTGTAATAGTAGAAATGTATTAAGATTATCTATTCCTTTTTTTTTTTTTCATTCAATTCAATGTAATCTTGTAAAGCCCTAAATCACAACAGTAGTCATCTCAGGGTACTAAAAAACCCGTTGAAATCGTCAACACAGATCAGAGAATCAACCGTTAAGACACAAAAAATATAGAACACATGGTATTCGTCCAAAGGGATAAACCAATGTCCATGAATGTTGACAAATATCCATACATATTTTAATAACTTGGTTGCACCATTAAACAAAGCAAATTCCTGGTTTGAGACTTCCCATTACATACTATGGCAATAAAACGAATTTTGAAATGCAGCCAGCTCCTGGATGATGTTCACCTTGAAAAAAGGACACTCCTAAAATGTACCTACCTTCATTTTAAAAAGCCACAAACACAAGTTACACAAGCATGTAATCCCACGTCTGTCCTGCAGCCCTTCATAGTGGAAAATAGGCATCTCTACTTCTATCTGAAACAGTTGTTCTCTGGGAATCATTATAGAAATTATCATCGGATTCACGTAGAACAAAAACAGTAAAACCAACTTAGAATCCCTTTCCAAAAATCTCGAATACACGCTTTCTCTACTGGGACCTATTATAAAACCATAATAACATGTTTATAATAAAAGCATATAACATAAATGCATTAAAATAATAAACGCATTGCAAGACTTTAGTTGTGTTAGTAAACAAGTCCCATCTGGGTGCGCAGCATTTACTCAAACCTAAGGCCTCGATACATCATGTAAACAGTAGCGACAGGATATATTTTGAGACGAGGTGTGAAATGTCTTTGTTCTAGCGATGGAAAAAATACATCCAACATCAACGAATCAGATATATCCAGACATTGTTGTTGTTGCTGCAGAAATGACATGGACCTGTTTGTCGAGCTTTACCCTCAAAGCGGTCAAACCAGTGATGCCATGACGCGCACTACTTTATGCACCAAAGCTACAACAAACAATGAACAAATATGACAGGAAACTGATGATTTACAACACATTTGTTCAGTTGCGTTTTCTCGTTATAGATCAATCTACGACACAACAGCGTGGCATTACAGAAGCTAAAGATCGCTATTCTACTGCTAGCATTGCCAAGCTAACACTGAGCTACAACATCCGTGACCGTATTTTTTTAATCATCTTTGGGTTCATTTTGATGAGAAAAGTGTTGGAAAAACACAGAAGCGCATACCTGATAAGAGAGAGCAGCCTGACAGCTTCGTGCGCGGTCCAGACAGGGTTGAATTACCTGACAGAAAGGTGCTGTGTCTCTGAAGGTAAATTATTTATCGATTAGAAACTCTAGCTGCGCAGGAAACGAACAGCACTTCCGTGAACAGAGCTCGTTTCAAAATAAACAATTATTAGGTATTATGAAAAACAAAGAGAACCTAGGTGCATAATATTCATTAAAATCATAGATTGTTGCCATATCAAAAATGGTCATTGTTCATTTATTCTTGTGAATTCCATGCCAAAATAACCCACATTTATATTTCCCCACTGTGGGACGAATACAGGAATTCTTATCTTATCTTATCTTAAACAAGACCATTGTAATTTTGTCAGGTATATTTTTTTTAACATTATTATTGTTTTCTTTTGTGCAATTTGTATAACTTGAATGAATACTAAAATAATAAAATATAATATATTAATCACATACATGCAGGTGGTGGTGTGCGCCACTAGATGGCGGACTTAAATAATATATGCTCCCTTGAGGTAGATATGCATTTCCAAAGTTGTATTTCTAAATTGACAATCCATTAATTTGTTTCATTACTATCGTCAGGATATCAAAACGTTAATGCATATTTTTGATAGTATTTTAAAAATGTTGAACAATTATGATTGTTGAAAAGTAATTCAATAAATTGATTGGGCCGACATAATTTGAAATGCAAAAAGCTACTTGTTCCTATAGTGAAAAGTCTTCATGAGGAGATTTTTATCGTTCATTTTTAGCCTGTACACAGATATACTTACCCCTAACATTTAAATGTAAATAATAAATAAATAATAGATACACATTTGTTTTTTTGGTTTATTTTGGGCCCATTTAGTTTTGTGACAGAAGGATTAGTTGTCATTGTGAGAAGTTTTTCAGGTAGTCGCATATCTAAAAATAGTTGCCTGCCAGTCAATCACATTTTGGAATCTACAGGTTTTTTAGGTTTATAATGTACAGAATTTAAAATAGTTTCACATTCTACATTATCTACATTATAAAGTTTGTAGTGTAATCTAACCTGTGCTGTCAGAATCTTCAGCTCATGTATTTGTTAGTCCATCAAAGTAACTCAAACATGTGTTTAAATGAATGACAATCACAACAGAATTGAGAGACTGTTTGAATTTAAAAAAACTGTAGGCAATTTGTCTTTCTTAAGAATAAGAAAAAGTGACTAGTACCCTAAATAACTTTTAATGGTAAGATGTTTTTCATGGTGCAATAGACAATACACGTCTTGGTGGAACAGGTGCATGAATAACTATCTACAGTTTATCTTGCATTCATCAAATTAATCATTACTGAACAATTCTCATAATCAACCAAATGTGAACTGTTTACAGCTTGTAATATAAGACAAGCTATTGATTTACAGTGACTCTGATGCTTTATGAGTTATGTAAGTCTTATGTAAGTCTGTGTTGTTGTAGTGAGCTTTAAGGGCTGCAACATGTTTGAACCATCAAAGCGATCTAAATTGATCAGGGGGAAAAAAATACTTTTATAATATTTTAATGTATATCAATGCATTTTATACAAAATATATACAACAACATTTTAATTTTACGTTTCAAAATAAAAATCCAAAGTTTATTTTCTTCTTTTTATACAAAACTATTATTTTAGTTTGAAATATTACATTCACTCTTTTTTGCTACATACACAATAAAGCAAACATAACCGAACATCTGCTGTTGTGTTTGCGAATAAAGGCAACAGCATGAGCTAGAGGGCAGTCCTGAAGACCAGGAAAAGGGTAAAATCACATTGTTATTTACATATACGTACATGGCAAAAAACCGACTTTCGGCTACTGAAACTCTGTATCAAAAATAAGGACAAAAGTTGACTGAAAATCCATAGACAAACAACTGGTCATGTGTATTTGTAAAAGATATGAGTGACACACCTCTTGCAGTGACAACGCCCTGACTCCTGTTAAATGTGTCACATAGTTCCAGGATGGAGGAGGAGTGAGAGCGCCTTCAAACTGGTCCTCCATGATAACCAGATTTGGTAACATTCTAATCTAAAACAAAAGTCGCAATAAATACTTAGACGAGTAGATCTCATTGATCTACTATATACATTAGCTAGCTTAAGCAGCATCTACAGGGGGCTTTTTAATGTTTACATTCATAACAAACCACTGTGTGCAAATGCATTTGGGGCCTAATCTATGCCTTACATTCTACTTGAGTGAATTTAAAAGTTTGAAAAATCCTCATACCATCTGTTTGGGCTTTCAGAAGGGCACAACAGATCTCCTTAATAGCAACTCAAACAGACATATTGATGATATGGTCAACAAACAGCTTCCTAATAGGATATCAGTGCATACATCTTTAACATTCACACTTAAAATACTTTAGTCTTTGGTCTCCGCAGAGGGCTTTAAAGCTTTATGTAGAGTAGAGTCCATGGAGGTGTGATGGTGCAGTGGTGAACCCGATCGGGGGGACATGATAAGCGATGAGGAGGACAGTGTCTCCTGAGGTAAGCTGCTCACACATGGGTACATAACCGACATGCCGCCTGGATACCAGCACTTATCCAGCATGGGCAGATACGCAGACGCCGCGGCCGCTGCTGTGGGTGGGATGAGGTAGAAGGGCATGCAAAATGGTGGCTGGTTGGGAGAGAAGTTAAGATAGCCGTCTCTAGCAGCGGTTTCTTCTGTACGTTTGGATTTCTTTGCAGGAGGTTCAGTGCTCTCCTGTTTGATGCGTTCGTTGGATTGGTCCCGTTTGTCCTGCTCTCCTCCATAGCCGCTGTCTGTGTCTGTGTCGCTGCCGCTTAGCTCCCCTGTGCCGTAAGGGTGAGTCCTTTGAATGACGGGAACACAGTTTTTAGCCTGAGGTTGGGGGGACGCGATGGCAGCTTTCTTCTCTACGATCTGAAGTGCTGGTGCTTCTTCAGCAGGAATTTTGTCCTGGTGATGAAGGACCTCTGCTGCGACTTTGTGGATATGGCTTACAACGTGGGAAACACTCAGGTCTCTGCTTTCTTGGTTTGCCAAGTAGTGAAGAACCTCTTTGGCGCAGAGGTGGAAACCGGACCGGAACATTTCCTCACTGTCCACAGAGCTATCACTTTCATGGTCTCCTTTAAAAGGTAGAATGAGAATCAATTAATTAACTATAGAAATAATACACAGGAAAAAGCAGATTATCAACACACCTTTAGAGTGTGGAAGCCCTTTATCTTTAAGTTCTAACAAAGCGGGACTCTAGAGTCACAATGAGACTAATGAAACTAGTTTAATTAAGAGGTGTTTTAAGTATATACTAATCCAATCTGGTTCAATAAAATAACATAAGTAAAAGTTGGTGTTATAAGGTAAAAAAAATAAGACAAGCCAGTGGTAGCACTAAATTGATTTCTTTATGCATGCAAGACTAAATGTTATCAATTTCAACTGTTGAGAGAATGATTCTGTTCTCATAGGAATAAGTGTCTTACCTATTTGGAGGTCTTTCTGCAGGTTGATGATCTTCTGCTGTTGCTGCTCAAGGAGGATGCTTTGGGCTTTCACATGCTTCAGCGTGAGCTCCAGCACCACGGCTTTCTCCAAATGGCCCAGCGTCTAAAACAGGAGCAACTCCGATAAGTATGTTGATCTTACTTATGTAATGCATTCTGCAGCTGAACTGGGGACAGGTCTAAAGCGCCCGTAAAGTCAGGCACTACACACTTGCACATACTTATTCAGATTATAGACGACTATACTAAACAAACAGAAAATCTTCACCTATGGTCTATTTTGCTTTGAAGCTGATATGCGACTGAAACAGTCAAATATGGAATATGTAGAATAATGCATGTTTTTCCTATAATTAAGTGGCTGTTTATAGAAAGAATCCACTCACAGTTAGTTTTAGATGTTCTGGCAGCAGGTCCTTAAGTTGGGCGATGCACTCATTAATTCTGTCACGTCTTTTCTTTTCAATCAAACGGTGTGGCAGTTTGTATGTATCCTGAAGAAAAACACATACTGTGGTTACATTCCATTCAAATACATATTCCTAATGATACACACAGTTTAAAACACGTTAAAGACGCAGTAATTACCTTGTTCTCCTCTCCGCGTTTTATACCTCTTCTTGACTTGTACACATAAAGAGGAAAATCAATTCTATGGAAGGAAAAATGCAAAATTAGTTATGTCATCATTGATCTGCATTGATAAAGTTACAGGTTGTTTAAGATGAGATCACTTACCCTTCCATGTCAGACATATCCAGCGATGGGTGTTTTGGCATTGAGGGAGGGGGTTGCGCACTTGTTATCCGTTCCATGTCGCAAAATACAGAGTTAAAACTTGGTAAACCCGTATCAATAAAATAATCCAAATTTCTGGTCCTGCTCTTCAAAACGCTCAAAAGCGAGAATGTGACGTCAAGGCGCCTGTAATCCGCGGGGAGCTGCTGGGGCTGTTGTCACACTGAGGTCCGGGCAGTTGTGTCTGTCAGAGGAAGGATCCACGCCTGCTTCAATGTGAGAGAGCGGGGTGGGTTTGACTACGTGTTAAATAAACCCTGTGACTGCAGGCACGTCCCCGGGCGAGAGACACACGGTCACATGAGCCTCACGTGTTGGACGGCGCTTCAGCTGCTGCCCTCCTCTTGGCTTCCACACGGCCACACACCTCAAACACGTATCTGCAGACCCGGAGCTGCACTCTCAGGACCGCACACGTTTTTGATATAGAAATAACACCAACGCAAATGGGGGTTTGGAAAATGTCCATTTGCTGTAATTCATTGTTTTTGGGATTAAATGTATTCAATTACATAGGAATAAACTATGTAGAATACAATATCTTCCTTTACACGACTTCTTATCCCTTTATTTTATGTTTAGGCTACCCTCACTCAGCCAATTAGTTCTCAGTTTGTCCATAACATGCTACTTAAAGAAGACTCTTTCTGTTGGGGGAAAAAAAATATTTATAAAACAAACTAAAAAGTAATATACTCCAGTGTTACGTTCAATTTTCGTATCTGTTGAAGCTGATCCCCCCCCCCCCCCCCCCCCCCCTCCATTTATGTTTTTTAATACAATTTGGACCCGTAATTATTGCAGCTCTCACTAGAAACACATGCTCATCCTGCCAACCAAAAATAGGCTGTAAAAAAAAATGCAGCCCTAAACAGGCAGCTCCAACGATGCAGGGTTACCCCCCTTCTAGAACACAGCTCATTGGTGTAGTAGACTCTGCTGGGGCTAAGTCTCGTGTTGCACCATGCTTCACAAGAATAACATTTGAGTACATGCTGCGTTCGTGTTATTGTAGGAAGCCACTTTAAGTGTAGTTATAGTTTATATAACGAAGATAGTGTGTTGCTACAGAGTTTAAGAGTGAATGTGATACAAATACGCATATAATTGGGAGAATGAAAAAGTATATGGGCATATTCCTGGCATAGAAATGTGTATTTGGAAGGTGCATAATCCTGGCATAGAAATGTGTTTGGAAGGACCGAAAGTGGAAGAAGGACATGAATGAAGTGAGAATAAGTGAAAAAGCGTTGAAACTTAAAGGTCTGTCGGTGCCAGAGACCTTTCATTATTGTTATCTTGCACTCCCACTCATTATAGCTTTCCCATGGGCACAGGCACGTGCACCTGCGGGTAGGATGTTCTGCGCGTGCGTGTGCGCCCCTGGTCCTGAGCCTGTCCCATGGTCACAGCTTGTCCATTACACTCCCCTGAGCCGCTCACGTGGACCTCCTCATGGCAGCGCCACAACACGAGCGGATGTCTGCTGGTGACGTCACACGCACAGCGCTCTCGTGTCCTGACGGGTATAGATAGAGCGAGGCTTCCAATAAACCCCACGGGGAACACATCACTGCGGGGCAACAGGAGGACGGCACATGTAGGACAGGATTACATTATTGTTTATCCCTAATAGGACTGAAACATTATTTATATGTATTATTAATATAAACGCAAACATATTCGGATTCTGATTCTGATATCATCTGAAAAAAGACATGTGCACATCCTTATTTCCGTCCTAAAAACCCTCAGTGGAATAAATACAAATAAATTGTATTGGGCCACATTTCAAACATTTGTGTTTTAACAAAGATGACACGATAACATCTGTAACGTTCCATTGCAATAACATCCCAAAAAGAAAACAAAAAACACAAGGGAATAATGCAACAGTTTAATAAATAGTTCTATTTCAATATACAAATGACCTCATCCTAATATTAAATAGATCCTAACATTCAATTTAAGAAACATATTTGTTCTGCTTTCTACAGAGCTATAAAATAAAAGCAACATATATCCCTCTAAAAATGAAATTAAAATAGCAAAATAATACAATTTTAACATTTACAGAATTAATAAATATGAACAAAAAGAGGCACATGAATATGGAAAAAAACTCCAGAGAACATAATAAAAGTGCAGGAAACAATGATGACTTCAAAATTAAATAAATCAAATTAAACAATTTGACATAAAGCAGTCTTTATACAGCAAGTTATCACACATGTGTCACTTATTATTTTAAACATATAAAAATCTAAATATATTGCTTTTGCCCAAACTATGATATCTACCAACTGTGTTTTAGCCAAACATAAAAAGAACAAACACCCAATCAACAAAAAAGTAAAAGGATAAAGTCCTGCTTCTTAATAATTTCTAAATGTAAGTAAATCCTCTTAAACATAAAAAACATAATGTATGATATACCCACATTTCACTGAGTTTGCATAAGTTTAGATATTGCACAAAAACCAAAATGATAAAAATACAAATAAAATACAACTCATGAAAATAAAAATACAGCAAAATAGCAAAGGCCCTGAAAAGCATTGTATTTCTTAATTTGGCACCAATTCATAGAAAATAAAATGGACATTGTTTGAGGGCTTGAGTAGCGCTACACATTGGCCTGGTGACCCTACCTACTGTCACAGCGAACGTTCTATTGGGAGCTCTAAGCCGGCTGCTGCGGGTTGGCGTTCAGGTGCGGAGGGTGTCCGAGGAGGCCGATGCGCTGCTTCTGCTTCCTCTGCTCCGTCATCTGCAAAAGACCATACAATAAACAAATCAAAATAACTGATGCCCTTTCGAAACTTCACTCCTGCAATTTATCATTCTGAGAGATGCAAGTCAATCGTTTACCATCATAATCCTTTGTGACGACAGCAGTGGGACACCCGCACTAAGACTGAAACTAAATTTGAGAGCTCCAGCGCAGGTAATTACTCATTCTCTTTCTTTCTGATTTAAACTTTCAAATGTAAGTTTGTTAAAATTGTAAGCATCAATTTAGGCCCCGGCACTGACAGGAGAAATACAGTCTGTAATTTGTTAAAGAGAAATATGGGTGTTAACACGCGAACATAAGTACAATAAATGACTTTCAAAATGACCTTTAATTCATTTTGAGCAATTGTTTAGTGTTTATGGAGTTGGTGTCGTAATCATGTGCAACTTTAAGCAACAGTCTGTCTGGGTCAAAATGTCACTTCCTCACAGCGAGTTCTCATTTCAAGGCTATAAAATGCTTTACCAGAACATTAAGTGATTGTGTAAGTTTGCGTTTAAGCTCATGAATTTGTTTTGAATTATACAAATATCAAATATTTTTTTCTAGAACAATAAAAATACATTTCTGATTTCATATTTGTTTGTATTGTATAAAACTACAAGTAATTCCCATTTCAAAATAGGCTAAGCAAAGTCAATGTTTGTTTGAAATAATGTATTCCACATGTTCTCCATTGTGTGTTTGGACCAATATCAATGTGTAAATAACATTCAAACTAAATAATAACAGCTTAAAAATAGAAACAAATTACATTTCCCACACTGAGAAATATGAAGATTATTTTATCTTATCTAAATGATGTGCTGTGATCCTGGTTGAATAAAGGTCAATAGATATAACAAATACACACCTGCTCTTTGAGCTCGGTCAGCTGACCCGACAGGTTGCACACCAGCTTCATGGTCGACTCCAGCTTCTCCTGCAAGCTCCGGATCTCGTTCTGCTCTCCGTCTGCATCACTGCTCACCAGCGACATGGCCCGCATCCGGGGAAACCAGTCCAGGTTGTGATCCTGTTGATAACAAACCAGTGTGTAATAGCGTATTTAATTGATTAAGGACAATCATCAGTTATCAGTTGTCCCTGGGCATGCGGGAATGCCATCAAAAGACATATCTACAGCGTGTGGCATAATCAATTGTGTGATCTTATCTCATCTTAAATATCCATAGGCAGGTTCTGGCAAAAAATTAAGACAGTGACAAAAAAAAGACAGATATAAGTTTGTTGCATGCTCTGCTCATCTTTGAGTGTGAGCAATGTCGGCTGGATTTAAACCAGATTTTCAGTTGATTTCTTAAAAGTGAAACATTTGGAACAGTATCCCCAACACTATACAAGAACTCCCAACATGTGAGTGCCTCTATAGCGAGAACAGATTTACCATAGCCCATAAGGCATAAACAATCGCATAAAACAAACATTAAAGTCCCACAAGGCCTTCAGAACAAACATTACAAACACATAAAACAAAGAATGTAAATCAGAGATTTTACAAAAACATTAAAATCACTAGTATAATAAATATGGACAGTGAATTAAAATAGGAGAGATAAAATCCTTAAGCTGTATGCACGGGCAATAAGAACCTGGATTTGAACACTGTCAGAGGAGTCGCCCGTTTCATATTTTCAGGAAGACTTTTCATTTTTTTAGACCAGTCTAGTTTAGTCGTAGCCTGGCCTTAGCTATCCGTACACACCGTTCAATCATCATTTGTACTATGGTGTGGTACGACCAGGCTAGTTTAGTCGCTGTCATGCGTTTTTTCACATTTCCCAGCCCCCGCGGCCATTTTGAAACTACCCATAGACCGCAGAAGTTGTGGCACATTAGTTAGAACGGTGGAGATAGGCGTGAATATGTCCGTTATTATTTACAGTCTATGGGAGGGACTTGTAACAAACAGAGCTGTTTTAAAGTCTATTCTTTGAGCCACAAGAAGCCAGTACCCTTAAGAACTGGACTGATGTAAGTAAGCAAGCAAGCAAGCAATCTTTATTTATAAAGTGCCTTTCACAGACCAGAGTCACAAAGCGCTTTACAATTGTGCGCATTGTGATCTTACTTCCTGGTTCTAGTCAGGACTTTGCAGCATTGGATACCATTACAGTAGTCTTTCCTACTGGAGACAAATGGATGGACAAGAACCTCAAAATCTGCTTTAGACAATGTTTTTAATGTTGTTTTAACAATGTTTTTCAAATGGTAAAAAGCTGCTGATGTTACGGATTTGATGTGGCTGTTAAAATGTAAGTCTGTGTCCATTATTACCCCTAGACACCTGACTTTATCTAAAGATTGTCAAGGTGACAGAGGACACTCGGTCTTTGGTCACCATAAACAAAATCTTTTCAGTTTTGTCGGTTTAGCTGAACGAAGTTGTATTACATCCATTCACGGATCTTCTGGAAGCAGCGAGAGAGTGAGTCTAGTGGTCCATGTTCTCCTGCAGTTAGTGAGACATGGATCTGAGTGTCATCTGCGTAATAGGGATTGGACACATTATTACAGAGTATTAACATTCCTAATGACAGCATGTAGATATTGAACAGAAGAGGTCCCAGGATTGACCGCTGTGGGTCTCCAGAGGGGACTGATCATTGGGCCCTGACTTGCGGACACTGACTTTGTATCAGGACCAACAGCAGACTTACATTTATATCTTCACTCTGTGATGGAGATGTGAGTCCTTAGTGTATGTAGAATAAATATACAAATATTTCATATCTTGGACTCTTCTTCATTTGCACACAAATTTGAAATCAAAGTTATCATTGATATATATATATGTAAGTGTAAGGAATGGGGTTAAACATAAAAACTTTTACAATAACATCTCCTGGGTTTATGAGCATGTTTCGAAACACCCACAACACAAACAAATCCCAATATGGACTAGGTCAAGTAAGTAACTTTGAGACCAGCAAAAACAACATATTTTTAAACCTTAAAAGTCATCCGACTGGTTGAAATGACACAAACATGTCAAACATGCATCATGCTCATGCACATTCTGCATTGTGATTGAAGACTCAACCTATATAATATATTTTAATATAAACAATGTGACAACCATTGTTTTTCCCAAAAAAAAGAAAAGTGTTTTTAAATCCATCTATTTTGACTCACAAGACACTTCACAAGTCCATCTCATGTGAGGGGTACTCGATAAACTAAAGGTTACTTTCTTATATAATGTTCATTTAACTGCATATTTAACATATATATCTAAGCAAGTTATTAGTTTATAAATTGTTCACCTACAATGGCGACAAAGCTCACCGTTTGTCAAATTGATCAATCCTTAATCAATCCAATATATGACAAAGCTTTGTCATATATTTTAGAAACTAAACAAAAATAAAACACTCAGTATAACATTGACCTTCTAGAATTTGATTAGAATGTATTAAGAATTTATATATAACAACTTGCATATTTGTCAACACTATTTACTACAGATAATAGTTTACTAAATAATGTTCCACGCTGGAACCTGGGCATAAGGACAGCGTTCCTTAGCTCCACTATCTGTCTGGCATTTGGCCACTGTTATGGAGCTCTGTTTGAAGTCATGTGACGGCATTCCCTTGTATTTATACCACACAGCCCTCACACATAATAAGCACCCTCGTAGACTTCAGAAGTCCCAGCCCTCACAAAATATGTGGACAGGCATGTATCCCTTTAAATAAAAAGGTCAATAAAACCTAACAAACTGAAGAAAAACTCCCCCAGCTCTCAGCGGTGGCTTTGGAGATGGTTGAGGTGGTGCTGAAACCACATTGCAGACCTGTGTCAGACATCTCAGGGGAATCACACAACACTAATATGATGTGCACAGGAGTCATTCTGAGAGGACCCAACAAAAACAACATAAACATGTTCCACTTCCTGGATGCTGTTTACCTTCTTCCATAAATAATAGAAAAATAAAATAAAGAACCAAAAGATTAAAAGATTAGAAGGATATTAAATATTATTTTTTATTGAAATCTGGTATGCTCAGAATAATTGGAGAAGACATTACAAGTGTACATACCTTATTGATTTGATTTGTCCAACATTTTCCAACAGTTTCCCCCCCCTTTTTTATGCAGGTCGTCTAATCAACAAATTATCATCAGTGTGAAGGGGAATTGCACATATTTCAGCAAAATACAAGATACTCACATAATGTCTCAATTTTATAAGGACTTTAATGTTGTTATAAAGAAATTCCTTTTTTAATGTATATTTATTCATATTATTGATTGCAATGTGTGAGAATTGGTAAACATAAGTGTCCTCCAGGTTTCAATATGGAGACATTTATTATTTTTGTTTTACATAAAAGATCTCCCTCCGGTCTGTCAATATGCTGTTTTTCAAATGTACTTCGCAGGTGTGTTCAATAATATCCTAGCCAGATACACAATTATATTGAATCACATAATTTAGGAGTATTGCTTTAACAACAGAGAAAAATTCTTGACATATGCCATTGATAATATAAATCACATAAAATATTATCTTAAAACTCACATTATTTAGAGCCCCTCAAAGTGGGGGGCATAGATTATAGCATGGATTTTTTTATCTGCAATGTATGGAGTGGTACAGCAGGCCCGAAGGCAGTACGAAACAAAACCTAAGAAACAATGGAGCCATGTCGACTAGTTATGCTATGTTTATGTTCTCCCCATAATCTCATTACTTTGTCAATATCTTTTAAATCACATTTTTTTTTCTCAGTACATTTGACTACTGTATAAAAAGGTCAATTGAGTGTTATTATTAGGAGTAGCCGAACAGGACCAAAAGGCCACTAGAGTTTGAGATTAGCCCTTCTTTCCATCTCCAATGTGGACAAATGCGAGTGTTTCCAGTAAACAGAGAAATGCTGCCAGAAGTAACATCACAGGGTTCAATGGAAACGACGGAAGTTAAGTTCATTATTAAAACCGCACGGGGCATGACAGAGAAACAGGATGCTTTGTGGTCAAAACAGCAACAGAAAACGTCACAGTCATGCCACAAACCACCCGACGGCCCACTCATTACTGATATGTGAACTAACTTAGGATATTTCAACTGATAGCTAGCCATGGATGACGTGAAAGTAAAAAGGAGGCGATACTTGAAATATTTGTTCTATTCCTTGGTTCTTCATTAACATTATTGAAGACAGAAATAGTAAAGACAATCTTTTGGCAACATTTAAGTGACATTTCATCAAGACACAGCATTGACGTCAGTGACAGTCATTGTCAGAGTATGACTCCATCCACTCCTTTCATTTCATCCTCCCTACACATTATTGCAGCATCAAGTAAACAAATGGTAAACAGGGACTTTCACACTCAAGAAACAAGGCAGTTGGCCCAATGAACATCAATTAAAGGGGTGGCAATGAAGACTTAATATTGCCCATCTTCATCAATTGTATTTTTGTTACATTCACAAATACAGTATGGCGGAGAGTAAGTCATTATTGCTCATTTTAGATTTGTAATAATTTGGTAAAGAAGTAAGAATATAAGCCTTCTCTGTTAATGCTCCCTGATAAAATGTCTGATATACACACAGAAGCCATTGTAGAGCAGACAGAGTGCACTGAGGCCAGTGTCAGCCTCCTGTGAAGGGCTGGGCTAATATTGGGGTTGACTGGGTCAGCTGCCGACAGGTCACTGAGGTTATTGCCACCTTGTGTTCTCCCCACGGTGAAGAGCAAAAGAAGGGCTTTGATCCTAAATCAGGTGTTTCTTCACATGACCCAGATTAAGAACCGTAATAAAATAATTCAAGTGCATCTAGTGGCAACACCTTTTTCTCAGTAATAAAATAAAGCATTCAATAGAAAGATGTCCATTTTACCATAATCATGTGAAAAAATATCATATCAAAATTCCTTTTCTATTTTTAAATCAAGACGAGGGGGTACATGACACACTGTACCGGTCAGTGATATACCAAGGAGCTATAATTGATGCAGATTAAGATGAGACTGAGGATTAAAAGGAGCATGGCGGCTTATATTTCAAGCCCTGACCGTCTGGGTTCTAATCCTCCATTCATAAAGTTGGTGATAGTGTCCTGGGCCAAATTAAGAGTGTGTGCGCCTGTAGCAAACAGAGTCCATTTGAATGAGGTAAAGGTTCACTTAATTAATCCCCGTAGGGCAATTCATCCTCTGCAATTGACCCATCCTGGGTTTACGTCAGGAGCAGTGGTCGCCGTAGTAACAGCGCCCGGGAACCCATTTCCAGATGTTGATGCTCGGCTTGGTCAGGACTACCGGAGCTAGAGGATTTAACCTAGTGAGCATGTTTTTAGTGGACATGCTACCTCCACTCAGAAAGACCCTTTTCCAACCGGGATCCGAACCCAGGACGTTTCTGCTGAGAGGCGAGAGTACTATCCACTCAGCCACCGTGCCCACGAGTAAACGTGCTCTGGTTCTTACTCACCATCCATATCACTGATAAGGACTTGGTTGACTAGACTGTCTGCACACGCCTTACCCGGATCATTTCTGCCACGTAGCTCTCAGGTCCTGTGTATTCTGTGGAGTCCTTCACTTTCACCAACACGATGAAGAACAGGTAGTGCCACATGTTGTGCTCCACTTTGATGTGTTCCTCAAACGTCACGGTCTTATTGTCAAACTTGTCCCTTTCCAAACCTGAAAAGGAAAACAAACATTTAAATCAAACATTCTTCAACCACAAAATACAAACCTCCAATTACTATACAAACATACAGCTTTTGAATTTGTCCCCAGTTTGTACCCATTTATTCATAATGCTGCAAGTGCTTATGACAATTGTCCTTACTGTTTAAATTAGTTGTATTTTATTTGGTGAAATACTGCTCCCTGTTCAGTGTATAACTATAATTTTTCAAGTGCAAGAGTAATGTCCAAAGTAAATTTTTGGGGATTGTTAACTAATAATTTAAGTAGAATTGGCATCACTGCATCTTAGTAAAAGAAGTAGTATTAGACGTGACACTTCCACATAACCATGGAACAGGAAGAAGCTCCTCCAGCGCAACACCTGCCATGACTAACCAGCCTTTCTGGGAAGAAGTTTGCTTCTCAGAGAAATCACCCCCATTCTGTAACCAGACCTTTTGTGAAATCAACCCTCTGCAAAAGTTGCATTAAAACATGTTTGTTCTGGATCGGCCTGCAAACATTAAGATTCACACCTGCTGTTGACAGACTGCACAATGATAAAAAGGCGAGGTTTCGATTTCTAGTTAACAATTTCCTCTTTCAGTAAGCAATGCACTTTAATCTGTTAAACTGTGACAAAGGTCATATTTCAATGTGTGGCTCCGTAGCAATTAATAGACATGAACAGCGGATGACCTTTCTGGATGGTTTTACCTTTACTCCGCTTTTCATTGTTGCAAAAAGTGTTATTTAAATGCAGACATTATTCTGAAATGGATGAACTTCTAAAGGATCCAATGGACCAGCTCTGGGGCAACTGGTTTTGACCCTTTCCATTTCTTGTCAATTGATTAAAACCTCATGGAAATGTAAAAATGAAAGCTGTAGCCCCATTATGCACCGTCAAATCAAACATACACCGTCTTTGGTAAAACCAGATAGACGATTTTCGGATGACTCATTTCCTCTCAATTATAAGTGGGAACAATCTCCGCACAGAGGCCAAAACTACAGGCCTTTCAAAGATGTATCAACAGTATCCCTTGTATCAATGTATGCATACATTTACAGACAACAGGAGAGACAAGCTGTTCGGGCCAGAGAACACCTGATGTCCTTTACATGAAATACACTTTTAGTTCCAACATTATACAGTAAATAGTATAAACATTTTAATACAGACAGCACCAGCCGCACATGTCTATAGAGTATGTATAGAATACATATTTTTATTCACTCACCACAAATAAAGCAAGTGGTTTTTAGGATTTCCTCTTTTTTTTGTTTCTCACTTCTTAAGTCAGCAAATGTATCAATTATGACCCCAAAGATGAGGTTGAGGACAATGATGATGACCATAAAGAAGAAGAGCAGATCATAGATGACTCTGGCGGCAAACAACGGCTCCTGTCGAGGCAAAGACACAGCATTAAGAACATTATACTACATTATACAATATCATAATTTATCATTTACTGCCAAAGCTGAAGACACTGTAGGATCTCAAATCCTTTTCCAATAAACACACTTTGTCTATTTTTGAAATGTGTATATGTATTTCTTCACTTGTAGATTGGATCATAATGAAAAAGAAATTGAGATTATAACAAGCAGAGATGTTTTAATTGTGATGCGTATGACAAATATTTACAACTCCAAAAAAGCCATAAAGTGAATTCTGAACCCAACAACTAAAGCCAAATATTGGAAAAATGAGAACAGCAGCTGCCCCACGGCTACTCCACTTACAGTGCTGAGGCGCAGATTCTTATATAAGTCGTGTCGTCACGGTCTCTGTGCGTATATTATGTAATGCAGTTTAAACAATGTTTAACTATAGATCAGATGTAAACATGAAGATAAGTTTGTTTATTAGGTTTATTATAGCACAAAGCAAATCTATATGAATTTACAATCCTCTTATGACAGCTTGAAAACACTTGTTGGTGATGTAAGATGACTCAAACTTTGCATTACATACAGTTCTTGAAAGTTTACACAGCCAGCCAGAGATGTGTTGTTTTTGCCATATTTGGAAGATTATGAATGAAAACAAAAATACATTATTTTCCCAATTGTTGTTAGTTGATACTGATATTGTCAAACAAACAAGTTTTCTATTTTCAAATTTTAACATAATTGAGCCGGGGACCAGGAATTCATAAGAACGTTGCCAAGAAATGGGCAGCTTTACCATCAGAGAGGACAAAGAACCTAATCTAATCAGGGTCATTAGAGTTGGTTTTGTATTTTGAAGTTGAAATGGCAACAGAAACATGTTAATTTGACATTAAAAGGCTTCACACAGCCACTAACAATGAGTGGAAAAGTCTATGCGTTATCATCCATTATCTCAGAAATATGCCCAAAGAAATCCCCAGAAATGTCTGCCTGGGCATGTGTGAAGTTTCAAGAATGTACATGTAAAAGATTAGATCGTTATGTTGATTCAACCATTGTTTTTTGGGATATTTCTACCTCTTTTGAGGCCTTGCGGAGCACATCTCCCACACCCCCTCCGCTCCTCAGGCCATGGCTCAGGACCGTGACAATGCACATGAGAAGAGAGTCACAAGACCTCTCCTTGTCTTCTATGACCACTGCTGAGGGCTGGACCGCCACAACGCCTATAAAGACATAGCAACAGAATTAACTGCCATTTCCTGTGTGGAGTTGAATACGCTGCTTTGTCTGTGAGGGTATTACCCGTTGGACATGCTTTTGATAACAACTGTAAAAATAGGAAGATAAAAATAGAAGAAAAATACATTTACTACACTCAAATATACCATGCACATAATGAAAAGTGTAATTCAATTTCCCATGTGTAAAATGTCAGAGGAATGCATTTATAGATAGGTCAGCAGACTGCCCTAATTAGGCAAAGTGATGGGACATAGGGAGACATACCAGGGGGGAGGATTTGAAACGGTTGACTCATTAGACTTGGTTTGGGTCAGTAAGTTTTCTCAAGTCACCGTTTGTAGCAAAATGCGCAGTCACTGAGCAGATCCCTGAGCAGATCCCTGAGCCTCTTAGTGCTGGAGTTAACTAATCGCTGACCTCTTCACCCCACAAGCCTACACGTCAGGTTTTCAATTTCTCAGCAGTTTCACTTTGCCCTCGATTCCCCCTCCCCCTCACAGACAAAAAAGGGTTAGGGTTAGCCAAATCTGACCTAATCCTATGACCACCAGACTGTTTAATGCTGGAGACTATCTGCGTCCGCCAAAGTCACACATACGATCATGCACACATTCACAGACGGTCATGCAAAAACACTTAAGAACCTCCATAAAAGCACGCACACACACACACACACACACACACACACACACACAGAATGGAACTCTTTAAGCAGATTTCTACACAATTACAACTTTACAGCACCTTCGAATAACGTGTTGCATAACCATAATAAAACAAGAGATTGACTGATTTGTCTTTTTTGTTGTCAACGCAGTTTAAAAATGTTTGACTGGCCAATTTAGGAAAACATGGACACAATTTTTGAGTATTTTATTTCTATTAGGTTTGTTTTTCAATCATCTGGTCATTCTGTATACTCGATTTACTTTTTATGTTATGGGTGTATTTGGAACATATTATAGGTTGTATTAACATTTATGGATATTTATCAACACTATTGGACATTGGATTTGGTGCATAAGGGGCAGATGACCAGTGTTTTCGGTTCCATTTCTTGAGTTGAAACACAGATCCGAGAATCAAACAGTTCAAAGATTGTGTGCAGTCCTCCGATATTAACTACTGTTGTGATTTAGGGCTATACAAGAAAGAATTGCATTTGTTTGGATGCTGTTTTGTAGGAGGTTTTTCTGAACATAATTAGTGTTGTTGTGTTTGGATTGAACAAACTGCAAAGACAAAAGTGTCAAGACACCATAGATAGATTTACCTAACTTTGTATATTAGGTATTACAATACATTTTTGGGTGTATTTTTTCTATAATAAAGGCAATCATTAGCATATTAGCCGGAAAGAGAGAGGTTATGGTCAAAAGCAGATATTTCTAAAACTTGCTCGGCCAATATGTATAATAAACCACTACAATTAAAATAATGGTTAAAAGAAACTTGCTTGGCTGTGGTTCTTTACTTACCATCAGCTACACCCTCAGACGAGCAGTTTTCACCATTTTCTTTCCGACACGCACGTCCTGTGAAGAACTCTCCAACCATACTTGCCCCATGCTCTGCTTACAGGAGTCAAGACAAAACCATCCCAAACAAGCCCATTGAGAGTCATTGCAATAATTTACACATTATGTTCCATACCAAGTGTTTTGTTGGGTATCCTATCCACAGCCAGAAGAAAATCATCTTTGAAGAATATGTATCCCACAATGGAGAAGAGATACACAAGGATGAGGGCCAGCACCGCGGTCAGGACGATGGAGCGGCCGTTGCGTGTCACACTCTTTATCACATTCAGCAAGGTCTCCTCTCGATAAATTAAGTCAAAGAGCTATGCAGCAGAAAGAACATTTGAGAACATGTTTTTAAGACAGAGTTTTCTTCTGTGTTCCTGTTTGCGTACCAGCAGGCTGTAGAAGAAGACGTGGACAAAGACCCCTAAAGTGCAGATGATCAGGTAAAGCAGGTGGTAAAGGAACTCCACGTCCAGGATCATGGCCCTGTAGCCTCTGGTGAACGTTCCACGATTGCCCACGAAGCTCATCAGGAAAATCACTTTATTCAATAACTAAAAAAAACAAAAACAAAAAACACAATAGCGAATGAGTTCCTTTAGGCATTTTGGATTTTTCATAATTTAGCCATGATTTAAATCCCATCATTGACAATACTGTAGTTTTGTCAGTCTGTTGAAGGCAATGGTTAAAACACAATGTCGAGAACTTTACAGGTGAAACTTGTAGAATATTGTTCAAAAGTTATTTCTGTAATTCAACTTAAAATGTGAAAGCAAAATGTAGATTTATTACATGATTTACAAAAGTATAAGGACTTGAGCAATTTTCTATCTTTCCAAGTTTCACCTGTAGAAAACATGTACGGTGAAGCTATACGTCTCCATTGTTGGCTGACAGAACACAGATACTTTATGGCGCTGTGGCATTTCTTACTATTGGTAAATTCAAGCTTCTACAGTCAAACCGGTTTCTTGTGTCTTGATCGTTCACTTCAGTAATGAGTTTGTGTTTACTCGTGCACTTGTCAGAGCTCACTTACATTAAAACCCCCCAGCAGAAGCAGCGTTGGCTCCAAACCCACAGAGAAAATAAGGCGGAGGATGGTGGAGGCTATTAACGCCCGGATACCATGAGGCTGAGGCAGGACAACGACAATCGCTAACGAGACCAACATGGCCACCCACAACAGCGCAGAGAGATGGGGCTCCAGGGTGCCTATTGAACCAGAAATATACAACATGAGCCTAAACAAGTTCAGTTCTGAGGCTGAGCAAGTGTAAAATGATTAGTTGTATTGTTGTAATTCAGAAGTACAATACTTTTTTTAGAATGTGTGTGTTTCAGTCTTCATGACCATGTGTTACGTAAATAACAAATATCACACAACACAGCTCCTTTTTTTAGCTTAGACAGCACCATGACTCAACAACCTAGAGCACTGTGTCAACAAACAATGAATATATCTAAACGGGAGCTTTAAACTCAAACCTTTTGGCTTGAACTGAAGTAATGACAATTTGTAAAGGATTACATTTAGAAAAAGGTCACATTTTTGTAGCGCTAATAAAAAAACCATCAACCTGGTGAACCTCAAGTTGGCTGAGTTGACCAACCTCTTGGAACAATCTGCTTAAAAGGCAAGTATGACTCTGAAAAAAAGCAAAATACCACTGAAACATGTCATGGTAAAGTAATAATAATATATAAATATCAGTTTGATATGGTGCTTTCTGGACAAGGACGCTTCACACAACAGTATTAACTGCCATGGGAAAGACATGTATGTGCCATCGGCCCCTCCGACCACCACCACTCATTCACGCACACACTTTACAGCCACCCCACTGTGTCATCTGATGTTCCCAGAGGTCACCCACCATCATACCATCTTACAATTGTCTGTAATAAGACAACAACTTGAACTATTATCAGTGTACAAACATGTGCATGTACTGCGTGTATTTGACCAAAAAAAGCAAATCGTATCCTGAATGATCTCATATTTTTTCCCTTTTCGGTGACACATCAGCAATTACCGGTGTGTAATTGATGTGTGCAGAAAATCTGACACATCTGACAGATCCGTCGAACTAGCCACGCCAGAGGAGAAAATCATGTAATGGACTGAGACAATGCAAAAAGAGTTGGAACAGAGGAACATAACTACAAAAGATGGACACGAGAGGCGATTGGAATCAGGAACCAGGAGCGGACGGACCTTCAGCAGAGACGAGGGGGCTTTCACCTTGGCTCACACTTGGGACTCACTTCTCCAGAGACCACAGTGTAAGGCGGGCGTGGCCAGTCTGACTGATCTGTCCGATCTGTCAGACTGGCTGCATCCGGTAACAACAGCTGATAAGAGACACATCACAACATCACGTGTCACCTCTGAGGATGGTGGAAGTCTATCGCTGAAACATGTTAGGTAATTAACCAGTACCAGCTTCTTACTTATTAAAGGAACCTTGTAATAAGCCTTAAACAAAGAATCTCTCATTTGTTTTAATACAAGGTGTAGAAAAGCATGTAGAGATTTTGTTAGACCACAATATATGTATGTTAATAAAGTGCTTTTCCGGTTGAATACAGTTTTCATTTATGTGGCCCAAGACCATGCAGGCAATAGTCTTTCTCTCACACACTTGCCCCGAGCAGGGTTGACATGAAGGGGTAGGTCAACCATGCAGATCCCTAAAAGCATCAATGTCCTTCAAAGTGTTTATGACAAGAACTAAACTCCTTTAATGTTGATTTGACAAGTATTACAGGTTTGAACAGTTTTCAAACTAAACTTTGTTAAATGATGACATTCAACGTGGATTCCTTGTCCATTGACTAATAACTCCAATGAATTGCCGAAACTTTAATGTTATCGACATAATTAGAAAAAACATCAATATTTATAGTGATTAAGTATTTAGTCAGAAATAGTATCCATTTTATTACAATTTGCACTCCTGAAGCAATCCAAGGAATGTCACATAACTGCTTTCTTTAAATTCCAAAAATGGTTTTAACTTTTCTTCACCAACTTCCCGATGAACACAGAATACCCCCCAAATAAAGTAAACATGATAAAATAATACCGATTTTAAAAAGAAATTGGGTTTTTTTACTGCTCAAAAATTTTAATTTTTACATAATGTTGGCTCTCTGCTCTTCGCCCCATGGCATCTCATGTGCTGAAATGAGCTAAAGTTATCAGAATATGTGACTGTGCCCTTAGTGTGAGAAACGGAGTATCAGGAAACAGGGTCAGGGCAGATTATAAACTGCCTTTTGTAACAGCAGCACAGGGAGAGATCCACCGCTGCAGATAGAATTACAGCCTCTTCACACCTCCACGTGTCGGGCTACACCCAAACCACAGCACGCACGCACTCAACTCAATGTTATGTTTATTTAAAAAGGCTGTTATTATTGTAATACTCACATGACGCAAAGAAATCAAGATAATTATTTTAATGTCAATGGACAGAATGTTCAGGTACTGATTCAGTACAATTAGATCTGAGTAATGTTTTCATGAATTGATTTGGAAGCTACAGCATGTGAGAATAACACCTTCAAATACCTATAACCCATTCTCATTTAAGAACAAGTTCCTTTGTTTCCACTTCAAAAATTCTGGCCCGGCTTTTGCACCAGTTTATACCATGGCCACCCAGGTCTTGAGCAATTTAATCTTCAGTTATTTGACAAGCTAGTGAATGTTAACTGATAATAAGCACTGGCTCTTCTCTCAATGAGCAGCAGTGTAACAGCACCGGCACCAGCCCAGAACCGGCCCGGACCCAATAGCTTGGTGGCAAAGGGGTAGATAACGCCCTGTCCAGACAAAGATGAAACGTTTAGTTTTGAAACCGTGTCACATACAGACGGAACTCCTTTGTATCTAATAAAAAACAAATCCAAATCATTCAACAGAGAGAATTGGGATTGTCGGCTGGATGGTGTCGCTGTGAGGCTATGGCGAGAGGCATCAGATCAGAATAAGAAATGAAAATAGAAGGACAATAGAAAAGAGCAAATAAAGAGAAATGAGGAAGAAAGACCAATTATTTCCTGAAATGTGTGATTACTAACCAGCCTGGACTTTATATACTCATTGGTTCACTGGTTACAACTGACCTTCGCGGAATCCCTCCAGAGGATAGAAGAAAGCCACTAGCAGGTTCATGAGCACCGCAAGGTTGAAGGAGATGCTGCTCCAGAAGGACATGTTCCTGGAGCACCAGTACAAGATGGGCTGAGCTGGACACACAAGCAAAGACGCCATTCACTTTTATTTAAAGGATCATGTTTTGTAATATTATCATTGAAAAACACCAGGATGTAATTATAAACTCGATGTCTTACATCTCTCACTCTCAATCCAATCTCTCAGAAGGATGGACCAATATATTTTGAGGCACAACATTTATCTCATAATACGATGCCTTTTGAGCTGAATAATTGACTTAGATGGCTAATAATGGGTTTGATCTGCTGTTTATCATTAAAACATACACCGAAAGCCAAATTAGTACTGGCCCACAAGGCTTTCTTGTAATTGCACCAGTGGCACAACATTTTCAATAGTATTGTGTACAATCACAGTACATACATCTATATACTGTCCTTTTTTATTGTGACAGGCCTCTATAGTGGAATATAGTGGAATCAGATGGTTATATTTGTGTTGTGGGTAGTGGTAAGACTTTGCCACATTGACACACTTCAGACAGACAGCCAGACTTTGACCCTTCTTATGGCATAATGGAACGAGGAAAAAAAAATATATTGTGTGAGGATCCGTCTCTGTCTGGTTCATTCCTGACAATTGATAACAAATATAGACAAATACAACTAAAATACAAATAAATCAATCAAAGCAAAAACGTCAGAACCTTTTATTTCTATTGGATCGATTCATCAACAAGATTCTATAAATGATATGTTCCCCGGAGGACAATTGAAATAGTGCTTGTAATAAGGATGTATGGTAATGGGTCAGGCATGTTTTCTGCCTGACCAGGCAGAAAACAAAATGTTCTGAGTGGCAAAATGTTCGAGATTCTGAGTAAGTTCAAGACAGACACCCAGGGTTATGTGGGGCAAATCCCATTTAGACACACAAAACCAAGTCATGTGCCTTAAGACCATGAAAAAATTTGAAATATTTAAAATTTGCTCGGACAGTGAAAAACCAGCGAGAGTCACACTAGATGACACTAGAACTTTTCCAATTACTACAACAGTTATCTCGCCACTAATCAGTATAATATATATGATTAGTAAATAACATCAGTGCCAGCTAAGGCAAAAATAAAAGGTGGCCCAAAGTTGACTGGGATCATATTTATATTATTATTTCCAAATATAAAATAGATTGTAATATTCATCATAATACATAGAAATCGTTTAATTTGAGTTATCTATTGACTACAAGTGGCTTCAACACTATAATATGATAATGATTTGATATTTTTGAAGTTAGCGAAAGCTCCATAGCTCGAGCTATTTCTTGATACAAGCAATCAATATATAAAACAATAACTCTATACACTCAAATAAGTTAAGTTATACTTTAATATAACTATAGGGGCATTTGTCCTCTGCATTGGACCCATCCTGCAATGCCACAAAGGCCTCTGTAAGGAGCAGTGGCCACCCTAGTACAGCGCCCAGGGACCCATGTCCAGAAATTTATGCTTTTTACGCTTGGTTAAGACTACCAGAGCTGGAGCACTTTACCTATGGTACATGTTTTAGGGGAAACCAGAGCACCTGGAGGAAATCTATGTAGACATGGTAGAACATGTCCACCCATGTCTACAAAGGCAAAATGAGAAGTAAAAGCAAGAAACATGGCCCCAAATGCCTTGAAGCCTGATTTCACACAAAAAAACGTTAAATTGTGAAATGGAGAATTTGGAATCTGTTACCGTTTCAAGTAGTTTACACCTATGTATTAAACAAAATAAACATGCTGTTGTTGCTTTTCACCCATCCCTCCAGCGCCTCAAGTTTTCCATTTCACCCGATTCATTTTCATTCAAATAAATTATGACTCAATAACAAATAATCAACCTCATTATGCAATGCTGAAAAACAAGATATTGGGTCTAAAAAGTGTACAGATAAACTTGGGACTTGGAGCGATGCAAGAAAAAGCATGATAAAAGTATGATAAATATGATATAAAGAGAAGGGAGGAAAATCACCCACAAGGAACGTTGTTTGCGTTTCCAGTGGCCTCTTGAGTACCTCGCAGCTTCTTCTGCCAGATCATTTCATTGAAGAGGTCCTCAGAACGGAGGAAGAAATCATTGATCTTACTGCCCTGCTCGTCGCGCTCAGTGGTGTAGTAAATGCGAAGCTTGGACTCCTGCGTGAGAAACTCGCAGATGTTGGGCACAGGGAAGACTATCTGCTCCATGGTGCGATCAAGACGGACGATCTGGAACACAAAATATTCACACAAAAAAATGTTCCTCAACTGTTTCAGAATATGTGTATAGGGCTGTATGGATTTATACATTTGGTCCCTGAATCAGCCTGATCTTTATCCACATTTAGACAGTGGATGTGGCTGTTTTCAACTATGATAATGTAATATATATTAAATTGCTAGTACGTAACCAATTCCTGGCTCTAAAAAAATATTTTTTTTCTATCACTAGGTTTTCTCTGAAGGGCCTCTGGCACATCATTGGATCAGCTTTTTCCTGTGAGCACTCAGCAATCAGCACTCATTAGAAAACAATTGGTCATTTATATACAAGATGATGATACAAGAGGATTTATACAAAATTTTACTTAAAGCGGGAGTATCAAAACATTTTACAGGAAGTACCCTATCTAATACATACAGTAGTCAGACAATTATGGAGACAGATAAAACATGGAGTTAAAACGACAGACCTCAATTTGAGCAGTGTGTTTGGCGTAAAACTCCAGAGCCTCGTCACCCTCTCCATATGTCCCTCCCGTCTTCAACATTGCCTGAAGCTCTTTGTTGTGACGTGCCAACTGGAATGAACAGTTTGACAATGACTGCAACCACCTTGTCAAATAACTAATGACTTAAGTGAGTATAAGTCATTAGTATACTCACTTGATGTGCCAATATGTAAATGTTGTGGCCAACATTGCGAGGTGATGCAGAGTGCTCCTCTTCAGCATCTTCTCCTTCAGGAGGCTCCTCCACCTCAATCTCACCCTGCATGTACGCCTTCTTTATCACCTCCACCTGCAATTTACGACTGGTGTTACATTCGATGTTGTCAATAATTGATAATAACCTGACATCTGTATTGACAACTTTCCTTAAATATTTAAGTAACTTGAAGAAAGATTTTGTGCAGTTCTCAATGAAACATGCATTGTTTTATACGCACCAGCTCTTTTGGTCTCATGTTGTATAGTATTCTTTCAGCATTTTCACTGTCATGGCGACTTTCCATTATCGCAAGAAGAAGCTTGGAGGCATTGTTCTACAAAACATCAGCAAAGTTAAGACAACAGCATTATGTCAACGCCACCACTGACAATGGAAACACATTCTTACTCACTTTTAATTCAAGCACCAGGTCTATTCTCTTCTTACCAAGAGGATTAATATCATTGAGAATCAGTGCAATGATGATGTCAATGCCATTGCACTCATGTGTAGCAATACAGTTCTGGAAGAAGAATAATTAGGCTAGGTTATTATTGTTATCAGTATTATACAGCTGCCCTGGGGAATACTGAGAGAAACGAGGCAACCAGTATGTGCCATGGGACCCTCCGACCACCACCAGCCCCACACACACACACACACACACACACACCACCCTCATTTTAGGCAATGTGGGTGAAGGGTCTTGCCTAAGGACACTTTACAGCTGCCCCACTGTAGCACCTGGTGTTCCCAAAGGTCTCCCATCACAGTATTAACCAGGCTCTGCCCTGCAGAGAGGTCTGACGGGATCTGGCTTTCACATGCAAGTTTGCCCTTTACACACCTACAGTGTACCAAGCCATTACTAACACATCGTTTATGACAAACCATCATGAGCTCAAGCAGGAAGTAGTGTTTTAACCATTAACCAATACAGTCTAAAATAAAACTTGTCATGAGGCAGACGTATACAAGGAAAGATCCAAAATAACTATTGTGTTGAAAGAAAAACCTCATGTAGTCCACCCTTTTTAGATTAGGAGGAATTGAAATCTGTTCAAATGGGTCTTTTATTTATCCAGTTTCTCTTTGGTCACGCCACTTTCACACCCACCACCAAACAACAGCTGAAGCAGAAGAGCAGTCATGTGAGAAAAGATAGTGTTAGAATAATGCAGAACAACAGGCACGCTGGCTGGAGGAGACAAGTAACCAACAATCACAAAACCATGTGTCACACATAAGGACAACACCCAGGTAATGCTGAGCAGAGGAGGAAAACACGTGCAACTGTTGACAACATTGCACTGGCGCAATAATGCAATGTTCACTGTTAATGGTTTTCATCTATGACTGAATTTCCATAAAGGACCTGAATACTACAAGTCACCTGAAAGAAGAAAATGTAATCAAATACAAGTGTATTCAAGAATCCATTGTTGTAAAAGAGGTTTAATTTCACACAATGATCTGTAAAGCTGTGAAGTCAGTTCTGCATTACCTGGTTTTCGTGGCAGGGGCCCTGACAGTACTCAGTGAGGCTCTCCACAGTCTGGTTGATGAGTCCTACGTTCTTCTCATTGATGTAGAGACCGAGAAGTCCCAGACCTCCTGTGGTGCTGCCACAAATACAGTCCAGAAACTGGAGCGTCTCACACACCAAGTTGTAGTTGTTTTTGTTGTTCTGGTTGCGCAAAAAATTCTGTGAAATCAGATAAATGAGAATATTAACTCATTCACTGCCCATGACGACAAAAGTTGTTCTATTGTATAGTAAGTAAGTAAGCTTTATTTATATACCGCCTTTCACAGACCAGAGTCACAAAGCGGTTTACAATTGTTATTATTTTTGGGCACTTGTCCTCTCACTCCACACAGAGATCGGGGTCGCCGAACAGGAGGCGCATGCCTGAACTATTGTACATATTTTTAGTGGTAGGGGAAACCGGAGTACCCGGAGGAAACCTACGCAGACACGGGGAGAACATGCAAACTCCACTCAGAAAGTAGTAATCTTTATTTAGTAATCTTTATTTAGTAATCTTTATTTATATACCGCCTTTTCACTGCACATCGGAGTCTCAAAGCGGTTTACAATTGTGATTTTGTGTGGGGGTGCCAGTACAGGAGGCACATGCTAGAACTATTGTACATATTTTTAGTGGTAGGGGAAACCGGAGCACCCGGAGGAAACCTACGCAGACACGGGGAGAACATGCAAATTCCACTCAGAAAGGCCTTGGTCCAACCGGGATTCGAACCCAGGACCTTCTTGCTGAGAGGCGAGAGTGCTATCCACTCAGCCACCGTGCCGCCCGAAAGGCCCTGGTCCGGCCGGGATTCGAACCCAGGACCTTCTTGCTGAGAGGCGAGAGTGCTATCCACTCAGCCACCGTGCCGCCACTGTGACGCTCACTGCCCAAGACGACTTAGACGACTTTTTCGTGTTATTACACGGGAGGCTGCAGTAATGTCTGGCGCACCTTGTTAATGACCCACAATACTGATATATAGTGCAAATGTACCTGTAATGATAAATCACCACCAGTAGGATGCAGTATTGCACCACAGGAGAGGTCATAAGTCAGTGGAGAGAAGGAGGAGGAGTGTGGGAGTGTGAGAGAGCGTGCTGCTGTAGCATTGAGACGGATCAGCGATCTAGTTTAGCGATAGTATAGCAAGAGTGATGGCGAAAAAGAATAGTTATAAGCAGTATACACTGCTTCAGGGATTGACTCGCGGATCAGTGAGTGAGGTCGAGAGGGGAGAGAGCGGAGACCCGGGTGGAGGTCCGTATCTGCAGCCATATTTGCGCGGAGCAAGAGCCCCGAGCAGAGACACACCCTCCGCCTCTCTCAGCGTATCAGCTGCTGTTGTTACTGATGCCTCGGATTCGTTCAGAGAACCTGATCATGATTTATCGGACACACTCACAAACACTCACACGCACTCACTCACTCACTCACTCACACAGACACTCACTCGCACACTGACATTCACACACACTGACACTCACTCACACAGACACTCACTCACTCGCACACTGACATTCACACACACACACACTCAAATTCACATGCTTCATTCTATTTTATACATCTATAGTTTTATTGATCTTTGTGTTGTTGTTGTTTGACGTTTTGGTTGATGGTATAGAAGAAAGTTAAATTTTCTATCTGTGAATAAATTGCCAACAATTTGCCATCAAAAGTATTATTTCAGAGTCATGTTTTTATAATTTTTGTAATGGAACAAGTGTGGAGATGTTTTGAGTTGTCACTAAAGCAGCAAAAATGCATCTAAAGTCTCTTTTCTGCTTGATATGTTCCTGTTTACATACAGCTTGTTTTCTCTGTTTTCTTGCTCAGACCAGGTGTTATGGGTGAAAGTATGCTTTGTTCTATGGCGAATAACGCAAGAACCGTAAGAGGTAGAAACAAACTGTTTTTTTCAGAGTAAAGCAGAGAGGTGAATCTTTAATTTGGTGCCCTTGGTGTTTACATCGTCTAAAAAATGAATATTCTGTGGCACTTCAAAGTTGGGTCAAATCACCTGAAATTGCTGGCAGAATGCACTTCTCAAATCTGAAAATGCCTGGCAGTCAGTGAGTTAATATGCAACTGTACTAAAACAGTTCAGCCTAAATATTTGTTTTCTACACACAACAACCTGGTTCATATAAAGTGTAAAAGGTTTAAAATCATAATCATGAAAAGAGTGGTGTGAAACACCCTGTACTAACTTTGACAAAAATCATTCATACCATTAACTAGATCAAAATAAAATTTGAAAAGATAAATAACTTACTAAAATACACATTATATGAAAAACTATGTATACTATGCAAAAACATTTTTCAATTAATGCAATACATTATTAGTAATTTATGTTTAATTGGGTCAATTTCTCTCATAATTAATTAAACTGTTGTAATTTCAATGTGGGCATGAAATGCTGTGAGCTGGAAGGGTATAAACTTTGTGCTTCAAGTCAGACGACATTATCTGCAAAACGGAAGTCTCTTGTTTAGATCAACTGATCCATTACTAAACTTGCTCCTCATAGTGAAACCAGAACAGACCCTGAAGCAGCTGCTTTCAGACAAGTGTCTCATGATGCCAATTGGGGCAGTTCAAATTATTTATAGTATTCATGGAACCAGGGGTCTCCAACCTTTTCCCCCAGATAACTACTTGTTCTTGGAGGAAAATGGCACAAACCCACTTTAAGTGGTCGACAGAATGAGTTATGTGAAATTGAATCAATATAATGGTGAGCTTGTTTTTTGTGGGTAGCGTTGGCACATTCTAAACCAATTAATATACAAATATTGGTGCACAAATATGGAGGATGATTTTTTACAAACGATTATTCATCAGATATGTGATTTCTAGATCCTTTGAGGCAGAGAGATAGTTGCAGACACCTGCAGTAGACCTTGGGGGAGGGAGATATTAACAAATAATTATCTTGATTATGACAGTGAGACATTAGTGTCCAAAACAAAACTGAATAGGAACCACAACAATTCACAGAAAACAAAGCATTGAAAGACAATGCTGTCAATGGTTAAAAGAGTATTCCAGTGATATGGGTCCTGACCTGCAGGTCTCTGTTGTGGTTCTCACAGAGCAGCTGCATGAGCCGTAAGATGGGCTGCATGATGGTGATGATGACGCTCATCTCATTCTCGTCCTGGTTCTTGTCGGCTGTGGCCAGAGTGCCGCCTTCTGCTCCGGCCTGATGCTCCTCAGCCTCCACGTCACGGCGGTAAGTATTCATGGCCTTTTTGGTGACGATTGAAGCCTCCACAAGCTGCTCCTTCATCTCCTCAGTCACTACAGCCACCACAGGCACATCTTTCACTGGAAAATTAAAACATATTTAATTATGTTTGAAAGACTACTGTCCCCTGTTCCAAGTTTCATTGCTAATGATGAACAATCAGTTTTGCTACTTATTTATTACACCACACACTATAATAAGTGTATTTACACAAACATGCCTTTTTTCCGGGCTGGCGTGTCTTTGTCGGGTGGTTCTTCCTCCTTTTTCTTGCTGCCGAGGTCGCTGGTGTTGACTGTCACAGTGGCTTTTATCTCTTGTTGAGCGAGTTTCATGCGCTCATAGAAGACTTTGAAGAACTTCTCAGACTTATTGTCCCCAGTCAGACGATGATAGAAGGACCTCTGTTGAAAGTCGAAATTGGAACTATATTAATTGATACTCTTCCTCCCCAAGGACCTTCAAGCCCACAATTTGTCCCCCAAAATGTAAATTCCCTTTGATATGGAGAGACAACAGATATATGTAATTTATATGGCCTAATGACAAAGGCAATGGGACGTTTTGTAAAAGTATTTGAATTAAAACAAAAAATGTATAAATATTTAAAACAATCAACAAGTCAAAGTGCAAAAGGCCAGTCCAGGAGAGGAGTTCATGTTTTTCAGCAGCTCTCCCCTGTTCTGTCCCATTTTCCCATCGACAATCCTTCCTTACATAAGCGCTGCTGTAATCAGCTGAGTGGTTACAGTAAGGGCACAGTGTGCCTGAGTGCTAACCCTGTTACATCAGAGCACATAGGGCCAGAAAGAAGAAGAAAGGAAAACCCTGCCCTACTTTTTACTGCCAGAACGGCACGGAGCAAAAGTGTAGCGTGAGAGGTGGAGTCAGTGTGGAAGCAAAGGTTTAAGTAAGCAGGAATTATCACAAAGTTTCTAAGGCACTGTGGAAGTCTTACACGATAATCTTTCCAGTTTAGTGCAACTGAGAGTCAAAAACGGCAAGATAACTTCACGGTATTTTCTGGCTGGAATGACACTTGCAGATTTAATTAGATTTAGTTGTTTTTCTCCCTCCAAACTTTTATGTAACAGTTGTTTTTTTCCTGCGTTGTTGATAAGAGAGTCATTCATACAGATCTGATTAAAGTCTGCAGATGGCTTATGCAATAACACCAACCTCTTGAGATATAAACAACTCTGGAACAGAAGTGTCGCCGTACTAGTATTTCACCACAAAATATCAGAAATATATGCAGTTGCGCGTCAAAGTTTACACACCCAGCCAGAGATGTCCCAATTTTGGCCATATTTTGGTTAATAAACGATTCCTCTTAAATGTTCAGTTTTCAAATGAAAAACGACTACATTTCTGCCTGGGTGTGTAAACTTTCAAGCATAAATACATGCATCTTTCAAGTGTATGGTGTTTGATTTAAATTCTTATGCAATACATGTCATGCTCAACTGATTGATTAAGTACAAATGAAAACTTGTTCGTTGCAGAGAAAAAAGTGTTCCCATTAATGACCTAGTGCTTTAAGCCCCCTGGGAACCACACCGAGCCAGTCATATTGGTAACTTCATATTATTCTCCCTGCAGTAGATTTGACATGTCCATGTAAGTAGCCACAGATTTTCTGCACATTAGTAGCCACCCAGTATTTGGCCCAAACACAGCGCACTTACACAATTCCTGTTTATACCAAAAGCATTGCATCCATTTCTGGTTATCTAACCTTTCATTCCTTGATGAGCCAAAATAATAGATTGCTCCTTTGTGAAAATCTCTGCTTTTATGAAACAATATACATTAAGCCTCACGGAGAAAAGCTTTGTTTATTTGTATTCATATTTTCTTTATTGATGAGTGTTGATGCATGAAAGCCCTGTCTATGATTAAAGCAATGGAGGAAAGATACTTCAGTCTTTTTCCATTCCCAAAAAAGGAGGGTCTACTTTTTAGGTTAAATAAAAAATAGTTATAAGTAATGGTGACTCCGCCGGAGTGTATCCAGAGAATAATGTACATAATATTATTAATGTTTCACTTTCATAGGTCAATTTCAGACCTTCGTTTCAGACCCATGTACAGCCTTTCAAAGCTTTCTCGAAAGAAGCGTACACTGAATTTGACAGGGGAGCTGTAAGTCACGCTTGGAGGGAGCAACGGGCCACAACACGCCTATTGAGTAACAGCAGTGGCACCTGTTTGCTCTTGTGACAGCTCCGGGATCTGAGGTCATAAGGGTGGTGTTGAGTAGAGCGAGGAGGGAGGGGGGCTCTTTGGCACATCTTCTCTTATATAAGCCGCATAAACAGCCTCTCTATGGAGCAATTTTGGAAATGAGCTTTCAAGTCACTAAGTATAACCTGTGTGCATGTGCTGAACGGCTGCCGTTACCAGCCAGGATAGATTACTACTAAATGTGAGCTACTGGTCGCCTAGAGTAAATCAGGAGGCAACTTAGTTACTAACTATGTTAGTATCACTCACTCTTTTTGTTATTACCCCTTTGTTATATTTTGTACATGTACCTAAGTTGCTTGAACTAATTATTTCTATGCCCGCTTACTTGCTCGGAATGAATAAATAAAAAAAAAAAAAAAAAAACCAGTGGAGACGTGCTATCAAAACAGGCCATCTGCATGATTCACATAATCATAATTTAGTTTAAAAAAATACAAACTTTTGTGGTACATATGGAATCTTATTTTCCACGTTTAAATTTTATTTATACCAAAAGCACAGTCAATCAGGACTGCAACTCGATGCACCAAAAAATGTATGAAAAAAATACACAAGGTCAAGGCACAGTTCAATGTCTATAGTTTACACTTAGATTAGGTCAGAGTCGACACATATAAATAGGCAGTGTTCCATTTACAAGGAGCATAATAGGAGAATAGGCCTCAGTCCATAAAAGGCCATACAATAAAGTTAAGAGTGAAGACCACTCAATCATTTATGAGAGTTGCAACTAAAATACTAGTGACATACCAGCCAACAGAATCTACCTGTGCACTGTACTCTATGCTGCCATGTTACATTATCATCCTAATTTCCTTTAAAAAAATTGTAACATCCATAACCTATTCATCAAGGTTTTCAAAAAATAAATAACTATTCCCAAAAATGTTTTTGTTGACTGGACTCGCTTAACACGCCAACACACAAGTCTCTTTGAAGATTTCCCTGGGTTTGTATCCGAGAAGCACCGATTCCATTGAAATATAACATTAAAATTATACGCTGATAATCTTTCAAAATATGGCAGAAAACAGCTCCCTCTTCCAGACCAAAGAGGGTCAACAGTAAAAATGCATATCATGATACTTTCTGTGTATACTTCTAGTCTAAGTTTTGAAAAAAGGTGAAAATCATTTGACAGTGTAGTTTGTGTAAAACATGTTCCTTTGAGCGATAATTACCTGAATGACTGTATTGCCGCCCTCCAGCAGGGCGATGGCCAGCAGGATACTCTCCTGGAAGATCCGGTCACTTGTGGCATTCATGATGAGGTCGATGACTAGATCTGAGGCCCCCTCTCGGTCCAGGTGACACTGAACCTCAGCCAAACTCAGCTCTCCTCGACCACCGACTCCAGAACAAACCACTGAGGAAAACATTTTTACATATATTTAACCACTATTGCCCCCCAACTAAACACACACAGTAACTACTCTCACATCCACAGGCCAGAGACATTAGTTTAATATATGCAGCATCTTGCTAAAATGTATGAAGCGCTTTATAAATCAGTCCATTAACTGTCACTAGACAAATTAAGTTCTGATTCAGCTATATATTTTACATGTTCTAATTCATAAACATAAGATTGACCACACATTGAGCCAGTAGCACAACACAGAGTAAAGGCGCCCATCGGAGACGTCTCTGACAGAACAACACATCCCATTCTAGACACTGTCGCCAAGCAACAACACGTCCTTATGGCGAGGAGACAGTCTCCGGGCGCACGAGGAAAGGCAAAGGCCACGAGTGACTGTGAATATGATCACAGCATAAGCCACGAGATACAACTGTGATGAGACCGCGAAGAAATGTCAAGAAAACCATTAGGCATTGTGGATGTTTGCCTTCATTCAAATATAAAGCAGATCTTTTGAATGTGCTGGAAATGGCTGCAAGTCCTAAGTATCTCTAAAACAGTTGTTGTTTTGTGCTTTACAATTGTCATCTTTCTTGCTTTTTTCTACCCAATATGTTGCTGCAGCACAGTGTTCATGGTTTTGCACTGGACCAGACCAGAGCAAAGAGGGTTCATGGTCCAAAACAAGCGTATCAGGCAAAAATCCACTGGAGGAGGGCTAACTTTTTCAAAAATGCTAACAAAGCATTTAGCATTTTACTTTGGACCAGAGCAGAGAAAATGGTGCAAACCAAGCGGCACCACCTCTGCTGCTGTGACCCTTCCTGCTCCACCCAGAGGCTACACCACCTCTGCTGCTGTGACCCGTCCTGCTCCACCCAGAGGCTACACCACCTTTGCTACTTTGGCCTGATGTGCTGTTTCTTATTATTACAATAACTATTGCTAGCTTTTTAGATCAATTTAGGTTTTGTCTGTGTGGATGGATGTGTTTCTGCTGCAACTGGACATCTGAATTTCTCCCACAGGGATCAATAAAGTATCTATCTAATCAGAACTTTTTCACAATGCATGACTCTCAAATTACGTTAATAGCAGCTTTCTTTGAAGGTAGACTTAGCTCGCATTGTTATTACTAGTATCTATTGTGCAGGTTGGTAAAGAAAAAAATAACTCGTTTTCTTTGGATACAATGTTACTCTAAATTGTTGCAACAGGAAGAAAGAGGAGAAGGGCTTATACAGTTTGTGGAAAGAGAGCTTGTGTGGTTTGATGTTAACCTTACAAACACAGACCTGCTGGGGTCTTTCTGGGAGGAGAAGTCACAGGGGTATTATTGAAAGTGACGCTCTCTCGCCGCTGTCCAGGTTTGACGTTGCCGTAGTAACGATTGACAAGGATTTGCCGCAGAGCCTCCCCCTGTTTAGATCAAGTTAGCAAGTTACCACAGGTCGACATTTTATTGGTACAAATTTAAAGCATTGTCCACATCCAAAAGTACATGCAAGGCACACACATTTTTCAAACATTGCAGCGATATAAAAAGGTACATTTACGTTTCAAACCAAGCATATAATTGATTTTTCTTCCAGAAGTTGGCACATCCCTAAAGATTCGCATTACTCACTGCCATACAATATTAGATCAATGTTAAACTGGCTCACTCTAGATGTTTTGTGTAGCCATCGAAATCACAAAAACTAATCTTGAAGCGAAATATCTCCAACTCTACTCAATGACATGTTGATACTATTCATTCAATGCGTTTTGCACAAATATAACAAACTGTATAACAAACTGTTTCCAGATGGAACATAAGGAAAAACATTTTTTTTGAGGAAACAATTTTTTTTTTTTATTGTTTCGTCTTACAATGTATATATAACCAAAACTAAACCTCATGATTTTTGGGAAATAATGATATATTGAGAAATTTATAATTATGGTTTACATTTTGGTGAGTCTACTCTTTCGGGTGACCTTGGCCTGTAAAATAAGCTATATAAATAACCATTACTTACTTACTTCGTATTTAACGTCTAGGCAAGATCATTGAAAGCCTGCATTAGCAATATGATCATAACTGTTCATTCTACAATCTAGCAAATGGGGCTTTTAATAGATTTTCTAATTTGTATTGACTATACCAGCAACGGTAACATTTGTACTCTCAATCCACATCAAACAAACACTGACACAAAATTCAGCGCCTTCTTGATCGACATAGATAAACAGAAGCGAAACCATCTTGCCATTCATCAACCACAAAGACATGTAGCTTGTCAGTAGAAAGGACCTTAAATATTCTTGTTGAGCCAAACCAAAAACAAATAGTGAAAATCGTTGATCACTGCTCGAAAAGCAGCACGTACCCTCTTTTGATCCTCCAGTTGCTTCTGTGGCAGGTTTGGATCAAGCTCCTTAAAGGTAACGTGAGCAAGCAGCAAGCAGTGCAGTGAAAAGGGAATTGACAGAAGATCCAAAGAGTAGTCGTGAAGAGATTAGAAATGAAAAACAGCCAGTTAAAAACAGTGCACAAAAGTTAATAGGGACGCAGAAGAGCATTGGATTAAATGGAGAAAAGGAAGTATCAAGGAAACTATCAAGGAATGGGGATGTCATGCAAGGATTTGGTTGAGAGTGAAATATATGAGGGATTAGGGAAGACAAAAATCAAGAAATAAAAGCCGGGGTACCTAACTTTGTTCTCTTAAATAGAACAGATTATTTGTATTCCAACAGAAAGTCTTGAAAAAATGAAATGTTGGGAACAGATCAGACCACAACATGCGAGAAAATATGTTGCGTTTTGTCTGCTTTGGGCTTCTCTTTTTTACTATTCGGTCTGAGAAAAGCTGAGGCCAGAAAAACACATGCGTGGGAAAAATAGTGAAGGAACCAAATTGTTTTGAGAGCGATAAACAAAAGAGCACATCGTAACATTTATGGTGGTTGGAACATTAGGTACCCAAGGCTTTTTTTGTTGATTTTTATTCAGATTTTGAAAAATAAAATAATGCTTTCAATTGACGCTGCTTAGGATTCTGCACAGCATGTAGCCACAGTGCTTTGGTTTGTTAGTACGCACTCAACAAACAGCCACAGAGTACGAAGCAACTCATAACACTACACCGTTTAGAACAACAGATAAACCGTCCTGCAAACATCTCGACTTAACCGTGTCACAATAAATTCAATGTTCTTTACGATCGCAGTAATTTCCCATCGTTTTACCGTGACTTATAACTTAAGACGACTCTCTGGGGGGCTGCACAATTATGGCAAAATATCCAATTGTTATATTTCTGACTTACATTGAGAGTGTGATGCTATTTTTGAAATCCTGTATGTTTAATAAGTCTATTCTTGCACAGAGTAAAAGTAACCCACACATTACAAAATGATTCTACTATTAGGTCAGAACATGACATTTTCTGTTCAAGTAGAGATAAATATTGACTATGTGTTAAAAACGGCCTAATTCATTCATTCACATATTTAATCTTTTCTCACAAAATTCTTAAAGTCATAACCGACTTGTTCAATACGCTGACAGTTTCGGCTTCGACAAAGGATACAAGAGATTTGGAATGAGAAAATAATGCCTCTGCCCAACAAATAGATACTTTGTTCTATTGACAAATCTTCAAAATATATTCAAAGATTAATTTTTCTATTTCAGGTGATGTGTCGCTTAGTTTGAAGTCCCTTTTTTGTTTGCAAAGAACTTAAATAATTGTATTCTTAATAATTTGATGATTAGAACCAGAGTTAATTGTGCAGCCATACGACAATTTTATGCTATGCCTAAGTTTAGATTCAGATGGACCACAATAACAATTCTACACAAAAAACAGAAATCTATGACCCAACCAAATCGAGCACATAATTGACATAAAAACATGACAAAAGAAACATAATTGTATGGGAGGCTCAATTGAGAGTTACATAAGAGCAGGACAAATACAATCATTTCTTGCCAGGTAATTATGGGAATAATTTAGAGCCATTATGAGCACTCATCACACACTGAACACGTACATGTCATGTTAAAAGGGCACATTATTCAGGGTGAAATCTATTAGTAAACAGCCAGCTATAGTGAATGTTACCAGACCTCAGCAGGGGTTTCGGGCTCTGGAGGAGGAGCCAGCTGGTTAACACAGAAGGGTGAGGTTAGTCAAAAGTGTGAGTGTAAGTTAATAATGCCTCCTTTAAAGAAAAGTAAAAAAGTCAGCCACGTTATAAGATGCAAGGTGCGTTAAGTCTAAACAAGAAGCTCTTCAACTCTAAAAGCAGGAACACACATGCTGCTGTTCACAGTGGAGAGAATGGAGGCATGAGTGCTAAGAAACACTACTGTAGCAAAAAGCACAACAGGTGTTTGATTAAACACAAGAGAAAAATCACGATGTGTGCAGTAACTTTTCTGCGCCTTCAAAGTTCCAGAAAACCGCTTGTGTTTCTGTTAGGAAATGATGGTTACAGCTGTCGCTCTATAATAAGTTTCCCAAGAAGAAGGATTGCTTGTTTTTGCTGATTCATAGTGTAACTAACGGGAATTTCCCTATGATAAACATCCTTTTACATCAGCCCAACACATTAACTACAACACTTCAAATGCATGAGGATTTGACGTTATATTCTCGTAATAAAGTTTGTAGTTTATGTGACCCAGTTAGTATGTTTTTGAGCATGTGTCAGTGAAGCACGAGGAGTGTTCCTTGAGCTACAACCAATAATAGAGTGTCAAGATACAATCTTTAGAACTTACAGGGACAATGATTGTGCCGCCATCGAAAGAAGGAAATATCTTTTGATACTTATGTAACTGCAGTCCGGGACTTGGCCCAAGTCCATGAATTATATTGTTGGCCTTTTGCAGATAGGAATTTGGGACACCATTTACAGTTAAGAAATGTGTGTAGCGCCCTCCTTTGACAAAAAAAATAAAATAAATCAAACTACATGTGACTGTGTAGGCTATGCTGAAGCTGCTAAATAACCGGAAGTCTGAACCCGCTAAATAAAGTGAAACGATATGACCGATTAAAACTATTACTATTGCTAATTATAGCTTATTTTTCACAATCAATATATCAGTTATCAATTCTGAATAAATAAACTAGCGAGCTCATTGTAAAGACCCACACACCAATCAAAATTGTTTCTAATCATTGAAATAATGTGAAATAACATAGGGATAAGGGATAAGTTCTCAGACGTCCGCAACAGACAAACATACATGTGATTCCGATCATTGCATCTACGCAGACCACCACTCTCTAAGTTTTAAAATAGTTCCTTATATAAGATGACACATGGTCACGCATTCAGAAGCATCCTCAGCAAACCCCATTACATCACTAGAATAAGACATTATCCCACTTTGATCCCCTGCTGCACACCAAACAAAGAAAGAGCATCACACCAGGGCAGCAACAGTGGATAAGGACAAATCCAGCACCACAACAAAAGGGGACAGGGCTGGTCATGACTTGAGTCTCTATTGGACCATCTGAGTGAAAACCGGATGATTGGCTTTGAACCACTCTCCTTGGATTCACACAGTTGACATAGGCCAAAAACCCAGACGGATGAACTCATCCTGAGAATGATGTTACGTAATGCGTGTGAAAGATTAAAACAGGTTTGGCAATTCAAAAGTATCCACACTCTTCTATACCTAATCTCAGCACGGGTGAATAATAGGGCCAAAGATCGTGTGCCATGAGATTCCTATTTGCAGTAGGCACGCTGATTTCAGATCCACAAAATAGGAGGAGTCAAGAGGACAACGAATTTTTCACCAAGAACAACAGACTTGCCATTGTATTTGCTGGGGATTTCCACTGCAGCCAAGAGCTATGCAGACGTGCAGTTAAGCATCAATGGGCACGACTCATACCACGGCAAAATGGGAAGTGACTGCTTCCTACAAACTTCAAATTCAAATCAATGTAATATCTGCAAGGAAATGTGACATATTTCCAACTATTTAAGACAATGGAATGAGATATAATCCCAGTTTGATTAAGCTACATAAAGATAGTCGCACAATGATAGCCTCAGCTCTGCTGTATGAGGTGCACAAAGTGTGACTGCTTTAACAGCAAACCGTCTTATGACACATTTATAAGTAGCAAACTAATTTATGTTCTAGTTTTCAATGACATTCAACAAACACACACACACAATGCTCTGATAGGACTATGTGATTGACAAATGTAACTAATGACTATATAATGCTAGAGGCTAACACAAGCAACAAGCACATATGAACAATTGGTAGATATAAAAGACAACCTCAGCCACATCCATTTCATCATCAAAAGCAATCAGCTGCAAAAGAAGCATAGTGTTAGTAAAGCTGGGAAAAGATCAGACTGTTACTGTACAACAGTTATTTGTGACATCTGCCCACCCATTTTATTGTGTTAATGTACATTTATATAGTTTTCTACCAATTTGTAGTCAAATATGGTAGAGGATGAGTAAAAAGGCCAGTTAGTTTATTAGTGAATGGAAATGCTATATAACATGCAATAAGGGGCACATAACAGATGCTCTTCTGATACGGCCAAAGATAAAGATAAAGAGCAAGGTATTTTCGAATGCAGTTTTGGGACCCAATTATTCAACGTTTCCATTACCAAGGTACAAATGGTTGACTATTGAACTCTGTAGTTCAAACATTATCAACCTTTTAGTGAGATCGCACAGTCCGTGTGAGCGGATCCCTCTCTCAATATGTGAGTCTCCCCGAGGTTTCTAATTTTTTTCCCACTGGGTTTTTCTTATGAGTTTTTCCTTGCCGATTCAGGAGGGTCTATTCCTTTTTGTGTCTTAACTGTTGATTCTCTGATCTGTGTTGGTGATCTCAATGGTTTTGTTAAGTCCTATATCACAACACTCGTCATCTCAGAGGACTTAACAAGACTAAATTGTATTGTATTGTACCTTCACTCCGTAGCCGCGGTCTTTGGACATCATTTCTCTCAACGTCTGTAAGACTTTAATACACAGCCGCTCTTCATTCTCCTCCAAAAGTTGCTTGGTGTGTTTGATAAGTCTGGTAAAAGAAAAAAATAGAACATTTTATATAATTCAGTTTATATTTCACACACCTCTGTAAGACAAAACTAACATTTCAGAGAATTGATACCCACTTTGATATAAAGCCTCCACTTTCACATTTTCTACGGGCGTCTGTGTTTTCAGGGAAGAGCAACTCTGGACGATGCAAGACATCGACCAGTACAGAGAGTTCTGCTTGAACCAGTGGTCTCAGACGGTCTTCTAATGCCGACACAATATCCTGAGTGGGATTGAACTGATTAGTATCACATAACTATACATATACAGTACTAGACTTGATAGTAACTAGTTTGGTTAATATAATGAGTAGAAAATCCCACTTTGAAAAACATGTTTTGTTTGTGTTTAAACATGTAACATGTTTAGTGTAGGTGAACATTCGAGATGAAAAAGTCAATGTGAAAAAGAGTGTTCAAGACAACACCTTCTCCAAAAAAATAGTCATATCAAAATTCTACTGAAAATTGACTCATGCGTGGCAAGAAGGGTGGAACTGTCTGGAAGTATTTTGTGTTGACTACATAATATATAGAAGCAAACAGTCAGGGATAGTAGCCCTGACTGTGCCCTGACATCAATGGACGTCCACAGGAGGATGGCTGCTCCGTCCACAACAATACAGCTTTGGTATTTCAGCGAGGGGTTCAGGCAAAGTGGGGTTAAGCGTCTTGCCGAAGGAAACAACAGTGGACATCAGTGGGAATTAGGTCTTATGGGGGGGGGGGGAGAAGGCCAATGCTCTACCAACTGAGCCACTATTGCCCCCTAATGGATGTCAATAATATATTAAATGCATATTCTATTCATACGCACAGGACCATTATAGAACATTACTGACACTTTGGTTGTCACAGAATCAGGTTATTAAAAGAACATATAAAAAGGTGAGTGAATCAAATGCACAGTACAGTATATAAAAAGAAAACGAGAACACACCTGCAGCCTTTCAATTATATTTCTATAATCCTTGGAGGTGGTCAGGCCAGAGTCTCGCCGAGAAGTGCTTTTCGCTGACAGCCTCCAGTTGAGAATGCTCTTCTGCACCACATTATTGGACTTGACAAAAAGATTATTGACCTGACTGTCCAGGTCCACGGGGATGGCAATGGCTCTACTCTTAGCTGGGCAAAAACAGCAGACATGAATTGACTCATTGCTAATTCGATGTGATTTTGATGTTTACAAAATGAGGTATCTTACCCACATCTGAGAGAACTTTAATGCAGGCTTCAACTGAGGCCTTTTGAAGAGGATTTAACCAGTTACAGTGATAAACCCTGAAAACTCCCTGAAGAAGTTGAACAAACACTGGCTGCCGTGTCTGAAAAATACAACCATTACAATTAAATAAGAATTGCAGACATTTGACATAATTAACTAACAGTTTGCAGAGAAGGGAAAAGAACACCAAACAACTAAGGTCAGCTGTGCTCAGAGTCCAAAGGGTTCCCAAAAGGTTACTGTCCCACCACAACACAAATCAGTGCCTAGAAATGTAATGTAGGTCAGGTGATTACTAAAACCACAGAATCAGCTGTTCATACTCAATAGTACAGTAAATACCTCTGATATTTTTCCCAGAAAGGCCGTCTGTTACAAGAAAAAAGGGTTGTATGACATGCTTATGGAAGAGCCACAAAATTATGCAACTTTCTAAAGAAGAGGTCACTGAAACCTAATTAAGAGCATGAACATATATAATTTATAAAGTAGAACATACAAGGGTCTATCCCCCCTCAGTGTTCCGGGAAACAAAAATAATAATCATCTTTTATGTTTTTCCCACCCCAGTGACACATTGTACAGTCACACTCACAGGGTATTGATCTAAGCTATCACATGTCTGGGCACATGTCATAAAACTAAGAGTGTGGGGTCTTGACACTTATACTTACATACATATAGTACCCCAACTATGCAACAGAGAAGAATGCAAAGAGCAGATTTTAATGAACAATACATTATGTACTTTCTATAAAAATAAACAGCAGTTCCCAAGTTTTGCTTTTGTGCAGCTTCAAAGAACCACTAGCAATAGCGAGTTGGGAACCACTGGCAAAATAAATAGTTTAGGAACAATGAGTACTAGTATTATATACATGTTTACCTGAAGACTGGTGCTTTGGTCAGAGAAAGGAGAGCTGAAGAAACATGTGACGATGCTCATGACCGTTTCAGTTACATAACGCTCCAGCATGGTGTCCGCGTGTTTCCTGTCGCTGGTGTTGTTGCACACCTAGAAAAATAAAAAATAAAAAAACACACAATAAATAGATGAGTATGACCTGTAAGCAGCAGGTCAGACTTGCACATGTGCGCAGCAGGTAATACAGTGGAAGAGGCAGGGCATAAACACATAATAACACGAAGGACAATATGCTGTGTCCTACTTTGTCACAATGCACCAGGTCTTACCCGACAAATGTCCACCAGAAAGCTCTCGAACAGCTTCCACATATGGTTGGATGTATAGATCTCCTTCATTTCAACTTCTGTATCCACATAACAGTGGTTCAGGAAGTTAATATATGCAATCTTCACCTGTACAGATAAACAATAGCACATGCATAACTGCTGTAGGTGTCAATACAAGTCCTTGTCCTTGCCACCAACAATAACAACCAACCAGTTTGATACGAAATGGAGGATTTGCTTACTGGAGCAGAAGAAATACTTATTATTGAGTGTGTATTCCTAAATATTACTATTATTGTGGTGTTTTATATTACCCAATTATGGGTTTCCTCTCTTTTTGCATTTAATTCTATGGTTTCTGTTCTTAGTTTTATTACTGTGGATTTTAATTGTGTTGCCGTTTAGTCCCACTTATTTTTGAAAAATGTTAAACTTGTTAATGAGGACTACACTACAGTAAATATTTGTTAGACAGATTAGTTGTGACTGTGAGTGAATGAGTGAATGTATGAGTTTGGTCGGGTTAGGATGGATAAAGCCTTTTTTCGAAAGAAATACAAAAAAATAAAATGTCCTCAAATAAAAATGAAATAAAAGTCCTTGTTGGACCGACCTCAGGAATGCAGTCTTCGTGTGTAACAACTCGGACGATATCATCGAGAGGCAGCAGAGAGTTGCATTTGATCTCAGTGTAAACGTTTTTTCCTTCGGTGCAGACAGCCAGCAGCTCCACCAGGTGAATGTGGTAAATGAGCTGACTGTTTTGATCCAGACGGTCTCGCTCTGATCGCATCATTTGTACGAGAGTCTGGAACGACGCCCGGTCATTGTAGAACACCAGAACATCTTCACCAGAGTTTACAAGCTGAAGGGAAATAACATATTTTACAACAGCATTGAGACAGACCAAATAAAGATGTATTTTCTGACCTCAGCCATAACAATGTCTTGACATTTCTTGATGAACTTGTTTTCAGCCTTTACAATTGTTTGTAGGAACTTGAGGTACTGAACGTGTCGACCGTGAGACTCGATGCAGTGGACAAAATGTTGAACAACACGCTCATTGATTTCACTGCACAACTGGTAATGATTCATGAAGATGTGCTGCATGGTTATGGCCTCTAGAATCTGAAACACATAAACATACTGTTTAAAAAGTAGCTCCCACTTCATTTCCTTTATTGGAAACAAAGAATGTCCTTTATTACTCACCCCTGGGTTAAAAAATAGATTGATGTGTTTGTGGAGAAGAGTCTGGTTTTGTTGGTTCCCTGAGCAGAAGTTTTGAAGGAACTCATGAGCCACTTTCATAATGTCTTGCATTCTGACGTCCTCACCCTGACAGAGTACAGTTTGGGATCAATTATTTGGCAATGAATTCATTATATGTATTTCTATGAATCCTGCCTAATACAAATGAACAGTGAGATTTGTCACCTTCTCGTAGGGGATCTGCAGCAGCTCCAGCACCACACTGTGAGCTCCCATGTTCCGGAGCAGTCTTTGCTGCTGTTTCCGGCTCTTCTTTCCAGAGCTTCCCTCTTGAATGCACAGCTTACTGAGTCTCAACAGGATCTGAAATTTGTTTAACTTTAAGAAATAGCCACAAGGAAAACTTAGAGTATCTTTTCTCACCTCTTTCACAACTCTGTAGTTATAATTGCTGGTACTTTCAGAATTCTTTCCATCTGAACTTGAATCCCCCTATTGAAAAATTAAGGAATGTCAAGCTCCTTCACGGCTGAAAATAGTATTTTAAAACACATTAGCTGAATCTACCTTCTTTTTTCCATCAGATTCAGGGCCATCTCCATCCATTCCATCCTCTCCTTGCCTTTTGTAAACCCATAATTCAGATTTCTCAACAATAGATCGAAGCTGATCAAGATCTGATTTGATCTGCTTATAGTTGTCTACATCTTGACTGGTCACAAGAAGCTGCACCTAAAAATAGAACATACACAGGCTTTCAATAAAGAGTGTATGAAGCTAGGATTACCACAAGCCCTACCTGTTTAAAGGCCATGAGGACTTCTTGTCTCTGACTAAAATGTCTAAAGAGCAGATGAAGCGCTCCAGACACAAGTGGAGGGTAGTCGTGCATGGTCAGATGGAGCAAGACTCTGAGGAAAGTACGCCCTCCGTGGTCATCAAGGTCCAGGAGGGTATTTTCTTCACTATAAAAACAAATATAATATTAAAGACCTTATGACGGGTTTGATTTATTTAGAAATACAGTTTTAATACCATTTTATATTAGAAGAAAACTACTAAAGGTTTCAAAATCAGTTGTTGTTTTTTTTGTCTGATCCCCCCAAATCGAAATAACCCCATAGCAACGCCCTTAGAAACGAAAAAACTTCACAGCCCTTGGTGACGTCAGAACGGGTACGTTTCAACGCTGTAAGTTGTTTACAATTTGGTATTCGTTCTTTATTCGCGGATATTCAAGATGACAAGGCCGTGTACAGCGAGTATGAGATAAATACTAGAAAGTAACATTTTGTTGTCACTGAGATAGTCCAGTGGTTGTGTCGATGGACTGCCAATCCAGATACTTGGGTTCAAATCCCACCTCAGACACATTTTCACTCTCAAAACGGCAATTTATGTGTAGTGAGCAATTGTCACCTGTAGAGGGCAGTATTGTGTTGGGCATCAGTGGAGAGAAGCGAGAAAAGGCAGTCCTGTGGCATAGATCCATGGTTTTCAATGCATGGGCGTAACCCGCTATGACGTCACACACAGGTTAGAGCATAGACAACTTAAATTCATGAAAAACACGTTCTTTTTATAAAATATAGGATTTTTTTTGCCGGAATCTCTTTCAAATTGACATTGTCATGCAATTTTGATATCCGCTATTTTTTTTAAAAAAACCCGTCATAAGGTCTTTAACGCCCAATCCCCACATAAATAATACATCGTCACAACAGAAGAATTTTACTTCTAAAAGTGAAATTTTGTGAAAAAACCAGAACAAGCAGTCTTAATCTTTTAAGAAAAACCTTTCATCATCTTTTGCATACATACAGTATTTGACCCATAGGACTGAGATCTAATTGGCTGGGTGAGGGTGAACCTCTCTTGATCACTTGATCTAAGCTAATCTAAACATGACAGAGGCCTAAAAATAAATACATGTGAAAACAAGGGGCAGAAGCCAATTTGTGTTGACAAGGAACAGGTTAGATAGGGTCCCCAACATCACAAATAGATAAAGTGTATGCATTGTATGTACTGTATACACAGCATAGCTGTATATACAGTTTCCTACAGCATCCAAATGTATTTTTTACCTTCCACCAAAGATTCCTTCAGCTTGCTCTTCAATATTTTCAAAGTCAAAATTTCCTATAGTAAGAAATACATTAGAAGACCAAACAAACTGCAAAATCTATATGATATATATTTATTAAAATAATTATATCTAACCAGGAATTTGTGGTGGGATGTTATTACCACCATTTTGACTGACTGTGTTTTCATCTTGTTTGTTATTCTCGTCAAACTCCCTCTTGAAGATGCAAAGCAAGCAGGAAATACGGTAGTCCAGCCGCACGTTGAGAATGAACTATGGAATGAAAGACTTGGAATAAACAATTGTATAGATACAATTTAACTGATTTTATAAACTATACATTACCTGTAGGATTTCGATAACCTTAAGCTTTGTGTCCATGACCATGATATCCTCTCTCTCCGGCTCGTGCTGTTTTTTGGGCACGTCTCCGTCAGGTTGATGTGTCGGTGAAGTGGGCAGTAAACCGCCTCCACGCAGCACCACTTGTGTCATCAGCTCTCCCACTCCATGAATGGATTTCATCACATTGCTACCTACAAACATGCAGCCCCACTTTTCCTTCAGATTGCCATTACAAACAAATAGATTATCATTTAGCCTCGAAGATAAGGTACCTTTGTTCTCTTCACCCTTTTCTATCTTGTTGATGGGATATATCGTGTTGACATGCACACAGTCTAAAATATTCAGCAATATTTTGGTCAATCGAAGCAAGTCATTGAAGTTGTAAAAACCAAAGTAGATTAGGTTTCTCGCAAGGTTTACTACCTAAAAGGACAAAAAATAAATACATCTTAGGCTTTGAATCGCGAGGGTTTCACCAATGAGAACCCATACCTCAAAGGTAAGCTTGTTTTTTTCCTTGTCAGAGAAGGGGAGGTTTTGTGACACCACCTCTCGGAGGTAATTCTCCACAAAATCCATTGTGAGGGAGAATCGTTCCTTGATCTCATCTCTCGAGGTCCCATCATTGTCATAACTGGTTAAAAAAATACATCATTGAGTCAACATTTATTCAAGAGTACCGGTGAAATAAAATGTTAGGAAAACAATTTATGACATAAACCTACTCATTAATGGCAATCTCAGAGGGAATCTCAGACCAGAGTCGAGCATATTTAACAGGGGTGACTTGTTCCTGTGGGTCTCTGTCCACGTGCATGTGCAGCATCAGGCGGCAGAAAGAGGCGCGCAGGTCGAACGGTAAGTCCTCGTCAGACATGGAGCGAAGAATCAAGTCCACATCCAGCTGACCGGATATCTTATTGATGGCAAGGTATTGGCGATCCAAACACATTCTGGCAAACAAATTCAGTTGGCACCTGGAAAAAACAAAAATATTATGTATCAATGCTTCATAGATCAGGATTATTCTTCTAATACAGTATTCTACTCACCTATAGTAGCTGACCACCTCCTGGTCCTCTTTCTGGCCCTCCTTTGCATCCTGAGCCAGCTCACGGACGCTCTTACTCCTGATCTCTTTACAGTTGTCCTTCCAGAAGAGCCACACTTCTTCCTCATCCTCGGCCTCCATTGGAGTCTCTCCATTTGGTGAGATCTCAATCTCAAACCTCGACAGCACCAGTCTGGATAATAAACAAAGATGACTGTCTGCACAGAGATGATTACAAAGTATAGTAACAGTAGATCAGAGGCCAAAACAATGGCCTTTACAAAACATTCAGCCAATTGTTTATTACTCTAAAAGGTTGAAAGCTTCTTTTTTTAAATGTTATTGACTGGCACATCAGAGAAAATAAGCAAAAATAAGTGTAAGAGGGAAAGATGTATTAATAATCAAAGTAACCAACTTAGTTTCAATGAGGATGTCAGCGTTGCTTTGGTCCAGCACGGCGTTGCAGATGAGCTCTTGTGTTACAGGGATGGATTTGTTCATTGACACACACAGATCGGACAGGTAGTCCAGAAACCTGGTCACAAATCAAAATCACAGTTTTATGGAGACTGAAAGATGAGATACAAAATCAATGCAGAGTTGTGAAAGTCAATTTCTTTCCTTATTTCACTGTCTCACCTTGGTTCTTGGTTCTTTCTAACAAGTGTCACAAATGTGTCAATCTCAGCTGCAGTGATGTGTTTCTCAAGTAGTTTTCGGTTGTTATGCAATAAAGCAGTTATTGTGTCTTCTGCAAGCACATCATATCCAATTTGTTTTTGCATGAAGCGGAATTGTTTAGCAATATACTCCTGCAAACAAAACAGATATTTTGAGATGGCAAGTACATCATTGTTATTAACAGCCAAGAAGAAGTTGTTCTGCCCTCACCTGATTTTTTCTATAATCCTGTTGGGAATGTCGTAAGACTCTATAGCACAGTCTGCAAATATGCCTGAAGGGAGCATGGCGCTGATCTCCCAGCTCCTCCAGCCGTAGCATTGGTCCATCGCCGCTGTCTGTGAAAGGCGCTTGCAGAAGTTTGAAAATCTGCCACAAAAATATATCAGTTCATATATATTTTAAAGCAAACATTAAAACTAAATCAAAGGTAAATGTGCCAGACCTGCTTTAGAATATTTTGCTCTCGCATCAGTTTTTGCCGTTCCCTGTTTGGTTTGTTAACCATAATCTCCAAAACATCCTGCCCACTATTAGGAATGTCCACCACGAAAAAAACTAAATCTTCCAACAGTTTTGTAACAAATCTATAAAAAGAAAATCAACATCAAAACAGCAACATGAATACGTTTTATTCCTTTTGAAAATCTGTCACACCTTCTTTCATTTTGTGTAATTGTCCCCTTTTCAAGTTTTCCAGCAATAGATCCAAGAACTTTACTCGCATCGTTGGCAAAATCTAAATCTCGTACTTCTGCTGGGGGCACTGGCACAATGGCAAAAGCTTCTTTATCTTCTTTGACTCCAGATGTTCCTATCTTTAAAAACACATGTTTGTTTTATCTAATAGAAGTTCAAAACTCCCAAAAGTGTGCCATCTGCCAGCATCAGTTACTCACCCGTAACATAACAGGTTTCTCTTCCTCTTTATCAATGGGATTGTTTGTACTGTGAACCCATGTGTTTGTGCAGAGGTGTCTTAGCCTCACGTAGGAACTCCTAGAAATAAAACATGGTTAAGCATATTCTAGTGATTTGTTGTTTTTCAGCAAATATAGACTGAGAAACAATAATCAGCAGTTTGAAATATTTAACTGCAAACACAACATTTGCATAAAGCACCTGCCAGCCCATAATCAGGTCCAAAAATAGGAGACAGGGTTATTTCAAGGAAAGGTGTTTTTTTTTCTAGTTCAATTAAGTTTTATATGTAACAATTATAACAAAGAAATTGCAATGATATGTCCATAAACGTCCTGTATGACCACAGACAAGAAACTCATTGAAAGTTGGCATTCTACAATTTCGTTTAGGTCAGGCTAACTCCAAACTAAAGTCCCCCATTTCTGCTGGTGCCACTCGTTAATTACTTCTCTCAGCTTATTCTACTTCAAACGCTCAAAACAATTCTCCTCTGACTGGCCCAACAGCTGCAAACAGAATGGTTGCTAATGCTAACTGATGGATTCACTCACTCACCGCCCCACCTCCGAAGCACCAATCTCTAGAACAGACACCAGATGATACAACTGATATTCTTGAACATATATTAATGTTGTGACTATCACCCATCCATCTGAATTTATTTTCTTTAACTTTCATTATTGTCCTGGACCCGTTTGTGTTTGCACGTGCTATGTTTTTTGTGGAAAAAAATCAACAACAAAAAACATTTTAAAAAACCATTAGCACAGTATTATCATTTCCTTGATCATTTCACAGGATACAATGTGTGTTCTGTTTGCGTGTTCAGGGCCTAGTGTGTGTGTGTGTGTGTATGTATGTCTGTCAGTAAAAAAATAATCATTAAAATTCTATAATCCAAAATTGCCACCACCCATCGAAGTCGTAATATAATAATAATAATAATAATGCATCGGTTTTATATAGCGCTTTTCTGGACACTCAAAGACGCTTCACATGTGCCATTATTCATTCACTCCATACACGGTGGTGATAAACTACTACTGTAGCCACAGCTGCCCTGGGGCACACTGACAGAAGCGAGGCAACCAGTATGTGCCATCGGCCCCTCCGACCACCACCAACCATTCATACACACACCAGACTCATTCTAGGCAATGGGGGTGAAGTGTCTTGCCTAAGGACACAACGGCAGTTTGGCACTTTACAGCCGCAGCCGCCCCACTGTGGCTGGTGTTCCCAGAGGTTAAGTGTCTTGCCAAGGACACAACAACAGTAGTCAGTGGTAGTCGATGGTGAAAGTCCTGAGCGGGGCTTGAACCCACGACCTTCTGGCTCAAAGGCCAACGCTCTACCAACTGAGCTACTAGAGAAGTTATATAATATGCAAATTAGATGTGTGCATTTAATTCCTACATAAACTGTGTGCTTTGTGCCATCCTAATAACTTCTCTAATGTACATGAGGCCTCTATCCCTTATCACATTTAAGTTAAGAAATTAAGACGTCAAAATTGAGCCTTTTAGGAAAAAACCTCTGGCGCCTAAAGGGTTAAAGGCCAAAGCCCAGTGAGTACGTCAAATGTATTCATTAGTTATATGAATGACATCACTGTGGGTTATCTCCTAACCACAACAACATCATTTTGAGATACAGTAATTCCCCTGCCTATGCCGTTAACTGTGGCCTTTTTCAGCCATTTTATAGAGGAAACTCTTGAAGCCGTGCAGGGACTTTCCTTTTTCACCATTTCTACCAAACCAACATTCATTAATAAACATTTTAGCCTAAAACTGAAACAAGTTAACAAACAGGCATATTGTATTCTAACGTTGAACCAAACAGTGAAGTTTTGTAAATGTTTGCAGATTACCTTGGTACCATCGAGTCGCCTCCTCTCAGTGTCGTGGGGTCGAGCTCAAAGATGGATGCAATATCCATCCCATCTGGAACCGGGATGAGTGTGTACATGATCTTTTCTTGTGGAGCTCGAAGACGTGCTCTCAGGGCTTCATTATCTGCATCCAACTACAATAATCAAAGCAAGTGAAGGTGTGCTGAATAAATGTATTAGAAACATACATGATGGTAGAATGAGAAATATACATAATAGTAAAAGAGAAACAATCAAGCTGAAAATATTTATGACTCCTGATGTCATGTGGAGAAAAAAGTAGATTCTTAATCAGCTGTGCTCCTGTAATAAACATGTGACCAAACAGCAGCCTTTAGGTGGAGATTTTATCTGCTGCACTGCCCCCTAGTGGCTCAAAATTGAACATATTGACTCTCAAACTAGGAACACAGAAAGTAGTGAAATTTGTCTGTTCTGCCCATCTGATGAGAGTAATTATGAATCTTGAAATAAAATGTGAAGCTTCATTCAATTTATTAAAACCCTAAATTTCAATAAACTTTATAAAGGCTCAAAAAATGTGAAATTTACCTGAAAGTTAAAAGGTGTAAAGTCTGCCACCTGAAAAGAAAGGCAGTGGTCAAAGCATCTCTCTGTGCATTCATGGTTCAGAGATGTTGTTGCACAAAGAGCACTAGAAGCAGATGCATGATGATTTATTATAAATATCATGCAATGTGCACATTATTTACTGCATTCTTTTCAAACTGTCCATATTCATTTTATACATGGCCCTTTATAAGTGAAGGTACCGGTTTGAGGAATGATTGTGCTGTAATAATTATGATGCTATGGTTAATCTGTTACATATACGCCAACAAACTTCTCCATCTGAAAACAATGAATACTTATCTATATTCCTCCACTCCCTCTTTTAAAGATAAAATAGATAATATGGCACTTGTGTTGAGACCAATAAGAATACTACAAAAAAATAAGTGCTTTATCCTACATCTCTACAGATGACTTGGAGAGAATAGAGCAATAACTTACAGCAGAGCGCTGCTCCACATTCTCCTCCTCAAAGTCCTGATTAACCTGAAGGAAGAGGTAAAGTAAAGGATTGTACACATGGATTCTCCAAAGCCAAGAGCTGTCCATACCTCACCAACTTCTGCAGCCAAGTAGCACCCTGTGGCCAAGTGCTTAAACCTAAACAGACTGTTCCAATAACCTGCTCCTCCTCTGCAGGGATCATGGTGGACCACCTGAGAACAAAATGCTTAAGGATAGACAAACAACTACAGCGGCCTGAAAAAGTATCTGAAGCATTTGGAATTTCACATTTCTGCTCAAAATCCCCATATGTGATCTAATCTCTTCAAAATCATAGATAAAAAACATGTCTGCTTAACTTACATATAATATTTACAACATATCTGTTTAATTTGTGGCTTGCCTCTATTTCCCAGAGTGCTTTGCTGCTAGTGGCAGATGTCGCAGACTGACGCCCAGTTGTCCTCAGAAATACATGTTGACTTTTCTTGTAGTCGTCACAGGTCAGAAACTTCTCCTGTTCTGCGTGAAACAACCGGACAACATCCCCCTGTCGTCACATCCACTTTAGACACAGACTTTTTTGAACAAAGGGACACAACTCTGACATTACCCCTTTTAGGATCGTTTCCTTGTTGTCGCTCCACTTCATGAAGAGAACAACTTTCCAACTCGTATTACAATTTACAGAGTTAACCTAGAAAGCAGAAAAAAGTCAAACTTGTCTTATCATGTACCAGAAAAAATAGGTGGTGGTCTTGTACCTCATTACATCCAGGGTTATCCACAAGCTGATGGCTGCTGGCATGAAGAGGCTGTCCCGCATTGACAGGATTTAGGACTACTTTATCCCCGATCACCACCTAAAAGACACATTTAGAAAAGTTAAAGCTGAGGTACCTAACTTTTATACTTCCATAAATAATACTAAATAATACATTGCGTTTTCACAAAAGAGTGTTGTAAAAGTACAATTTTTCTGAACAAATCAAACCATAATGCATATGCATACGGAAGGCTGAGGGAGGGGGATTTTCTTTATCAATTAGCCCTCAGCCCACAGCTCTGTGCAAAACTTTTAGGTATCCCAGATTTAAACAAAATCCATACTGTAAACGAGCAAGAACTTATTCTGCTCTTGACTTTTTTATGAAGACAATCTGCCCCAGGGCCTTTTGTTTGTGTCATTGTAAATGACACACATTTTGCAGCAGCAAAATACCAACACTAGAGGGAGCTATCGGCCAAAGTGACAGAGCCGCAAGTTATTTACCAAATAACTTTTTTCTTCACACGCAATTGATCAAAATCTGTTTCTGATAGTAGTTACATTTCCTAAACGGTAACTTCTAAGTTATTAACACATTTCCAAATGATACATTTGAACTTTTTATGGAGTAAAAGAATTACATTGGAGACATTAGCGCAATGTGACTTCAAAGTGGCATAAAGTGTTCAGAATATTGAGAATTCTACAACTGAAACATAAGAATTGAGTTAAAAACAACTTAAAGTTGCGAGTGAAATAATGTTTAAATGAACCCAGAGTTGAACCCACGCTGTCTCCCAGAGAGCGCAGCTTGTAGAAGGGCTGGATATAGAACCAGGAGCCCTCGTTTCCTGCAGAGTCTAGAGTAACCCTCATGGCGTTCTTCTCCAAAAGTGCAGGCAGCCGTTTGTTCACTGTCAGGTATTTATTGCTTTTCAAATGTAATAACTGTTGACAGAAAATCAAACATTTTATAACACATCAGTAAATATCTTAACAGACAATGCTTATAAGTCGAACCTTTTAATCCTAAACATGCCCAGTTGTTACTGAAGAACTATAACAAAACCGGATTTCATAACTAGCTTGAAGTGAGAAGAGCTCGAGTACAGCAAAGACTAATCCAATAAATTATGCCTAAGGCCTCAGATAATCTGATTTTGGTGAATGCTGTTCTATCTTAATTTACCTGAATGACATTTCCATACTGGATGACTGTTCCCAGCAGCTTTCGATTCTCAGACTCATTCTGTTTCTTTTCCAGGTCTGCAGCATGCTGCAACACAAAGCCACAGCTGTATCGTGAAGAATGATCCTTTGAAACTTTGGAGGTGGTTAATTTTAGTTCATAACGTTCTATTACAGTAGATTGACCAAGTCTATTTTGACATTATTTATTTACTTTTTTTATTATTATTATTTTTTTCTTGTTGTAAAAAGTATATGTAATCTCTGTAACCATGTGACCTGAGATCTGGTGTACATATTGGCCGAAGAAAAAATGAACGAACTAACTAACATTGAATTGATAATGTACAGAAAAACCCAGAGGAATAATTACATGGAGTTTGTTGAGGAGGACCGTGTCTGTTGTGCTGTTGCCTCCAGGTTTAGCAGCTTTCCAGAACTGTTTCTGTGCAGAGTATCTGTTCATGGGACACAGCTTGAAAAGGCAATCTGCGGAATGTGAGAGGAGAATAGCATAAGGAGAAGATATATCACAAATAAAGCATCCTGCCAAGACGCTTACAGCCAGTGGAATTAATGCAGTATTTAAGGTCAATCAATAACTCATCTTATAAACCTGCCTTTAAAGTCACAATTTATGCTAGAAATCAGTATCCGTTGAACCAAAAGCTTCTCTTCACCGACTTAAGTGTCAGTTTTAAACAAGGTCATGGATCTAATTTGTGACAGTAGGTTATTTCAAATCACGGTCAGTTAGGTCACTTTCAAGTACTTGGCTCAAAATAGTGCATTGGGAAATTCATTGTGCCCAGAGGCCCAATGAGGCCATTTGGACAAAGAACAACAAATATTACTAAAGGCTCCTTTGCAATATGTTATAATATTTTCAAAAACGCTTCCACAGAAATTAAAAGTTGGGACAATCAACTCTTCTCGATTGACCTTGTGTTGTGTTTTTCAGTCACAGCCCAATAATTCAGACCCTTTTCAGAGGCTGATCAGTGATCACTTTATTTAGAGCAGTGAGTAAAAATAACCAAGTGAAGCGTATAAAAAGAAACACGGCCAACGTATGTGCTCCTGTGGGCAAAGGGAAGAGCAGAAAGAGAGAAATGGGGCTATGGGAGAGTTGTGTGACAGACTAACCAGGTTATACCAGTAATACTCTATACGGAGGGGGGAGATAAAGGTTTTATATACAGTATCAGGCAAAAGAACTAGAACTGAACATTTTGTCATGTTGACGACCAGACACCAACATTTTCAAGTCTTTCCACAGATTATCCATTAGATAGATATTGACTGGATTATTTGAACACACTTTAGTTTATTAAGAGTGTATATTATTGCAAGCTTTTCAAATAAATGAATGATTTTTGAATAAAGCATTACATTGTGCAAATGCTTAGGATCATGTTTAAGGTAAATCTCTGCCTCAAATGTTACACAATTCTCCTTCCATCTTCCAATCCTTATTTACAATCTTCCATGTCCCTCCTGAAAACTCCATAGCATGAAGTTGCCACCGCCATATTTGATATTGGAGATTTTAGCTGGATTTAAATGGAAAGATTGCAAATATCAACACCTCAATCAAATTGAAAATCACCGATCACAAGGCAGCAAAAATACAAAGGGTTGAAGAGGAGTTACACTGAAGTTATATTCACTCTTCATAATGAAAAACCTCAGCCCTACTGGTAATGCTGCAAAGTGAAATGAGCAGTATTAGTTATTGGCCATACATAAAGTTTTGAATTTGTTTTATTTGACCACAACATCTTCCTCCACAAGTTTGTCCTTTGTATGACTTCAGGGAAACTGCAGAGCTAACAAGATTTCATATCCTTTCTTTCAACTACGGCGGTCTTCTTGCCACTTGTTCAGAAAGATTGACGGATTAGAGAGAGAAAAAAGGTTTTCATCCCATCTCAGCTTTACACGTTTCTTTCCTCCTCCAGACAACCTAGGGCACAAGTCTGAATTTCTGATCAGTGCTCTCCTTGTTAGTTCAGGGGTGCTCACACCATCAACTTTTCCATCTCCAGCCAGCCGTGGAACTTGAGGTAAAGCCGAAAAGAGATCGGATGAAGCAAAAAACTGTATATTAATCTAATGTGAATGTAAACTTTATACCCGTGGGAACTTTGTCCTCTGCATTTGACCCATCCTGCAATGCCAGTAGGGCCTCAGTCAGGAGCAGTGGTTGTTGAAGTACATCACCCGCAAAGAAAATATTTGAATTGTCTAATACAGACTACTCTCTGTGTTCAAGTCAGTCAGATGGTTTTTACAGTGTCAATGACTATGATGCACACTCACAGTGCGAATAACTGTAGCTTCAACATTTCAGCTGTGACATGGAGATAGTTGTGATTACAGAGGGACGTCCGGTAATTACTGATTGACAGATATGTCTTCCCCAACGCTGCTGTACCTTACACAGTGCACAATTCTTTTGAATACACTTTGATGAATAGCGGTTTGAGTGTACACCTTCCTTGTTTTTTATGCTGGCACAAGGAAAAACACATGTATAAAGCAGAATGCCATAAGGCAGAAAGTGATGCAACCTACCCACCCGGCCTTTGCAATTAACCCGTTAATTGTGATCAATGTGAGCACCCATGGTTTAGAAAGACAGGCTTGTCGTGGAAAGTTTGTTTTCCAAAGTTTTGTGTGTATCTTCCATGCGTTCCTTGGACTTTGTGATACAATTTAGTGACAAATACACTCTGAACATACAGTACATACAACTGTAATATACAGAGAGTAGATTACAAACTTGTGCATTGTATTAGTTGTAATAGCACTTTCTCCAGACAAGGCCTTTCTGTGTGAACTTTGCATGTTCGCCCCATGTCTGTAAGTTTCCTTCAGGTGCTCCAGTTTCCCTTACACTAAATATATGTTCAATGGAACTGGCATGCACCTCCTGTGTCGTGGCCTCACCTCCATAACTGTGTTGGAATAAGAGGAAAACAATATAACTCAGTGATTCCCAAAGTGGGGGGCGCGCCCGATAGGGAGGACGCAGAGCCATTGCAGGGGGAGGCGAGGGACAAAAGATTGCAACCCAGATTTGACAAGATCTGCAGCATGAAGCAGGACTACATCAGTCACTGAAAAGATGTGAGGATTAGAAGGTGCCATTTTTGCACAATAAACCTTTAGGTTTTTGTTCTTCTCCTCATGTTTTATAACCCATTTTTGCAGAGGCGCAATAAAAATAAAAATAAAATAAAAAAATCATACTGATTAAGTGTTGAATATATTTTAAAAAACTGTTACACTGAACATAACACAGTTAAGGTGCTTGAATACGGTTTAACTTATTACAATCTGCAGTTTATGGCAGCTCACTTTTATTAAAAAAAAAAAAAATTAAAGGTTGAGGTTTAACACATTACTATCTGCAGTTAGAGCTGAGGGTTATATTAATAACAATGTTAGGTTAGGTCTCCTTCACTCACTGTGTGAGGGAGAGGTTCCGCAGGTCTTTCCTTCAATCTGTGCACAATGCGCCATGTGTTCAATTCTGACAGACGCTTTTTAAATAGCTTAAGTGGGATATAATTACTCTGTTCATCTACAGGGACCTGAGGATTTAGCTCAGGCTGCTTTCGCAAAAAAGGTCAAACAGCCTAAAACAACAATTGTCTATCACTAGAAATTAAACGACAATGTTTTACATGATTCTTTGCGTTTTCTAACTTAAAGATTTATGAAGCAGAAGAGTGTGTCCTCTGAGCTGAGAGTTGTCGGTTCATCTCCTGCTCCCGACGTAAAAATCATTGAATATATGAATGTATGTATGTAATGTATTTGAATGGGTGAAGAGTTCCTTTCATGATACTAAGTTCTTTGAACATAAATTTATGCTATATAAATATGAGCATTTACCATCTAACTTTGTGGGTCACATAAGTCTGTGCTTAATGTTTTTAAGGTTAAGAATTACATCACATTATAGAAATAACAATACCTTCATATCAGTGCAAAAATCATTAAAGGTTCATATAATAATCTGTTATAAGTTATTAGAAGTTAATAAAACAGTGCAGTTTATGCGGTTTGTGTCTCATACATATCACGTAGCTTCAACAAAACCACATGACCAGCTTTCACCATCAGGGTATTGTCAAATTGGTTATATTACTTTCAATTTGAGCAGAATTATAATTACTTAAGCTTTAAGACGGAATCAAGTGGACTAAAAGCTAAATCTTAGAGAATACAGTACCTTATGCATTTGACAACCCTCAGATTCAAGGTGGAAAACAAAGAAACCAAGCACGATCAAAACCAGCAGCAATTAAGTATAAATAGCACAACACTTAATGGTTAGTGTGGCATTTGCTCTGCTGCAAATTGAACAACACCAAACTATTGTATCCTCGAGTTTTTAAAATTATTTTTTAAAGAAAATAACCCAATCCAAAACTTAAAGAAGCAAATTTTCAGATAAACATTGCGATTATGTTTTGATTTGTTAGTTCTGTTAAGTGTCAGAAACTTAGTTAGCCTTTATCATTAAATGACAAGCAAATTCTTAACTTGTTTATAATAGTATCATCTAAATATATAATGCACTCAAAATAAGAGAAACACAAGGTGTTATTCACATGTTTTGCCATTTTTTTTCTATTTTATTCTATTTTATTATTTCCTTCATGAAACACCAAAGAGTTAGAAAACAATGTATAGTTTGGAACGTATAGAAAAAGTCTTCACAAAGTAAAAATATTAAGTAACCTAAATCTTGAGGGACATTTATCTGTAGAGCAGACAATCTCTGAAGTAGGATCACAGATTGGGCTCCGTTCAGTCACCAATGAGAGACAGATAAATATTGTCAAACTCTCAAACATGAAATGGGTCCATAGGGTCCAGATTGGGGACCAAAGGTTTGCAGCATTGGGTCATATTTGTTTCACCAAACCAACATCAATTGAATCAGACTCTTCGAGATCTCGAAAAGTGGTGCCTTGGCCTCTCTTGGTGAGGAGGGTCGTGTTCAAAAGTTGGGGAAGGATGGAGTGACATATGGATGGATAATTATGGACAAATTAAAGTGAGCTGAGGAGTCCTAGACGCCTCTCTGGGGAGTTATGTCCCATCAGGGACATCAGGGGAAGACTCAACAGAAACTGGTCTGAGAACACCTCAGGTTCAATCTGATGAACTGCGTGGACAGAGGTTTGAGCAATATCTACAGGTTTCATAATGAGGGCATTACCAATTAAACTAATATACAATAAAAGCCTATTTTGTCAACCTCACACCATATGTTGTCCATCCATTATGTGATCCAGTTGAATGAACAAACTGTTCCTTTCTCGATTACTGATCAAACAAGATGCCAGGTTTGTTTTGTTTGACACTACTGCGCTATGATTAGCTCATTGTACACCAATGTTACTTTTTAATTCACCAAACTCTGCACCATTGATGGCTAATGTGTTACCTGGATGACTGGAGAATTTGAAAAATTGTACACATCAAGAGAATTAATCTTTCTGACATGTCCTGGCTAGAGATGATATGAATGTAGAACAAATGCTCCCTCGTTATCAAGTTGTAATGCATTGAATAATAAACTCATATCAATGAATGATTTTGAGAATTCTAAAAAGGCCAATAACATGCAAATGCCACTGCCATGAAACAAAAGTTTAGAAGAGGAGTTTTCCAACATGGGCAATAACAGTATAAGTTTGTAGCAATGCAAAAAGACACTTACCTCTGAATTTTTTGGGAGGGTTATTAAGGTCACCAGTGTCGGGTTGGACCACACAGCGGTCATCCACAAGTCTGAAATTATTTAAAAATAGTAAGTACATTTAGAGACAAAAATTATTCAAATTAAAACTATAGCTACATATACGAAAACATTACACGTTTAGCATTTGGAAAAGTTAAGAATCTTCAAACAGAAAAGCACTATATTGAGATTACTCACTCCCTCGTCGTGATAATGAGTCTAATTATCCTCTGTTGACACATTAGCCTGATAGCGCGATAAAAACACTTAACTGCACAACTGAACACTGGGCACTGCACTCAGACCACTTTAAAATAAAAACTAAATAATTTTGCGATATTAACTCACATTTACTAACAGAGAAACCAAATGCAGAATTTTGTGCGTGTCATGATGTATTGTAACTGAAACCTCCACATCGCATTCTCACATAATACAGAAAAAGACACGGACAATGATAACGATAACACACACACACCCAAACACTCTCTGTCCATACACCCATCTCCTATTGCATGGTACAGACTAAGTCACCCTCGCTGTGTGAAGGAGAGGTTCCGTAGGTCTTTCCTTCCTGCATGCTGTCAGACTGTACAACGAGAATGTGTAACAGGAACTGCTGAGTCTGCACAAGTGTCACTGATAATTCACTAGTAACTTTGTCACTAGTCACTTTACCTGTTATCAGTACTACTGCATTATTACATATCTGATAATTCTCCCATTCAAGTCACTTTACCTGTTGATATTATTTCTGATGTTTATTCTGCTCATATTCATATTCTCATATTCTCCGCTGCTAATGTATAATACAGACATCTGTAAATACTTCCAAACCAAGTGCAATTATAGCCCAGAGTTTATCTCATTTTACTTTATTCTTAATTGTATTGTCTATTATCCTAAATAATAGTCTTATTGCCTTTCTCTGCTGTAAAGTGCGCAACGATGACACTGAAATGTCTCCACTGTGAGACTAATAAAGGTTTATCTTATCTTATACTTAATTATGTTTCCTTTTTAAGCATATATAAAAGAATGCACTGATACGTCATATTTGGCCTGAAACACACCAGCCCCTTGTCTCACAATCACACAGAGCCCTAATCTGTATACCAACAACCCAGTAGCTAAATCCTGTGTGGCTGCAGGTTTACAGTGTAACCAAGCAGGAGCACACTCTTTCAGGGCCGAGTTGAGTAGCCCTGCTTTAAAATGTATATCCTGCACTGTGTATCGGCAAGCGCTCAAAATAAAGTACATGATTATACTAAATATACTCAAAAACAGTAGAATCGTCCTACACCCATCTACTAAATTGAATATTTATCAACCACGTCACAGACTTGCAGGATCTACTTTGTACGACACCGTATGTTGTGAGATACGTGCACATATCCTCAACTGTGACGTATTTGCGGTGAAACCCATTACACGCAGCTGCATCCATAAATGAAAGGGCTACCTCCTCCTTTTCTCGGCTGGACAGATGCTTGTCAAGGGGTCACTTTTAGCAGTGGCAGCCTCTGCATCACCTAATGCAATGAATAATGCTATTTATAACCGTGTCCTCTACTGCGTGATATAGAAGACTCAACAGCAGAAGCAGAGGGGAGACTAATCAGCAGAAAAAACCACACAAGATGAGAGATTTGACAAGCAAGCAGCGTCACAATCTTCCAAGATGTGCAGTTTGTTGCCATGGGAGGTGACGCACAACATCCTCACACTGTGAAAGAGCAAGGATTCTGCGAAAAAAGGACTTGCAAGTGGTAAACAGACTTGTGACACAGCAAGAGGAAGGACATTCCAGCTCGTAAACAGCAATACAAAGGACAACACATGTGCCCTTCGTAGTAAAAACACATGAAAAACACACAAAAACAAAACATTTTCAACAAACATGGAAGAGTTCTGATGTGCTCAGTTTAAACACAATGATCTACTTCTGGGATGTAATTAGAGAGGAGGGAAGATGCTGGCAAATGGGACAGAGGAGATGGGGTAATTTAAGCCAGATGAAAGACTAATATCTAGCTGTTAAAGCAACAGTATGCAACTTTATTGATGGTGGATAATCATCTGTAGAATTCTATAGAAATAGAATTAAAGCTATGGACATTGATCAGTGAAATGCCTGAAAATGAGAGACGTTTTTCAGCAGTCTAAAAAACAAGATAATATACTATGCTTCTGTCGGTAGGTTCATTTAGTTCATAAAAAGATGCATTTTGCAACTTTTCTGAGAAGTCCACTGATGGCGATGTTATGTCTACCTTTGCTTGGAACGTAACTCAGTATGACAGAAGAATGATATAAAAACAAGCAAAAACGGACTCCTGCTCCCTCCAGAATGCACTATAATTTTCACCAACCACAGTTAACATATTTAATCTTAAATGTAATCCTTTAACCCCAATTGTACATATATTCTCCCTGGTTGTGGTAGATGTAGATCACGTAATGGGTTTCATAGAAAGTAGTAACCATGTAGTAACCAACTGTTCAAATGCACATATATTTCCAACAAAATGCATTATTAAAATATACGTTTATTTGTAAAGTAAATCATGCATGTGAAGTAGTTGTGGTAAATCGCGTCAAATTTATCATCATTATTATTATTGTGTCTATTTGGAGTGCGTCATCTAGAACTCTCCTCTATTTCCTCTACATTTCAACAACTTTTTCTTCACTAACTGTGGATTTGTTGGAAATGTGTCATTTTTTTTTGAAAAAAACCTGTATTGGTTTAAATTGTCAAGTTCATTGGTCCATTGACAGACCTCATAATAATAATAATAATAATAATAATAAATCGGTTTTATATAGCGCTTTTCAAAAACTCAAAGACGCTTCACAAATAGGATACACACACGTTTAGACACACAAAACTAAAGATCTAAAAGCTAAAAACCAAGAGTCATATGCTTGGAGGAAGAGGTGAGTTTTAAGCTGTTTTTAGAAGGAGTTTAGTGAGTCCGAGTTTCTGAGACGAGGCATGTGTATTTACTGACATTGATAACTGATATTGTCATTTTGTAAATAAAAAAAATCATAAAAGTTGATACAATGTGTAAAAACAAGTAAACCTTTTAACATGGTCCACATGCATGGCTTTTCTTGCTAAACACAAAATGTTATCAACACATCACGTACCCTAAAGTGCTGATAAATCCAGCGGTGGAGCCTTCTGCATACAGGGAGCACACGTCCCCAATATGGAGGAAGCTTGACATTTTGTCCGACATTGTGTTGAGGGATTAGACTGAAAAAGAAGAATCAAATTATGAATATGACCGGTTGTCTATTTATTGATAACAGTCAATGAGAACAGTTGTCATCTAAAGTTATTATGTTTATTGGCTCTTTCAAAAGGATAAAAAAAAACATATACAGTTCATTTCATTCATTAGATATATTCTTGTTATGGAGATTAAAAGGTAAACAAGACAGATGAGGCTATGGAGCAAAAATTGAGCACTTTGTATATGAAACTGGACAGAACATTGAACACACTCAAATTGATAACAAATATGCAGCAGTGACTTCAATAGGTTATAAAGCAGTTGTGGTGATTATATATCTGTAGTATAATTGTAGTAGCCTAGACATGTTGGAAGTCATGCTGCTGAAAGATATGACAACAATTACAGATCTGCCAGAGGAGATCGTGAGACTACACTCCTTGCAAGCTCTACTGTAAAACAACAAAAATACAGCCTACGCGTGGGCAACTTCCTTAAAAGGGATGCTGAAACCCAAAAGAACAATGCAGCTGAAAAACTAGGCTCTTTTTACCTGGCACGAAGCAAAGAAGACGGCAAAGACGAGGGCGTTAAGTGGGTTGGAGAGGGATCATTCCCGCGGTCCGCAGGGTAAATCCATGTCGGTGAAACTCAGGTACAAGCGACGCGAGCCTTAGCGCTACAGCTGAACGAACCCAAGGTAACAATCCGCTTCTAACCTCCTCCACATGTCACTGAGGGAACGCCCCTTTCGTTACTATTTATATGGACCGCATAATACCGCAAGGCTTTCTGGGAAATGTAGTCCAGAAAAAATAGCATTTACAATCTGTGTATTTGGCTAATGAATTCAAAGTAACTGTAAAACGATATAATAAATCTTGACTTGTGATTTAGTCTGACGTGACTAAGCATAGATTGTCTATCATGGTCCTCATGGCAATAATAGACCATTTAGTTATTACTCAAAGGGCTCTAACTAATACTGTATACTTTTGTATATACTTTGAATCTTTACTAAAAAAGATTTGTTTCTATGCTATTTATTTAAAAAAATCTATAAAAATAGCATAACATATACAATTCACTTTTTTATTGCATCGGTTTTATATAGCGCTTTTTTGGGCACTCAAAGACGCTTTACATGTCATTATTCATTCCCTCCATACACGGTGGTGATAAACTACTACTGTAGCCACAGCTGCCCTGGGGCACACTGACAGAAGCGAGGCAACCAGTATGTGCCATCAGCCCCTCCGACCACCACCAACCATTGACACACACACCAGGCAATGGGGGTGAAGTGTCTTGCCTAAGGACACAAAGGCAGTTTGGCACTTTACAGCCACTGTGGCTGGTGTTCCCAGAGGTTAACGACAGCAGACAGTGGGAGTCGATGGAGAAAGTCACGACCCCGACATTAGCTCAGTTGGTAGTTGGTTCACTTATCTTGTGTTGTGTGCTCCTCATTCCTGCACGTCTGTAAATTTAGATAGAACACTGAAATTTTGTCATTGTCGGACCCCAATGTTGTAGTCTCAATAATCTAACCAAATCTGATTATGATAGTCTGAAAATCTTTTTTTTTTACAGGCTACTGTTTTAAAATGTACATGCTACACTGTAATAAATCTATACATTAGGAACAATAAACAAAAAAACACACACATAGGTACAAAAAAATACTAAGCGTAGCACAGAACTCCAGGTTCCGGTAGGGGGCTTTGTCTGCTTATATGGTCAAAAACACAATAATAAAAAGATAACTGATAACAACATTATGTAATAAATCTTTGTGAGGGCTGTTTAGTGGGTGAAAGATAATTCATCCCTCACAGCTCCTCCCCTGCTTTACTAAACAACTGCACTCAAAGGCCATTGATTAAAAGAATGTCACAAACAGCGGCTCACACACTGTTTGACAGGAAAAGCTCTTGCTGTTGGTGTCACTGTGTGAATCGGAAAAACAAATGTCATAGCTGTGTTTAATCGGATTTGTAAGTATAAAACGTATTTGTTGATTTATTGTCAACGCTTTAGGCAAAATATCTATTCTATCATCTTAATCTATTATTGATCCTATATGTGATCCCATAGGGTCTACGTGTACTGATGAAAGTGTCAAAAAAGAGAGTTATGGCACCAAAAAACTTGTACTTTCATAATTGCACTGAGCTCAATCGTTCCGATTAGTAGAGGATGATTGGGTTTTTCCGCTGCAGACCTTCAACACCAGATGAGGAAATGGAAGCGTCCATGTTCAGATAAGTGCTTGTTCTTTTTTCACAGTGCACTTGGGTTTTCCGAAGACATAATGACCTCAATTAGATTGTGTTTTGTAAATGCAGCCGCTCATTGTGTTTTCCAGTGTGGCATGATCCATTTCCTCTCCATAAAACCAAAGTTTAGCATTGGAAATGCCTGGGAACAAAACATTTGCAAATTGCGAATGGATTCATGTACTAGAAGTAATTATTCCCTTGGGGAGAGCAATGTACCAATACCAACCTAACCTTTTTTTGTGTGCTCAAATGGGGATTTTACATCACAAAACCAAGTGTGTGTCACCAACCAAGTGTGTCTCACCAACTCTGCATTATATAGGTCAAGTTATGGCTCCATAATCAGAATCAGAATCAGAATCATTTTTATTGCCACGTAAGTAACAAACAAAAGTTACCACTTGGAAATTGTTTTGGCAGAGAGCGTTCCACTTTGCGTGCCATTTACGAACTGTAACTGTAAGGCAAATGTATATTGGGTAAAGGAAGTGAATTTACTGATTTTTAATATTATGCTTTAGAATATAAACTATACCCTTGTTATCTACATATAAACATGTCTTCTGATTAGAGCTGTACTCAACATGGGAGCACTCAAAGTTATTTTCACCTTCAGATCAATATCTGTGTTTTAGCTCGTTCCACCGCTAGTAATGAGACAACCAGGTGACAAGATCCGTTGTAGTTGCCCCGATGGCCCGAGGAAAATTCACCGCTTTCTGCATCACTGTGCAAACATGGTGACAATAAAAGCACACAGAGAGACACTGTATCCTCGTGCTTTTCATAGCAGTGCAGATATTCTGTCACAGTCAATGATTATTGGCTAAAATTACACTGGGCTAACCTGTCTGTGGATAAAAGTGCTGCTTGACTTGACGTAGCACTTTAGTTTAAGGATATCATCTTCACTAAAAATATGAACAATTATTCCACTTTAATGGCCTGCATATTCCCAGAAGGGGGCAGCTGATTAGACCAGCACTTATCATAATTAGGTCTTGCCATTTTGTGGTATATAATCATCAAGCAGGTTAGAAGAAAGTTGTTCAATCTAATTTCTGCCGTGCAACTTTTTATGATCAGAGGAAATTGAACTGAATAAATGGGCACCTGCGAGGAGCGAAACAGACAGCGAAGGATAATTTCCAGTTTACAGGATAATCAATGACACACTGTACACAGGTGTTTGGCCCCTGAGGTGGAGCTCCCTTCAGAAATGTTACTTTCAGTAATCCAATAGTATGAAACATACCCAATGTTGGTTGGCAGAGTCCAGGACATGTTGTATAAGCTGCTTTAACCTCCTTTAATCCAATAGGCTCAGTCGAGAGTGTGGGGGCTCGGCTTCACTTTCACGACCTTCATTGCCTATCCTGCCAATACTAAAAGTATGCATAACAATAGGCCTGAAATTAATGATTATATTGATCATTGTTTAGTTGGCGAATTAGTTAATTAGTTAATCGATTTATTTTTTGGATCTCAAAGAGCCTAACTATGGGGTAGGGATTTTTAAGAGATTCACCACAAAGCTAAATTGATGCAACTTGAGAACATCTTCCATAGATGTGAATGTGTCATTGTGACCAACCAATATTGGATTCATAAATTTTTTCGTTTTTCAAGTCAATTTTCTTTAGAGTGAAACAATTTCCAGCAACTTCCTTGAACGTATTGTCTGAAATAGTGTTTTACCCGTACTTTTTTCTTGAATGCTCAGACACAAATGACAAATTGGCATCTTTCTGTTCTTTCCAGGCAAGCTCAATAAGAGATTATGGTAAACCAGATGTGGAGTGAATAATACAAAGTACCTCAGAGTGTCAATAAAACAGATGATGATGATCTATCCCTTTAAATCGTAACATAGACATAATTTAATATTACTGTATTTTCAGTTATGTCCTGAGAAATAAAACCTACGCTTCACTTCCAGTAGATACTTCAGTAACAAAATATGGAATAGAATAAAACAAACTACATGCAAGCCAAAGACGTAGTCCTCAGCAGGCCGTGGCTGTGCCACTAACATTCACATGGTGTGCATCCTCAACAAAATGTGTTTTCATTTTTTTTATATCATGTCTATATTTCAACCTGAAGGTGACTGTCACGGACGATTCTGACCAAGCACTCAAAGCTGTCCGGAGCAGCAGACAGAAGTGAAGAAAGTAGAAGACTATCCCTGAACACAAGTGTGTCATAAGCCACTGTGCAGACTGTTGGCGGCATCATGTTGAGAGGATCATGCTCAATCGTGTTGTGTGCAAAGAGGCGGGGCTTTGATATAGAAGTTTGCCTCATGTGATTAACCGGAGGTTGCTAGGTGACCATTCAGAATCTCTGAACCAATCACAGCAGTCCTCCTGTACACACACCCGGTCACCATGGCGATTTCAGGGCCATCTACACACAGGAAGATGTGGAATAAATAGAATACGACATGGACAGTATCAAACACATTTGTACTTCCTTAATAGGCTTTTCTTCCTGTACCACATTACTTTACCGTTATGTTACAGTCACAGCTTGTTAGTTATAATCATAATCACTACTGACTGTGCAGCTATATGCTATAGCTATACTAGTGTGAGATTAAACCGGCCAGTGTTTGTCGCAGCAGTTACCACATGTTTTCACCACAAACTAAATAAAGGATGTCACTTTCTGGTCTTGTCTTCTATAAATCCTTGTGTCAGAAGAGAGGAGTTTGGTTGAAGGAGAGAAAGAAAAAAAAAAAGCAAGTACAATAAAAACTGAAAGTGGCCGTCACAATAGTTAATGTTATAAAGTCCATTTTGATACAAGTAAAAATGATTATTTTTAATTTCTTTTCAGACAATAAACTGTCATTTATAACCCAAAATAAGAACACTTTTTATGAGGTCACATGGTACAAGTTCTTTTATAATGTGGTTTTATTATAATAAATTGCTCAAGAAATGTGAAAGTTTATCTTAATATAATGTTGTGTGCGTCCTCTTTAATTTAGTGTATTTACTCAAATTAGTTTTCTAGTTAGGATAGTAGTTTTAATATGTTGGTGGCCACAGACCACAGCCCTGCAGAAAGCAGGCCGTCTTCCCAAAAGAGAAAGTGGGTCGCTAAAAAGTGTTGGAACTGGTTGTGGCTGTAGCAGCAGTTGTGGTATTAAATTTGAAAACATAATCTCCATTACCACAGGTGGGCAATTGTTTTCTCCTGGAACACTGATAGTTTGAGAAGGAGAGAGAATCCTGAAAATATCCATTGTTAACTTTGTGTAAAGTGAGTTAGCTGATTTTTTCCATTTTCTTTTAACTTTTTACTATGAGACACATTGTGAAAATGTTTAACTTAATCAAACATGGATCATATGTTTTAGTGGTTTTTATATTTAAATGCTTTCTTCGATTGAACCAAAGCTAAAGAAGTATTGTTGATAGATTACATGCCATTGTAGCGCTCAAAAAGTTGCAAACTTTCTGGATAGTTATTTAAATAGGAAGAGCCAGTACAAAGTTTATGGGAAGGAAAAGGTCAAAGAACTCTATACAGCGGGGAGGGATGCACCGTGCATCGTCATATTCAGGTCAGACCATGGATCTATTGGGCCAGACCCAGTTTTGGACGGTTTCCATTTCAAACGTTGCAAAACACATTTGCTGTGTGTGTGTGTGTTTTTTTACAAGCTATATCAATTATAAATCTAATTAAAACCTTAATACCAAATGAATATGCAAGGTTTTCCTTTTTGTTTGTTGAAACATAACCATATACTGTATACAAAAGATGAGTTATAATTTATTAAGTAACTTCTCCTGTGGACTCACCTCCTGCAGGAGGACCAGTGAGGGGCTGGTGCTATGCGACTTCCCCCGACCCAGAAATGGATTAAGGGTTAAAAAATGGATGGATGGAACTTAACCTAGGTTGGGCATTCAAACTGGTTTACTTAAAGGCCTATACATGATCAATTTTGGCCAGAAATTGATTAAAGGGGCTAGTATAATTATTCTGACAGCTGATCAGTTGCTGCCTCCATGTTTCCTGTCCCTCTTCAGTCTCTCCAGGCTGGGACAGCATGGTCTCCATTCTAATTAACCCAGATCTGGATATAAATAATCTGAAAGCAGGTCTAGACTAGAAGCAGGGCAGATTTCAGAATGGTCCCGTAAAGTAGGACATCACAATCCCCTGTTTGACAGTTCTATATAAAAACAGCCCTTGACCTGATTTAATTGGTCTCATGTCTCCAGTGGTTTCATCTTTATCCATCAAGAAACTCAATACAATTAGAGATAAAACCTAAATACAACAAACAAATGTAAGCATCAGCAATGATCATTTCAGGTCATAAACTGTTTTAATGTAAATATTACTTTACCAGCGATAGATACAAATCTCAAATGTCAAAACAGCAACATATGAGAAACAAAAATGAACACAACTAACTCTTTGAAAATGTAAAAATTGTAACATTGTAGTGAGTCATGTAGTAAAACTGTTATTTTATTCTAGATAGAGGCACATACAGTTTGAGATAATGAAAATCAGGCACATTTAAAAAGTAGAACATTTTGTGGAAAAAAAGGGTTTTCAGTGTCTGAAAAGTACGTGCAGTCTCTACTTAGTTTGGGCTTTTTTTGCCGATCTGTGCTATGCAATCTACAACGAAAAAAACCCCCTCAGTCACTGGCACATCACTCTTTGTTAGATTCTGCTATAAAAAATTGCATTATACACTACAAGATTCTATCTGATAATTGATAAATCCAGAGGAAGAAAGCCTGTGCAGTTGTTTGTATGGCATTGACAAACTTTTTGCTGCAGTTCACCTGTTCCACTGGCCTCAATAGGTTTCATGGTTGTGGACTGTGATCCTTGTTGAATACAATGAGCTCTGTATCCTCCAGAGTAGTCAAATGTTAGTTCCTCCTTTTCCTCTATGTCCCGTCCGGCAAACAAAGCCAGTCTGGGTACCATTGAGTGCACCCTCACTGGCACCATGGTCAGGCTGGGGAGGCAGGAGTGGTTGAGGAAGCGCCCTACATTTCCTATCTCAGCCGGGTCAACAAACGTTTCAGTGACGGTTGTTCCGGCATGTTCTCTCACAGAAATGATGTAATTGCAGTCTTTTGGTCCTTGAGCGAGCTGTCTTCGTCTGGCCTCGTCATATCCAATCACTTCTCCAGCATATTCACACACGAAAGTTCCACACTGGATTGGATCTAGAGTGCGCACACCCCAGCCTTTGTTTGTGGTCCAAAACACCTCCAGACTGTGCCTCACTCCATTCTGCACCACACGGTTACTGCAGGAGTCGCCACAGAGGCAAAAAGCATTGCATTCAAACACAGGCATAATGTATGGGCCCTGCAGCTTTTGAACCAAGAGCTTGCCTTCAGTGGTGTAAGCCTCTCCATGGCTCTGCAGACAAGAACAGCTTTCCAGAACACAGGAGTGGGAAACACAAGGGCAACCAAGAAGAGTGGCCTCACTTGGGTCATCAGAAAAGCCAGGGCCCTGGACATTCTCTGTGGAATACTGAACAAAATATAATGGAATTTAGAGTTTTATGAACATGATGCATAAGCTATCTAGGACATGACATGAAAGTTTGAATTCTGCTCGACACTGTAGAATTAGTATCATGTTATTGCGATCTTCTAGTAAATGCTATAGAGTAGACTACTTAAGACGAGCCTGATTTTAAGAAACAGCCACTGTAGTCAATGCCATCTATGGACCAGTGTGGACCACACAGTGTGGACCAGTGTGGACCACACAGTGTGGACCAGTGTGGACCACACAGTGTGGACCAGTGTGGACCACACCAGCGATGTAGCAACATCACTTGTGCTTTGCTGCCACTCTGTGGCTGTTATTCACACTGCACAAACACAAGCGTAAGACTGAATTAATACTAAAGAAATATTAATACAATAAACCAAAAACCCGTGTAGAAAATGGCATGCAAGACAAAGGCAATAAACCTATACACAGCATGAGGAGGAAAGTTTGGGGCTTACATGAAACCTTGGTCTCGCAGGAGCGACAACAGAGTTCTCAATTAAAACAGGAACATTTTCTAAGCCACAGGAAACATCAACACCCGGGGACAGAGCAGCCATAGCTCTGCGTCATATTATAGACTGTTAGACACAGTATATACAGATAATATAACACATCCATAATACAAGTCTGTTCTTTACTTCATCCCATTCTTCCTCCGCGCACACATCAGAACAAATGGAGAAGCATTGACTTCCGCAAGATCAGAAGAATATTACTCCCTCTAGTGGCGAAATGTTTTATTGTGGCTTATGTATCAGTTATATATATATATATGTATCGGTTATCAGTTGATATTTGTCTTGCATAGTAATTTGGGTGGGTGCTCTTAGGTATTCTTACAGTCATACACAGTCATTTACAAATGCAAAAATAATGTGCGACTTGAACTTTGATCTGATTTGATGGTGAAGAAAGTTTTGGAGCTCTGAGACTTGAGACGGCTTGAATTGTCTGCAATAAAATACTTACGCCTACTTTTCTTTGATCCATTTTATATACGTGATGGACAACATGAAAAGACAGTTCTAAAGGAGAACTTGGTTCCACCTCTCATTCATTCATATTTTCAGCAAAACAGACAGGCTCCAAGTGAAGTGTGTTTGACCTCATTTGTTTTAAACTCAAAATATGCTCAATAGGTAAAAATCCTCCAGCTCCAGTAGTCCAGACCAAACCGAGTATCAACATCTGGAGATGGTTCAAATGCAGAGCACAAATTTCCCTGGGAGGCCTTAAAGTGCACATTTACATTTACATTTATTATTGGTCTGCTTGTTATTCATGTCATGGACATTCTATTGTTATAACAAATGAAGAAATTGGTCCTAACACCATGGATCTATAATTATAACGGTCTTCACACACTGTAGCAACATTCGGATGGGCTGTTGCAGCGCCATCTGCTGGAGGAATTGCGATTTTAGCACTTTTAGGTAAGGGGCTGAAGGGTCTTTCAAAAAATGTAATAAGACACATGATTATTTTAGACATTATTATTTAGGACAGAGTTATTATTTCTATCACTCACACAATGCTTGGACAAGCATGTAGCAGCTTTCTGTTTGTCAGTATGTCACCTGCTGCTCTGCCTCTCTGCCCCTGATCAATATGCTCTATATTCTCCCTTATATTGATGTTTAACAAAAAACAAATGTAATATGCATGATGTACACTATAAAGTTCAGCATTGCTTGGATCAAACTAAACTCTGATTCCTTCGGATTTCCCTTTTTTCTGGTACAGAAATCTCATCCTGTGTTTTATTGCACATTCTGCATGGGGCTGTGAAAATAATGTTGTTTTTTTGTTCTTTGGTTGTATTTTGTCTTTGGGTGTACGAGCTTTTTGTGAGGTTAGATCTTTGCAGTGATGTTGTGTTGTCCAAGTGCTCTCTGTATCTGCTCTGTGTCCCCTCGTCTGTGTGCTATGGTTACTCTTGTGTTTGTTGTCATTTTCTTTTCTGTTTTTGTGTGGTTTGTTTTTTGTCTTCCTCGAGCAGCAGCTCGAGTCCTGACTAGAACCAGGAAGTACGACCATATTAGTCCAGTCCTCAGGTCTCTGCACTGGCTTCCTGTGGCTCAGAGAATAGACTTTAAAACAGCTCTGCTTGTGTACAAGTCTCTCCATGGCCTCGCACCAAAATATATTAGTGACATGTTAGTCCCATATGAACCAGCCCGGACTCTGAGGAGCACAGGGACTGGACTCCTGTTAGTGCCCAGAGTCAGGACTAAACATGGGGAGGCTGCTTTTCAGATTCATGCTGCTGCTGTTTAGCTGTGCATACAACTGAGGGATTTTATGTTTTTATCTTTCTTTTTAATGTTCTGTGATTATTTATGATTTTAATGCTATCTTGTTCAGCACTTTGAGTTGCCTTGTGTATGAATTGTGCTATACAAATAAACTTGCCTTGCCTTGCCTTGTATTGCTCATCTGGGATAGTGACATTCCTTCTGTGCTTGACTGGATCTTTTGTAACATTTTTGAAGAAACTATGCATACTCATTATGCCAGTATGCAGGGCTCAGTGATTTTCCACTTGATGTTTTGGTAATCTGAAGGTCGAAGTTAACATATCTCTTGGTGCCGTCACGAGGAGGAGAACCTTGATTCCTCCATGCTTTTAAATAAAATGCATTTTGCAAAACTCTGTTTGTGTCTTCTTTACCAACAATAAAACATGTCTTTTAATAGCAAATAAAGCATTTGCGAAAACCAGTCAAAGATGTACTGTATGTTTACATGTCTGACTTATGTTGGACTTCAAATACTACACCTGCCACACGGACACACACACACACGCACATGCAGGGTTGTATATGAGATCAATTACTAAGGCTACTTCTCGTTTCATAAAATATATTTTTGGCTTTAGATCAAACAAAAGAAAGCTTTTATTCTTAGAAAAAAAATGCAAACCAAAGTTTAAAATGAGGACATATTTTATTGAAGTTCTCCTCGATAAACATGTTTGTGTAAACCACAACAAAGCTAGTGATTGTTTATATTTGTAGCAAAACAAATTTAAAAAAGAAGAAATGTGGCTCATCTGCTTACAAGAATAACATTCATAATTCTACTGCTGGTTTACAGTAAAGTCATTGATATGAATTAAACATGTTCGTTTGTGTACAAAAGATCAGTGAATCCAACGTTAATACAACATTATGGCATTGAACTCTGAAACCACGTTTTTACCCTGTATTTGAAAAAAGATAATTCTTTCAAATGAAAACTGAATATATAGTTTGTCATTGTAAAAAAAGTGACATAAATAAATAATAAAAAAGAATAGCTAAAACTAAATGCTAAATGGTGAGCACCATATAATAACAAAAGAAGATTAACTTAACCCCCTAAATGTTCAGCTGGCTTCAGAGTACAGGGCCTCAAGGAGGTGGAAACATTTTATTTGACAGCATATTAAGTCTAACTTTGTCAGCTTATATTAGACAAATTAGCATATATATCAGTGCACAACAGTTAACAGTGAAACTGTTTTACAAGTAAACAAAGTTCTGCCAGAGAAAAGGGTTTGTTCCATTTCTCTGAAGCTGTGACAATACTCATGCTGTGTTCATCAAAACAGGTACTAAAAATAGAGAAGAGTGACTACTGAGTCCATGGAGCTACACAAAGCTGTTATTCCAGAGTTCAATTCAGACAAGAGGTAAAAAGGCAGTTTGCTAAACTAAAAATGGAATGTCTGCTCCACGCTTGCTACCATATTTCTCTCAGAGCAAAGAAACAATATTTAAAGAGTCACTCAGTTTGCTTGAGTTTGTGCTCCAGCAGCAGACGAGGTCTCACCACATGTAGTAGCTGCGAGTAGTGTCCACCTGGCTGGGTTTACTCTCCGCTGTGCCCTCCTTCTCTTTTTCACTGTCCACCTCCCACAGGTTAATCAGAGGAGGGTACAGCTCATTTAGTGGTATCGAAGATGTTTTCTGCATGTACTTTTTGAGGGAATGATGATAACTTTTCCTTTTCCATCTTCTAGCAATGTACACTCCTAGTGTGGCTAAACTGATGATGGCAAATAACGTCCCCATGACAACTGCCAGGGCAGTGTTCGTGCCCTGTACAGATATTTCCACTGCAAATGTATCTTGTTTTGTTGTGACATTGACACAGGACTTCTGCATTTGCTGTCGGATATTGGACACAGTGAGGCACACCTCATACTCTGTTGCTGGCTGTAGATGGGTGAGGTTGTATTCATGGACGTCCACCGGGACACGAGCAGTGTAGGTGATGTGAGGGTTATCTATTTTCATGGTGGCAGACGACCATTTCAGATTGGAGGTCATGACATTTGAGTTGATTTTCCAGGAGACTAATATGGAGTGTGATTCTGTCTGCTTGACATAAATCTTCATAAGCTGAGTGGTGTCTAACAAAGTGCCATTTACCTGAATGGCTATTACTTTAGTGTCAGCACCTTGTGAATTCTGAGCCACACAGGTGTACCTGCCAGAGTCCTCAACCTGGATATTTGTGATCCGCAGTGTTCCTTCCGTAGTGAGGCTGTACTTGCCAGACAGCATGTCCATCATTACTTTGTTACCCATTGGTGTTACCCAGTAAATCTCTGGTTCAGGCTGTGACATGGCTCTGCAGTCCAAGTCAACCGTCATGCCGATTTCCAAGTTCAGATGGTTGGGAAAGGTGTCATGCGCGATCATGGGCAAGCACTGGTTGACGAGCCCCTTTTGGACCACCTCCCTAACATGCAAACCCCTGACTTCTGGAGGCATGGCACAGAACATGGAGAGAGGTTCCATGAAGCGAACATTTGTAGAGTTCGAGCCCATCCACTGGATCACACAGTCACAGCGCAGGGGGTTGCTGTGAATGCTGATCTCACGGAGGTTAGGCAGAGACTCTACAGTCGATTGGTAAAGGGCATTCAGGGAGTTGCTATTGAGCATTAAACTTTCTAAAGCGGGAACATCACGGAAAGCTTGTCGATTTATAAAAGAAAACTTTGGGTTATTTGTAGCTTCCAATTTAGTTAGTTCTGGGAGATTATCCAATGCGTAATGATCAATAGAAACTAGTTCTCCCATGTTATTAATAGCTAGTTCTTTTAATTGCAGCATGTTCTTGAAATCGCCTTCTTCAATTTTATGAACAGGATTTTTATTTAAATCCAAAAACTTTAGATTAGGTAATTTCCTTAGGGCTTTTTGTGGAATTCTGACAAGATTGTTATCATAGAATGAAAGGCTTTCAAGATTGTCCAGTCCAACAAAAGCGTTTGGAGGAACATCAGTTAATTCCATACCAGCCAAAACAAGACTCCGAAGGTTAACCAGTGATCTAAAATTAAAGTCCACAATTCCAGTAACAGGATTTTCTCCGATCATGAGGATTTCCAGATTGGGTGTAGATTCGAACCACTGGCTGTTGATGCTTTGGAGCTTGTTGGAGTTGAGATGAAGCCTTAGTAGGTTCTGCAGACCAGAAAAAGCATTGGGTGCAATTGTGCTGATTTGATTGTGATTAATGTAAAGTTCTTGAAGATTGCTTAAATCCTGAAAACAGAAATCAGGCATTTCTGCGATCTGGTTCTCCTCCAGGTGAAGGGTGGTAAGCTGAGACATATTGATAAGGCCAACATCTTGTATGCTGCTGAAATTGTTCTGTGAAAGATCCAGTTCTGTGAGATTGAAGAGCTGCTCGAGTTCCTCGCTGGTTCGAGCAATGTAGTTACTCTGAAGTAGCAGAACCTGGGTGTCGCTGGACAGGTTCCCCGGAATGCGAGTTAACCGAAGATCATTGCAGTCCACGGTAATAGCTTCTCTGTAAGTTGACTGCGGAGTGAACCAAGGTCGGATCTCACACACACACAGCTGTGGACACTCGCTTGTCTGGCCATGAGAAACCCCGGCCAAAATTAGTCCACAAATTAAATGTCCCATAAGACGTAAATTTATCTTGAGTTTAGCCATGGTGTGGAGCGATAGCAGGCGACGTCCACTTGAAGAGTTGATGTATCTCGATCATCAACCACCCTGTCTGAAGTTGAGGTAGTGTATTGGGATGCAGTTTAATCCTGCAATCTCCAAGCAGCAGTAACACCTGAAACATAAAAGGTAACACTGTAAATAACATTTGGACAAAAGCAGACTTGGGGATAAATAAGTGTAATTGTATGACTTTTCCATACAAATAAACTTGCCTTGCCTTTCCTAAAACAGATCAAAGGATATTTGTGTTTAAATGGTCCTTATTAGTACAACACACAGGTCACAAGCGTTGTTTATATATGTGTAATGAAACCCCAATGACTCTGTTGTTGTCCTAAAAACGAAATGTAAATTGGATTCTCAATATTGATTCTCAGTTATCAGTTTCTTAAACACCCTATAGTATTATGTAAAAAATCATCAAATAAATTGCAATCTGCTCTAGTAATCCAGAAGATTGCAATTATTTAAAAAGATTGTTTTTGCAATTACTTATAATTTCCTAAAAACCTATTTTTTTCTCATTACTCAAAGGTTTTTTTTCAAAATCCATTTTAAAATGTGTGTTTTAAGATGTTTGGGATGTTAAGTGATGGATGTTCAGCATAAACAGTTCTGATGAAAATGCCTGATCAGCAGCTCATCATAATAAACATCAAACTGCACTGCGGGATTCATCGACTCTCCGACCCATGAGGAGAAAGCGTTTGTTTCTGTGAAGTCCATTACCCGTGCTGACAAAAGGAGAAACTAGGTGATATACTGTTTCCTAAAATAGCATCCCTGTATCTATGCAATAGTTACTACTGTCATCCTAATTTCTACTGGATCGCTCTGGAACCACTTTTGGCACAAGCTTGTACGCTCATACTATCCTACACAGAAACACTAAAAGCAGCCTATCACTCAAGATCTATTTACTGAAAGAAGGCACGCGTATGGGAAAACATATGCCCTCCCCACGTTGGCATGGCCCTGTCCACAACACCAGCTTAAGAAGATGGTGTCTAAGAGGATTTCAAACAAGGGAGCTGACTAATTCATGTGAAGACAAACTGCCTGGCAACAGTGACCAGGAGACGGCGAGCTGAGCGAGCACTTGTCCTATGCCGGGGATTCCCTTATGAGCCTGCGGGTGGAGCTCTGCAAGAGAGAACTGTCTCTAAGCTAAAGTGGGGTATATTGTGATGCCTGGATTAGCACATGGGATCCTGAAGTGCAGATTAGCTGAGACCCAGAGGACGAAAACAGGTCACACAGTACTTTAATTAAAATCAGAGCATCAGTGGTATCTATGGTCACTCTGTATAGAAATGGATGCACTATAATTTACACTTAATCTTATTACTCAAATGAGGAGGGGATTGGAGCAAAGCAAAAACAGTTATAGTCCTAATATGTTTACGAATACTCAAAGAGTCACAGTCCAGTAAACATGTTGATCAAGATGATTGCTACAACATAACGACACAACATACTGTAATGTGTGTATTATGATGTTCTGAACATGGTAAAGAGCTTTGGGTGACCTGGGTCTGTAAAATGATCTATATAACTAAACATTACTTACTATTTATAAGAACATGTGCATAAAAGGACTTTTTTTAGACTGCATTATATTTTCTTAATATTTGATGGATGGATATTTTATGTCAATATAAATCTAGATAAACGCCAGCAAGTGTGTTATGTCAATGTATTACACCATATATAATTTGAGAAGGACACAAAAGAGATCATTAAACCTTTTCTTGTGAAATAAAAAATATATAAAATCATTGCTTCAAGAAACTATAAATGTACAAAAAGTGGGGTTTAGCAGTGCTTTAGGAACAGAACACAGCAGGCACATAAAGGAACGCCTCACTACGGACGGAACTAGCAATATACATAATAATGGCTATTAACTTGTAGAATTTCTTTAGCATATAAAAGGTTCTCAGGTTTCCTTTTTCAAATGCCCTGTAACCAATGTTTTATTGTGGTTTCTTTACCATTTTCAGAAGTCAAAATGCACCCCTCTCTTTCTTACGTATTTGCATTTTCATACAAGTTTCACAGTTGACAAAGCACAGAGCTTTTACAACATAATACAGTGAGTGTTGCCCTGTTTTTGTGTTTTTGCTCTAGAGCCGGGGTTTGACCCCCTCTGCTCTAGAGCCGGGGTTTGACCCCCTCTGCTCTAGAGCAACATCACAACAACATATTTACGACATCCCAAATTTGGGTTAATCTTCCAGCTTTTATCACCCCCCGTATTTAAAGACAAAGTCTGTTGTTTTCATGTTCATGTTAATGTATTTACTTTTTTAGATATTGCCTCATGACACTAGCTGAGTGGTTAGCACTCTAGTTCGACTTGGCGGCACAGAACACAGAGCAGAGTGTAGCTTGCATATTCCAATTCCAGTTCCAATAACCACTAAAAATATGTACTAGGCTCCTTCCTTCTGGGGCCAGGACTCCCCTGAAAAAGAGATTCTGAAATCTAAGCAGTAGTATCCCGGTTAAATAAATGTCAATAAATGAAATATTAATTAAATAAATAAATACATCCTGTTGTTTTGGTCTGGTGGGGCCTCCCCCTGACATGAGCTGCATGACCACTGCACACTGAGGAACACTTTGAACACACACTGTTCAAACCACAGCAGGTGCATTAGGGTCACAACAACAAAAAAAAGCTTTGAACTGAGGTGGCCATCAGCTGCAGTCTCAATAATAAAACCCAGATCTGACCATAATAATTGTTAACCACTTTCATAACGTGGCAGACAGGTGGAGAATCAGAAAGAAATTATGATTATGGAGAGACAAAACGAACTCTGGTTCAAATAAACACTAATACTTTTTGTGTGCCTCTCTCATTGATCTACAAATGCAGTGACTGATTCTCTTACAACTATGTATACAATGATGACATAGTTAGATTATTTTCTATGCACAGCTGAGAGACTCCTCTCTGTTGTTGGCCGAACACTAAAGGGTCATAAATAACTTTGCCCTTAGAGTTACGCTCGGCTATAAACACACAGTTAATGACAGGTTTGTCAGTAATGTCCAGTAATGGCTGTAAATTGATTAAAGCTATAAGTTGGACTATTGTCTTTGGGTTTTGTTTGTTTTGAGATTTATTTATTTAAATTCTCGCCTTTTTGTGACAGATTAAATAAGGTTGATTTAAAGATAAGGTGAGATTTGTGCGTTCATATTATATACTTATTTATAAATAGCCGAGTCAAGTGACATTTGTGTTGAAACCCGTTGCACTGATTTCCACCTGGCAGTTGTCATAGTAACAAAACTTTGTCACAACCATTGACAGCATGAAGGACTGTCTTTAAGTGTTACCGTGTTTTGTGTCCATGTAATTAACACGCATGACCTAAAAATAGGTAATAACCATAAAAGCTGTGGGAATGTATCACAAGACATATTCGACATCATATCATGGCTTGCGTGTGAATTATCGAGAACCCATGTCTGGTTTGTTCTTAAGCCTCAAGCTCAGCCGCCTCCTGTCTTGTCTCTCTGGGGATCGGATGCAGTGAATGAGTGGGTGGTGTTTTTTTATTTTTTTTATCATGCCTCCTCCTCCTCCACAGCCCACACTCCTTAACATAATAAAAAAACTTCATGCCATGACAATACTGTGCACTCAGTTCATGATTTCCGAGTCACTGGGGAATACATCAGAATGTGGGCAATGAGTAGATTCTCCGCAGGGAAAAGGAGGAACAACTATCAGAATCAGAATCAGAATCATTTTTATTGCCACGTAAGTAACAGGAGGTCACAGACTTGGAAATTGCTTTGGCTCAGTGCAACAGTCAGAAAGAGATAAAAAAAATAAGAATAAAAAATACTTCTAAAGAATAAATTTAAATTTAAAATAGAGTTACAGTTACTATTTACAATATACAAGTGCACATGGTGCACACAATGTAAGGTGACAGCAGTACAGTGAAGTAAAGTGACGTATGATGGGCAGTAAAGTGACTTTATAAAGGGCGGGGGGACAGGTTACTACAAGACTATATAACCCCAAAATGGGTACATTTCTCACCAATCTTAAATAAATCAGAACTTTCAATGTTAATAATGTTTATATATGTGCCTAAAGCAAAGTGACAATAAGGGGACATTTGTAAACATGAAAAAGTTTCTATGGAGATGTCATCATAGAACAATTATGATGATTATGCGAGAAAGGGAACCACTAAGATCATAACTGTACTTGAATTAGTTTTAAAGATGACAGATGTAAATATGGATGGTACTAAATCTGGTGTAGCCATTTACCAAAACTTGTAAATGTGTTTTGGAAGCCTTTTTTGTTGTTCTTTGATCATCTGTGACTGTGCAATAACTTTGGTTCGTAATGTACACATCTTGTTGACTATCTATTGTGGACTAATCCTATCCGTCCTTAATGGCTGACAGCACATATACTTTTTTCTTTTTTTTTCTCTTTACGGTGGGCTGGGTGGGATTTTGTCTATTTATACTTATTTCCATGTGTACCTTTGTAAAAAAATAATAATAATAATTTTTTAAAAAATTATATATTCATATATATATAATTTAATAAGTATGTTTTACACTTGTCAATCAATTATTAAATGATATGTTCCAAATATGAATGCTGTGAGGATATGTTTAGGCTCTATATAGTGTATATTTTAATGTTAGTGTCAGGGGAGTTTGTGGGTCAGTGACAAGCCGCAAATTCAGCAATGTCTTTAACGTGACCTGGGGGTTCTCAGCGAGCACGTGCTTGGATATAATCAAAGCCCGTAAGTCAAACCGTCAAACTAAAAAGGACACAATCAATAATCAATTACATAATATTACTTCAGCAGTAGCTCATAGTGTGAGTCTGCACAAATACGTCAGACTACCCTTGATGATTATTTCATAACCTAATGGCTGCCAAAAATTACAACTGCCCCAGTGGCTCTCCCCTGACTTTGCAAAAAATAAATAAATAAACAAACAAAACTTTGCGTCCCATCTGCCTATTGTTAGTCTCTATAACTCATATCTAGAGTAAAGTCCTAAGAAGACGCCATCACAGAAGCGCAACAGCTGCAGCAACAGAGGCAGCATGACCGGACAGACCACAATGGACCCCCTGCCACCACCAGCGGACCCAGACCGTGTGCTTCTATGGGGGTTCTCCAGGATACACAGCGCTCCCCTCAAATCCTCGAGCCACACAGACATCTGCCCACATACTTGGATCATTAACATGCATATCACATTTATGGCTCCTCCAATCCTCAGGGCTGTACATCAAAGTTACTGCACTTTCTGACGCATTGGGTGAGACTGACGCGTTTTCACCACACGAAGGAAAGAGACCAGACAAGGCTCGGTGCGCTCAGAACAGATGCCCTTGGATACGTCTGCAGATCCAGTGATATCCTAAATGTTGTTCAGCAGAGATATGCAATTTCACAAGTTATATGTATGCACGCATTGAGTCACTAATAAAAGGCTATAATGGTTTTTTTTCTCCAAACGGGCTGAAGTTCTACAGCTGAAAAACGTTTGTGCACACATACAAGATGGTATCCTTCTATATAAATGGACGAGTGGAATCAAAACAAAAACATATTTCGCAGAGTACAGCCTAGGTTTGATTGGTCTAATTGCTGCAAACACAGGAATGTGACAATTGCGCTCACCTTGCTGAGATGGCTCTGTTTCCACGCCTTCCCCCAAACACACGGCTTCTTTAGATTTGATCAATATTCCCGTTGGGAGTTTTGCATCGGAGCTTATTTACAGAAATGCGCTGCTGCTGCTTTGTCTGAGCACGGAGCGGCATGGTGCACCTTTACGCAGATCCATCCCTCTCTCTTCTATCTCCTCAATCGCGCACCTCGCTCACTGCTGTTGCTGTTGCTGCTGCTGCTGGCGCCTTCTGCTGCGTGGATGCAGACGAAGCAGCAGAACAGGCATCAAAACACCTGGCGCTGAGGGAGAGGAGGGGGGAGAGGAGGGGGGGCGGTCAGCTGATCACACGGCGCGCGATTGGCTGAGAGCGGCTGTCTGTCACCACAAGCCACCGCAAGTGCCATCTGCTCTCGGCTTCTTGTTTGTGCGGAGAACAAAGGCGGGAGACACGGGGAGATTGGGGGGTGGAGTGGGGGAAGGTCGCGGAGGGGCTGGGGGTGGCAGTGGCACATGGCAAAAACAAAAAAACCCTCCCCTCTCGTTCCCCGTGGCCAAAAGCTTTGCCTTTTTGTGCGCGCATCACTGCATTTGCTGAGGCAGAGATTTAGCTTGAAGTTTCTGCTGCTCATTCTTTTGTTTCTTTGACATGACTCTTGGCTGGGTAAGTGATTGGCCGATTGAGAGAAGATATAAATACACCCGAGCGCCTTTATAGTTCAGATTAAATGTACAACACAAATAGGTTATATCATACATTTTAGCATAGAATTGCTAATTATGTAACATTTAGTAAAGTATTCTTTCCAGTTCACAGATGCCTGATGCAAAATTATACTTTCTCAAATAAATAAGACATTTCGGTTTTTTTGCAGGAAAACGAAGCCTGTCTGCTGTGAAATATTCAATGAATGTTAATACTTTTTTTTCTAAGTTGGTATCAATTTCACATCTACATTGTGAGACGATAATCTGATTTAAATTTAAATTATGAACATAGCAAGTTACTATATATTAGAGGGAAATGTATTGGTTGGATATTATCTCCATCGTCTACTCACACATTTGCATCAGAAAAGCCGGACTAAGGAAGATCACATGGTCACATTAAAGCACCATTAGCATAATATCCCTCAGCACAACATCAGTTAAGCTTCAGCACAATGTAAGATAGCAACCACATGGCTTCATGAGATTATACTGCATTATAGCATTTATGAAAGAGGTGTAGCCTGCAGTGCGTTTGTGCCGCATATAGCAATCCATGTCATAATATACAAACATAAGTTACTTGCAGCTGGTTCGGTTTAATTTTCCTTCCAATAAACACTTTTTTCACCAGATGAAAGGCAGCATTAATCCGTATTACTTTCACTTCACATGTTGTTGTGTTTGATTTTACTGAACTGGGACCATAAAAAAAACGAAAAAGGAAAACGCATGTTCAGTTTATAATTAATTATTTATTAAACTTATAAAATATTAAGTATACCAGATTTCATATAACATTTGTAAAAGGAAACAAACAAAACAGTTTAGTTTGTGGGTTCCTCTTCAAAGTTTGAGCAGATTCGAGTGCCCAGTTCAGCACCATGGACAGCACACATGCAGAATTTCTCCTATACATTGTTATTTACATGCAGCTGTGACTTTAGATGTTTGAAAAGGTAAAGAAGTTTAGTACAATGCAATCTCAGCTCAATAATTTTCTATGTATTTAGTTAAAAAAGTTGGTTGAAAGGATATGGTAGAGTCTTGCATAGCAGTAGTTTGCACACTGCCAGATGGATTTTGCATTTCCTGTGATCAGTTGATGCCCATTGTAAGCAAACCCCTTGAATTCCCATTTCTATAAGTTATACCTTCAAATCGGAGAAACCTTGCTTAATAATATGTTTTATAGCTGCAAGCTATCGTCATTACCATGCAACTTGTTGTGGTGTAAATCTATTGTTAAATGATATTGCACTCATTACCCATGATACTAAAACATTTATAGCAGTTGTATTGCAAATAACTATTGCCCACAGCCGCACAAGATACTGTATAGTCAATGATGTATTCAAAGTATTGATCTCTACTATGGATTTCCTGTGTTAACCTGTGCAATAAACACTGTGGTTTTTCATCGCTTGGGGGGGGGGGGGGGGGGGGCAGCTCAGTGTGTGTGTGTGTGTGTGTGTGTGTGTGTGTGTGTGTGAGCGTATACAGGGGCCTGTCATGGCTAATTGAATGGACAGTGTGAAGAGACAGTGTGAAGAGGCAGTGAGGAGGCGGTGTGAATCTGATTGAAGGACCAAAGAGGATGCGGCTGGGGCTGATGGCATTTTGTTGGCGAGCTCATGGAAGGTCAAACTGTCGGGACAGCCGGCAGATCAGGAAATAAATTGGATATACATTGTGTATGGGATTGGGTTCTTATAATGCAGTTATTATTTTTTTTGTCATCACATATTGTAGGCGTGCTTGTTTTTTGAAGCACTACAGATTGTTTCTTCGGCGTAGCTCTTGTAAAATACCACAACATGACATCTTCATAAGAACCTTTTGTATTATAGAGACTGTTGAGTGACTATTTGACAATTAGGGCTGAGAGCTGATTAGCTGCGATGCCCCTGGAGAGCACAGTCTAGAGATGACTTGTTACACATTTTTTTGTTTGGTTATAATACTTTGTGAACACACATTTGATTTCATTCTGAATGAATTGAAGAGTCATGAAACTTCTTTTCAGCATTTTTCAAATTATTTATGTTTCTCTGCGTTTACATGCAGTGAAAAATACAACAACCACTAAGAAGCCTGATCAGTTTAACGTAACAAGGAGCTGTCTCCTTCTCCAGCTCTGGACAAAGCTATCAATCAAAATGTAGTTAATTAGGATTAATGATATTATAACTTAATAGGCTTTAATATAATTGGATATGAAAGCAAAAGTTACTGACAAATATATTGTAATAGATTGTTATTGTGATGCATATTGATTTTTATAATATTATTCACCACATTGTTTTTTGACGTGAGGACAAACAGTACGTCTCCCACAGTAACAGACAGGTCTGACAGGTCAGCAGTGAAGGCTCACGAGGTTCAATGGCTTAAGTCCGTGATGGTTACTAAGCTAACTGTGGTTGCCAGGCAGATTTATGCATGAATAGTCTGCTTACTTCTCACTTAGCGCTTTTGCCACCTCGTTCCCACTTTCCTCTCAAAGTCACAGCTTCAGAAGGTGTTTCATTAGCATCACCTTCACATTCCCAGCATTAAAACATATGCACCCGGAGCACCAGGATTTATCTGAAAATATCTGTGATTGGGATATGAATAGCACTTTGTTTAAAAAAGAAATGCAGCTATCCAAAGTTGGCACCTGGAACATTTGAGAGAAGACAAGGAAAGCAAGTATAGATCACTTGGTCAAGGTTTAAACTAGGTTGGCAGTTTTTAAACACATCAGGTTAGTGGTTTTAGCAGAAAAAACTAGAATATGCACTCTGAGAGAAACTTCCCTGCCAAGGCCATAGCGATTTCCTGCAGCCTTACCCGTCATAAAAGCATATTATTTTGGTATCTGATGACACCCAATGAGCGCATGAATAAGAAAAGCTGAGGTAAGAGTCTTTCTTTGTATTCTGTCAAATGTGACACAGGGAACAGTCCCTTTCTCAAGGCGATGGCTCAGCTTTTACACAGTGAAATACTTGATTTTACAGCTCAGTATGCACAAGACGTCTTTAAATATTTATAGCATCTGCCTAGTAACCAAACAGAAGTCTCAGCCCACGGAGCAGCGAGACAAGGCACTAGAGACAGAGGTCAGCTGCTCAGTCAAGTGGAGGAAACCTGAAAAATCAGTTCAGTCCATTCATTTGTTGAAGCTACTCACCAGTCGAATGCTACTGCTAAGTGTGCAGGTAAAAACAAGGGGAAAATCTGCGAACTGATTGAGGTATGGCCCATCTGAGTAAAGCAAGAACAGAGTGGAACAGTGGAAACAATATTAAAAAGGTTTTAAGTGGTAGAAGCTGTCTTTATAATTGTTTTCACAATCAAAATGGTTTTTATTTTCTGTCTTGAGAAATATGATATTTAGTGTGGAGAATGATTCATGCTGTATATGCAGACATGCGTGGGATAAGTTGAAGGTCTTGCCAATGACAAATCAGGCTTGTTTAGTGAGGAGTTAAATGTCATCTGTGTCATATGATCCAACTCAGACTTTGAGGAGAAACTCACAGATGTCCTTACAGATACTTTATTGCCCTTCAGTAAAAAAGTACTGTCGGTACTTATTTTCCAATAATACATTATCCCTTACGTATTCTTGATGCATCGGTCAGATAGTATTATTTCCAAAACAAGTAATCAGTCTCTACTTTTAATGGCCAAACCTGATTCATAATAAATGTTCTTTAAATCTGGAAAAGTCTTCTTGGATACGTGAGACATGTTTGTAATCTGAACAACCATAAACCACCTTATCGAACTTAAAAGACCTCTGGTATTATGTTCACTATTTCTTGGACTGTTTTGTTTGGGACTTGATCTCCTACTGTGATCTGAATCTCCAAAGTGCTGCATGTTTATTTTTAGATAAAAGCAGCCGCAGAACGCTGCTAATACATTTATAAATGTTGTTAATATCACAACACCTTTAGTGCTGTGAAGGTTTAAAAATTGTGGCAGGGGTGAAAGAGGATTGTGCAAGTTGCCCTCCTCAAACCCACCCTTCATTGCCTCCTCAGACATAAAGAGCTTAAATGGTCGACCCTCTGAGGATCACAAAAACAAAAGAGCCTTCTGGTGGGTAACAGCGTGACAAATGTTCTGCATATGAACCCAAGCCAAACTGCTTCTGGTGATGATTATTTAACTTGATATTGAGTTTGCACTTAGCTGATAGGCAAAACATACTATAGAGAACTATACTCCTGCCACTTCATAATAATAATTAAGTATTAATGTATAGAGTTGTGCCATACTTCATATTCTCTTATTTTGTGTTCTGTGCTCCTCCTTTCTGTAACTTGTGATGCAACACTGAAATTTCCCCACTGTGGAGCAAATAAAGGATCTCTTAATCTTAATAATGACAATTAAAAAATGGATTCTGAGAAATTAAGATTGCAGATGAAAAGATTTATTCCTTTCCAAATCTATAGCAACTTGCATTGGAGTTTTACCTGTTACATTCACTGTACAAAATGCACCTCACTGCAGCTGTAACAGAATGGTTTGTCCAAATACGTTTGAGTTCTATAGCCTTAAAGTTGGGTACCTAACTTTCCAACCACAACAAATGAAACATGTACACATCCATTGGAATAGTTCCTTCCTCTAAAAAAAAGTCTGATTCTATTCGTCCGATATGTTACATCAGCTATTTCAGATAGAACAGTGGAAAAGCACCACTCGCCCAATCAGCTGATCACTTTTGTGTACAGTATGTGGGTTGGATATGTTTCATAACTTGTTTTCATTGTTTTAATTAGTTACTTTATGTCAATTCATGCTAAGATTAGATAAGACAAGATCAAACTTTATTGATCTCACAATGAAGGACCGTGTCACATTTGGCAAAAAAAGGATCCCTCAGGGTGTGCAATAGGACAGGTAATGTGCATGTTATTTTTTGTACAATATCTACTTACTCCCATACTACAGTTCATTTTTTCTACATGTTTTGTCATATGTGTTTGTTTATTAATGTGTGGCTGCTGTGATCGCCAAGAAGAGGACAGAGATTCACTGCCAAATTTAGCGTGAATTACTTATAGCAGTATCTCATGTCAAATGAAATGAATGTCTGTGTGTGTCGGTCAAGGCCTCTCAAGTTGCCTGTTTGATGGTTTTAATTACATTTCACTTTGACAAATAGATTAATCACTAAACAATACAGTGGCTTTTCAGTATGAATGCAGTCCTGGGACGGAATATGAATGATATGCATTTGTTTCTCGTCACAATGCGTGTTAGCAGAGGAGCTGGCAGCATGAAGAGGAAATGGAGCTCCGTGTGGTCTGAGATTCAAGCATTCATGGACTCTCTTAGGCCTGATGCACAATACAATTTTAGAAACAGTTAGGTTTCTAGGGATGTGCATTGCAATAAATGATAATATTATGAATTCTTTATGCTGCTAGGAAAAAATGTGTTCCTTAAAGGTACACTGTAGTTTTTACTCCCATTTAGTGTTGAGATCATATATTGTAATTTACGGTACTACGGAAGCTTCGCAGGACAATACAGTATGTCGTCTTTGATAGTGGTCCCCATCTCCCGGTCAACTCCTTTTTGTCCCTTATCAACAGTAGCGTTCCAAGGGTACCCCGGGGCCCCAGGCAACAGAGTCCTTGGGGGCCCCGATACCGACCACATAACCACATAAAAAGGTTTATATTACAGTAGGTATAAATATATATTTGATAATAAGATAACATGCAATATCTGTTACTTGTTTACATTAATATAAATTAAATGTAGATAATGTCTTATTTTTAACAATAAATGGATAGGCCTGGGGCCTGCCTGGCAGACTTTACAGTCTACCATAGAAAATTGTGAGTTCTTCAGTATTTATCGTGACACAAAGCAATGAGAAATATATAGCATGTCTTTTTATAAGCTTGTTCACTACACTCATCATGTTATAATTAATTACAAAAACTACCTATCAGTGTATTAATCCTACAAAATCTAATCTTTCATTTGGCCCTCAGTGTTTATATAGTCTAGATTAAAGATTAGACTCATAGCTTTAATCTGCAAAAAACGGCTTGTTTTTACCTTTTACCGTTCTTGAGCAATCTGTCATATAATATAATATATAGTTTAATCCAAAATACTGGTCTAATCTAGATTCAAACCAGGGCCATGTGTTGTAAATGCTGCATCTTAACCACGAGACCACCATGACATTCACTATAGAGGGCGCCCAGAAAGGGTTTTTAACTGTTACTGAAGAACGTGGCAAGTTCCGCATCAGACGAAAAGTTTTAACCGCCAACTCGTCACTGCAGGTAGCTGTTGTAGCCTGTACAAGTCGACCACTTGTGTCAAAACAATCGGCCCTCGGGGCCCCCTGCCTTTTTGGGGGCCCCCTGCCTTTTTGGGGGCCCCCTGCCTTTTTGGGGGCCCCAGGCAGCTGCCTGCCTTGCCTGTTGGCAAGGGACACCTCTGCTTATCAACCACTGTATTTGGCACATTGACATGTAGAGTCCTCCAGCCTCACGTACATTTATAAGTCAAACTCTAAGCCACAGAGTACCTTACAAAGAGTACCTTTAAAAAAATACATGTTTTTTTCCCCTGCAGAAAGCTAATGTAAACTCAAATGTGAACAAATCAGACCACCTCTTATTAGAAAACAGTGTGTATTTGACGTACTTGTAAGAATGTGCCTTGTGAGTCACCACTAAAGATGTGGCAGAGGAGGAAAAAAATACATGCACAAAAACTATAGTGAAAGAACCAAATTTTTGAGCAAGGAACTGGTTTAATACATGTTACATTTAGTGGGATTTCAAGGTAGAAAGAAAGAAAAAGTGTGGTGAACCAACGTTTATTATAGGAATAGATAGATACTTTATTGAAACACATCCATCAGAAACAAATCCATCCAAACTAAACAAATAGATAGATCATAATAAAGTAGCTGAAAATAGCATTAAAATGGGTTCGGACCATTTTCTATGCTCTAGTCCAAAGACCGATGCATTTAATGCCCTGGAAACGGCAGATTATGTTTAATTTCGACAACAATAATAATAATAATAAGTCAATTAAACTCTCTAGCAATTGTTTTAACAGTCAACAAAAAGAGCCCCTGTCATATTCCACTCATACAACTGCTACTGTATGTTGTAGAGTTGGTTGTTGTTGTGCTCCGGTGCTAAATGTGATATACTCTGTGTGGTGGTGAGTTTTCAGTTTTGCCTTCACAGTCCGCCTTACTCTTGTCAATAGTTTACTTTGAAAATTAGCATTTTTTTACAGACCAAGGTCACCCAAAGAACCCTACAATGTTCAGAGTTCTGATACTGTATCATTCTCTCCACACGGTGATGACAGAAGCGAGACGCCGAGCACACTGCAGCATCAAAGTCCCCAACCAACACCATCCATTTACTCACTCGTTACTTTCATACCCATTGTACATGTTTTTAGTGGTAGGGGAAACCGGAGCACCCGGAGGAAACCTACGCATACATGCAAACTCCACTCAGAAAGGCCCTGTTTGACTGGGATTAAAACTGAAGACCTTCTTGCTGAGAAGCCAGAGTGCTATCCACTCAGCCACCGCATCGCCCACAAAAACTGCCAAGCGGCCAGCACATGGTACTGTTCGCTTGCCGCTAAACTAGCATAGCTAGTGGCAAGCGCTGCCGACTTCACCATGGCAACAGGTGCCACACAGCTGTTTGCTGTCGAGATGCTGATGTAAAATGTGTGGAATCGGTTTAGCGGCATCAGGTCCTATGGTGTGAGTACGAGTAAGAGTACAATTTGGTATCGACCCAATACCTGATGCCAGAATCTGTACATCCCTCGTTTATTCAACCTGATATTCAATTGTTCAGTAAAACTATAGAACCATTCATAGAATTTCTGCAATCTACATGAACATAAATAAGTTTGAATATACACAATTTATGCAAACCTTGTATTGTTGGGCTCTAGTTTGTTTTTGGTTTTGTTTTGTACGTTTTATTTTATATAAAAAAGTTTGAGCCTCAATTCTTATGTTTAATATTTGTGATGTATAAGATGCTCAATAAAAAACTTTTTGAAATATAAAAAAAAAAAAAAAAAAAAAAAAAAAAAAAAACTATAGGAAAACCCTATAGTTTTATTGCGAGAGAAACAATGCATAGTTTTTTTTAAAGATCATATTCTGGACCGTCAAATGTGCCTCTCACAGGCCTACTCATTCACTGTGGTGCACTGTGGTGATAAACTACTGCTGTAGCCACTCCTGACCTGGGACAGACTGACAACAACTAGTGCCCTTAGACCTATATATATATACATATCATACGACAAATTAGCTTCCGATGCATTTTCAAAAACTCCAAATAGCTTTTAACAAGCACAGTCAAAAGCCTGATCCAGGATAACTGGTCCTTAATAAACCCAAACCTCACACTGGTCTTTGGCTCTGTCCCTTGCCGTGGCAGATGGAGCGTCGGTCATCCATATGCATGAGGCCTATTCACCTTATCCTGCGCTTGTGACTGAGACCTCTGGAGCAGTGTAAGAGCTGGTGTTTTAACCCGCAGATGGGAACGACAGACACTTTGGACTTGAGTATTTTGAGTAACGTTGGAAGCAGTGAAGGAATCATTCTCTGCGCACCTGCTGACTTGTAATTGAAGTATGTGAGCTGGTGGATGTTGGGGGAGGAGAACCACAAAGACACTTCTGTGCTCCTCTGATGCCGTTAAACGGGGAAGAAAAAGCAAGCGGCAGAACTGAATGTTGATGTTTTAAAACAAAGACATGTCTAAATGAATATGCAAGAAATTCAACAGTTGCAAGATTAACAAACTGCTGGGAAAACACAATGCAGTACTTGTATCAGTATCCGATATCGGTAAGTACTCAAATTAAGGTACTTGTATCGGTTTTGAAAAAAAGTTGTATCGGTGCATCCCTAGTTTTGATTCACCCTTCATGCAGGATTAGTTTATAAGAATATAAGACTAACAGCAACTTTAGATTCTTTTCACCTGCATGATTTAACCTTTAACATTACATCTTCTAAGCCAACATCTAGCTCTGCCACAGGGTTATGTTTTCACCAAGGTCTGTTTCTTTGTCTGCCTGCTGGCCAGATAATTCAAAACTTTATGGTATTTTTTGTACAAAGTTTTAGGAAACCTCAAAAATGGGACAAGGAAGAAATTGTTTTAATTTTTGAGGTGCCTCGGATCTAGAAGTTTATTCAAGGGTTGGAACTGTGCCTCTTGGCTGTGGTTTGTGCTCTACATTGTTCTTAGTTATTAAATTGTAGATGTACAACACCAGAGTGCCCTTTAGTGCGTTTGCTGAAAACATATGTTAACTGTGATGGTGTGTTGTGCAAATAATCCAATGTATTCTTACACAGTATGTAATGCACACAGTAAAACACCACTATATTATGAAAAACAAGATAAAGTAATATTTTGTTTATATATAAAACGCTGCTAGAATTGTATCTTTGGAATTTGCTGTATGTGTCACGAATCCCTGTGCAATGATAGCACATTACTCAGAGAAATGAAAAGATTCCCATGTGAAGGAGAACATTTCCTCTCAGACGGGTTTGAAAGTAACTAGAGACAATCTTAGTCTTGAATGAGGGCAAAGCAGAGATGCCTCAGAGCTACGAGTCCTCCGAGGAGAGCTGAGGCGGCAAAACAAAGAGACAAAAAGGAGGCTCCAGAAGAGTGGATCAGTAACTTGTGAAAGAATATGCATGTGTGGATGTCGCCTTGGTTGACCTAAAAGTTCATGGCAAGTAGACTCATCTTTTTACAATTCTTATTTTTTGTTAAAATGTCCATCGGCTATAATAGACAAGATCGTCTCTAAATGACCAGAGCTAATGACAACCATTCACCCTCTGCTAACCATGCCACCATTCAGCTATTTTTCTAGGGCTGAGTCACAAGGGCCATGTGAGCAGGACCTTGCCTGGCCTGCCAGACACTCCTCCTTTCTGTTCAAAAGAAGAACCGTCTGGACACCTCTTCCTAGCCTATCATTTCACGATTTTACCCACATCGGTCCAATCACGCACCAAGAGGCGGGACTTCCTTTCACCTTTGAGTTGCTAATAACTCCTCGTATCTTTAAGTTTTTGTTACAAAATCGACAGCAGTCGTTTACATTTGCACTAGCTGACATGCCGCCATCCCTTGTTTTGTGTTTACTGAAACGGCTTGGGTGCCGCTAGTTGCTGCGTCATATCCTGTGTGCATCTAATTGGTTGATGCAGTCTGTCAACCACGCCCACCGGGAATTCGTTGAGATCAAGCTCGTTCCCAGACTATATGTCTTTGAAAAAGCATATCGTTTGGCAGGCCAGGCAAAGCAGGACCTGTCATGGTTTCCAGATACTTCCTTCCACACTCACCCAACTAACAACACACCAAGCTCCTTCACTGATTAAACTTATCCTATCTCCAAAATAGATCTTAGAGATATTTGACTTTTCTTTCATTATTCGCAGCTATGCATCCTGTGCTTGCCTTTGAGTCCTGGATAAAGTCTAAATTAAATAACAATAAATAGCACTGGCCACCCTGTAGGCAAAAATACTTTCAACTACTGATCATTTCTGGCACGACCTAACGCTCATGACCATAGGTGAGAATAGTGCATAGACTGACCGGTAAATCAAGAGCCTTTTGACTCAGCTTCCCTCTTCACCACGGCCCCATCATTGCACTGATCGGTCTGTCAATCCCATGCTCAGTCCTTCCCTCACTGTAGACGGAAAGTCCTCTTTTCCTGTCTTGTATAATAACTAGGGCCGGGACATTAACGCGTTAATTACGATTAATTAACGCCACAAAAATTAGTGCGTTAAAAAAAATTAACGCATTTTAATGCCATGTGTTTTTTCCACCGCGGAACGTTCCTCACTGGACAATATGTTTCAGACGGACCGATTATACTGGCGCACCAACTGAGCGCCGTGACTTTTCTTGTTCAAAATTACATTATAACAAGCATAGACCAATTTTTGCCGTCTGAGTAGTGAGTGAGTGAGTTAGAGACGGGAAAGAGCGCTGTCAATACTTGTGTCTGTACCATGCATGGTCTGTTCAGACCATAGATTGCATATATTAACAGACAGAGTCACGCCTATCTCCGTTCGAACTAATGGGCCAAAACATTCGCTCTACCGGAGCAATCCAAAATGGCCGCGAGTGGTCCCGCCCACAAGAAAATTGTGAAAAAACGCATCTGCGCATGCGTCATTTGAATGAGAGACTTCAAAAATTCACAGCAAGTAAACTAGAGTGGACCAAAAAAATCCACCCCCCTCAGCATTGACACACATGTGGAACGGAGCTTTGGGCCAAGAGCCAACGTTTGGACTGTCCTGTAAAGACGTTTTTGAGAGGTCTGCCAATGATATATGTTAGCATTGGCTAATTCTTCTTCTGGGTCCACCCCCATCGGCCCGGGGTGGTATGGGCTCTATGCACGCACCACTTCCGCGTTTTAGCTACTTCCTTCCTTTAGCTACTTCACTTCACTACTTCACTTCCTGTTCGCGGGAAATGGCTTGAGTTTCAGTGGAGTTCAGCAGTGGTTTACACAAATTTCCCAAATAATGCTCAAACGGGAATTAAACTGTGAGGATACTGGGCATTTTTGGGACACAGCAATGCTCTTTGATTGTGTTTTTATAAAGTTTACAAATCGCTCTGAGTGGCCACAGTCAAAGCTCCACCTCAGAGAGAAAGCACAGCGACACTTTTGGGTCAGTCTCACAGCTGAATGTATCAATCTAATTTCTAAAAACGTCACTAAAACTCACCTAAATGCCATAGGATAGCATAGGCAGGAAGTGAAAGGGCTGTGCTTTGTTAACAGGAAATGACATCACGCCTCCTCGTGCATATAGCCCATTGCAAGCACGTCAGCGCACGTCATTTTGGCCACTTTTGATCTGGGACCCGCCCCGTTATTATAATAGATCCATGAACCGCCCCCACTGGTTCAGACAGGCTAGCCCGTGGCTAGCTCCGCTAGCCCAAAGTAACCATTCACATGAAACGGACATTTTAGGACACATTTGAAGAGGATCTGATTATGGATATAGGTTGGGTATATAAATGGGTAACTCACCGCTGATGGTGAGAATTATTTGTTCAGTTTTCATATAGTTCCAGAGAGTTTTTGAACTAGCTAGCTTAGCTGTTATCCGCCTAGCACAATAGATCCATGGCCTAGCCACATCACAGCGAAACCTTTGGGAGCTATTTATTTTATTTGCAGTCATTAAATACATTTCGAATATTAAGGGATGTCTAATATTCGTTCGAATATATATATTTTTTAATATTTGAATTATATTTGAATATCGGATTTCAAAGTCAAAGCCCTAGTGCTCACTGTTAGTGCAGTAGATTTTGGTTATAAAAAGCGTCTGTTATCAGAGTGTGTGGAGGCGATAACAGATAAGTTATTTGATGGAAAGAAGTCCGTCTGCTCCCCTTATCATCCTCAATGAAAATGTGTTGCTTAAGCTTATGTATTCAGTCATTATTCAATGGTAAACTAAAAATCCATGTGAAAAAAAATTACTTCTTACTGTTCTCAGGACAAATAGGTATATGCGATTGAAATGTGATTAATTGCGATTAATTAATCACAAAGCCTCTAATTAATTTGATTAATTTTCTTAATCGAGTCCCAGCCCTAATAATAACATATTTTAGAGCATCAAGCCCAAATGTGTTTTATTTTAATTATTATCTTTACAGCAAAAGAATAACAATTAGTCTAGTTCTCTTTTTTTTTTCATTCCCGGTATTGACGTTTTTGACACTGCTCGTTGTGAGTTTGCACCTTTTGTGCTAATTTTAAATGTCACATGTACGTCAAACATGAGTCATGTCACTAATGGAAACTACTGTACAAAAACATATAGAGTCTTGATGAAGGGAAACTAATTAAAACATCTAAATAATTAGATTTCATGCACACTGATGTCATTTCAGAATGCAAGGAATATGTGCAAACAACAAAATAAACAAAATATCAGAAAACATTAAAGCAGGTTTCTCTGTGAAGGAATTCTATTTCATCCTTTTTGACCACCAGAGGCCGCGCTTAAGCACCGTCTATACTGGGCGAGTGACGGCTTCACCCAGAGGTGGTGGACTCCATTTGGGCGATTATTCATTTGGATCTCTTTGCCTCTTGAAGGAATGCACATTGCCCTCTGTGGTTCTCTCTGATGGAATGCACCAGTCCCCTGGGTCAGGATGCAATGGCTCACGACTGGCCCAGGACTCTGCCGTGTGCGCTTCCGCCGTTTCCTATGGTCCATCAAGACCATCAAGAGGGCCACTGAATGATTCTGGGTGTCAGTGGAGAGAGCCTGTTGTTGGGACCCTGGCTCAGGTGTGTCTCTGTGACCAGATGTGTTCTTTGTCCCAAAGGTATCTTCTGGTCGACAGGATGCTTCTTCACAATTGGCCCGTTTTGGCCCTGTGTTGCCACTCAGCACCCTCTGCAGGGGGTTCATCGGCACCACTTGTCAGTGTCACAGTGAGGTGAGGTTCTGGTTGGTTTCCTTGCTGATATTTGTCATCTACTGCTTATGCACTGCCTCTGGCAGTCAGAAAAGATTAAACAGATTGAATGTTACCACTATAATTATGGTTCAATGAGTCCTGGATGACTGAGTCCTGGAACAGCGCCCTGTTCCTCTGAATTCTTGACTTTATAGACTTGCTAACGGAGGTCATGGGTGACTTTGTTGATATTTGACTCTCGACCTACGCATGTAGGTCTTGTGCATGCATCATGTTTGATGATGTTTGATGGCCACAAAGCCTCTTCTTAGGCAGAAAGAGCTTCACTCACTTGTGCGGAGATACATCATGGTAGAGGCAAATCAAGATGGAAGGTGATTTGTGATAGCTAATTAAACATGCCTGCTGTCATCAGGGCTGTAGTCTCCTGATTTCCAAACTGGAAGCAACACACTGCAGTATTGACATTTCGGATGTTTAAAATACCTAAAATACTACAAAGTCAATCAAGTGAGGAGCAGATATGATAACTTAACCCAAAATGTGCTTCATGTAGAATACTAATCTGAAATGTTTCAACTTGGTCTTTTTATTCTAACTGGGAATTTAGAAAAGAAAAAGAACATGCAGCACCATTTGTTGCATACAACATTTTCTGGCAGTGTTGGAATGCATGCCCTTCTGGTTTGTGTTAGTGTTACACACACAGAAAACCAAGATTTAATGAGGCTGTCCTCGTACGATCCCCTGGTCACTCTAACCATTGGCAGTTGTTCTAGTTGGCAGATATGACAGGATCCAGGACAGATCTTGCTCAGATGATTAATTCCGAAGACACGTTCTTGTCAAAGGGACCTTTAGTCTGCTGCAGAGGCAGCGTGTGCTCTTTGAAATTCAAATGACGACTCTCGCTCTGGTGTCCCACTAACGCCTTTGAAAGTTCTCATGAAAGCCACGCTGCAGAGATGCACAGACACAAACTGTAAGAAAACAGAGAACAAAATCCTATCCCGTTCCAAAAATAGATGGTGCCGTCAACTTTACAACACAAATAGAAAATCAAAATGGCACTTCAGTGGAGGTCTGAAATGAACAGAGCTATATTAGTCTACAGATGTTCCAGCATTGTTGCCAAACTGTGGTATAATGATACGAATTTGGCTGTTTGTGATTGGTCTTGCTTGGATCACTGAAAACCATATCATAGTCATTTTCCAGGGCTGTTTGCACCTTATATAAACTTATACACTGTTGTCTTTAGGAAGTATTCTTCTTTTCATGCATTAAACGGAAAAATTGCTGTTTATTGCGTTTCCCGTACAGTTTCAGCAAGAAATATACAAACACATTGGGTTTTTTTGAGGAGAAGACAGTCCATGATTGGAAACATCATCTTGGGCAAAAGCACGTCCAGACGCCACATTCATATTCATACAGCCCTGTCTGTTACACCCAAACACTCACATTTATATTATATTGTTTAAAAATGGCATTGTGTTTCATGCAATGGCATACATGTATGAGTATCTTAAGGCGTTATGACAAACAAACAAATGAACAAAAAACATTGTATTATAGTATCCTGCAGATAAAAACATATCTCTAACCTATTGCTGAACAAGATCAGAAAAGTGCTATTTTTTTATTTGTATATGATCGATTCCATGCAACTGATTAAAATGTTTAAAATCAAGTTCTTAACCTTAAGCGTAGTTTCTTCTATACTTCAGGCCAGTCAGACAACAATTTGCATTCAATTATTTAACAGTTACAGCACTAAGCAGATCCATTATTCGAACTGCACAATATCTACATATAGACACATCTGGGTCCACATGGTTTTTCCACATGGTTTTTCCACATGGTTTTTTCACATGTGGTTGACAAAACAGAATTTGTGACTCCCACTTTATGCCGCTCAATTAGGCCTCTATAAATTCAGTTTGGTATGAGCTTGTCATTTTGATAACATGATGATTGAGATTCATATACTGTACAGCTCTGGAAATGCTTATTTTTGTCAAAGGGCACAAACGTGTACAAATGTCAGCACTATTAAGAATCTCATGTACTCACAGTAGAGGCTGCAGAAACTAACCTGGTGTGGACATTTTGGTTACTTTGATCTGTTTTTGATCTATTGGTTCTGTTCAGTTGATAGCCTGTCCTTCCCTGATGTGTTGGAGCTCCCTGGACCCTCCGCTCCCCTTGTGGTTGGATCAGTGTGTTTTTGTCCCTGTTTTGTCTCGGTCTTGGTTTGAGTTCTGTTATATCCTGGATTTTGATATTTTTGTGTTTTCTTTATTACATTTGTATCTTTTTGACGGTCTTGCATTTTGAGTCCTTCTTTTTGAAACATGACAGAGACATCTAATCATATCTCTTTTGTAACCAATAATCTTGAACATGATCCAAAGTGATCCATGCAGACCCTCAGATAAAAGTGTGAAAGGAAGTTTGTGCGAACCTTCCAGCTGAGTTTTCATGCATTGGATCAGAGTCAGAACAAAACGGTGGGTACTTTTGCATTGTCAGCATCTGAAGCGATTACAGCTTAAAAGTCTCCTGAATGTTCCTGAAACAAGAACAAGGTCCCCCGATCCAGAATGGTTGGTCTATGAAAACATAAATACAAATGAAATTATATTGATGCATAGACACATTACTTAAACCAGGATTATATATTAATTATAATTGTCATGTCTTCAAGGTAAAACACATTTGTTTTTCATTAGTTTATTAAGTTAGTGAAAGTAATTGGTTAAATTCTTGTTGTGAAAAAATACATCCTGAAGCAGAGTGAGGCCTCAACAAGAACGTGGCCGGAACAACTCACTCCACGCTAAATGTACTTTGTCGTCTTTGTGAGTATTTCTATGTCCATAAGTAAAATATTATGTTGCACAGCGTTAATAAAAATAGGATGGGCTCAAGCATTGAGTCTCTAATTCTGCACACCTGACTGATGCACGATGAGTATAACCTGATTATTACGATTCCAACAGCTTGGTTACATTTACTTAGTCTATATAATAATATCCAGTGGTCTATCGTGTCAAATTCCCATTTAGGAGAAGGAAACCAGTTTCATTTCATATTATCAGTTATTATTTAGTTTTCTTAAACTAAAAAAACCTAGCTTTTTTCTCTCCACAATTTGATATAATAATGAGTCTTCATTAGATTTTTTATGTAAAGAGTTACCATAGAGCCTCCAGGATTTATGCTCCATTCTGATATCGAGCTGAGATTATTCACACATACAATATTTATAATGAGAGAGATATTTGCAGCTACATGTCCTGGAGCAAGCGTACATGGAAAAAACAAATTAGCTTCTTCCAACACCAGTGGGAATGTTTTTCCATTTGATCAACTCCAAAATTCTACACATTGAACCATCATGTTTTTACCTAAAATGTTTTGCACAGTTGAGATTTTGTTTTCTCTAAATATACACTTTACAAAGCCATATGTAAGATATATTTTTTTAACTGCATAACCATTGTCCAAAAAAGCGCGATCTGGTTAGTTTTTTTATTTGGTCAAGTTGCTGTCTCATTTCATAGATAGATACAGTAGATACTTTATTGATCCCGTTGGAGAAATTGACCTGATACTAGAATGATCCCTTAGTTCAATCTCACTGTCACCTATTTGTACAGTTATATTTGTTGATAGATTCAGGCAATGATGGGGGTGTGAATTTAAAGTTTGCCTACCTGTCTATTTGTAAGTTTGACAATTAGAGAGAGACATTGCATTCTAATTGTATGTACAGTATCTATTCATCCAATAGCATGGACAAATAGCAGAAACATGTTTCGATACCGTTGTTTTGATACAGTTGGACCTCCAGGGCAGATTGTAGCACAAGCCTGTAGGATGAGTGTCTGCGTGTAGCTTGACGTGTTCAGTGGAGGAGAGCGAGCTGGTGCCGGATTTGGAAGTGCAGAAATCCCTGGTAATTGATGACAGAGACTTGTTCCCCGCAGCAAATCAGTTTAGCAGCAGCTGACGGCTGCGTGGAGACAGCAGAGGCAGAGGGAAAGCTGCTCATCTGACTCCTCTGAGTGTGAGGCAACGCACACATCCAAATGTCATGTGTGTGTCCGCTCAATCGCTCTTCCCCACTTTGATCTGAGGATTTGGATAAAGCTGTGTCTCCGTCTTTGTCAGTGTCTGGGAAGAGAGCAGACATGCCATCAAATTACAGATCCTAATAAAACAATGCTTTGATTCTAACAAACTCAATACAATACACATGAAAAAAAAAAAAAAATTAAAATTGTTTAATAAACAATTAAATAGATAGATACTTTATTGATATAGTCAGCTTTTCATTGTAGATGAAAAGCTGACTTGGAAGCATCATACTGCAGCATGTTTGTCGAAAAATATCCATCCATCCATCTTCTTCCCCTTAATCCATTTCTGGGTCAGGGGGGTGTCAGTCAGAACTGCACCCAGTTCACTTAGCACCAGCCCCTCACTGATCCTCCTGCAGGTGGTGAGTCCACAAGAGCCTTGATCTTCCAGCGAGGGCTTCAGGCAAAGTGGGGTGAAGTGTCTTGCCCAAGGACACAATGACAGCAGACAGCAGTGGGAGTCGTGAAGTAGGTCTCGTGTTGGGCTCAAACCCACGACCTTCAGGCTCAAAGGCCAATGCTTTACCAACTGTCACCCCCTTGTTGTCAAAAAATAATTAAATCTATTTGTATCTTGAGTAAAGTTAGCTATTTACTAAATAGGTTATGATGGCACTATATTACAGTCTAATCCATTCTCACATATTGCAGTATGGTGTGAAGTGCTACATGTCAATCATATCTTAATAAGATTCTATTAAAGTGAGTGTGTTAAATTGACCTCCTGGCCTTAAATGTTGATATAAAATAAGTTCAGAATCTCCGATGCCATCCTTGTTAACCTATCCAGTCATGCCAAGGGCTGTCAATCATCGGCGCTGATGCTCGCAGCTGCGCGCATGCTCAGTTGTTTGTTTTCGCGGAACCTCCGAATCAAGCCTCTATTAGGCTCTGGAACTACATGAAAACTGAACATAGAATTCTGAACATCCGCGCTGAGTTACTTATGTATATACTGAACCTATATCCTATATAATCAGATCCTCTGCAGATGTGTCCTATAATGTTCAATTCATGATAATAGCTTCTTCCGGGTTTGCCGCAATCATTTTTTGTGTGCATAAAAACATTATTTTTTCCATTAAAACGTTAACAAATAATTCTGAAAACCTCCGTGCATGTGTATTAATAATGTATATGTATAATGTGTTCTCTGATAAACATTTAAAAGTGTTTTACGGAAACGTAGGCGTAGACCAATCAGAAAGGAAGGGGGAAGGAGCTTGCGTCGTTTTTTTTCAAATCAAGTACCTCTCTCTCTCTTTCTGACAAACTCCAGACAATCACTTTAATGAAAATTTAAAAAACCCAAATAGATTTGCAGAATTCAAATGGGTTGTCTTCGTCTGCTACTCTTTTCAGGAAATGTAACATTTTGACATTGCGAATATTTATTACAAATGTGTCTTTATGTGCAAGTGCTTTAATATGCCCAATGTAAAACCATGGGCTTTTAACAATTTCTTTATCCAATCCTCAGATGTTCATGCCTATTCCACGAGGCACAGTACAGATCTGTATCTTCGCTTTTGTAGAACTTCTGCAAATCAAAAATAAAATTGAATAAAGAGGCCCTTCACGCTGAAATTATTTAGCTCTTTTGAAAGACAAAACTGCTAATGTGATTTTTGGAGAAATGGTCCTATAAGACCACTTAGTCTTCTCACTCTCTCCTGCACAGTTGTTATTATGAAAAATTATAAATTATTTATTTGTGCAAATAAAAAAAATCAAATCAAATCCACCGCAGGAGAAATTCAGGTGTCCAGCAGCAGAAACACATCCATCCAACAAACAAATCACTTGAATCACTTAAAATTCTGGAGTACAAAGGAGAATATTGGTCAAGCATGGTGAGATTATGCACATGTTTCTCTTTCATCATCTAACAGAACGCAGCGTATTTAAACCATAATGGGCAGAGAAATGGAAGACTAAGGCAAACCAACAAAATCATGGGCATCATCACAAACAAAGCTCAATCAAAGATGCAAACAAGAGGCCAACGGTAACTCTGGAGAAGCTGAGGGATTAGTTATGCACATCACAAATCTGGCCTTTATGGACAACTGGCAAAATGTGTATAGAAAAAGTTTGAGTATAAGCCACAAGAAGCAAGACGCATTCAATATGCGGAAGAAGATCCCAAGAAGCATGTATTTGATGAAACTGATCTGGCAGACAAGCATTCAGACTCTCAACATTGATGAGCGATAAGTGTTTTTTGGGGTACATGCTGTATGAGCCCTGATGAGGAAGCACTGTGGTGAAGAGCTGACTCATGCAGTGCCTTGTGTTGGAGTCCTGCTCTGACCTTGTGAGGTGTCTGCAGCTGATTGATGGCAGAGGAATGCCAAGCACAACAAAGACCTAGGAATCGATCTGTGGACTCGCGGTGCTCCCACAAACCCTTATGGCAGACATGATTTTACACGGGGAGAACATTCAGATCAGATTCATTTATTTGCCATTTGCAGTAAAACCACATTGGAAAAACTGTGCAAGACTGCCCCAGTGTACAAACTGATACCTATGTTCATGTAAAAAGACGTATGTAAAAAGGGGCATTTGGGAAGAATTCAGACCACAGGGACTGGCCTCCTGCTGGTGCCCAGAATCAGGACTAAACTTGGGGAGGCAGAATTTAAGATTCATGCAGCTAAAATCTGGAACAGTCTTCCCAAAAATGTGAGACAAGCTTCTTCTCTGTCAATATTCAAATCCAGTTTGAAAATAGCTCTGTTTTGCTTAGTACACAAGTGTTATTTTGATGTTTATGTTTTTGTTTCGTTAAGCACTTTGAGTTGCCGTGTGTCAAAACTGTGCTACACAAATAAACCCCCCTTGCCTTGCCAATATTCTGTCTGACTCGCATTAGAGAATATTTTATTTTTTGGCACACGGGTAAGGACCATATTATTACAGATCCATGGTAATTACCCAACCCCGTCTTTCTCACACACTTTATAATACTGACCTCTACTGGTGAATGTGCAAAACTACTGCTTCAACAAATACAAGGTGCGTTGTACAATCACTGTGTGTCCACTAGAGGGAAGTCTAACATTTAAACACATCATACACGTACACATACAACTGTAACGTGTTTGTGTAGTGTGTTTTCTCACCAAACCATTTTAAGTTTTTTGTTTAACTTTACATGTTTTTGAATTTGTACATTGCTCACACATCAATTTAGAAAGGGAGATGTGGCTCAAGGCACCCACGTCAACATGAACACATAAAAATATATTATTGGCCGTATCAGCGTGTGCGAGAAGTGGTCCAAAGTCAACTGTTCTTTTGAGGATGTTGAATTGACACATAAACAATATGAGATTAACTAATAATTACTGATAATTTATGGAAAAAGCTTGCACAAAAGTAAGAACGTTTGTGCAAGGTGCATGACAAATAGGGTTGCCAACTTGAGAACAAAAAAATAAGGGACACCATTTGGGTGGATCGGGTTGAGCACTTTTTAGTCCTAATTTCAATCTACACAGGAATCATGGAATTTCATAATCACAGTTTTTAGAATGTAATTTTTTGGCTACATATAAAAATCAAAAGAATTCTTAGGCAAAAAATAAATGTCATAAATAGGTGGAACTGTTTGGCTGGTTAAGGACTTCATGCATTCTTGTTAGTAATAAAAAATATAAAAAGACAAACGCTGTAACATACATTATTTATGTATGTTACAGTAAAGACCATTTACTGTAAAAGAAAAAAAGAAAAACATGTATTCATTAAAAAAAACTCACAAAAGTCTGTAGCAGTTAGATATGGTCATTATTTATAGTGTCTGAGAGTTTAGTGCGTGTACATGGCTTCAGTAAAAGCTATTTTTTGTTTACAAAGCTGGTATTGACATTGGTTGACGGTCCCTAAGCGCTTTTCTCGGCGCTTGCAGTGAACTGGATTCAATGGATTTCTCTGCATTAAAAACAGCGCATTGGATTTGAAAAATCAACATAGAGGTGATCATTTTAGCAAATTACTTTTGTTTAACAAAGTAACTTCCTTGAGCTATTGACCGCGGAAGTCCGAATCTGGGAATATGACGCTACTTTACCAGACTTCTGCCAGGATGATGCTGCGGGCACGGCCCCCATAGATCCATGCACGGCCCACGCTGTCACTTGTCAACAGTAAAGGTAAACCCATGGATGTGATCAAGCCTACGCCCCCTTTGACACTGTTTGGCCGAAAGGTAGACGCTTAAACTGTGATTACTGTGTGTGCGTGTGTCGCTTGTGTGACATGCAGTGAGTGAGTGATGCATTTAAGGCGACTCTGAAAATACGGGACAAAAGCCGTTCCGTATCAGTTCAATACGGGACGCACATAGTTTTTCTATAATACGGGACAATTCCGTATTTCAAGGGACGGTTGGCAACCCTAATGACAAAGGTCTTTATATTGTATTATGTTACTACAGCCTCATCACAGGAGCGCCATACATGTCCCCACCCCTCACCGCTTTTACAGGTGAAACTCAGGAGATTAAAATATGATTCAAAAGTCCATATGTAATTCAATTTACAATCTGAATCTATGACAGACTCATTAAACACAAAGTAAAATATCAAGCCTACATTTGTTATAAGGTTGATAGTCCTAATCATGTCTGGCTGTTCTGCATGCTGTATGTGCATGGGCCAAACATTGCGTGGGTAAATTCACCAGTATAAGATTTATAATAAACGTTCCTTGTCATTTATTGTTTTATAGGTGTTTGGACATTGTTTGAAGAGACATTATCATATCCAAAAGAAAAGTGAGAAAACAATATAATGGATTAAAAACAAATGTTTGGAGGTGCAATGGGGGAGCTAGAGCAACTCTAGCCCCTGCTGCCCCTCAAGGTTAAAATGATTACCTTACAACAGAAAATTGTCAAGTTTGTCAAGCATGAAATATAGAATGCTGATAATTACTTGGGGCTGAACTCCACACTCCTTTCAACTATTATCTCTATTTCTGTCTAAATGTCAGGGAGCAGATGGCTCAGTTTATACTAACAGATCAGTGTCATACCTCAGATGAAGGTGATGGATTAAGCTTTTAGGAGCTTTTAACCATGTTGAAAAAAATGTTCCTGTCAGAAGGTGTAAACTATTTAATACAATACTATACAATTTATTCTTGTATAGCCCTAAATCACAACAGTAGTCATCTCAGAGGACTTGACAAAACCATTGAAATCACCAACACAGATCAGAGAATCAACAATTAAGACACAACAAAGAATATAGGACACATGTTGATAAATGTCCACATGTAGCATGTAAAAGTGTCCTGGATCATCACCACATCCTTTTTGTTAGAAACTAACTGTCCAACAGACCCTCCTGCATTGGCAAGGAAAATCTCATAAGAAAACCCAATTGGAAAAAAGAGAGAAACATTGGGGAGACCCACAATTGAGAAAGGGAGCCGCTCCACACGGACGGACGGGCTATAGATCCAGGACCTAAGCTACAGAACGTGGAACAGCGGCCGCTAAGCGTGGACAGGTCCGGTGCAGGACTGAAGCAGCTCCCAGGCGGGTCGGGCAGGACAGTCCGCAGGTGCAGATGGAGAAGGCCAGGTTTAAAGGTTCCTTTGTCGCACCATGAAACAAACAATGGGACAACGGGTGAATAGCAATGAACAGACTACAGTCAAAATCCTAATAATGCAAACTGATAAAGTAGGAAGGAGGAGAGGACAGTGCTCAAGTTACCATACTTCTCCCAGCAGACTGACTCCCTACGCAGCTTGACTGACAGTCTAAGATTTTTAGCCCTCCCTAAGTCTTAGCTTCCTAACCTTAACCTAATTTAATTGTTTTATATTGACTTGGTGACGTCATGAGGGTTAGGGTAGGCTTGCCTTTCTCTCTCTTTCATCCCCGCTCCTTGTGAGTCTGCTTCTCTCCCTGTGTGTGGGTTGAGGTGTGCGTGCATAAGCCAAATGTGACTCGCCCCACCCATATCCACCTGTATCGGCCCCAATATCCACAGTAAAGTTTCCATTTGGATGGGCCAGCCTTTTTCTTTTTTGTGCCCCACTCTCTGACCAGAGCTCCGTCTGCAGTTCAGGCCCTCAGATCAAAACACACAAGAGTGCCCCACTCTCAGTTCCCTCGTCAAAAACAGACCTTGAGTTAGCTTTATTTTTCTCTACGCTAATATCAGAAACTGCTATATCTCTGCTCCCTCTGTCTAAAAGCTCCCATTTCAGTCATGTAGCATGTTTTAGAACATGAAAAGGCAAAGTATATAGTGATATTAATAAATAATGCATAATATTTCTTCTTCAAATATGAGGACACTGCTTCTACCATAGTTCTATATGAAAAAGAGATCCTGATTGAACATCATATCATGTCGAGTGCCTTCATGTGTCAATGTCTGTCCAATGTCCAAACTGCAGAAGAAACCATGAAATTAGTCTGTAAGACAAATCACGTTCTACACTGTTATCGCTCCATATAGATTAGAAGATCAGTACATTTCAATTTATTTAGCGTAACTTGAATCAACCTTCTGATCCTACTGCACATTTCTAATACTCTACTGACAGCATGGTGCTAAGCTTCTTTCACCTGGGGGAGAATAGGGTTTTCCACCATCATTGCTTCATGGTGTACGTTGAAGTGCCACATGAAAGAAGCATGTGCATCAAAGTAAGCATTTATGAAAAATCCGATATCATGCATGGAGTGAAGTTATTGAAGGACGCTTACAGCTGCTTGAATATATCCATCAGTGTAATCTCAGTGAAGCCTTCGCTTTTTCTTTTGTGGAACACGTCTTTGTCAGTGTCAATTGAGTCTTATTGACTCTCACTCCAAAGATACTTACAAAAGCTGTGGTTGTCTGCTTTTATTCTTCCAAGCTGGATGTATAACCATCTCTCCAATACTAGTACCCTCCCTGGGTGATGCTCTGACAGGTCTCTTAGTAAGTCAGTCTTGAAATCAAATGTATCCTGCTGCTTTTGTCAGCAGTCACATTAATACATAGAAGGGAAGCTGTTGCAACTTGATCCTGAGGATCCAAAAATCTATTATCTAAATGTCATTTTGTTTTGAAGCTTCCATGTATTTTTTATACATTATTAGTTTTAATACCCAGTACTCTCACGCTGCACTGTTTAAATGAAGGATTAATCAAATTGTTGTATACCGACGTATGTATTCTTATTTACATTTTGGACGGCATCTTGTGAAGCAATTGCCTTGTACACAAACTGAGCTCTACTAACACCTGTTGATTGATTGATACTAAACTCCCTCAAGATGAAGCACAGCACTTGATCTTGAAACACGAAACACGGTATAAACATAACATGCTGTATCAGGTGAATGGCAGCAATCACACCCCCCACTGCTCAGAACAGGCGCTCTGCCAGAGCAGATGGACACCTGCATCGGCTTTTATGGAAGCGTTACAGAAAAAGGCTCAAACTACATCGATGATATTACCGTACGATTTGGATTTCATGTGTCACTGTTTTGAGATTCAAGCATGTTTCTGGTGGTACTGTACCCTATGTTTGATTACTATTTGAAAATGTCATAAGTTTAATTATTTAGTTACAGTTTCAAAAAGTAACATAGTTAGATTACTTTGGGATTACTTTATTTACAAAATAAATTATGGGAAAGAACAAATGTCAGGAGGCATCTGTTCCGGATGCAACGGATGAAGCAGAAGAAAATGGATGTATTGTATATTTTAATATACTTAATAATACAACCATCCATCCATCCATTTTCTTCCCCTTGAACCATTTCTGGGTTGGGGGGGTGTCAGTCAGAGCTGCACCCAATACACTCAGCACCAGCCCCTCACTGATCCTCCTGCAGGTGGTGAGTCCACAAGAGCAATATAATAATACAAATGATGAATTAATGCTGCTGCTGATCTCTGTGTGTGATGTTTACATGACACGTACAGTCCACATGGAATCCAAAGCTGAAATGTAAAAACGTTTATGGGCATCCAATTTGTTTGAAAGCTCTTGGCTCAGCGAGGCTCCCCTTCGGGCTTTGACAATCACTCACAGCATGAAACCACCACTACGTCATCTCACATAAGCAAATTCTCTTCTGTATGTTTTTCTTTCTCAGAATTTGTGGAATATACATTATTTTTATGTTCTCACGCAATACCAGAACTTCCTAGATAGATAATGTATTTGTCACATACAACAACACGGTACAACACTTAGTGAAATACTATATTGAAAATATATTTGCCCTAGTGCAAAGTGACCTGAATAAGCATTTTACTCCATGTACCACATTGGAATGCATAGGCAGCTATTATCAGTGACAACATTTCCACTTATTTTTATGCCTATTAGGAAGGTAAAACACTGAGCACACAAATCAAATGTCACAAATGCAAACAAAGCATCCCAACAGCAAAATATAACAGTTACAGATCACAGTACAATGCAAAACATTAAACCAAACATGAATAATTCACCACATGCTTAAAAGGGACTGATGACATTTTCAAACAATGGCATTTCTCTGCCAGGTTTGCACATGTTTTATTTATGTCAATATATACAGTATGTGTCATTTCACATTACTATTCCTCAGCGTGAAATTCTGCATTAAACATTCATTGTCATTAGTGTTTTTCCCACACTCAAGTCACTCCATACTAAGTAATAACAACATTAAAGGCTTGATATGGGCTGTATGACATGCTCACATGGTTCTATGAATAACTCTGCAGGGTTTTGAAATGCCCTACCTTGTTTAACAAGTGATAAACCATGAACCAAGATGATTTCCTCCAGGGAGTCTTCCTGACACCATTGCCTATTCTGTATCCATGCCAACTACATTCATTCAAATCAACCAATCACTGGACTTAAGTGTACTGAAGCCTCTCTGCCTGATGGGAAATGTTCAAAGAGTTCATATTCAAAGATTGTGGATTGCCAACTAATACTTTTTTATATGTTGATGTTTAGATATGTCTCTCTTCAGAGAGAGATAAAAAAAAAAAAAAAAAAAAAAACAATTATAAATTATAAAACCCCCAATACAAACAGGTACAAGCACAGGTCCAGGACAACAATGAATAATAATGTATTAGATTAAGATGCAAATAGCCCAAATTGAAATCTTAAAGTGATGAAAGTAGAACAAAGAGGGAATGAGCGATGAGCTGCATGATGATCCAGAAGTGAATATTCACTCACTGTCCTGGGAGTGCCCCCTACTTACACTGTACAACCTCAGAAGCTGCGAGTAGATGCAGTACTGCCGTTTATTGATTCACTTATTTTGGATTTTATTTACTTAAAAATCTGAGGAATATCAGGATTTTTGTATTAGCTCATAAAGTGAACCGATGCACCATACACTTGACGTGTGAATGCAGCCTTGTAGTACCAAAAAAATCCTTTTAGTGTGAAAAATGTTATAATTCAAAGCAAATCCATCCATTTGTCCTTTTTGATCCACTTCCATGTCGTAGGTTGCAGCCAGGCTACGCTGCAGCTGCCTCCAGATCTCCCTATCCGCACCAGTGAGGGCGGGTCCCAGCCAGTGGGGGTGTGTCCCGGCTCCAAAAGGTCCATGAGAATTTGCACTGACAGCCTTGCAATACCACACCGGGCCAGTGGGGGTGGACCCAGAAAAGGAATTATCAAATGGGTTTGTATGCCGCCGTCTTTCCTCTCAAAAACCTTTTTACAGGATTGTCTAAAAGTCGGTCCTGGCCCAACACCATGTTCCAGATGTGTGTCAATGCCAAGAGGAGTATACGTATATTATACCAGTCTAATTTAGCCGCTGTGGACTTTTGAACGCACTCGTCAAAGTAATGGGGCTAGTTCTGGGTAACAAATGCGTTTTTTCACATTTTCCTTCCCCGTGGGCATTTTGAAAAAGGCCATAAAAGCCGTAAGTGGTGGCACATTAGTTTGAACAGCAAACATAGGTGCACCTACGTCCGTTAATATTTACAGTCTATGGTCCCAGCTCAAAAAAAGTCCATGAACATGTGCGCTGACATGCTAGCAATCTCACTCCGGGCCGAAGGGGGGGTACCTGAAGGAAGAATTACCCAATGTATGCCGCCTTCTTTCCTCTCAATAACCATCACACATTGCATTTCTGACATTAAAACATGGATGGACTAAAGTTCCTCAAACTCAATAGCAACAAAACAGAACTCATCCTCACTGGACCCAAATCCCTCCTCCCCTCTGCCCAGAACATCTCCCTCACCATCAATGGCCACTCTGTCACTCCCTCCCCCGCTGTGCGCAACCTTGGCGTTATACTGGACTCTACCCTTTCATTCAAACCACACAAAAACTATATCACCAAAACATCCTTTTTCCACCTTGCAACATTGCCCGTCTCCGCCCCTCCCTCACACGATCCACTGCAGAAATCCTCATCCACGCCTTCATAACCTCTAGACCTCCAGATACTGCAACAGCTACCACCTGTCGTCCTCCTCTATAGTCTCCCTTACACTCATCTCCAAAAACTGCAATACATCCAGCACTCTGCCGCCCACCTGCTCACTCACACCCGCTCCAGAGACTATATCACCCGTGTCCTCAAAAAACTCCATTGGCTCAAAAGGCCCTCATTCTCACCTACAAGTCCCTTCATAACCTTGCCCCTTCTTACCTCACTGACCTCCTCCATCATCACTGTCCCACCCGCCACCTCAGATCCACAAACTCCAACCTCCTAACTCCCATCAGAACAAAGTGCTGAACCTTGGGGGACCCACCTTTTGCTTACAGCTGCTCCCACTCTCTGGAACTCACTCCCACCACACATCAGGAACTCTAACTCACTACAGAACTTCAAATCCCCGCTCAAAGTCGCAATGTTCATTTGTCCTCATTGTTTGTAGTGCAGTCTGACAGAAGCAGTAAGGAAAGACCTGCAAAACACAGCAAGGATAAATAAGTCTGTCACTGAAGCTGCTCTCCAGAGCAGACAGAGTGTCCTGCAGGGGGTGACAGTCATGGTCCAGCATAGATGTTAGGACCCTCCTGTCCCCCACCTGCTGCACTGTGTCCAGGGAACAGCCCAGGGCAGAGCTGGACTTCCTGATGACCTTGTCCAGCTTCTTCCTGTCCCTCTCTGTGATGCTGCTGCTCCAAAAGGCCACACTGTACAAGAGGCTGATGCCACCACAGAGTCATGGAAGGTCTCCAGGAGTGGTCCTTGCACTCCAAAAGACCTGAGCCTCCTCAGCAGGTAGAGTCGGCTCTGGCCCTTCTTGAAGAGGGCGTCTGTGTTATGAGTCCAGTCCAGCTTGTGGTTCAGATGAACACCCAGGTACTTGCAAGAGTCCACTCTCAATGTCCTTTCCCTGGATGTTCACTGGAGCTGGAGCAGCAGAGTGACGTCTCCGGAAATCCACCACCATCTCCTTGCTCTTCCTTGCATTGATGAGGAGGTGGTTCTGCTGAGTCCAAAAAGTCCTGTATTACTCCTCTGCACGCTGCATCATTGTCCTTGGAGCTGAGTCTGATGATGGCAGAGTCGTCGGAGAACTTCTCTGGAACACAACCGTTTTGTGTTGTGTATGAAGTCCACAGTGTAGAGGGTGAACAGCAACGGTGCAAGGATGTTATTAATACACTTGGCATAACACTTGCCATTCCATGTGTTTCCTAGCCTGGCCTTAGCCATCCATACACTCCGTTCAATCATCATTTCACTGCATGTAACGTCTGGGTCTAGTCCCTGTGTTTGTGAATACAAATCCAATCGTTTCAATCTGCAAAAGGAGTTAACCCCTCCCACCTGTAAACGGAGCTCAATGGAGCACCTCCAGACCTTAGTACGAAATGTCATTTGTACTATGGTGTGGTACGACCTGGCTATGTGTTTCCTAATGATAGCATAAAGTGGGGCACAAGTATCCAACTTTACTTCATATATTAAGCCTATATTATTATTATCATTATTTATTGATTATCTTTATTAAGGACACAATATAATACAGTTCATAAGTAAAGCACGAGGTATAATCACATCATCAACAAATCAATGAAGAGAATATTACTCCAGATACTTAAAATTTTTCATAAATCTTTGACTCAATAAATAAACAGTATGGATGACCTGGCAAAAACATTGAACTAGTAAAAATGTAGTCTGTAATTGATGAAAAAACTGATCTATAAAACACGAAAATGAGAATTTCTGACACTCATCAGTGCTCAGTCATTGAAATGCAATACCTCGACTCAGCTCGATCACACTCCCAGAGCTCTGGCTGTGTATTGATCTAGTAATCTTGTGTTTCGACAAAACCAACAAAATCACAGCCAATCAGTAATACACAGTCCCTTTCAGAAGTCATCACAGAGCAGGGTTATCTTTTTATCAACGTTTTTGAAATCCTCCAATTTAATTTAAGTGGCACTCTATGTTAGATTTTTCTTCGACATAATGATTATTTGTGCCAGAATGAGTTTGAGAAATAGATTTTTAATCTGGTGAAAACAGGTACAGGACACAACAAATCTGAGGATAGGCATTATTAGCGTGTGAGATTTTTAACATACATATGTTCCTGTTGAATTAGACTTCAATATGTTTGCTAATAGCATCAGTTTGTCTCTGTGTGAGCTATTGAGTTGTTTCAAGTAACTTCTGTTCTGTATTTTCTGTCGTGCATCCTTCGCTGGTGTTAGGAACTTACATAATTGCAGCACGACAGGAGCATGTATTACAGCACCACAACTGTGAAACCAAATATAAACATGCAAACGGCAACATATTCAACCCATTTTAATTCATTAGTTGATTAATTCATATAAAACCTCTTTCCCTAGCAATTTTCCAAACATGATCTTTCTTTAAATCCTCATTTTTGGCAATTGTTGCGACATAGAACATGTGTCCATCTCTGAAGCGTCTTTGAGTGTCCTGAAAATATATATATATACAAAATATATATATATATACAAAACCAATGGATTTTTATTATTATCTCAGCTACTTTGTTCACGGCTGAACTACAAAAGGATGCCATGGCTTCACCTATGTTCGCTGATTGGCCGATTGCACTTTTGGGTTCTCTGAGCAGTCTGCGTTTCTGACCACCACTACTCAGTGAGGAAACAAAAGGCCTTATTCCCTGTAGTGGCTAAGGCCTAAAGGTCGCAAATTAGCTTTTTGACTAGCTATTTGGCCTCCATGCACATGTCCAGAGGAGTTTTTCCATTGATTCTGTCAAGCTTTAGTTAGAGAGCAATCTTTCTCTTTCATTCTTGAGAGGCACAGAAATGAGCTGTTTCAAATCGTGGCGTGGCACAATCCGTGATGTCAAAGAGGTGATTGACAGCGGGGGAAAACTAAACCAACGGCGTCTATGGTCAGTTCATGCAACCTCTCTCCGAGTCCAGCGTGTGGTCCATTAAACTGTACATACTTTTTTGCAAGTGACGGTGACACCACAAAAGACTGTTCCAGAACTACAGTTACCATGAAACGGGATCTAATGCCGCTTTTCCACAGTAACGGTACTGTACTGTACGGTACGGCACGGTGCGGTTATTTTGCATTTCCACAAGGGTTGGGCTTGGGATTGGGGGTAATTTTTTTGTACCACCTCGACAGTGGTTCTGTCCGGACCGAAGCTACACCATGACGTGACGTCGGCCAACTGCCTTACACTGATTGGTCAACAAGTCTAGTCACTGGAAGCGACGTCTGACCCTTTGGTAAAAACAACTGAACCTGCCATCTTTAAAACCGGCTGCTCTGCCATGGATCTATAAAAGGCTATAATACGTCCTCCTCACTCCAGGGAAATTAATCGCAAAGAAAGCCCCAATAGGCCCTGGTCAGTTGACGAGGTCCACACGTTACTCTCTTTAGGCCGAAGAAAGAATTCAAAGGCAGCTCAACGGACCACGGGACACGGAACAAGGTTTTCAGGGAGATCGCTCTTGATTTGTGACCAGTCGGTGGTAATCCTGGAAATAACTGGTTAGCTACGTATCCCGTTGGCCCAAAGCTCTCACTGAAATGTATTTACTGTGTAAAAGTGTGATTGTCTGTTGCACACGGTGAGCTAGCTACATTTAGCCATCGATAGCAATCTAAGCTAACGTCCTTCCCGTTCTACTGTGCTGTATTTGGCTCTTTCACGTGTTGCCATTCTGTTTTGTGCTTGTACTTAAGTTATATATTTCTTTTTTTGAGAATCCCTTCCCACAAGTGATGAGATTACCAACGAGCAATGAGTGACCGGAGTATTTCACTTTCTCCTCATCTGGACCTGGTCTCAGAGACATACGTACTTTGGACTTTGTATACTGTTGGTTTTGCACTTTACTTTTGTTTTTAATAGATCGTATAAAGACTTTGTTTCATTCATTTCTCTGTACACATGCAGAAAAAGGGTTCAAAGGCAAAAGTTACGATTTCCTACCACATACTTTTATTTCTATTTACATTACATACATTATATTTGTCAGTAAATCCGTATAATCGTGGCAAATTTATGAACAAGGATGGAGACATTTGCTAAATACAAAAGTATTATTTTTGGTCAAAACAAGGGCAAAATAAATGTTTAGGCATATGACAAAGTTATGCATCAGACCCTCCTCTGCACCACTGCTAAAGGCTGCTGTTGCTACAGGTGGGTCCCATTCTGTCACATGGTCTCTCCATGGTTTTCACACAGATTGTACAGAGCACAGCAAGTCAGCACCATTGACTTCACATGTTCAGTGTCCGAGTCATTCCTGTAACACTGCCGAAAGCATTTTCAACAACCACTCGCGCTGTGCTGAATTTTCTATCAAATACTTGCTGTTTGTCTGTCACCCGGTGTCCTGAAAAGGTTTTAGGGGCCAGTTCTGCAGGGGGTAAGCAGAGTCCCCTCGGAGGTAATAACCAGGTATCATCGATATTATAATAAATCCATGCACCGCACCATTGTTACTGGTCACACGTTGCACATATATGACGTGGTCTGACAATCCCTCCCACGCTGAAGAGGTACTATTTTTAATGGAAAAGTACCCGCACACGGCCGTGCCGTGCCGTGCCGCGCCGTGCCTTGCCGTACCGTGCTGTACTGTACGGTTACTGTGGAAAAGCGGCATAACAGGAGCCTCGTCTGTGAGTACAATGTTACTAACTTGCTCTATATCACTGTGAACTAAATAATTAGGGTCTGATTCTGGATTGAGGACATAGAACTCTATGTGATGGACCATTGTTGGAAAAAGTGTATTCTCAGGTGCGAAATTACTATGTAACTGCGAAAGCTGTACAATTAACTTGTTTACCTTGAGGTTAGCGTGAGGGGGGGGGGGGGGGGGGGGGCTCACAGACAGAGGAGCACAGATCCAACAGTTTCACATGAGGTAATGTCGCAACTATGCACAAAATGGCTCAAATTTGACCAGTGTGTTGTGTGGTATATCACCCAAATTATTATCACACATGTGCATAGGAAGGACTGTGAAAAATGAAGAAAAACAAAATATAGCACCTGGAGTTAATATACCAACCAGACTCCAGCCAATACCCAACACTCAACATCCAATCGTTTTGTTTTTATCGACCCAGGTCAGTTGAAAACTTGTAAGAAGGACCGCTCCAACATCAGTCAACTTGCGATACATTTCACTCAAGTTTATGAGATGTCACATATCTTACGTGAATTGAGATGCAATAATGTCACAGGGTACCCCACATGAGGAAACCAGAGGAAACAGGCGAACAGCGAAGGGGACTGGGTGCAGAAACCGGGTGCAGCTCCTCCAAGATCCCTATATGCCCTCCATCAATCTGCAAAACGCCCCGTCTCTCCCGAACAAATCGGATGATCTCCTGAGCCGCATTCAGAGCCGGCACAAGGCCCAGGACTGTGCCATGCACTGCCTCTGCATGCACAGAGTGAAGGAGAAATCCAGGAAATCCAGAGGTGAAGGTGTGAGACAGTCCCATCGTGAACCAAACATGTAATGCCAATCTGGAATCCCAAGTCATAAGATGTGCCTTTTTTATCTTCCCCAGGAGTTTTCCGTCATATGTGCTGTTTACACTTGGGCATTGGGGTGCACTGGGATTTCAACCGAATGATGCAGTTGCTTAAAAATTATCCTGTCACTCTGAGAAACGTTCAAATAAATCTTTTAAGCGCAGTTATGGGGACAGACTAAAAGATTTCTTTGAAGAAGATGACCCTCTGCACACGGGGAAAGTAGTAAAATGCATCAGCCAGTCCCCCTCATTTTGAACTTGATCATCAAATACGCTGATGACACCACTATCATTGGTCTCATCAGTGATAACAGTGAAAATTCTTACAATTACAAAATGTTGGTTAGTGGAGTAAAGTTAGCAACCTCCTGCATCTAAAACATGTGACCTTGTATTTGATTTTAGTCAATGGTATGACCTTGTATTTGATTTTAGTCAATGGTAAGAGTTTTTCCTTGCCGATGCAGAAGGACACTTTAACATTCTACAACATTCATGGACATTGGTCTCTCCATATGGACCAATACATTTGTGCTCTATATTTTTTGTCTTAACCATTGATTTTTTAATCTGTGTTGGCGATTTCAACAGTTTTGTTAAGTTGTATTGTAATTGTATAGTTCTCATGCTTGTTGAAATCGATAACTCCCAAGTACAGATTATAGAGGAGTTGTACGTTTCTGGGTTTCATTCTGTTCATTGACCTGAAATGGGACAAAAACACTATCAGGTTATGATGAAAGCTTTTTCTTTCATCTGAAATTCACTACATACTCTAAGATCCTGCTTAACTTTTATTGCTGTACCATTGAAAGGTTGCTTGTTGGTTCTGTGACTGTGTGGTCTGGTAACATCACACTCTAAACAAGGCTCGGCTCGGCAAAGAGGACTGAGAGGTGTGTGCTGCCTGTTCTGGAGGAATCTGAGCTTTTAAAATAATCAATGACTCTTCTGGCCACCCTGGAAAAGCCATGTTCCAGAGGAAGTGGTGGGCGGGCGTTGAGGCTAGCGAGTTTACGCTAGTGGCTTCATGTAGAGTTCTTCACCAAGAGTGCAGCTCGGCAGCGTCTCTATGCTCAGAGACCTTCCTAAGATTTTATGATACAGCAGTATGTGTTCACGAAGCTGCGCCATGGATCTATTATGTTATTAACCGGTACTTCCGTATCGGCAAACTCGTTAGCACAACTTGTATACAGCTAATTTAAACATGCAAATAAAATAAATAAATGAATAAATAAAAAACTTCTGAGAAACTTTGTGAATGTCCTAGGTGAGACTGTCCTGTAAAGGAAGGGGTGCCCTGAACTCTCCTCTCTGATGTCTATGAGCACCAGCTGCAGGCTCATGGCAGGGCGCCCCACTGCCCCATTCCCCAATCTGGAGATGATCACAGCTCTGATTAACAAAGGCGTCCCTCCGTCTTCACTGGAATTAATAAGATCAGTTCCAGTCATGGACTCACTGCAGCATGTCTTTTAATTAGGCACAGGTCAAAAACATGCATTATGCACCACTTTACCCTTCCATCAGTTAAACTTTTACAAGTACTTTATTCAAAGCCCTATAATCAAACATGTGTAATTTCAGAGCCCAGCACTTTTATTCAAAATATTTGTTTTCAAGCATGTCCGCACAGAAGAATGTGGATTCATTATTGTTGTATATTTATATGGATCTGGCTGGTTCTGGATTCAGCCACATCAAAGCACAATTCTGCTACAATAATTGAAGGTTGGACCAAAACATCATACATCATAACCCTTTTGCAAATTAAGACACATTTAATTTGTAACATTTATCCCAAGTTGCAAAAATACGGCATGAGCATGTTATGTACAGCTCTAAAACATTTCCAATGGTGAGAATATTACAAGCACATGTGGGCGATGATTAATCAGCTGAAGTGAACCAGCAACTACTCCATTAAATTAGATTATGTTGTGGGGTAATAATTAGTACTAATTAACATCAGCAAACTGATTTCAGCACCTTGATCAATAATAAACCTCTAAGAGTGCAAACTGCATAAGTGATTATCCCTCTGATATAAGAAAAATTAGGAACAAGTCTTGAGTTGGCGGGGCGCCTGCCCGGTCATCACTCATCACACTTTTGCCGACTGTAGCTGGTGTAAACCCTGTATACGGAGCTCCTGCAGAAATACTTGAATTTTGAATATTTGTTTTCCTTTTGCCTCTTTAAGATCCCATTTGTGTGTGTGTGTGTGTGTTTGTGTACTTGGGGTCATGGGCATGTGGGATTGTTTTTACCAAACTGTAAAGCACTTTTGTTGCATTGTTTGTATGAAAAGTGCTTTATAAATAACATTTGGTTTAGGAAATCTTTGATCACGTAAATAATCATTTAACCTTCAATCAGGGCGGTGGCTGTGAAGTTCTCCAATGTGAAAATCAAATAAGTAGAATTCTTTACGTCTTGATCTTCACCAACTGGGCCAAGAATACCAGGAAAAACCTCAATGCTTCCTCAGATTGCCGTAGAATTATTAATTTAAGATATTTTTTTGAGGATATGAATATTTTTGCATATTTGAAATGATTGAATAGGCCTGTAATATATTACTGAGAATCGGTGTCCAAGTCTTCCAGCTGTGCATATAGTTTTCAACCTAATTTCTCCTATTTTCCAGTGGTGGTGGATCAGACATGAGCAATATATCTTAGTGTCGTTCTATCGAGCGTGGTACAGGGTTTCAAAGGTTCATTAGAGGTTTGAGTTGTGCCGAACGACAACAGTCCTTTATATTAGGTACTGTCATCCCTGAATAATCAATCATTTAAAATCTTATCTTAGAATTTCTTTGTGAGAAATACTACTGTCTAAAAGCCAGAATTAGGGACTAAATGAAATGAAAATTATAAAAAAGTCCAGTTGGAATATGAATATTTCAAATGTGTGTTTTTCAATTATATTTTTGTGTAAACTACATGTTAGATTTGTATGAAAATCTAACATGCTCTGCCCAGGAGCTTCATACAGATCAGATAGTTATGTTCAGATGGTTGACGACAATGGACATTTTGAAAAATCAAATGCCCTGATAATGTGGCTTGCAGTATTAGAATTTTCCAGAGGAAATAATATTTCTACACTAAAAGACTTAAGCACAATAGATTTCCGCATGAAGACCATTTTAAAAGCAATCCAGATAAAAGCAAATTTGTTTATTAGAAATGACAAGGACATTATACATTATATTATATCTGTGACAACCAAATACAATCAAATCTATTATAATATATAATTATATATGGGCCACACGTCAATGGGAATAGTCATATAACATTATATTTATTAAAATCTTTTGTGTTGCAACAGATAAATCATAACACTGTATGAAATCACAGAGCCAGTTTCATAAGTAGACACTTGGACCATTTATTACTGAATACAAATAATAATCCATAGTTGAAGCTCTTGATTGTGCAATGAACACTTGCTTTGCACAAACAAGTATACATATATATCAAAAACACATTCACTACATGTTAATAAACTACAACAAGCAAAAAATGTAGAGGTAGATACTCTGATTGAAAAGACTCCTGTTTACATCAAGCACATTTATTCTTCAGGTTTAATTTGCTGAAAACATGCTCAAATGCACTTTGCACAAAGCGAAACATCTTGTGTTCATGAAATATCTTACACCAAAATAAATCAACAAAAAATAAATAAAAACAGAAAAACATTTCTTGTTTGAACATTCGTAGATTTTTAAAATGTCTTCTTCTGAGCCTGAGATCGACCGTTTTAATGCGTGGTCTATATGTTGGATAGACTTTTATACTAATTTATTTACAGCACTAACGTCAAACTTACGCAGAGGATTCTTTCTTCACTTTGATGTTTATCATCTCACCTGCAGTCGGACAGGTTCTTGAGGCTGATGTACATGGAGCTCACCATGGTGGCCTCCTCCTGGTTGGGCTCTTTGTTGTCGTTAGCCTGGGACAGACACACCGGTGTCAGAAGACCCTTGGGGAGGGTCCCACTGAACAGCAGGTAGATGCAGGGGTTGGCACAGCTGTTTAAACTGGCCAACAGCATGAGGATGGTGAAGGTGGCAGCTGCAACAAAACACTTTAGTAGGTTTGATGAGACATGACACCACCGTAAATATACATTATGTGAACTTTTTCATATAATAGAAACTTGCATTTAACCCATAGATCAAGTGAACATGGATAATTAGGCTATTTGTATGATCAACAGGATGTGTTGAGACTAGCAGTGAGTGGCAAGCGACTGTACTTAAGTGCTGTATTAAGCATTTTTTTGTATCAATTTACTTTACTCCTTATTTTTCTAAGAACTTTTACCTTCACTCTTTACTTTTAATCTCAAATATCTGTACTTTCATCTTAATATTACACGTTAAGATGACCATTACTTAGTCATAATGTAGGGCCTACAGGTGGCAAGTGGCGAGCCATGCTTTTAAGTTAATTAATGTATTGATTGTGATTAACTTTTAGCTTTTATGTTCACCATTTCTGTATAGAATTAAATATTCACACAACTGTAATTGTTATTTCAAATTCAAAGATTACAATTTCTAAAATTAATTGGTTTATCAATGAATTCACTTCAGCGCATACAGAAGTCTATTATTCACTACACTTTTAGTAAGACCATCTCTGGAAAGTCCACAGTATTTGATCATTTGAATGGTTCATTTGCAAAAACATTAGCCATAAGAAAAATCATTTAAACTCCCATAATTTACCTTTTAAAAGTAGTTTTTTGAAAAGCCACGTCTATTTTATTGCCTTACAAATTAAGTTTCACACCTTCTTGAACAAATCCTTTCAAATGTACTGCTAATGACAAAACATTTTGACGTGGTAAATAGAAGAATACAACATTGTTTTTAAAAACTATTTGTTTTTGCAGACGAACTCCTCATCTATGTTTATAGAGTTAATCCTAACCCACTGTTCTGTAACTTGTGATGCAACACTGCAATTTCCCCACATGGGACGAATAAAGGGTCTCATAATTTGAAAGCATTGTGTTTAATGAAACGTACTCTGAGTCGGGGCCTGTGAGTCCCACACTGACCACAGCTGCACGGTGAAGAAGGGGGTCCAGCACAGCACGTACGCCAGCACTATCACCACGGTCATCTTCACGGTCTTCACCCTGGCCTTGGACATCCCGGCCACGCTGCTGGCCCTGGAGGTCACATGCGTCATCTTCATGTGGAAGTTGATGTGCACTGTGCGGCAGATGCGCACCTGGCAGCAGATCACTGTAGAGATGGGCAGCACAAAAATGACCAGAGTCGTCCATGTCACATAAGCTTTGAGTCCCCATGGCTGCACAAACTGACCCCAACAGTCATATACACCTGGGGCCACTTCCGAGCGGGAGAAGATGAAGATCTGGGGGAGGCTGCCCAGGAAGGACACGCACCACGCCGCGCACACTGGCCCGTTCCACCCCGCCGTGCGCCGCTGGAAAGTCACCATAGGTTTACAGATGGCTTGGTAGCGATCTACGGTCATCACCACGATCATGTAAGTGGACGCGAACATGCCCACGACCTGCATGTACTTCACGAAGCGACACAGCGCGTCTGGCCCCACAAAGCGATCCGTGATGTCCCACATGAGCTGCGGGCACACCTGGAAGAAAGTCACCACCAGGTCCGCGACGCACAAGTGGAACACGAACGCACGCATCCGGGACAGCTGCTTTCTCCGCCGCCACAGGACCAACAAGAGCCCTGCGTTCAGGACACCCGCAGTTACAAAGATGACAGCCAGCAGCGCGATCTCCACCCGGGCCAAGACCTCGTTGCGCGGCTCATCCTCAGCCAGTGCGCGCTCCAAGCTCGAGTTTGTGCCGTTTACGCTCAGCCAAGACATGTTGTGCATGAAGACGCAGGGCTCCCACCCGCACATCCTGCAACGTTATCAGCACCCACAATTACATCAACACTGGGAAGGCATATAAATCGTCTTTAGAATTGAAGATAAATATTAGTGGAGCTGGGTGCGCAACTGGTTGTAGTCATCCAAACGGGAGCGCGTTATGTCTGCAGAAAGGAGGAGCAAGAAGACTGCCCTCAAACATCAAGCAAACAGATAAAGACTGGCTGAATCTTCATGTTGTAAATGTCGATATCCTGTTTGCATTACCCTAACTCTCAAGTACTATTTTAGTCTTGTTATGGTCGACCTTATTAACATTTTGAAATTTGCCTGGAACAAAACATGTACAAATGTATCCAGGCTGGACAATTAGACATTAAAAGAATACAAGCGTAATCTCCCCCCCTTGTTTATTCAATTAATGTGTGCTTTATGATTGGCCCAAACAAAATATAGGTTATGGAAGGGACAGCAGAGAAACGAAATGCTCCATCTTGTTATAAGGAGCCATAATAATTGTTGATATCCACTAAATACCAGGGGTAAGATTCTTGTTGTGTACTTGTGGTATGTTACACATTTTGGTTTCTCTTCAGTCAATCATAGAAGTGCATTTTATTCTATTGGAGGAGGAGTGTTAAATGTGTGGTTTGGACATTGGGACCAGTGTGGCATAGTTCCTACATTCCTTCATGTTTGACCGCTTACTAACACCTTATAGTCAGCCCTGGTTCACAGTAAATCATGAGTGGCACACAAAACACCACTGGAAGAAGGTAAGAAATTAAATACACAGCCAAATATGTCTCAGCTCTTGTAACCAGATGTTATAATTGGGTCTCATGAGTGTAATAGTTCATGTATGCTAGTCATGCACAATGCATTAGTTCACTGTTCATGTATCAAACAAGCGTGACGGCATTTTAAATCAACAAGTAAAACGCGTTGTGCCAAGTTATCAAAGGTCAGCCTCATTTTAGAAGTTCAAAATGTGTAGATGTGTAGGTAGGGGTGGAAGAACAGTCTTTAAAGCATTCCATTGTCAAACAGGTTTACTTGGGGTTTTTAAACAAAATATAAATAAGCATATCATATATTTCAAATAAGGAATTCAAATTAAACACAACATTTCCGTAACCGGGGAAAAAACCCAAAAAACTTCCAAATCAAAACCAATGTTATTTGGACAATTAGTTACATGTCTTCAAATGACACGCATGCAAAATTGAATATTGCAAATTTGCTAAGTGGTCTTATCTCCATTGTGCAACCGGGCCGGTCATTTCTCTGGATATAGAGATTTGCAGCTGGTTTACGGTTCACAAACTTAAAATAGACACCTGACATCTCGTACATTTGCAGGATTCTACATAAAGGTTTACGTCACTTGTGAGGCAGGGTCCATTCAGCCGGTTCTTTTTGTCAGCTCTAGTCCATCGATCCATGCAAGTGCCATAATTACATGAGCAATTGACCAAAGAGCCACACCCTGCTCTTGACTTCCATTCTGTTAAGACTTGACGTAGCTCAGCAGCTCCTCCTTGTCCATCTGATAGTGACTTTTCTTCCAGATGTCCCGGAGTTTTTGTAAAGTGGTACCAATGTCCTTCCCTGATGTGACACCCATCCTGCGCAGGTCGTGGCCGCTAATAGGAAATCGAGGGCTGGTCCAGTCGCACAGCTCTTTCAGCAGCCTCTCCTCGCCCTGGTACTTCAGCAGCTCACACACCTTCATCTGGCTGTCCAACTCTCGACTCTGTAAAAGGAAAGAACCAAGAAGGGATTTCTACTCAGTATTTTCATAGAAATGAAAGTACATTTTAACTTGAGTATGTATCTTTATGTAGATTGCAATTAAGTCAATATCAGGTAGTTTGGAAGATTGATGGAGATTACTTTTGTGCCATAGACTATAAACTTGCTGGATCAAAGTTTTTCATCGAAGTATGAGTCAGGGTTGTGGAGATGCAAGCTGTTTCAGTAGAATTACTGAATGTGCTGCACTCGCTTCCTTTTAAACTCAAAGATATGCACCTGACCAAGTTATGTGCAATGATCAAAATTGAGATTCCATATAAAAAGGTTGTGATCTTTTGGAATATAAACTTTGTATCAAGTTAATTGAATGAATTTTATACTTACACCGGAATTCTATCAAACGTTCTATTATCTTATATATTTATGTTACATTTCCCAATTTGTGAGCCCCCATTGGTTCAGACAAAAGCATAGATGTTACAGTTTTCATTGGGTCTGAAATAGATTATTTACAGGCACTGCAAGAACACAAGTTTTCTGCTTCTATCCAGTACTTATTTTTGTGATCATTTGTTTGCGAGTGCCTTCTTGCTCTCGCCTCTTGCTTAATGCCATATCAAAACAATGAATATGCATTATATATTAGTAATTAGTAAGTAAGTAATCTTTATTTATATACCGCCTTTTTCACTGCAGATCTGAGTCTCAAAGCGGTTTATATCTGATATAAGAATGTCTGTTTTGTCGTCAGTTCCTAGTCTCACCAGAGCCTTTTTCTTTGGCCTGGGGATGATGGTAATTGAATGACCCTTGTCTTTCACATCCACTTTTCCTCCAACATTCTTCAAATTACATTACTGTGGGAGGTGACTGTAGCCTTGGCAATCATTTGTCTTTCCCTTATGGAACCATACGGTTGAGAGATTAAGGCAATTTGGTGCTAAACCAGGCTTATGTAACACGCTATGGTTGTCACAACAAACAATGTTCTCCAGCAACACTTTCTGCAAATGTAAGGCCACATGACTTCATCTAATCCACAAAACTTAAACAAGAGCGATGAAAACCTACGTCTATGATGAAGTCAGTGAAAGGTTTGATGCTGAGAGGCTGCATTCTGTCCTTCTGGAGCTCATTTCTGTACTTGACCAGGAACAGGGCCAAAGTCTTTTCCTCTTTGGACACTTTCAACCTGAGGTCCATTTTCTCCACCTCCTCAGAGGAATGGAAGAGTGCCGCCAGGACTGTCATTGGTTTGGGGGAAAGGTGTTTGCAGTTCTCCCACACTCGCTGCAACTCCTCCAGGTTGCCACCTGATGGTAAACCTGTGGAAAATGAAAAAATATATTCATGATTCCATTATTTATATTTAAAGACCTTATGACGGGTTTTTAAAAAAAAAAATAGTGGATATCAAAATTGCTTGACAATGTCAATTTGAAAGAGATTCCGGCAAAAAAAATCCTATATTTTATAAAAAGAACGTGTTTTTCATGAATTTAAGTTGTCTATGCTCTAACCTGTGTGTGACGTCATAGCGGGTTACGCCCATGCATTGAAAACCATGGATCTATGCCACAGGACTGCCTTTTCTCTCTTCTCTCCACTGGTGCCCAACACAATACTGCCCTCTACAGGTGACAATTGCTCACTACACATAAATTGCCGTTTTGAGAGTGAAAAAATGTCCGAGGTGGGAATTGAACCCAAGTATCTGGATTGACAGTCCATCGACACAACCACTGGACTATCTCAGTGACAACGAAATGATACACTCTAGTAGTGATGTCAGACTCGCTGTACACCACCTTGTCATCTTGAATATCCGCGAAAAAAGAACGAATACCAAATTGTAAACAACTTACAGCGTTAAACCTTACCCGTTCTGACGTCACCAAGGGCTGTGAAGTTTTTTCGTTTCTAAGGGCGTTGCTATGGGGTTATTTCGATTTGGGGGGATCAGACAAAAAAAACAACAACTGATTTTGAAACCTTTAGTAGTTCTCTTCTAATATAAAATGGTATTAAAACTGTATTTCTAAATAAATCAAACCCGTCATAAGGTCTTTAAGTGTAATATAACATTAAAACTTCCATGTGAACTAATTTCTTTGATGCATGCAGTAATTCTTGATTTCAATTTCCATTTACATTATTTGTGTAAAGCCCTAAATCAAAACAGCTGTCGTCTTGGAAGACTTTACAAAGTTGTTGATTCCTTCTTATTTAACAAGTTATGCATTTAAAATAAGGATCTCTGATCTTACAAGTTGTATTACACTATTTTTATGAAAAACACAGAAACCCCATCACTCAAATGTTGTATTAGTTTTGCCCATTTTCTTTTAAAATTTTAGTACCGATTTGTGGATGATACTTTAAAATCTTCAACTAAAATCTGAAAAATACATGTATTGTTTAATGTCCCAGTTAAATAAGGGTAAAGTAAATAACAGAACAGAACTGAAAAACTAAAATGCAGTCAATGACCGCTGTACCTATGTACTGTGCTAATCCCTGGTGGTAGATCAGCTCCAGTAGAGAGTCTGCATGGTTGCCAACAATCATCTTCTTCAGTTCTACCCAGATGCGTTCTCCTGCAATTCCAGCCAGGCCACTGCCATTCTCTTTAATGGCAGAAAGTGTTCCTGGATCATGCTCATCTGGTTTCAAGGCCACTCTGCCATAAAACCTGTGGTAAAAAGTCCCCATGATTTACTACTTAACTTTAGTTAAAGCTAATACACTTTTACAAACCTAAAATAGCGCAATATTCTCAAATAATCTTCTTGGATTCTTTGTTCAGCACTGCCCACAAATCGAACTTTATGGTTCTGCAGGTCTTCATATCCTTTGAAATAGTCATACAATGTGCCATCAAGACCTACAGTGAAAATGGAGAATCTGGTTACCACAATGAAAAACACACATGTTTGAACACAGCTTTCATTCAATCATAGGTATGTACCTAAAAACATGGAGTTGATGGTCAAATCTCTACGCTCTGCATCCTGCTGCCAGTCAGTGGTGAATTCTACCTCTGCGTGTCGCCCGTCTGTCAGAACATCCACACGCAGTGTAGTCACCTCAAAGTTTTCATTGTGTATCTAGGACCACAATAGTAATCAAATTACCTCACTTCCCACATGTACAATGCACTCAATCTGTAAACAGTGTGGAAACCTACAGTACATAAATATAGACAAAACCAGCATTTTAAGATGGTAAATCATGGAACTATAATACACAATTTAAACTTCAATTTGAATCTTTAACACTAACAATAAGCAATTTTAAAATGGTCAAATAGTGTGCAGAGTAGATCAGTTGGCCTCTCACTCGGGCAGTGATGGTGCCGTGCGTCTCTCCTTTGTTATTAATCATGCGAATGCCCGCTGCCTGGAACATGCTTTTCATCTCCTCTGGAGTAGCTGTGGTGGCGAAGTCCACATCATCAGGTCTTTTCCCAGACAAGAGGTCCCGCACTGCGCCTCCAGCAATCCGCAGCTCATACTTATTCTTTTGAAAGAGTTCTAGAAAAGTAAATATACAAATGTGACAGGTGAGAAACACAACATGCCAGTGTCCCAAACGTGGAAACACTTGGCATAACGATATTTTACAGACATAACTATTTCTTTACTATTATCTGTTGGACTGCTAGTGTGTGATTTGGTTAAATTGAATCAATAACAGTATGAGTGTAAGATAAAAGATATAAAAACAATGTAGTGAATAAGTGTCTATGAGATGTCATGTCCACAGTCTTACCAGCGAGTCCATTCAGTCCTTCAGTGAACAAGCACTGAAACTCACTGGTTTTCAGCTGCATGGTAAATAAACTCCTCCAATAAAACGATGCCCTACCAACCACAAGAGGACGAAGTAATGTACCCCACATCCGAGAAATGCATGTGCCCGATGCACGTAACAAGCTGACAGCGTGACTGAACAGCCCGTTTACGCGGATGACAGGAGTTACTTGTAAGGTATTGCAGCTTACTTTACAATATTACAGAAAACTTGATAGCACTCCCACTTCCAATAGAAATACTTAACAAACAGATTCTACGAGATCTGACCGGGTTTGACCAGCATCAGACTTGACGAGAGAAACAGGAAGTGTGTGAGTGGCATGTGGCCATGAGCCAATCGGGTGTGAGAACGTCATCGGAATTGGAGATTTCAACAAAAGCTCAATATTTGTTGTGTATATTTTTATAAATGTTTTTAATGTAAAAATCCACTGTCTTATAAAATATTTTGGCTCATGATTCTTTATAATATTAATTGTAAATCGTATTAGAAAACCTAGAGAGAACATTTTTATGATTACGTTCTTTCGGTTCCAGCCGTTCCAGCAGCCATGTTGCTAGGGAAATTAATATTGTAGCCGTGGTGAAATGTTGACAAAACAACAAACCAGGTGAAGGCAGCTAATCCCACAAACTTTCACACTACCATGGAACGCAGTTTTCTCGAGAATAATCAGAAATGGGCATTATGCAAGATTTGTGAAAATTTCAACAACCCTCATGCACATTGTAGTAGGACTAGGGGGGTTTTCTCTCCCAGTGCAGGAGTGGACTGACCGAGTGCCGACGTTACCGACAGTGTTTGCCAAACAAGCTGGCAAGAGCAAATTTCTTGAAATTGGAAATTTTTCAGATGAGGTTAGCTGTGGCAAACTGGAGTATCCCCCTAGCAAATGAAGGAACATGATTGGTCAAATCTTATGTGGCTATTATATGAATTTACAAAGACAATATAAAAAAACATTAACACCAGGATCCCAGAGAGCGCTAAAGCACAGATTTTCTAGGAGTGAGGCTCCCTACAGTGACATCAGTTTGGAAAATGTATTCAAAGAATTACCAAAACCCAAAGCCTCAGCCTTAAAAGGCCTATTTGAGAGGCCAGTGTTACAGTAAAATGTAAATATTGTAAATCATTTATATTATTTACATTCACCTAATGCATACTAGGCTGAACTGAATAACTTAACTCTCTTGATGGAGTCAGGTGAAGGTGTCTGCATTACTAGAAAACGTTCAAACATTATTTTGTGACATGTTGCTCTGCTCTTCTTTACATGACCACGTAACATGGCGGCCACAGAATCACGCTCTCTCTAGCGCTTTCAGGAGGCGACATTCACCAAAATCCGCTGTCAACAAACTCTCGCGATCTTTCTCTCGTGTTGTCTTTTCAGGTGGTTTCCGTGTGTTCTTTTTGTGTCAGATATTAGCTCAGTAAATTATCCGCTACAGAAATGGCCAAAGTCGAAATCACACCTCTCAGGTCCTGGGATGACTTCTTTCCCGGGTCCGAGAGATTCGCCAAACCCGATTTTAATGACATGGCGAGACTGAACAATAGAGTAGTGAGCAACTTGCTTTATTACCAGACAAACTACTTGCTTCTCGCCGCGGTTGTGTTTCTCTTTGTCGGGTAAGTGTCTTAATCCTTACTCCGGGTTTGTTGAATGGGATGAGTGGATGTTTGGGTTTCGTTTATAATGTGCAGTTCTCGTTAGTTTAAAGTTAGATACTCTAAACTTCAACTGTATTTAGGAATTTAGTTTAGCTAACTTTCTAAAACTGTCAAATAGTCTGAAATGTGCTATGCTGTAATCCTCTTGTGGTTTATTGATGCTCTATTGATTTAATTCCTAATGAGTTAGATCCACAATGAGCATAGTGCTGTGTGCATCTTAGAACATATTGTATCTTTTCACCGATTCTCTGAGAGCTTTAAATTGGATTAATCTGAAACCTGGTGTGTAGATTGTGTGTGATTATATAAATTCATATTTACAGTCTATGGTGATAATGGGAAAATCCTCTTTAAAAGATGGTGTGGGCCAATCTACAAGTGTTCTAGTTATTATTGAAATGTAAAAACAGAAGCGTGTAGGATTCATTTCCATCCACTAGATGGAGCCAGTGACTATACAACACTTAACTTATGTTTTGCTGCAGGTTCCTTAATCCGCTGGGCATGCTCACTGCCATGGCTGTGGTGACAGCAGTGTTCCTGGGCTCCCTCTGGGCAGCAGACAATAAGGCAGCGATTAACAACTTCAAGAGGCAGAATCCCACCTCTTTCGTGGTTGTTGTCATGGCAGCCAGCTACTTTGTCCTGTCTCTGCTGGGAAGTGTGACCGTGTTCATGACTGCCATCACGCTACCTCTTATATGTAAGTTTGATGTGTCAATCAAGATCCACATGTTACTGGATGTGACCACTTCAGCCTCCATCCAGTAACACCAGTCTATTAAAAGCAATGTAGTTATATACCGAACACAGCAGAGCAGTTCTGCATATACAGGAACTTTATATAGAGCAGTAGGAATACAACATATAATATCAGGTGATAATGGATCATTCCCAAAGGCACAACAAACAACATCTCAAGGCACTCGAACGTGCCACTGCACACTGGTTCAAAAACACTACTTTACACTACCAGAAACTGTCCAGGCACTAATAGGATCCGCACGAGGGAGTCTAAAAAAGCTTAATTGTAATCAATGTCACAGTGCATTAATTACATTGATTTTTATTCTACACTAGTTACTTTATTATTATGTAATATTTTTTTCTTTAAATGCTGGGAGTAGTTCCTTAAACATAAGTATTTCTTTCAGGTGTATAATCTTTAATATTGTTATTGAGGGAAATCCAATTATAGCGTCATATAATTCCATGTAATATTTCACAAATGTTATTGTTTTAAGGAATATTTTACAGTAAGTCACTCCCAGCACCGGCCTTACAGTGCCTTGCAAAAGTATTCACCCTCTTTTTACCTATTTTGTTACATTACAGCCTTTAGTTCAATGTTTTTTTAATCTGAATTTCATGTGATGGATCAGAAAACAGTAGTTGGTGAAGGTGAAAATATATACATAACTATTTTTCAGAAATAAAAAACTGGAAATTGGCATGTGCATATGTATTTACCCCCTTTTGTTATGAAGCCCATAAAAAGCTCTGGTGCAACCAATTACCTTCAGAAGTCACATAAATAGTGAAATGATGTCCACGTGTGTGCAATCTAAGAGTCACATGATCTGTCAGTACATGTACACACTTTTTTTGAAAGGCCTCAGAGGCTGCAACACCTAAGCAAGAGGCAACACTAACCAAACACTGCCATGAAGACCAAGGAACTCTCCAAACCAGTAAGGGACAGTGTTGTTGAGAAGTCAGGGTTAGGTTATAAAAAAATATCAAAATCTGATCCCCAGGAGCACCATCAAATCTATCATAACCAAATGGAAAGAACATGGCACAACAGCAAACCTGCCAGGAGACGGCCGCCCACCAAAACTCAAGGACCGGGAAAAGAGGGAATTAATCAGAGAGGCAGCACAGAGACCTAAGGTAACCCTGGAGGAGCTGCAGAGTTCCACAACAGAGACTGGAGTGTCTGTACATAGGACGACAGTAAGCCGTACGCTCCATAGAGTTGGGCTTTATGGCAGAGGGGCCAGAAGAAAGCCATTGCTTTCAGCAAAAAAAAAAAAATGGCACGTTTTGAGTTTGCAAAAAGGCATGTGGGAGACTCCCAAAATGTATGGAGGAAGATGCTCTGGTCTGATGAGACTAAAATTGAACTTTTCGGCCATCAAGGAAAACGCTATATCTGGCGCAAACCCAACACATCACATCACCCAAAGAACACCATCCCCACAGTGAAACATGGTGGTGGCAGCATCATGCTGTGGGGATGTTTTTCAGCAGCCGGGACTGGGAAACTGGTCAAAGTTTAGGGTAAGATGGATGGTGCTAAATGCAGGGATATTCTTGAGCAAAACCTGTACCACTCTGTGCGTGATTTGAGGCTAGGACAGAGGTTCACCTTCCAGCAGGACAATGACCCCAAACACACTGCTAAAGCAACACTTCAGTGCTTTAAGGGGAAACATGTAAATGTGTTGGAATGGCCTAGTCAAAGCCCAGACCTCAATCCAATAGAAAATCTGTGGTCAGACTTAAAGATTGCTGTTCACAAGTGCAAACCATCCAACTTGAAGGAGCTGGAGCAGTTTTGCAAGGAGGAATGGGCAAACATTCCAGTGGTAAGAAGTGGCACGCTCATAGACTTATCCAAAACGACTTGGAGCTGTGATTGCCACAAAAGGTGGTTCTATAAAGTATTGACTTAGTATTGACATTGACCTTTTCTGTTATTTTGTCCTATTTGTTGTTTGCTTCACAATAAAAAAGACAACATTTTCAAAGTTGTGGGCATGTTCTGTAAATTGATAGATTCAAATCCTCAAACAAACCATCTTAATTCCAGGTTTCGAGGCAACAAAACACACAAAATGCGCACTGTAGGTGTCCACATTTGTAACTGTATTCATTGAACCTACATTCTATATATTCAATGTGTGGCCTACATTGTAGTTCCCCACGTATTGTAAATACAGCATGTAAGCAGCAAGACGCTTTACCCACACTGCCCAGCATGAGTTTCATGTGTGCATGAATGATTGGTGGTGGTCGGAAGGGCCAATGGCACATAATGGTTGCCTCACTTCTGTCAGTCCAGTCTAGTAGTAGTTTATCACCACCATGTATGGGGTGAAAGAATCTTGCCATGAAAAGTCTGAGTTTCCAAAAAGCACTGTATAAACCATTGCTTTATTATTTATTATCACTAATTAAGATACAATCCCATGTACTTTCAGTGATTGTCATCCACGCTTCTTTTCGTCTGCGAAACATGAAGAACAAACTGGAGAACAAGATGGAGTTGGCAGGACTGAAGCGGTCTCCCATGGGACTGCTGCTCGAAGCCCTGGACCAGCAGGAGGAAAACGTGCAGAAAATCCAGAACTTTTTGGAGGCCAAGCTTAAAGAGGGACTGAAATAAGGACACAACGACCCCCATCGATATAGAATACCTAAGGCTTTATTCTTTGTTGAACTAATCTCGTGTTACCTTTTGACACAGTTGCAAACCAAACCCTACTCTTGTATAATGCAAAGAGCTCCTGTCTTCACCTCAGGGTGCAGGAGGCGTCACTCCACCCACAACTGGTTCATGTCTCAGCTACGCAGTGGATTGTGCACTTAACAGAGAGTTTCTATGGACTTACCGGTACTTCAATCGGTCTCTGAAACAGCTGTCATCTCTACCTGTTTATACAGCTGAACACAGTCAACACCGATTACTGCCAAGACACTCCATAAGACGGGTGTCGGAAGAGATGATGTGTTGTCTTGTTCATTTTTAGCTTTGTAAGGGCTGGGGACTTTCTGATTAAGCTTCATTTGTTCTCTGGGTGCTCTTTCTGTTGTAATCAGCTTAAGGCTGCCACTGTGCGGGCTCTGGGTAACAAAGGTCTTCCACAATTAAGTGTATTTCCCAGGACACTGAATGAAAAGGCAAGACTGAAAGGAAGTGCATGTAGTTTGCGCACTTACTGATATTACAAAGTTCTATTTATGACTAGAGCTGTGTTCTATCTGCGGTTCAGGTGCAGATAGACGACACATGCTGCTGCTGGCTTGTGGTAGAGACCAAAATGACTGGAAATCCCGAACATGAAATGAATGAATGAATAATGTGTCCATCTTGGTAATTGCTTTTAATATTAAGAATAAATCATGACATTTGCTGTGAACAGTTTACGTGGATAAAATATGTCTTTTAAAGTGAATATTTGTCATACTTTTCTGATGATATGTGTTTAAGTACTTCATATGGGTATTACCTAGCTAGTGTTTTCATCAATAAGTGAAAGTGGAGATGTCTGCAGGATATTCAATTCAATTAATTTAATAAAATAACAGCAGGTGTCTTGAAGGACTTTACAAAGTTGTCGATTCAACAACTACAGATCAGAGAATCAATGTTAACATTGGAAATGCAGTAATAACAAACGCATAGAAGCCATTGGTCTAAACAGGGAACAGAATGACCAATGTCCATAAATGTTGCTTCCTCAAGGAACGAGTCAAAGAAATGCCCTCCATAGCCCTGTAGATTCAGGACTCAGGCTGTAGAACGAGGACTGAAAAGGTTCCCAGGCGTGGAGTGGGGTGAAGCCCATATTATGTGTTATGTCATAAAAATATCTACTCTTTGCGGAGGAGTAATTAAGTCCTACTCCATAAGGGGAAGAAATACTAAGCACAAAAAAACATTCCAAATAGACTTGATATTTGTTTTGTGTATTCATTAGCAACAGCATCACGGTCCACAACATCCAATCCAATATCCACAATCACACATTACTGGACAGGGAACCAAACTGCTATTTATCTGGGCTGGAGACTGCACAAAAGTACTCTGATGAGTTTGAGTTGTACCTATAACTAGCAGGTTTGTGTATAATGTCCGCCGTCAGTATAATAAGGCTCAAGCTCTGCAGTCACAAACACTTGGGGGTAACAGTGTAAAGATTGCACTCTTTGAACTAGAGTCATCGACCTGAACACATTTGTGGATATTAAAGTTGAAAGCAGAGCAGGGTCTTGACCTGTGTGTGGGGCCCTGACACTGGCCCCTGGCTGATTGATAGTTACTTTGTACTTGTGTTCATTGAGCGCAGAGATAATCAATGATGAGCTGTAGATCACAGAGCAGAGTTAGGAGCGTCTCGTCCGACCTGAGAGAAGTGCTGTGTCAGCCACTTGAGTGTTCTCTTTTGGATTCCACTGAAATGAACTGCAGATAACGCATCCATCTGGAACTGTGTCTTTGGGTTGACTGAAGCAAACAATAAGGAAGATGGGAATGGAATTTACACAGATTACTCACAAGCAGCAAAAGCCTCTGACAAAACACAACTTGGGTTCCTTTAATTTTCTTTTTACAATGAGTTGTGAATAGAAGTGGAAATGTCTCACTGTTCAGGCGACAACTTTGATGTGGTCCAGGTTAAGGATTACACTCCACAAAACGTGTTAAACTTGTGAAGTTATACTGTAAGTAATGGAAGCCGTGTCAACATAGTTGAAATGAATCTTGGTGGCGCTGACACAGGAATGGCCTGATCAGGAATGCTTGGTATTTGTCTGCCCTCTGCTGACCTCCACACGCTGAGGTGTAACAGTGCTCCTATGGCCTCTGGGTCCAAGTCTACTTTACTCCAAACATTTACTCTTCCTACTGTCCTCCACAGTTGCAATAGTGAGGAGCATAGCACGCTGCTGCTCGTGTAACGGCTTGTCTGACTCTATGGAAAGTTCTGTGCTCAAAGTTACAGCTGCCCCCGGGGCACTCGCCAACACGTGTGGCTGCTCAGCAGGTGGACGTCTGCTGTTTGTGGAAGAGATGTGTAATGGAGCACCATCAACAACACACACAGACCACTTATTACAGCCACAATTATCACACAGTAGTCTGCCATTAACTACTGACTTTGACACAAAATAACAGTTTTCCAAAACTAAAGGGATTACTGAGAGTAACAGAAGTGTTTTTGTGTCTTGTTTTACTATTGTTTACTATTAGGAGGTAATGCTGTGCAAACATTTCAGATGGGAAAACAATATACTGCAGATACAAAGCTTTAATACATTGATAGTAACCAAATGCAGTGTGTGCACATGTATTATGGAAGGGAGTTGTTGTGGAGAAATGGTCATTTTGTTCACATTTCCAAGCTACGGTGGTGTCAACATGAGAGACACAGTGTTTGTGGTGAAGGCCATTTACTGTCTGGTGTGTGGTCAAAGTAGGGCCTTTCTAGAGCAGAGCTAGAATTTCTAGGCAAGATTAAGGGATCCTTTATTTTCCCCACGCTAGGGACATTTCAGAATGGAAAGAAAGGAATATTTGACAGGCTCTAAAAAGTAAACAGTATATTAGCACACTTGAAATATCAAATACATTCGACCGTCAAACATTTTCTTGGCAGTAGCTTGCAGGGTCATACGGAGATCATTACCAGATGCTCATTTACAGCCAGACACTAGAGAAAAACACAAAGCCACTAAAAATCTTCAGTCTTATCTACCAGTGATGGATATTGAAACTAAACTGTTATAAAATGTTTCGAAGTACAAAGTGGTGCTGAGGGAAACTGGTCCAAGCCGACCTCCACTGAACGAGACGTACAGCCTGAAATGTTTAGAATGGGTCAAGTCTTTTTTATAAACTGATGACATGAGAGGATGGAGGAAACAACCCGCTACTCTGTCTGAAGATGGGTAGTATGGGCATAGCAAAATCTATCTTACTGGACATCTACATCAAAATGTGATACAAGAGAACCATTATTTTTATTCAGGATTACTCCTCTCATGAACCAAAGTGTTCCACAGCATGGCAACAACACACGCGGGGAAACTATCTGTGGCTTTTATAGAGTTGCCTGTATCTCTGCTCTCAAACTTTTGCATAAAATCACAACAAACAGATAGATTCTCCGGATAAAGGGCTATTCCTAAAATCCTTATCCTGCTTTTACTGACATAGTAAGTTATGCATGTCAGTAATCATTTATGTGGATCAAAATGACAAGGATAAAAAAAAAAAATCCTCAAAAAGGGAACTTGCATAATAAGCCTGTGCACTGTAAAAACTGGAGTAGCCTACTTAACTTTGGAACCACAACAAATATGTAATGAGTATGTATTGGCGCTTGTGCTCCAGATATTTCTGATTTGTTAAAAATAGAGATTTTATACTGATAGAGATATAGATTTTTAGTTTCAGATTTTGTTTTCTGTTAATTAGTATAGAATTATTGGTAATTTATCTTGTGCTGTGTGCTCTTCATTCATACTGTTCTAACTGGGGATGCAACACTGACATTCCCCACCGTGGGACGAATATAGGATCTCTTAATCTTTCTGTGTGGAATTTGCATGTTCTCCCCGTGTCTGTAGGTTTCACCCAGGTTTCCCGTACCACTAAAACATGCACTATAGGTGGAGTAAGAGGGGAAATGCCCACAACAATATTGTAAACCACTTTGTGACTCTGGTGTGTGAAAGGCGCTATATAAATAAAGATTACTTTTCACATGCATATATTTTTGGAAAAATGTGATTGTTACAAGAGGAACTTTCACTGTAGTACGCTCTGATATTCACACAATTTTGTTATATATATATTTTATAGTACTTATTAGGAGTGTAGAGTGCAGCAGAGGCTTTGGGTCATTTATCCATTTTATCATTTCATGTGACATTTTGGGATAAAGGCTTGTACATGTAAATAAATGTAATTAATTGGCCTCTGTCACTTTCAGATTTACTCACAGTAATACAGGTCTTACATTGTTTTTGTTTGGAATTTTACATTTTTACTACTATCCAGATCATTCATAATGATTTATGCCCTACTTTAACATCCATTCACTTTTGTCCTTAAAATAATCGCCATCAGTGCACTTCAACAATCTTCTGAAAGCGCATTAGAGGTGATGTCCAAGCCCCCTCTCTCCCAGTGGCTGAGAGCAGATTGTCTTTTGCTTTGCCTAAGCTGGTTAACTCCTCATTGGTCCAACAGTCTGTCTGGGAGGCCTTCTGAAGACCCTGGCAGACCTTTGTCGTCTGCCTCACGTGAGATTTCCTGACCTCCTTAACAGGTTTTCCATTCACGCAGAGAATGTGTGCCCCCCACCGAGCGCTTATAGCCTCTTGAACTGGGCAGCAGTGCATGCGACACGACACCTAATCCTCTGGACCTCCATAACTTGTCATAACTCCAGGTGAAATGTGCTGAGGCAAGAGAAGTCACAATGTAAGGAGGTTTAGGGGCACTTACTTATCTTGACCTGACATAACATGCATATTAGCAACGCACTGCAGAAAGAGTGAGAGTTGTTGAATAAACTTTAGACTGTATGAAGTACATTTCTCCATATGTTATTTTGTTATTGTTGTTATATGTTGGTCCATATTGAGATAGAGTAGTGGGTTATGATTGTATTTCCAACATACAGCTGCTTTTTCCTTACATACAGTAAAGACACTGTGTATACTGTGCACTGGTTTGCACTGAATTCAAGGGGAAGTCAGGAGTCCTTTTACAAACGTTTAGTTAAGCGTTAAAGTACTATTAACTAATATATAAGTACTTGAGTAATAGTATAGATACTCACAGAAGCCCTGTTTCCACCAGACCTCCTTATCTGCTACCAAGTGTGTTTTTGGGACCTGCTTGGCCCTGGTTCTAACTAGACCGAACTTGTTCTAAAGAGTTCTAACTGCCAGAGTGCTGCTGGAAGCCATGGTCACCAAGGAATTTCCCTGAATACATGTAGGTGGCTAGCGTCTTAGAAAACACAACCAGGTAGAGTAGAGCTGAGGAGGACTGGTGGAAACAACCTTTAATGAAAAACATTGTAGTATTGAAGTTGCTTGTTTATGGACTTTTGCTCAATAATTGACAAGAGTTATGTTATAAATTAGAAGCATGGTTAACCACTTCAAAGCTCTATTCATGAGCTCAGACGCTTGTATTAATAACTACTGTATGTGAAAAGGACCAACAATTGTGTTTGCTTTCTGTCTTTTCATCAATCAATCAATCAATCAACGTTTATTTATAGAGCGCCTTTCCTACACAAGGCAACGCAAAGCGCCTCACAACCCATATAACATCATGCATAAATCATCAAACATTAGAATTTAAGTAAACATAAAAAGACAGATTAAGAGCACAAGATATATAAAATCACACAAGTAGTTAAAAACCGTAAAACATTAAAATCACACAAGGGATTACAATCATAAATAATCATAAATAATCATAGCGCATTAAAAAGATTAAAGATAAAAACAAATATAAAATCATTCACTTGTATGCACAGCTAAAAAGAACTGTTTTCAGTTCAGTTTTAAAAACTGCTAGAGTAGACGCCTGTCTCACACTCTCGGGAAGACGGTTCCAGACTCTAGCTGCATGAATCTGAAACGCAGCCTCCCCATGTCTAGTTCCGACTCTTGGCACTAACAGAAGTCCAGTCCCTGTGCTCCTCAGAGCCCGAGTTGGTTCATATGGCACCAACATGTCGCGGATGTACCCTGGTGCGAGGCCATGGAGAGACTTGTACACAAGTAAAGCTACTTTAAAATCTATTCTCTGAGCCACAGGAAGCCAGTGCAGAGACCTGAGGACCGGACTAATGTGGTCGTACTTCCTGGTTCTAGTCAGGACTCGAGCTGCAGCATTTTGGATGTACTGCAGCTGTTTTACCGCTTGTTTAGAGAGACCTGTGAACAAGCCATTGCAGTAGTCCAATCGACTGGAGACAAATGCGTGGATAAGAATCTCCAAGTCTGCTTTAGACACAATGTTCCTAATTTTAGCAATGTTTCTTAGGTGGAAGTAAGCTGATGATGTCACAGATGATATGTGGCTATTGAAATTTAAGTCTGAGTCCATTATTACTCCTAGATTTCTGACCTGAGTTGAGGGTTTTAGGGAGAGAGACTGGAGGTGGCAGATAACGCTCTCTCTTTGTTTTTGAGGTCCGAAAACAATAATTTCAGTTTTTTCTGTGTTTAGCTGGAGAAAGTTATTTTGCATCCAATCACTGATTTGTTGGATACAGTGAAGGAGCGAGTCCACTGGTCCATGTTCTCCTGCTGTCAGGGACACATAGACCTGAGTATCGTCAGCATAATTGTGATAGGACACGTTATTACTGTGTATTAACCTACCCAGAGGCAGCATGTAAATATTAAACAGGAGAGGCCCCAGGATTGATCCCTGTGGCACTCCGCAGGTTAGGGCCAGATGGTCTGAGATACAGTTTCCGATCTCCACAAAATACTTTCTGTCCTGTAGGTAGGATATAAACCAGCTTAGGGCTGTTCCAGAAACACCAACCCAGTCCTCAAGTCTCTGAATGAGGATACCATGATCGACAGTGTCGAAAGCAGCACTTAAATCTAACAGGATAAGAACTGAGACTTTTCCTGCGTCAGTGTTAAGTCTGATGTCATTTGTTACCTTCACTAGAGCGGTCTCTGTGCTGTGGTGGGGTCTAAAACCAGACTGGAACATATCAAAAGAGTGATTGATTATTAAAAATTCTGTAAGTTGTTGATAGACAACTTTTTCTAGAATTTTACCCATGAAAGGCAGATTTGAAATGGGCCGATAATTTTTAAGTGCCAAGGCATCCAGACTCCTCTTTTTTAGGAGGGGTCTGATGACTGCCGTTTTCAGGGCCATTGGGAATGTTCCAGATTCAAGAGACATATTTACTATATGCGTGAGTGAAGGTAAAAGACTGCTCAGAACAGATTTAAGAAATCTAGGAGGTAATACATCCAGGCTACATGTAGAAGAACTCAGACTTGTAATTATCATTTGGACAGTTTCATTTTGTACTGGTGTAAAGTGTGTCAGCCCAAAAAGCTTCACTGGCTGTTGGATTGTAATTTCTACTGTGGAGGTGATGGCATTTTTGATGCCTTGGACTTTGTCATTAAAAAACTCTGCAAACTCCAAAAATTCATGTCCTGTCATCCTCTGCAAAGTTGTTTTTACTGTTACCGATCCATGTTTCACATTTAAGGAGAAAGAAATTTAAAAGTAAGCTCAAGTAAAGTACAGTTTTTTTCTAATAAATGTAGTGACCAAGCCTGACCTAAGCGTGAGGGGTTTTGATAAGCAGTTTCTCCATACAAGAGCTTTTACTTAACTCACTCCAGGTCAGGGCCTTTGTGGGCAGTGAACATATTAAGAAAGCAGCACAGGAGAGCCCTTTGTTTATGTTAGTGGAGTGTCATCTGGACCTGCCTCACTGAAGTCTGCCTACAGCTGGTGTGAAGGAGCAGGAGACGGAGCGAGACAGCTGGATCCTAAACGGCCATCTCCCCCACGGGCACCAAGATCAGAGAGTGTGTGTGTGTGTGTATGTGTGGGAACTCCAGAGTTGGGCAAGGGGTTCAGACAGACAAAACAAGATCTCATAGACGTTGAAAACATTGTGGGAAAACGCTGAGAAAATGAACTGAAGGGTTAAAAAACGTAATCTGCAAATAAAGGGGGATGAGGCCAGAGCAGACGTATGTTACATGTAAAGCCCATAGGAAAGTTTCACAGGCGCCATAAACACCAGCGTGTCGTTCATGGGAAAGAGAAGCTTATTGCGGGACCACAATGGGTGTGACACCTCCTAAAGACTGGTTAGGTCGCTTTATAGCTCCAGGACGTAGAAAACTCGTCTGTCAACAGAGCACTGAGAAAACACTGCAGACACTTATTTAGGCCACTTCTCCACAAAACTACTGAGATTGAGTGGTTCCTTGCAGATGCAGTTGGGTCTGAGGACAGTAATGATCCAGGTCATTTATCAACATTTATGGACAGTGGTCATGGAGATCCTATTATCTTTTGTAATTATTGCATTTCTTGGTTCCACATACTTGATTCTCTGATCTGTGTTGGCAAATTGACCATTTTGTAAAGTTCTCTGAGAAGACTGCTGTTGTGATTAAGGGCTATGAAAGATTATTTGTCATTATATTTCATCTGTATAATTGACTTTGTTGTGTCTGAACATATGAGCCATTGATGATTATGCAGATTATCGGAGTTGTACAGTTATGGCAAAATATCTAATAGCAATATGTATGGCAATTTTTGGTAATCCTGTGTGTTTAAAAAGAGTAATTTTGCTCAGAGTAAACATGACAAATAGATAAGAAGCGATGACCTTACATTTCAGAACATAAATTCTGACCTATAGTTTGATACATTCATCCATCCATTTTCTTCCTTTTTGTCAATTTCTGGGTTGGGGGGCGACAATGAGCTGCCACCCAATCCAGAGCACCAACCCCTTACTGATCCTCAGGAGGATGGCTGCTCTGTCAATGAGAGCATAGCCTTGATCTTCCAGCGGGGGCTTCAGGCAAAGTGGGGTTAAGAGTCTAGCACAAGAACACAACGACAGCAGACATCAGTGGGAGTCGGTGGAGAAGGTCTCATGGTGGGCCTCAAACCAACAACCTAGTTAGATATAAAAAACACTTTGATGTCTATAGTCATATTTTTCTTGTAAACCACATAACAAGATTCACTGCAAACAAAATTTAAATATACAAAAACACTTAACTATTTAATTATATTTTCCTTTGCCAGCAAATCAGACCTAAGTTTTGCAACACATTTAGACAGTTTTGGCATCAATCAAAAGACATTCAAAAATTAGATTTTTTTCAGTGCCTTCTATTTGCAAAGAACTAAATCTTGGCCTTTTGCAAACTTCATCTCAAAAATGTCACTTTCGATTTGATTATTTGTGAAGCTAAAATGAATATTAATTGCGAAACCCCATCCAAACTTCATAATATTCTAAGAATGACCCAAGTTGTTACAAACAGTTTTTAATCCAAACAGATTCCAATATATAAATGACTAAGAACCAGCTTAACAAGATTGTTACTATATATTACAGGATTTTTGAGTACATTAAAACGCTCTTAAAAAATGACAAAAACAGTGTATTTACAACATAAACATTTACAAACATTTCTTTAAGAGCCAGTGGTAGCACCATGATTTCCAGCATGGAGGAAGGAACCATTCAAACACCATTAGGTCCATCATCCTGCAGCGACAGTTGTGGCAGTGACTGCGGCAAATGTCTGTAATACTCAGAAGGTGAGACAATTGGGCTCAAATTGAAGTAGGGGCAGTAGTAAACACAGTCATTTTCAAGCCCCAGTGATCGTTATATCAAAAGGGGATCAGCCGGTTCAGAACAGACCTGAAGGAAGCCATTTTAGGAACTGCTTTACCGAGGTCAATCCTTCATTTTTTTGACAGGGCCCTTTTTATCCTTGTCGAATCCTTCATATTTCCAGTGTTCACACACAGTGTAGACTCAGGTGCTCAGTATCTGGGTGTAAGAATGGCCTTGATTTGTGTAAAAATAACAGCAGTCTACATTAACTTTGGCTTTTAGCGCATCAGAACTGGATGCGACCTCGGAAAACACTGCAGTTTTCATTTAAGCTTTATGACAAAACTAAGATACAAAATACTTCATTCATCCATTGTTGAAATTCCACTGAAAGTAAATTCCTTCAAAAGGCCTGTCCCGGGCCAGAAAAACAGGTAAGTGCAGTCTAAGGCACTTGAATCGTGAGCCGGGGAATGTTCACAGAGCTAGACAATAGTTCCTGGTTTGGACTCTTCGTGCCAGTAAATCTGCTCGGCCGGGCTCATGCCTGGGTGCATTGGGTGGGCCGTCGCCGTGCGGGTCTCGCAATGGCTGACGTCGATGTAGGACCTGTAGTGAACACAAGATTAAAACACATTAGGCGTAACTTTGAAGGAGTCTGGGGACAGCTGGAGAAGGCGTCGACCCCTCCTGTGATAATCCACGTTTGTGCTGGAGTCACCTCACGCTTGTCACATGGCAGGGACTGTTTACGCACATTGATAATCACGACATGCTTCTGATGAGAGTTTGGGGTCTCCGATAACATGTCCTTTTCTTATGTTAAACCGAAAGGCTGGGACGAATGAATGGCTTTAATTGTCTGATAGGATTTATGCCCCTGAGCTGACCTCTTTCCTTCACAGGTCACTGAAACAGGAGTCAGTTTGAGTAGTTTGACCGCAACATGCTCTACGCCTTTATATAGTTTGAGAGTAAGACTTTATGTGTGCGTAAACAGCCCTACACGTTTCACTTCATGTCCTAACTGCCACACCGTCCTTCTGCCAGAAATCATTACAAATCAGTGCATTCCACCACCGCATGACACCCAGGAACACACAATCAGCAAAGAGGAGTGAGATTTGCGCGGGTCTTGTTACCACCACCATAAAACCCGTGGGCTTTTATACTTCCTGGTCTCACCCTTTGTCTATTGGGGGAATGTGTAAGTTTCCTGGTCGGTGGTACAGGGCACAACAGGCCGTGCCATCCCCAACCTTTCAAACTCTGTTGGACATCTGTGATATAGAGAAGCGACAAGGGATGAGCAAGAGACGCTTCGGGTTCAATGAATCATCCCTGCCCCAGTTTTAAAAGAAATAATGATGGTAAAATAATATATGGTGTTTATGTTCTGCTCTTCCATGGGTCTGACTGGGTCCAGGCAGTGGTCACTTTGAGAAGCCGCATGCACGTTTACTACACCACACAAACCAAGCACCTCAAAAATGCACTTCACTCCAAAACACTGAACAAGCCAAAAATTAAAGGAGGAGGCAAACGCAGCGACAGTGACCGGGGGCTGTGTACTTACAAGAAGCTACCTTTGGGAAAGAGCGCCTGACTGACCCCTGCACCCTGCGTGGGAAGAGGAGGAGGTCTGGACAGGACAGTAAGAGGGGGAAGGAGCAGCAGAAGCAGCAGCAGACCTAGAGGGGAAGGAAGGGCAGCGCCTCGGGTCATCAAGGCTGCACCAGGAGCCCTTTAACAGCTGAGAAGAGCCGTATCTAAAAGAAAAGCAGGGGCCAGGCTGGAGTTAAGGAGAGGAGCAGTCTTAAAGGTTCAGAGGGCAGAAGCTGAGGGTCAAAAGTGAGGGACGTCCTATTGTTAAGTCACACTACACTGACCGTCATATACATTTAAGAACGCTGTGTCAAAAGTAAAAACATTAATAGAATACATGATTAATAAAAAGGTTATAAGCAACAGGAATCTTAATTAGACTTTATTTTTTTAAATATAACTTTGAAACCTCATTAAATTTGAATAATGTTATAATTATGGGTCGACCAATTATCAGCCAAGTGAATTATCTGCACAATATTGGCCTATATCGACATAATGATATATGATAATAAAAATGATAGTTTTTACTTTACTCAATCATTGGTGGATTCCTTTCTCATAATTAGTTTATTTTGGTGTATTTCAGGCAAAATCAACTTAAATATCATAACTCTTAATTTTGAATTTTAGATCACATAAATTACCCGGGAGATCCACCCACCCCCTGAACCTTTTTGCTTTTCTATTAGTTATTCGTTTTGTTAAATAAACATTTCTTAATAAATAAACTTCAGATATTTAGACAAATGTAAGTGTTTGACTTTGTGTATAATAAAAATGCTGATATTTTTACTTTTGCTGCAAATTAATATCGGCTCCATATATAAGTTATTAGCTTCTTTGAGTATCAATTATTGAATCAGCCCTGAAAAAAAAATCTCAGCCCACCTCAAGTTATATTTACATAAAAAAAGACATCAGATTATACATTTTCAATAGCCAGTCAGTTAATTAATTAAAAGCAGTGCTTAGCTTGAGGGCTAAGTAGGATCAGGGAGTGGCTTATTGGATAAGTTGTTTCCTCACCTGCTGTGGGCTGCGTGGCTGTAGGGGACAGAGTTGTACGAGTAGGACTGATGCGCATGCACGGGCAAGTCATACTCCAGCATACTCCCAGACACGCTCCCGTGCCAGTTCTCCGAAGAAGACACTGGAGGACACAACAAGGGCCGGGATTAGTGCGTGTCAACATTCAAGACCAAATTAATTCAATTTTTTATAGTATAGCCCTAAATCACAACAGCAGTAGTCTTGGCGGACATTACAAAGTTGTGGATTCACCAACACAGATCAGAGAATCAATCACTTCAAACACATTAAATGCAATAATAACAAATACATAGGAGCCATTAGACCTAAGGGGGCAGATGACCAATGTCCATAAATGTTCTTAAAGGCACACCGCGGACTTTGTGACCTAAAGAGTTGACACATATGAGTTATTTTATATGAATACTTGGGCCAATATACAGCGCTTGACACTTGCAATGCTCCGAGCGGGGCTGCCCTCTTGAAATACCGCCCATGTAACTTTCGAGCAGACGGACCGTCTGCCACCAGGTCACGTGACTTGGAAGAAACACTTGCTTTACGGCTACAGGCGCTGATATACTCATGGAGCTAAGGCTTTTGCTACTCATTTTTCACCTGCTCGACTCCTGGTCATGGCTGAGGCAAGGAAAAATTTTAAACCTTCGGAGGAGGCTAAAAAGAGGAAACGCGAAAGGGATCGTGCTGTAAGCTGCATGTCTGTATGAGCGCTGCTGTTCACCTGGTTCCTGGATGTCATCGACTGCAAAGATGTCATTCCACGCAGCACGAGCTAGACGCAGAACTCCCTCATCCAGGATATAGAAGTCCATGTGTGGTAGATTACTAATGCAGCGGTCTGGAGGCTGACCACAGCAGAGTCTCTCAATATCTGTAGGCATGTCTCTACAGTTTGAACACACACACCAGTGCATGCTGTCTGAATACACACTCAAAAGACACCGGCTGACTGTTTGTTGACTTTTGCGACAGTGCTGAGTTGCTTGTGGCCACTAGGGGCGCTAAACGTGAAAGTTGCAGGTCTAGCGCCCCTAGTGGCCAAGAGTTACACGGTGTGCCTTTAAATGTCCAAATACACTCTGTTCTGTGTATCTTCAAGTAATTTAAATCCAGCTGCATAATCAGAAAGGAGATTGCCCCCGACAGACACATAAATGGTGGAGAACAACAGCGCAAGCCATAATGAAAGTAACATGCTGTGAAGGGAACGCTGTTTTTGGCATTAAAAACAAACAGAGATCCCAAAGTCCCATTATAAAGTGCTGGTCTAAGTTATTCAAAGCTAAACTATTTTTACGGCCCATACTGGGATTCAGTACTAACCTGTGGAGTAGGCGATGTTTCGGTTGCTGTGGCAGTACGGCGCGGGCATGGTCTGGTAGCCCATGCTGGGATGGGAGCCTCTGTCATAGTCGTAGCTGTATGTGGGCTGTTTTTGTGTGGCGTTGCGCTGGTACCAGTCTCTCAGATGCCCCGCCACAACTGCCTTCTTCACGTTCTTCACATGGTCCTCGTTGGGTCGGGGGGCTGGGCGGTTTCTGGGCGGCCTCAGCGTGGCGTAAAGGTTGTGCATACTGTCCACCTCGTCGCTGGTGTAGTACCCGTGCATGTCGCTGTTGTGATAGGCCGAGGAGTGCGGGTGGTACGCGTTCACGCTGTAATGTCCTTCCATCTCGTTGTCGTACATGTAGGTGCCATTGCAGTACGGCTCGGGATCGGCGTAGGAAGGGTATCCGGTGACATAGTATGCGGTGGTGGATGGGCGCGCCCGGGGTTGGTAAGCGTAGGAGGAGCGCGTGTCCGGCTGTGCCAGATTGGGCATGCTCCCGCTGTTTGCGTATAGATCCTTTTTGTGGCGCCCACGAATCCTGCGGCGTGGGTTGTGGTGGCCCGGGACGCTGTACTCCACGCTGGACTGGCTGGTGTAGGAGGAGCCGTCGTCCAGGACCTCAGTGCTGTTGCTGCGACGTGCTGGATTGAAGACATATGTGGGCATCGGAGGCTCTGGTTCTGGATACTGAGACTGCGACTCCAGACTGCCGCTGCGCTGACGAAAGTGCTGAGATGGTTCCTCTGACCTGAAGTAAAGAGAAAAAAAATGTTTTTTAAAAGTTTTTAATATTTGTTGGCAATTGTTATATGCACAATACAAAGCACTGCAAAGAGAAAATGATTGAAAAGAGCAAGGAAAGTTTATTTGTATAGCACAACAGAAGGCAACTCCGAGCGCTGAACAAAACAAGACAGAAACAATCACACAAGGAATTCAAATCATAAATAATCACAGTACATTACGAAGAGTAAAGATGCAACCACTCAATTGTATGCGCAGCTAAACAGAACAGTTTTTTTTAACCTGGATCTAAACATTGTCAGAGAAGAAGCTTACATTTTCAGGAAGACTATTCCAGATTATTCCAGATTTTAGCTGCATGAATCTGAAATTCTGCCTCCCCATGCTTAGTTGTGACTCTGAGCACCAGCAGAAGGCCAGTCCCTGTGTATAAGTGTATATATTTTTCTATCAATGCCCCTGGCCCCAGCCCCTTTTTGTCTGTTTTCTTTTATATTATTTAAGGAAAGCCCCTTGAGATGAACTATCAAAGCAAACTAAAGGGGCGATTTCTTGGAAACATTTCTTGCTGGTGGCATATGAACTACTACAAAGAAACAACACCATTTTGATCAGGATTCTGTCATTCAAGCCTATATTATTACAATTATGTTATTTTTTTGGTTTACAGGAGACGTGACTGTACCTGAGCTGGGTGCTGCTGTAGGCGTTGCGGGTGAGGACGGGGGTGGGTGGCATGCTCCGTGCGTCACGTGGCTGCCTGCAGGGCTGTTTGTACGGGCTGGCAAGGCTTGACAAGGGATCGCAGTTAGTGTAATAGTACGGATCCTGGCCACAATTTAATCTGAAAAGAAGATAAATAGATGCTTTCAGAATCCAGCCCTTCTATCAAAGCAAACAATCTGACCTCAATTTAACAAAAGGAGAAAATCAACACCTTTGTAGCAGCATTTGAGTCATTGCTAACACCTGGCTGAGTGTCATTTCATAGCCCAGCCAGCCTTCTGCCCATAAACTATTGTCTCCTCTGCTGCAATTGAATTCTACCAATGTTTTAGTGAGCCAGTGTTTTTATATTTTCTCTGCAGTGGCCTGTTCTTTTCCATCCTATTTTTAAAGCCACTGTGTTTTGGCTGATAAGGGGAGTAGATTGTTGAGGCGGCAGGCCGGGACGAAGAGGGAGGCGACTGGCAGGAATGTAGCTCTGGGTCTGATGCTGCAGGTCTGAACTGGCTCCAAACTTAAGGCTTTGAGAAAAACAACCCTCCAAGAGGCTGAGTCGACAGTAATATGGCGTACCTGCTGTCGGCCTGCTGGTCGTTGGCTGAACATGGTTGGTCTCTGCTGTAGTGGATGTCCAGCGCGTCGACGTGATGCGGTCGGGGCGAGTACTGCACAGACCTGGACCTCTGCCTCTGGGAACCGAGCTCCTCATCTGTGGCAAGAGTACATGGTTAGTTAGGAAACGCCAGCGAAGATCCAATCAGAAACGGACGCATACGCACCGTCATCCAGAGTGAGGCTGTCTGATAAGGAGCTGAGTTCTGAAATGTTCACATCATCTAAACAAATGTAAAAAATAAATAAATCAAATAATCTTGTTTTCACATTTAACACACACACATACACAGTTTTCTTTGTACTATACCTGCTAATATGAGAGATGCTCGTTGCGTGGGTATCCTCCCCTTCATAACCCTGTATGCATTAATCTCCTTCTCGATCTCCTCCAACTTCCTCATGGCGTCTAAAAAGTTGCACTTTCTTTTCTTCTTGACCGTCTTGCACAGGTCGGCCTCGTTGGATAATTTCAGGGCAGCTTCTACGATCTTCTGCTGCAGAGCAAATCTGCTCTCCAGATTTCTCAGGTGTGGATCCTGCAGCAAAACAATATTTTGCGGAGATTAATGCCTAACATTTTGTTATTGTTTTTTACAGAAAGACTATGTCACATGTTGTAAATAAAGGTCACATTATGCTGTCTCTATTTTATTAAAAGACATGTTATATGTTGCATACTTTTAAGAGTCCATGGATCCACTATTGGATGCTTTGAGCCTATTTTCTGTCCTAAAAATGTGGATGTGACAGAAGCCAAAAATGCATGCCTGTGAAAACTAGTGAGAGAACCAAACTGTTTTAGAGCTTTGGATATTGTAATCTGTTGATCTTGGCTTCCATCTCAAATAAATGGTCAGCCACTGTAAATTCTTATTTCAAAAATCCTGTGATGAAACATGGTGAAATGTGATGTTGCATCCTGGACCCTACAGCTTCTTACACATTTGGGATCATTTCACAACATTGAAAATACTGAATCATCCAAACCTCATCATACGGGAACAGGTCGTCTAACTTAAATGCTGTCCCAACACGCCGGCGGACTTGAGGAGCTTTTTCCCCAGCCGCTAAAGGATAATCTTTAGGCAATTTTCCTGTAAGCTCCTGCAAACAACAACAGGAGTGAGGAGTGAGCAAGTGGTCTAAAAATAGGTCCAAAATGGTGTTAAAAAGAAGGCACTCACAGACTCTCGCAGACAGATTTTCTTCAGCTCTTCCAGCTTCAGCGCCAGAGCATCGTGAAGTTTTTTCTCCTTCTTTTTCAGCTCGGACAGTTTCTCTTTCTTCTGCTCCTCGCTCACCTCGGACTCGCCTGAACCTAAATGACATGCACCTGTGATTGACTTTAAATATTGCAATAAATCATCACCTGCCAATGTGCCGCGGCCCAGAAGTCATTAAAAGCTGATTAAGTGGCGTACCGGCTGAAATGAGGCTGCCGTTGCTGGCCATAATGAGCTGGTCTTTGCTTTCCATTTTGGAGAGCTTAGCGATGCGTGGAGCGTGGATTTCTGTGAGGTCCACAGCAATGTCACCGGTGCTTCTGGCTGTAGTCATCGTAGCCTGCAGAGGAAGCAAGTGGAAATAAGCTGCTTAATGAGAGAATATTTGATTTTGGAAGCAGCTACATTTGCATTCCCTGCTCATTAATCACCGTGGCCAGTATTCCTGGATGAAATATCAACAATCTTTTGATCTTCCTTTAATTTGGAACATTATGCATTCACTCAAATAAACAATTTAGTGTGAGGCAAGAGAAAGCACAACTTCTCTCAGTATATACAATAAGAATGAGTATTGTGAATAATTAGTCGAAATACTTGGATGGACCACTCACTTTGCTTTGTCTTCTGTCCAAGTAAAACTGGTGCTGACTAATGGCCATCGCCCAGATGGTCTTAATCAGAGAATGGCTGGCGTACCATGAGTAAATCACCAGGCCAGCTTGTCCAAATGTCCGTTTGGTCACTGTTCTTCTGGACAGTAAGAAAAGAGATGTCATTAGAGCTAAATAAACAAACAGGGCATTCTTTTTTTAAAGGAGGCATCTGTTTGTTATGATAATCTATATTTAGAAGCATCCATCTGAATGTAATTAGACTTAAAAATAGTACAGTATATACCCGTCTCATGTGTTACAACCAGGGAGTAATATTTGATGGTAGCTTTTGCGGGCTGTCACTGCCACATAAAAGGAATAGAGCAGCACTCTCTAAAGAGGAGCCGAGATAACAGGGGGTCTAATCAAACACTATTTTTGACATATTCTACAAACATGTTACAAAAAGAACTAAATGAAAAAAAGAAGAAGAAGACATATCATTTTAAAGTTTGTATGTGAAGTCTCCAAAGCGTGGACAATGAAGGCAGGCAACATTCGTTCACAAGACAGGTTTATAGGCATTAGCTCAGTCTTAAGTGGGCTAGTGCATGCCCTTCACCCAGAGCAAGGGCATCGGACATTATCACAGCACTTGAACCAGTCTCCTGGAACACACTGCAAAACCGCTGCTTTCTACTGACCTGTGCGGGTCGTTCACCTCCACTGCAAACTTCTTCTCACGAAAGTACAGATTCTCCAGCTGCTTCCACTGGTACAACTGTAGAGGAGAGGGACAGTTGTTGTTAAAGCGACTGAGCACACAAGCCTGGAACCATCCATTGTATGAAATGTGTGTACAGCGTCACTCGACAAACACCGACACCAAAGACACACCAGATGACAGAGATTCACGTGAAGGGCTCTGTGCAGAATGGGAGGTAATTCTAGAGAAATGGGTGTTTCTGAATGCGGGTTTCCAGCCAACTTGCCACGTTTATACTATCACAAATACCACAGCTGATAGGGGAAAACAAGGCACTCGGTGGAGCAGTTTACTCAAGTGTGAGCCCGGACAATTATTCTACTGCTGCTGGAAAAAAATGGTGGCAGGCAGGTAGCCCCTCTGTGTGAGCTATGAGCACAGTGGCTGCTGCACTCTGTCAGATTTAAACATCTGCCTACTACCAAGCCAACCCATAGATCACTGAGGCTGCCTCCATTCATTCCTAGCCAGGGTCACTTTCCCATTTACAAAACACGTTTCCACCAGTCACAATTAACCTACATTAATGACACAGGGACACGACTCATGCATCTATAAACACATGTGGTCTGTAAGAGAAAAAGTTTAAAAAGGATTTCCAAATTACATGACAAAGCCACACAGCTTACCTACCGTATAAGCTCCTTTTTCTGTCCCTTTCTTATCAAATCCCGGCTGAATTATAGTGTTCCCTTTGGCTCGGAGTTTCCCACAGGGCTAGAGCTTCCTTGAACAATACTCTCTCTTGTCTGTTCTCAGGACTCAGGAGCTGGATAGGTGTTGCAAGAGTTTCAGCTGAGCAGAGAGTCACGCCCCCCCTCCTCTGACATCACATCCCTCACTCCCTCCATGTCCCGGTATCTCTACCTCTCCTCCCACACCTACGCTTTCCTCTGAGACTTGATAAACAGGTTGGTAGTTGGTATGAGGTATGTTTAAAATACAAGCCGATGTCCCTGAAGCGTCGGCCATTGGCTAATGAATTACCCCGATGTGTGTCTTGTACTGTAAACATGACACAAAGCAGCTCTGTGTCCTGCGCCCTCAGGCAAACATGTGAGGAATCTGTTACTACGCCTTATCATTAAAGCGAGGTGCTATTTGGCTTTTTTTCAGCCTGAATCTCAGCCAAGCGGGGAAGCTATCAGTAGAAATGTAAGTATGTTTACTACATCTGTATTTGGCGAGTGAGGCTGCTCTAAAATATGTGATGTGCAATTTGTGAATGGGGTCATTTGCAACAGCACCTGATACTGAACATACCGTTTTTAAAGTGGTTGGTTTTTGAAAACAAATAAATGTTCTTAAAATGGTATAACAATGAATTTCTTTAGTCTTGTGGAGACCGTTTCTATTTTGCAGTGGTCCACTTACAATAATTTTCTGAGGCAAATAGCAGAAGAATGAATTCACACCCTTAAATACTTAATAGGGTTGCCAAAATGAATTTAAAACATAATTTGAGGAAGAATATATACTACATAAACAAGACAAAATTGGACAATTCTTAAGATTTTTAAAAACTGTTTAAACTACAGGAGAACGTATATATCATTTTTGTGTTATAGCGTACTAAGTATTTTCTAGTATCAAAAGAGAGTATCGGATATGAAGTGTCATGACAGAAGTGATACATACCACAGCTCCTAATAGCGCCGCTGACTTTGTGAACACTCCACACTTTGACTCACTGTGATAGTTTCATTTCTGTGTGTCTCATTCAAACTTCCTCTTCCTTCCTAGATGGAAGGAAGAGGAAGTGATCCAAGGAACTTCTATAGAGTTAACAGATTTATGAGAAAACAACATTCCAATCATGGCTTTTAATCAGTTCTCTACAATCAGCATGAACAGGGAGTTCAATTTCTGGTCACGTCTTGTTAGAGCCAAGAAAGGGCAACAGATATGTGAATTATACAAAATAATATTTTTCTGTAATTTGTTAGATGCAAGAGCACTGATAACATAAATATATATTTTTAACCCCTACTTTTTAAATTATAGGTCTGTAGCTTGATGGTAAAAGTGCCTAATGCCAAGTGATAGAGATGCAAGTGATCCATTTTAGGGAGAGTTTTAATATTATTATTTTCAGTCAGTAGTCAGTCATCAATAGTCAGGTCATGTAGGACCACTGTTACTTCTTCTTTGCAAATAGCTCTGAAGGTTAAGGTAAATATTGTGGATGGACAAATATTCAGTTCATTATAGGACCACTGCGCCGCATATCTTGTGAAGTAAGTAATCATTATTCATATGGTGCGTTTCACAGACCAGAGTCACAAAGAGCTTTACAATTGGCATTTGTCTCTCATTCCACACAGGGATGAGAGTGGGGTCGCCCTACAGGAGGTGCATGCCAGACTTAGTACATGTTTTTTGTGTTAGGGGAAAACGGAGCACCCGGAGGAAACTGGAGACAGAAACACAGAAAGGCCAGGAGGTGGAATCAAACCCAGGACCTCCTTGCTGTGGGCGTGGCTGAGTGGGTAACACTCTCGCTTCTCAGCAAAAAGTTACTGGGTTCGAATCCCAGTCGGAACAGGGCCTCTCTGAGTGGAGTTTGCATGTTCTAATTTGGTCGCATGTGTTCTGCTCTTATCCTGAGCTGATCTTGTTTCTTTTTAAGATCTTCCAAACCCTTGCAAAGTAGCATGTTTGTTTAATGAGGACAATGGGCCAAATAATATGTGAGTGAAACTATTGTCAATTAGAGCAGAGACTGAGGAGCAGGCTTTAGGCAGCCGCTTTTCCCGATGGCTTTGAGGTCTTTGAGGTCTTCTACAGTATTCGGGTTTTTGTTGTGAAAGAAGTACTTGCACTGTTTGTTTGAGTTTTAGAATGTTGTTATTATTCTAGAACTCATACAAAGAACCAGTACAGACCCAGCTCTCCTATCGGCTATCACCCTATGAAGTAGATAGTGACCTATAATAGATCAATAATAGTGACTCAAGAAGAGATCTACCATATGGTTGAGGAAACCATTAAAGGGTTAATATCATGTACTTAAACCCATTGGAGACATAAACCTTTCTAAACATAATCTCCAAAACAGGTTGTGGACTGGCAGTAGATTCAAATTCATCACTGATCGAACTGATCAATTAAAATTAGATTAACAGAACTGCTCTGAGGCAAAGACAGAGACCCCAGGTGCAGGCTACATTCCGTGCACACAGCACATTCAAAAGGGCCTCAGCCCAGTAGACTATGTTGCTGTCAGAGTGGGGGTAGAGCTGTAAACAAAATAGTCTTTCAAGCATATGTGTGTCTGCCATTGCTTAAACATGCCAAAGCTGACAGTTTGTCATCCATAATAAACACAAGACTTATTTCAAATGGCTGGCTCATCATTTTTGTTGCTTTGCACAGTGTCTGGTTACATATTGTAAAGGCACATAAACTGTAACAAAAGAGTACAATAATTCATGATGTTATTATCTAATTCAGAGCAGGAGGTCAAAGCTTGTCATATTTGAAAGTGCATCGAGCTCTGCTAATCAACATACTTTAAAATACAAAACTATGGGTCCAACTGTTTAAGCTGAGACCACAACAAACCAACCCCCTTCATGCCATTATGTAGGCTACTGTTAGTTATTGACCAGTTTTTGATCTATAGTCTTTTCTGCAGAAACACAAAGGCTCACATTAGTATAAAGAGTCTGGCCTGCTGAGAGGGGGTGGCCTGAGGGAACACAGAATGCAACCCTTTAAAGTAGAACGTTTTCTGTCTGTACCATGTGACTGTCTGACCTCCTTATGTAGGGATGAAACACACTTTTCACTGATGAGCCCTTTTTGCACCCCATTGCTTCTCTTGTCCCACACCACCCACCCTGCTGGCCCCTTGCCAAGCCCGTCCCAGAGGCCACAGCTCCCACAGAGTTCCATAATGACAGCTTCTACTGAGGAGCAGCACTCCCTGCTCTGTCAACACGGTTCTGCCACAAGAGCAGTGCTTAGCAAAGGGTTAAACTTTGCACACATCTAATACCACACTACTGAGAGATGCTTTAGAAATAAAAACCAAAATATCACTAAAAATAATCACACAAGAAAATCATCCTTATTTACTATTTCTAAACCGGTCATTATAATTTCTTTATTCAATTAAACGTATTCTTCCCTAAATAACAACAGTAGTTATTTCAGAGGACTTAACAAAACCGTTGAATTTGCCAACACAGATCAGAGAATCAAACAGTTCAAACACAAGAAATTATAAATTTTGTGAGTCTGAATGTAAACCTTGAAGGGCTGAGGAGTTCCTACCTTTCTTGGCTTAAGCTTGTCCTGTAAGTCGTATTGGCCGACGCCTTTGTAGCTGACTCCAAGCCACCATGGGATCCCCTGCTTATCCTGCGGAGAACAGCATGGCTCATTAGAAGGCACTTTACTGATGTGATTTTTAAAAGGAGGGTTTAACCAACACAATTACCCCATCAGCCCCAGAGCAACAGCAACACATGAGGAGATCAAGAAGAGAAGAGCTCTTTAAAAGTCTGCCAGCCCCTAACAACGCTGTTTGATCTCCTCAGACACCTTCATTTAATTTATGTGTCAGAAGTCTATAGATAAGCAAGTGAAATTAGTTGCAGCATGCTAAACCTAAAAGAAGCCCTGTTCTTTCAGGTATTTCTCTTCAGTCAGACCAGTCAATTTACGAACGTATCCCCTTCTAAACTGTGCACCGGAAGACATGTGTTTGTAATTCGAATTTGAAAATAGAGTTTATCTAATGCCTGTTTGTATTCTAATTGAATGAGAAAATTGTCAATAAACTGTAAGAAATAAACAATAGTTAATATAATGGCAATGATGGTACCTTTACTGGGTAGTAATGGACTCCATATGTGGGCAAAGACTCCACCAGGGCCAGATACCTGCAGGAAGAGATCAACACGTTAACCCACATTCATCTTTGTCACACTGACGCGAGTACAAGAGATAGAGTGGGCTTTAAACTGTAACTACAGAGATACACTCCCTCTCACGACCAGCCATCGATTGAATTCAGTCATGACAGAGGCCATTGATCAGCTCAAGGACACAAATCATGCGACAGTAAAGGACTCAGGGTCACAGTTAGAGCACAGAGGAAAAACAGACTAGATGGACTGTTATTGACAATGCATGTTTGACTGTATAACGTCGGCCTTCAAAATGTTCAAAATATGCTTTCAAAAGTCTTGAAAGTAACAAACTCACTTGACAATCGCTTGTCCTCGGGATAGTCCCTTGAACTTCTTGTAGTGTTCAATGACCCGGTCCTCACTGCAAACACAAAGATAAAACATTCAAGTTCTCCCCAGTGTTACGCACTGAGGCTGCTTTGTGAGTTCATGCAGAAAATGCAAGTTGTTTGATTGGTCTGTTCTGTACTAGCTGCTTTTATGCACCTCCCTCAGTAATCATTAGTGCTAATGGAGGAGTGAGAGGGCACTGGACTATCAGAGACAACAGAGATGTTGTTTAATTTGGATTTTACAGTGGTTTTGCATTACAATGACAATCATGCAAGAAGATACTAACACAACAGGGCTGAAAACACACAAACCCAAGTAATAGAGTTAATGTATAAAATGCCAGTCTTTCTCAATTACATGGTATGGTACTAATGTTGGTGCGTGTACGCGCGGACCGTGACTGAAGTCAGTCAAATCACATCTGCATCCTCAGAACAGAAATAGACAACAGTAAACGAGGTGTGAGCATCCCTGATACATTATATGAGCACTAAGCAGATATAAGTGACATTTATAATATAAGCCACACTACACACACAAGAACATACTGTACATTTCATGGCAGATGTACAGTATGAGCACTTTGTACCATCTCCAATACTTCTAAAATGATCACATTTCTTTCCTGCCAATGAAATTTGAAAAGTCATTACTAATGACTCTTTGCATCATGAACCAAATGTGATATTCTGAATGGTAAACACCCACATAAATCATTTGAAGTGACATCTGCGAAACAAAGCAGCTCATAGGTTGTGATGAGGTTAAAGGATGTACTTCTCTCATTTATGTTTTACAATTTTATACAACTCTCATCATTTCTTCAGAAAAAAAGACAATTTTGATATTGTCTTACAAAAATCACGACAGTAATAATTGACCCATCAAGATCAGCCGTAGTGAATTCCACGAGTGGTAGTTCGAGAGTGCGTGTGATCTGATGAGTCGCTCCTGATTGGCTGTGAGACACACACTCTGACTTCCAAATATAGAGGCTGGTTGAAAATATTTTAAAGCTCCAATAATCTTACTAAATAGAAAGCTCACATTGTGAACTCCTAGCTTTGGTTTATGGTTCCATAGCAGGCATAGATGTTGTGTCACGTCCCCCATATTGCCTCGTATGAATCTGGTGAATGATGCCAGAGAGTGGACTGAATGAAAGATAAAACGTAACATGTCTGAGTCTCTAAGAACACTGTATATAAAAGTGATTCATTATTGTAAAAAAACATGAGCGCCATCACTAGAAAGTTTGGGACGACTGCTATAGAACTTCTATATGCATTGAGATAAAACCAAAAAAGGAAAACTTACCAATATGTGAGAGATGGATGCTCCCTCAGGACTCGTGTGGGTAGGACCGGCAGCTGTTTTAGGTTAGACCTGGAGGTTTCGCAGCTGAAATAAACAAAATAAATAATTCATCAAGTTGATGAAAGTTGTTTTTCAATTTGAAAAAACAGTTTTGAGTGTGCTCACACAACACAAGCACTCCAAACACAGCACATATTCCCACACCTGCATGTGCTACCACAATGTGTTTCAGATTGTATCTCAAAGCTCTGTGTAATAAATCTTTTGTAGAAGAAAAGTGTCTGTGTCTGGGTGTTGTTTTCAACTTTCTTATCTCTAAAAACCCATGTGTCTGCCAACTAATTTCATTTATGTCATGCCAAGCTTAATTTTAAAAACCCATGCAAAGCCTTAAAGACTTTACATCAGAACAGACTGTTTGGCACAAAAATAGCTCCAGAATTTCCCGTTGACATAACCCTTGTCTTTGGATTAGAGCAGGCCCGTCAAGAGATTTGACACGGCCCGCGCTCATTTATGTAAAATGATAATAATATTATTATTTTTAAATCTGCGCCGCGATGCGAGGCTCTGCGACGCCGCAGCGCCGCGCTCAGCAGTGAGTCCAGTGCGTCTGTAGTGGCTCCACCAGAGCGGTGCTGAAGGAATAACATCTTAAACTACAAGACTCGGAGAAAAATACGACACTTTGAGCGGAGAATTGAGAAGACAGAAGATAAACATTTTTGGCCCTGAAGACACAGCAGTCTGTTTGTGCCCACAGCAAGAGGTTAGTTCTGCTGCTGTGAAGGGAAGCTACCTGTGCTAAAAACATTAGCATTAGCCTCGCAGCCGCACAGTGAGGGAGAGTTTGTTAAAACTCTCATACAGACTGCAGACATGGTCTGAGAAACGACACGCTGTCGCCATCATGTTGCCATTGATAAGAGACTGATGTTACTGATGCCACATATTCATTTGTGGTGTTACTGAAACTATCAGACGAGTTTTGAGCGCTGGTGCTGCTGGTTCTGTTGCTGGTTCTGCTGTTGTTGCTGGTGTGTTGAACAGTATGGACTGGTCCTGCGCCTGGTACCGACGGTAAAAGCAGGTGTAGTGACATAGCTGCAAATGTAGGTGATGATTTTTGGACATTTGACTGTATTTTACACAGAGACACTGCTGCAGTCGTTAAGAATAGATCACGTTATGGAAGTTGTTTTGTTCATTTCAGCTGAAACATGGTCAGCTTGGTGCTTTCTCTGTGATAATAACATAACCCTGGACCTTACCACACTGAAGAAGGTTAATGTGATAATAACATAACCATGGACCTTACCACACTGAAGAAGGTTAATGTGATAATAACATAACCATGGACCTTACCACACTGAAGAAGGTTAATGTGATAATAACATAACCATGGACCTTACCACACTGAAGATGGTTAATGTGATAATAACATAACCATGGACCTTACCACACTGAAGATGGTTAATGTGATAATAACATAACCATGGACCTTACCACACTGAAGATGGTTAAGCTGAGGTGCTGTGTTAAAGTGCTTTTATCTATCTACCTACTTTACCTTTGTGAGCAAGTTTTCTCTGTAATGAGCCTTAAAACAAAGCTAACGTACAAATATCAATATATATTGTGAAATACCATTTTCAATGTAATATTGTACACACAATACATTACATTATTTGCACTATAAAAAACTCACTGTTACATTTAAGTTTGTAACAGAAAACTGAGCGAGTATTAAAGGAACAATGTTTTAAAGGAAGTTTTAAATAAATGTGTTTATGTGCACAAAAAGTTGGACTTTGTACCGTTTTTGGGTATTTTTGTAGAGCATCTTCTTGTCTGGCCCATTTGAGATCCAATTAGGTTGAATGTGGCCCCCGGGCCAAAATGAGTTTGACACCCCTGGATTAGAGCCTCTTCATAGATCAGCCCCATAACTAGCATCAATTTCAAACACAACCTCAGAGGCAAGCCTCACTTATGGAATAAAACAAAAACTCAATATGACGTCTGTGTCACAGTCAAGGATGTTGTTGGTGTACAGTAGGAAATCACATTGCTGGATAAAATATCCTCTGATGTGGAAAGCCTGTTCAGTATGCTCAGAGATAGAAAAAACTATTCACAAGGACTTGGCAGTGCGTCTGTGCTGAAAGGTATTGACCCAGTCACAGCGAATGCTGTTTGTGTTACCAAACAGTCAATGGCCTCTCTGAGAAGACAACATTCACAACATTGCCCCATATGCACCAAACATCGACCAACATGTACAGTAAAACTGGGGTCTCCTCCCGACAGGACATGCCCAGAACACCTCCCCGGGGACTTGTCTAAGAGGCATCCGAAACAGATGCCAAAGCCTCCTCAACTATCGACGTGGAGAAGCAGTGGCTCTACTCCGAGCTCGTGTGATTGAGCTCCTTGCTCTATCTCTAAGGAAGCACCAGCGACTCTGCAGGAATCTTATTTCGACCCCTTGTAAGTTGTATTCACAATCTCATCCTTTTCGTTTACCCGCAGCTCAGGACCATATGGCCACAACTCAGGTTTATCTCAAAAAGTGTATCATAATGGAGAGTAAACAAATATGAACATTAACTGCATACTACTGCATTCATTCTGTGGTATTCGATATGTATGGAGTTGCAAGGACAGATTATACTAGTCATAATAGTCTTTCCCACCAGTTCCACCGTGACCTCAAATGAAAAGGCTGTAAAAGAACAGGCCATGAAACAGCGGAGCAGACCCATTATGATCCAGTTATGCGAAGCAGCTTACTAAACAAAAATGGCTCTCCAAGGGCACCTGAATCAGTCTTACTTGTAGTGGCCTGGGTTCTGCTACCATGGCAGTTCACTGTGTTTGATGGCACATAGGTTTTATGGGAAGCCCGGGGCCTGGCGTAGTCGAGGTGATCTACTCTGTCGCCACTGCTTTGTCAGCAATCTGGAATTCATTACTATGTGTGTTATCTCCCCACAGCATGCAGCACCGAGTGTCTCTGGCCCCGCCCCCCTCAAAGTGGAAGATACTCATGTGTCAGCTTTTCCCTGGACTGACATGTGGTGGCACAATGACAGAGCTTGTTGCTGTGAATGGACCACTAACTATCCTGTGCACCTGCAAATAGAAGCACAGCGCTAAAAGTGTATAACGTGATATTACTTTGGGTGCAATTAGGTCTTGTGTGATAATCTGGTACAATTATAGTCATCAGTACAGTACAATTTTAAACGTTCTGGACTGATGATTATGGCTGTAAGTGGCAGTGCAGTGAAAAGAAAACATTATGCCAATTTTACCAAACCACAGAAACAGGATGCTATTCCGCTCTACATCCTACCCATTTCTATCTATTGTAGTATTCTAATAATGGAGCTTGCAGGGGAATAGTTTCCCCTTGATAGCAGCTCAAGGCTACCTGCTCTTATCTTGCATGAAAGGCACATACGTTCTTCACTAAAATTTACAGGACACTACTAAGTCAGATAAAAAGATTCAACTTGAACACAGTGGCTGACCAGAACCCACAAAGGTCACAAAGACTTCTAAACTGTCATCTATATCAATCAATCAATCAACGTTTATTTGTAGAGCGTCTTTCCTACACAAGGCAACGCAAAGCGCCTCACAACCCATATAACATCATGCATAAATCATCAAACATTAGAATTTAAGTAAACATATAATTAATTATCAATATATTGGTCAAAAATATACCTACGATGATATTTTCTGATATTTATGACATCAATTAAGATAAATAGATAAAATGTCACGTGTAACATTAAAGTAAACAAGCAAAAATGCCTTTTAACCTGCAAATTTTGGTAAATATCTTACTTAATCTGTCATACATCCAATAAAATCTATATGAACATTCTACAGAATATTAAGTATAGATACTTAAAATAAATTGAATTAAAATATAAAATAAAATTGTTTAGCAAAAGCATATTGATAATCGATTGCGTGGGAAAGTATCACGATACATCACCATTGCGATATATTGTCATACTCCTAGAGCTGATAGATCAATAAACTCCGCTGTTAAAGATCCTGCCTCTCATTTAAATTCCCAGACAGTAAATCAAAAATGAGTTGTGCTTCTGTGTTTTTGTGTACCCCCACTGGTGCTCTGTCCATAATTGAAGCTCCTCCTTCACCTAAATTCAAGGTGAATAGAGCTGAGCCACACAGGGACTGCATTTCCCTGAATTATGGGTATGAAATGGTAAAACACATTAGAAATATGTTTACACAATTTTATTATTAACCATAGTCAACCGTGACAGGTGTACTAATATTTCCAAATCCACTTAAAAGCAGCTGCTTTAAAAAAGCTTGTCGTTCCAATTTTTTACACAAACACAATTACTGAAAATAGGCTTATTTGATTTTAGACAACTTCTAATTTCCATTTGTGGTTAATTTCCCACTACATTAGGGCATAGCGAGTGACAGTCCTCTGCAGGGATATGCAGAGGGCATGTTTTAAGATGAGAGAAATGAGCAGTTACCCTGATTTCTGCTATGTAAAATATCCCACATCCGTTACAAAAGACTCAAATGATTCTTTGTGGCTTAAATCAATGCTATTCCCTTCATTATTTTCTATCACAGACATTTTCATTGGTCTTTCTTAAAATTGTACACTGCAGTATAATTGCATGCAAAATTATTTTTGATAAAAGCAGCTCAAAGCACAACATATGGCAGTCATTACCGAATGGTTAGCATGTACAATGACAACATTCAGTAAATTCTTTAAACAAACCCTTCCTTGGGAGTGTAGGACACCACAGAGTATTAAGTCTGTACAAAGCGGGAGCCAACACTAGAAAGACTTGTTCTGACGCCTAGTTGTCTGCTATTGAACTTTCACGTTCATCTGTGCCCCAAACACTCCTCCACATCTAATCTCTCGGCTCCGGGGCCTTGGGGATCATACAGGGTGAAGTGGATACATTTATATTACATTTATGAGGAGGATTTACTGAGCTATTTTACACATAAAAAGGGGAGGGGCTTTAACTAGAATGAAGAATTGTATTCAATTAAATAATAGGCTCAGGGTTAGTTGTAAAGTGGTGGTGATGAAAGTCTGGCATTATGTCTCCTTTATGCACTCCTTGAGTATAATATATACTCGTCCAAGTATGTAAACAAACCAAAAGTAGTCAATCACTAAGCAAAGCTATAAGAACATACTCACTTAATTTATAAAAACACAATTCCTTGGAACATGTTCTAATCGTCCCTCAGTGACTCGCTGAAAAATAAGTGGCTGCTTGTTTTATACTCTGAAAGTTGGGACAAAGTTCAGCCTATCTGCACTCCCACATAAGCTCAGAGTCCAGTCTGCGTTCTGTACTTGAAGCTGAAGTGGGGCTAAATCAAAGCAGTGCACTGAAGCATAAAGCTGTACTAACGCTGTAATAAATAACAATCAGCGTTTATCAGGCCACTCATGCTTGTAAATACAGGGCTGGCAAATGAACGCCACAGAGAAGGGGGGAAAATCTTTGCTTACTTTGCAGAACAAAAGCATTGGTTTGACAAGGGGTTAAACTGCATTTTCAGCATTGTGTATGTGGCCAGTCACATTCAAAGCGTGCAGATCTTTGTGTGAGCATAATAGACAGTGCAGTTTACTGGCAGCACAGCAGGACAGCACAGGTTCTGCAGCTCTAGACTCGCTCCATCACTCTCTCACTCCTCCACAGGGAACTGTGTTTACTGAACGCAGCCAATACCCTTCAGTTATACTCCAAGGGAAGCAACTCCATACAGTGCTTGGCAATAACAATAGTCATGGTATCATAGCCAACTGGTCTATGATATGGTAGTTTTATATTTTGGCAACTAACAATTTCATGCATAACCCTAAGTTTCCCCCATGCATTCGTGAAATATCACTATAAGAAGACTGTTTGACCCGCTTTTGCAGGCTGGCTCAATGTTTTATCCAATTAACAAATAACACATAACGGTGCATTTTTGTGATAAAATAAATTCTAAACAAAAAAGTACTAAAATCCTACTTGCGCAGTAGAAACTTATGAAATAGAAAAAGCCACAGTGGCCTGTTAGCTAAACCCCAATACACACACCTTATCAGGAGGTCAAGCTGTTAAAATGTCCTCTGAAGACAACAGTACCTCAGTACAGTAATTGAGTAAGGCGTTTTTATACTGGAAAAACTGTCCACCAGAAAAAGCACAATAATCGTGTTGCAGTATTTGATTTAATTAGTAAAACAATGTCAGATAAGATACGCCCTTCGGTGTTTTCTCAGTATAACCAAAGCTGGAGTGCAGTGTTGGTTCAATGCCACATGAATAACACACGGTGGATGATTAACCTGAAGATCAGAGCTGTAGTTGTAGCTTTATGAGTATCAGAGCTCAGCCTGAACTGTTTTACAATCTAGAGAAAGTTACATTTTGGCACAAAAGCGACAACAATATGAACTTGTATGTGGAAACGTGTATTTTTGTGTGTGTATTGTTTAATGCTAATGCCATAATTCAGAGCACATATTGACAAATCTGGAGACCTCATGACAGCCAAAAAACAGGTTTCAAAACACAAAACGAACGAACATTTTAGTAATGTAAGCTATACACTAAAACATTTCATACATAAGACCTTACCTTTCATAGTCTCCCTTTGCTTCCTGCAACACGCAAAGAAAGACAACTCCGTTAGCGCGATCATCAAACAGTCATCTAGCTACTAGCAAAACTATTCCAACTAGAGTGGGCGTAAAACGCACACAAACACCAAAAAGGCTGCAATCATCTATTGTAAGATCTAAATTATTTTACTTTGAGCGAAGAAATCGAGTAAGTTTCTGTAACAAAAGCTACAACCACAAAGAGCAAATCCCTGAGGACAACTGTTTTCAAACTGAGCGTCTTCATTCTCGTGTTTCGGCTGTGTGAAAGAACTGACTGCACAGCCAATCCCGCGGATGTCTTACCTGCAGAGCAAGTGCCGCTAATTTGAAGACATGTCCACTCTCCACTTCGATGGTCTCCTGCAGAGCACAGGGGCAAACAGGAAAAGCTTTTAAAAGACGCACATTCAAAGAGCAGGCTGTCCCACACACTTGACTCGAGCAAATCTGCCCCGTCCCGTACCGCGGTCCCACAGTTACCGACTGAACCACCATGTTTATCCCTGGAGTGCCGCACAATATACATGAAAGTATCGCAAAATACAAATTTTACAGTCAAAGTGAAACACTATGGATACAAGAATATGTTACACATATGTTAAAAAGCAAAACTAGCTAAAATTGCACTTTGTTGAAAGCCGTACCCCCGCAGCGAAAAGTGGTACAGTCCGTAAGCAGGTTCAACAGTCTCCCGTCTCCCAGGGCGACCAGTCGCGCGAAAACTGCACTGCAACGTCTGCTACGTTCAGGTACGCCCAAGGAAGTGGGAAAACGGGGTACTTTACAACCTCCTTCCTGCACCGACGGCTGTTTGTCATCTTTTATTTCCACTCAACGAAGAGTAGCTCAAAGTAGCTACTTATTGGATTTACCGTTAAAAGGAAGGTACATATCAGCCTAACAAAAAGAAAGTTTAGCCCATCTACAAATTCTGATAGTCTCTCCTCTTTTCCCCTTTAACTCTTCCCCTTTAACATGAATTTCAATTTTTTTCACATTGATTTAACTAATTATAGTATATCCATTAAGGATATGTATGTATCAGGTAAAACAAATAAAAATAATTATTACTTTGGCAGCTTGAGAGAAAAACTAGAAAAAATTTAGATTTTTTTGTCAAATGCAGCACTCCATGAAGTGAGATTTCAGTTATGGTTCAAGTTGAGAACATGATTCAGAGTGGTGGAGTGTGAATTGTACTGGGTAGCATGGAGGAGAAGGTAGCATACATTCTATCTTTGAACATTGAGTAATGTCCTGCAGTAAACATATTTTGTTACAATATGTAACAAATATGTAAAGTTTGTGTCTTTTATGCAGGCTACTTATAATGTGTATTATCAGTGAATAGTTTTCTTGTCAATGACTTGGTGACAATTAAAGAGTATTCTATTCAATACCATTTTTTTCTATCCTATTCTATTCTATGACACAAACAGTCTTACTTACGTTATAGACTAAAGATTTAGCATTTAAGAAGAATAGTTCCACTGTGATGTTATCTTTCAGGTAGGTTATCCGTTCAATGAAAAATCTGCAAAGAAAATATTAAAAGTTAAGCAATATTTCCACATACACATACTATATTTTACAAACACAGCAGTCAGTTAGTGCCATCTCCTGGCAAACTGTATTATTGACACACAACCCCATGCAGCTCACACCTTTTAAATAGACTGACCTTACAAGGAACTTTAGTTCCAGATTACCAGAGGTTTTGGCGAAAGCATGGTCTAGGACTTTACGATCCAGCTGGAGCCAGTTCCTTTGGCCCCTGAACAGAGAGTATAATAATGAATTTTGTATATTGTGTTAAATAAATGAAAAGTGTGTGTACTTACGTGTCATCTATGAAGCATAGCCCAAAGTACTCTTTTTCTTTTAAGTTGAAATGGGATGCAACCAAATCTAACAACTCACGCGATAACAATTTGGGCTAAAAGGACAATTAAGTTACATTGATTTATTACAAAATACAATAGAACTAAACATTTTTGACAGAAAGTCAAAAAATGATGACTACAAGCTTTACCTGGACCAGAAGATCAAGCTTCCTGTCATCGAGGAGATCAATCTTGCACTGACGGCCTTCTGTCATCTGCAAACGATACAAACAAATCAGATTAATGGAATGAGTTTTAAACTGCTAATATCAGGAATATGGATTTATTATTATAAACATTAACATTATTATTATTGATATAACATGGTCCATATGTTTATTTATGTTTTGCAAGAAAACAGGAAAATCAGTTATACACAGTTGAAATCTTTCTTTTCTTTCAATTCCTCTTCAGTATTCAGGTGAAGTGACTGGCATCTCTTAATGCCACAACTTCAGCACTGAAGATATATCAGTTTTAGATCTGTTTATAATGGTCTTAGACATTCGGTGTAAAATATATTTTGGGTCAGGGTCAAGTTTTTCAATATACTTTCACACTGTTGAAAGTACCATGGTCTCCATGGAACAAATATTTTGAATCTCTTACATCTTAAAAAATTATGGACCACTATAATGTTTAATATGCATTAGTAGCCCTTATTCTCTACACATAAAATCTAATCCATTGATTTGTGCATCACACAAAGCCATAACAGCAGTCGACCTGTGGGGTGTCACAGAATAGTTAATTCATCAAAGCAGACTAGAAAACAATTGGAACACAAACAAAAACAATATAGCATTGAATGAAAAAATAGGTCCATTGGATAACAGTTTAACCAATGTCCGTAAAAAATAAATAAATCATAAATAAATGTCCGGATCATCCCCTGCTGATACCCTCTTATACCGTATCACATAAAAGCTTAAAATCATTTCATGGACCATGAAAATGGTCATGACCACATCTCTGTTTTAGACAATAGTAAGTTTAACATGTGGTTTCCAACTGCTTGGCCTCCACTATGGAAAGTGAGGGTCATAGTCCATTCTGAAAACGCCCTACGGCACCATATTAAACTCTAGTCTGCCACCCTTATTGTGTTTTCAGCCACAACAAAGCACTGACTGCACTTTTGGGCCACGCAATATACTTTACATATTTTTGGAAAGTATATTGCGTATACAGCTGCAATGGTGTAACTCTTAGCTGTAATTGAGCGGTAAATCTTAACAATATGACAATGTCAAAAGACAGTCAAAACAATAACTTAACTGAACTGTACAAAATATGACATAAACAGAGAGGAATAGGTGAATTTCATGTAAAATAGGTACATAGTCTTGTGTATTGTCCTTGTTGAAGCCAGTCAGCTGAGTGGGGTCACAAAAGGTGGGGTCGCCCTCTTTAGCTCTGTCATTAAGCACTTTAATGTCCATACACTTCACATGACTCCCATTTGCTGACCTGTTCTCCGCTTGGGCCTTTGAACACACACACGTACCTTTGTTATTAGCACTGTTACAACAACAGACACAAGAAGGTGTTGTGTCGTCTCATAAAGTCGAGCTCAGGCCGACAACATCTATATTTTCAAGAAATGTACACATTACTTTCCAAATGCTTTCCAAATACCAAAATAAGACTAACCCAAGGTAACCCTTAGTAACAATAAAACAATTTTATTTTATAATCATAATTAAAAAAAAACAGCACAGCATAATTTTTGGGTCACAGACATGCTGATAGAGCTCAGGTGTGCCCACAACAATGCATTTCAAAAGCGTTTTTACTGGATCTAGACATGGCCCAGACTGTGAGATCAAATAGACGGTCATGCTGCTTCTTAACCAACGCCATATGTTGTTAGTGAGTGCCTTGTAAAACCTGCAGTCTCACACACAAACACAAGCATGCAATAATGAGCCAAAGAAGGGAAAGTGTGTGCTGCTGACTTGCAAAAACCCCCCCCCAAAAATAACATTCAGTCCACCTGGCACGAGGCGGTTTCTATTGGTAAGCAGAAAAGTGGACGTCATACCTGATAGCATTTTCTGACCCTGAAAAAAGTCTCCACAAGTCGCTGGCAAGGGATGAGGCCATGACTGTACCACCTCCTCAAAGTCTGGTGGGCCAAATTCCAAATAATCTGGCTACTGGACACCACCAAATCCTCAACTCCACGTATTAAACGGACAGCCATCTCGGAGGAGTGAGTGATGGAGCCTCAGCAAGGGTTCTCAGATGATGTCAGTGAGGGGCGAGCTTGTGCCAATGTCCTGCCCCATACGCGCAGGGCGGCAGTGATAGGCGCTGTCTGCTCCACATATGAGGCCACAATAGAAACTAGGGACTAGAGATTCACTCAAGCTCTGATCCGGTTGCAATTTATTTAGCTCAAAAAGAAAACTGAGAGACTAATCTTATAACCAAAACATTAACATTGTTGTAGTGGACAAAATGTAACTTGTCTCAGTGAAATAACTTTACGTTGTATTTTGCCAGAATTGTTCTGCCTGTGACAGCTCCAAAGCAGTGATTACTGATGCAATCCAACTGCGCAAACTTATTTTGGTGTACCTGGTCTCCAAATGTATGGTGCTATTTTGTTGTTTCTCTGCTTGAAAATCGTAAACTTACATGTTTTTAACGGTCATTGTATTTTTTATTTTAAAATAACGACAATTATAGACACCATGAGATCTATCAATTCTTTTCTAAACCAAACAACAATTCAAAAGCACAAGAAATAATTTGATCATTATGAAAAAAATATAAACCAATACATATATAATGACTTATGACTTAATGACTTATGACTTAATTCTTTCTGAGTGGAGTTTGCATGTTCTCCCCGTGTCTGCGTAGGTTTCCTCCGGGTACTCCGGTTTCCCCTACCACTAAAAATATGTCCAATAGTTCTAGCATGCGCCTCCTGTACTGGCGACCGCGCTCCCATCTCTGTGTGGAGTGAGAGACAAATGCCCAAAAATTAACAATTGTAAACCGCTTTGAGACTCAGATCTGCAGTGAAAAGGCGGTATATAAATAAATACTTACTTACTTACTTACTTACTTACTTACTTACTTACTAATGAACACCCAGGACAAAGTATTATCTGGCTCAATATTGAGTGATTCTGCAGTATATTTGTTTGAAACTTTTAAGATAAAGAGAATTTAAAAGAATTATTTCCGCACACGTCTTCTTGTATCGGGAATGCAACATTTCATTCCCAATACATTTTATTTGCGAGAATAGTTCTTTTACCAAACCATCCTCTCTCCAAAGAGAGATGGTTTACTGGAATTATCTTAATTTATTGTTATTTTCGAAAGTTCATTGTTATCAGGTTTTGAAGTATTTCTGCATCAGAATGTGTCAAAAAGTAAACTGACATGAAAAGTGATGATAAAGTGTATGTGGAATAAGAGATTGTATCACAAAGTAATGTGATAATCTGTTTATGGTACTTAATACCTAATACTTAACCCTAACCCTTTCTTTCAATTGTGTGCAAAACAACAGCACTTCTTAATGTCTTTATTCAAAATGTTTTTTTTTTGTGGACCAATAAAATGAATAAAATAAAATAGTTTTAAACCCAGACGACTTTTGGTTTATTTAAAGTTCTTTTTGTGCTGCTTTATGAGTCTGTGTGGGTGTGCATTAGGAATCGCATCGTCTGGATTTGTGGAGACAATTTCCTGGGATTGGACAGACCTCTCCACCCATTTTATTTAGCAGGAATATAATAAAAACAGTTATATTTCACCCCATTTTGAATGTGAAAGGCCGACTGACAATAAATCTTGTGTGACACTGTTACGCATTTATGACTTTAGACAAACTTAATATACAGTTGTTTATTTATATCACATGTAAGACCACAAAACATGGCCACAGGCAGGGGAGAGTCTGGAGACAATGCTCTCTTTACTTTGCACTATAGTTTGAGGTTTTATGGTGGATGGAAGACTAGGCTCATTGTACCAAACCAGTGAAGTTTATAAGCAAAATGTATTTGGTATCTCATCATTTATTTAAATTTTGAGTGACTAAAATATGTTTTTTAAACCTTGCTGTGACATAAAAAAGGAACAAGGACTACGGTACATGAATTGGCAAGCCTTTTTCTATTGAAGCGGTTAATACAATATAGATCTTGATATTTTTAATATACATTGACTGTTATGGCACAGATACAATAAATTACTGTTGTGTTGTTTCACAAATGTAGAAAATGTGTGTACTATTTTTTGATTACCTTAACAATAAGCTAACAGAAACAAAAATATGCAATGAGTTGCTCCAAAAAAAGCTATTAAATTTGATTGACTGACGTTATTTACAGTATCATCATCACACGTACGGTACCTGTGGAGACGACTGAGATTAGGTTTTCACCAAGGTTTTTTAAATAAAAATGTGTGTTCAGCTAAATGTAATATCCATTAGAATTGGCAATACTATGCCCAAAAAAACAACAATTACACACCATAACCTCCACAAAGCCATATTTGAAAATCCTATGTGGATAATGACTGGATTAGTGCCCATAGCTCATACCCAGAGGTCCAGGAGGAGAACGAGAAGAGGAGGATCTGGGGTGGGCACAACTGCCTGGAGCTATGGCCAAACATATGGCGGACACAAGCTGCTGTTTATCACAGCACATGTGCAAGACAGGCCAGTGTTAGGATACAAAATGTTCACAGGAAAAATCTTGGTTTAATATTCACAACCCTTCATTTATTCATCTCTCAACAGTGAGAATGTAACCACTCTTATTGAACTTTCTGCTCTTCAAGGCATCAGCAGTTGTGTCGTGTGCATTAGCTTACTTTACTAGTTTTGAAATTCCTTACTTGCAGATAACTTTTTAGGACAATAAGAATTATGAAACAATATGCAACCTAATACACCCATATGGTGTTCATTATTCTCCCTAAATGTTCTTTCTAAAAGCAGATGAGAGATTTACATAATGAACAACAATAATCCAAGAGGAAAACTTGTAGTTTTTCAAACAAACCTCTCCTCACCATCCTGGTACCACTATGACCTCACAGAGCTATCCCTTGTGAAGTCAAGGCAGTCATGTGCTGAACACAAGATCCAGGGCTTAAAGGGCCATTCTTCTCTAATTGTTGTCCAAGCTCCCTCCCTAAGACCATTCTATTGTACTGGAAATGCATTGTGCCTGCACTACATTCTAGGTACCAGCAGAGGGTAGGATTGAGTTCCTGGAGACAAAGAGATATGGCTGGTGACTTTTGCAAGCAGATATTTTTCTCCATGTATATCCTAATCTGACAATCACGTTCAATAACCAGCAAACACAAACTAAAACGACAAAAATATTCTAAACTCTAATTCTAATAAAAACTTCTCAGGGACCAACTTTCACTGTTTCTACAATTGATGTGAGAGACTGTAAATTCCTTCATAGTCTGTCAATGCGCCTGTTTGATGAATACTTGAAATCATTTATAGTCATACATCATTTGCAGTGTTTTAGCTATATGCTTCCACTTCATGCTGTTACACATGTCACCTACAGAAACTGTTTGCCCTTTGCTGTGTTTTAATTGGGGGTTTCTCTGTCTGAACACCAGCCACACTGGCCATCTTACATACAGGGATTTTCTGTTGGCTTCCTTGGCCAAGTGCGGTCCGGGCCTCTGAGTGTGTGGCTCACAGCAGCTGTCGCACACAAGACTCCAGCTGACGGCCTGTGCCTCATAGTGGGAGTACATCTGACATGTGAAAGGCAGACATCCGAGACGCCATCTTCACGCTGCCAGAAGCCGTGACCACATTCACCATTCTGCCCTCACTCCACCCGGAGACAGAGCAGGTGGACCCAGCTGTCACACATTACCAGCATTTGTAGTCATGCATCATACATGTATAGATTTAGTTAATCAAATATGAATGATACCGTCTCAGTCATAAAGAGATGCTACACATGCACAGGGGATGAGGCTGCTCCTGACCTCCCACACAATCCCTCTAGAAAACACATACAAGAGTTCTTAAGACATTTAGCAAAATGAACATGGGGTTTTAACTCTTTACAGTGGTTTAAGTGCTACAAAGCTTCTCAACATGTGGTAATCCAGACGGGGACAGATGTTGAAATCTCAAGAAATGTCTGAATCTGGCACAAGGAATTAAAGAACCCACTGTTTACATTACAACAGCATTCAACCAACGACAGAAAACACGTAGCACAGAGGACTGCATGTGCCTATTTGGTTCTGAAACCATAACAATCCTACAGCATGTCTGATTTTATTGCCAAAAAATACAAATGTTTACTCAAATAAAAATTATAATTTTTATTTGAAAAAAATTATAATAATTCAATTAAATGTATTCTTGTTTAGCCCTAAATGTCAACAGTAGTTCTCGGAAGACTTAACAAAACCGTTGAATCCGATAACACAGATCAGAGAACCAAACAGTTCAAACTCAAGAAATTCAACGATAAAACACCATGAATGTTGCTAAGGTCCATAGATGTTGTTGAATGTTTATAATAACTACCATCACTGAGGACCTCAGTTAATGTGATCATCAGTTCAAATGTAAAACATTGAGATCAAATTAAGGCATTTAAGTTAAAAGGCTTTCTTTTTACATAGTGGAAATGTTGGCTTTTAATGCTCCACCTTCTAAAGGTAAAACACAGTGTGATTAAACTTATACATCCATACAAAAAAATCTGTATTAACTTATATCATATTGTGATAGCATTTCCCAAATAAAGTTCAGCATATAGCAATTATGCAGCGAAATACATGAGCAGATTGTCTCCTCCATGACTTGGATTTGAAACCATCAAACAAACTTGTAACAATATGTGCAAAGCTACGAGCAGTTTAACATGGTCCAATTTAAAATTATGACCTAATAAACCGCATTTTTCATAAAACCGTGCATGTGAAACAAACCCCAGGCACCTCATTGCCAACCACCATCCCTAAGGCGCAGATTTCATGCCAAAACCATAGCTTAACTGAACTATGAATTTTTTTCATCTATTTAAAAGCACAAACACTGTTAATTACAGCCAATTAACACATGTGACAAGGCTCCATTAACCAAATGAATAGACAGGCTGTAGATGTGTATGAGGGGCTGCAGTGAATCCCATCTTTGTGTGGTGAGGGGGTACGGTTATAGAGGAAGGGCCCGCGGCTGCCACCCTCCACTGATGAGCGTGTCTGTAATCCCTTTTAGAAACAGATCGCAGCTTATTCGTACTAATGTGTTTCATCAATGCACCCAGTTCTTCCAGTCACAAAAGAAAGCCAAATGTCAGCTCAATGTGATATGCTTGTGTAATATTGGGATAGAAAGCACTCATCAAGTCCCCATTTATAAAAGTTCCTGGAAGAATATCAACTGATCATGAAAAGTGAATGTCTAATGCCACAGATGGGATTTTGACAAATAGAGCAGTAATTACGTACGGAAATATTACGAATTGTTTGTAATGACAAATGGCTAAGTAAGGTATGGTTTTTATTTTATATAGCACATCTCACTTTCAATTAACTCTTACTTTCAATTCACTGTGATATGGGTCTGCCGTACAGCCTGCTTACCAGCGGAAATTGGAGCACCCGGAGGAAACCTACACAGACAAAAGGAGAGCTTGCAAACTCCAGAAACCAGGGCATACTTAAAATATGACGTGCATGTTTTGTACTGTGGACCTGTTATATCTGTAATACTGATAAACACTATAATTTGAAGAACTGAACTAATTGGTTCTTCTGACCCACATTGTCACAAGTATCTCTGAAGCATGCGTCATTAATATCTCAAGTGATGACGTCTCTGTTCTTACGCTCATTGATACAAATCATATAAAAAGCTTTGTCTTCTTTTGTTAAATCTGGAAGAGCTCAAAAATAAACCATGTACAGGTGCAATCACTGCTACCTCTATTTCTCGGTATATTGTAGGATATATTTTACTTTTTATTGAATGCTTTTGAAAAATGGCTCTTCTTTTCAATTAAGTATCCATCAAGACATATCTATACAAACCATACATCTATCCTATTGATACCTTGTGAATTTGCATCAACCACTTGCTGATTAAAACCCACCAGAATTTCAGAAAACAGCTCATGAATCAGTCAGATTAATTTTAAGCTTCACAAACAAATGAAACTGTACAGTCGCTCATGGGAAGGTGCTAACATCCAATTAGCACAGCAATGGCCCTATTATCCCATTAGCTACAATTCATAAAGAGCCAAAATGCAGAGACAGTACAGCGAGTACTATTTATACGTTTTCTATTGTTGTCATCTTTGTAAATTGCACATTTGTACATTTGTTCAATATTGCACTCAATGTGATCAAAAACAGAATATATATTGTATCTATTTAGTGATTTTAACACAGCTACCACAGCTGTTGTTCATTGTTCAACATGAAAAGTACAATTATGATATATGGGTGTGTTCACAGTAAAGTGTCAATTATAGTATCTGGACTTTAAAAGGTTATAAAAAGATTAAAAATAGAGACATATCAAAGAGATAATCTGGATAAAGTCAAAAGAAAATATTGACAAATACATTTTTGGTGAAAATTTAAAAGGCTACAAAGGCTACTGTGAAGTCAGTTACTTAGAAAATAAAAGGTCATCAGTGACAACGCAGCGGATGAACTCCCACAAGATGAGCATGGCTAACACACCATAAGTAAATCACTTTATCTAAAAATAAATCATTTTTGAAAAATAATTAATACAAATTTATATGACCCTTGAAAAATGTGTAACGGACGATTAAGATAAAGATAAACTTTAGAAAAAACAAAAGATCGTCTGGTATCCCATTTAATTGGTTTATATGAAAGTTATCACTTTGTTCCTACTCAGTAAAAAATAAATACTGCCGCAGCTCATTCCGTCAGATGCATCACGTCTGGGACACAGATAAACATAGCCAGTAGCCATTATAGAAAATTTGACTAATGTATAAAACGGTTATCTTCTAGCAACTACTAATGAACTGAAAAGGTATTTGGCTAATTGAAAAAAAAAAACATTATTATATCTTCTGATTATTAAAATCAGATGTTTGGCCTTTTGTCACACACCTTTAGTATGAACAAGCCCATAGAGCTTTGAGAGAGGAATGCAAATTTCACATATTTTGTTTTACATTTATGACCGTTGTTGCTTTCACTTTACTAAACTCACACTATAAAAAAGCAGATAATTACAAACTACATCTTCATGCATTAGGTAAGCTCTCTATTTTACTAATATTGTTTTTCTGCTGAGGATAAGTATTAGTTGGGACTCTCCACATCTTACCTGTAATTTGACCTGGATCTGTAATGTTGGAAAATCATCAGGTGCATCACATCAGGGGATGGAATAGGAAAATAATATCATTTTCATGGGCACTAGCAGGCGACAGTGACTCTGGAAAGGTTACACACCATTTGACAGATCGTCACTTGGGGCCAAACTAACAACTAGAGGTTGTGGTTAAACGCGTGTTCGAAGCCCAGATGCTGTGAATGGAAGGCCTGGGTCATGGAGAGGTTGAATGCTGGGTGCCCTCACAAACATAATGAAGGAAAGCATTAGTTTTCTATATCAGAGCGGCTGAATGGCTCCAAAAGACATCTCCACAGGGGGCCCAAAAGCACTGGAGACAGGGCGGGGGGGAGGGTAAGGAACCATCTCCAACAAGAGCCACTAATGAGCCTCAAGGCAAGAAAGATTATATTATTACTGTCTACAAATCCAGACTAAACACACACCTGTGTCACTTTAAATCATGAATGTGTGGAGGTGATTAAAGTAGTATTATGAGTATTTCATTTTTTTTCTACAATATTCATATGGAATTACTGATTGTGCAAGTCTCACATTAGAACATCCTGTTTATTACAGCCCTTAATGATTGAATGGCCCATAGCATATAAACAAGTATTTCCCGATTGGATAATAATTTGCTTCATTCCATATTGCTTAGGGCGATGTTAATCTCATCTGGATAATGTTTCTAAACTGGATTTATTCAGGAAATTAGAATGGATACAAAAACAAAGGAAGTTAAGCCTAATTAAGTTTCATGCATTTAGGTATGTAATTTGCATGTTTCTTGGCTTTTTTAAATTACAGGCATTTTCCCTCCCCTTTGTTTCCTTTCATAGTCAGCCCGCCTGACAGCTGATATGTTTAACAATATAGCTGTCAATCAATTCATCGTAGGTTCTCTATCACACAGTTGATAACATTTCATAATGAACTTGTTTATATTAAAGGCCTATTAACCGAGCGCGAGGTCTGTATGGAGAAATTAGACCGCGGCCTTAATGTACAGACCGAGCCCAGCCGTGCAAAAAGGTCTGATATTTCTCTGTACAGACCGAGCAAGCAAGGTTAATACATGTTTTATTATATGACTCTCGTGTGTGTCTTTACCAATGCTTTTGAGATATTTGTGAAGTATGTTCATGTCCGACTTGGTTTTGTGGGATACGGGCTGTGGACCGATTGTCATGGTAACGGTCCGTGGAAAGATATCAAATGTGATACGCGCTGTTCGGACCAATTGTCATGGTAATGGTCCGAGATGGGAAAATATCTCAATCAACCAATCAGAGCGCGCGTACGGTCCAAGTCATATAATATAGGGATTTATTGTCTTTGCGATGTGACACCAACGTGAAATAGATCATGCCAGCAGTGATGATTTCCTCTGCCCACCTCCCTTCAATATTGATTCCTGTCAGAGAGGGACATTGTAAACTCAGGATGTTGAGCAGCTTTAGGGTGCCCCGCTTGCATGTGTACGTGACTTGTGTCTAATTTTTGTCAATTGCCACCTAATTTAGCAAGTGCTGGGCAACACAGTGGTTCGGGGAAGAATTAAGGCAGAAGTTTTTTCTGATCCATGAGGAAAGCAACCCTTTAGAAAGGTTTGTATCCTGTCCCTCGACTATAATATGCACAATGTTAACTCTACAACTCAGTGAAGCCTAATAGGGACGTGCTCATGGGCAAAGTTTTTCTCCAACTCGCTTTGATTCTCATTCACTTATACATACTAAAGGCAACTGTTTGTATCACACACACTATTTTTGAGCTTTGAAAATCATGGTTAACCACTCAGTGTAATCCTGGTGTTTTTTTGAAGAGGGTTAGGATTAGGATCTTTTACTGTAATAATAATGTCTCGAATTTGGACATGTTACAACTAACCATTTAGATGCCCTATGTCCCAGATTTTGGCTTTAACTAGTAAGTAGTGCGAGCAGGTACAGACTGGCGCGGCTCCTGATTGGCTCTGTGGTTGCTATGTTGTTGCTACCTACGGATTTGCTACCCCTTCTATGGTCTACGGTCCCGTCAGATGGTCTCGGCTTGGTCTCTGCCCAGGCCCGGTCTCTCAGGTGTTACCCACCTAAGCGTTGTCCTGTACGTGTGCCAGTCTGATCCTCAAGTCCTGTAGTTCTCGAGGTGCTCACCAGACAGAGTTTTAGCTTTTCCTTTTTGTAAAAAAATAGGCAAGAACAGTATTAATAGTTCAAAGTATTTAAATCTCAAGAGGCGAGCATCCTATCTCTCCTAACTGCACAGACCACACTAGTCTGACACATCGCATCTGGTCATAACAGCTCTTCCTGCGTTGACTGACTGCCGACTTCACACAGCACAAGAGACCCATGTTCTTCGTCCTCCGTTTCAACCTTGACTCCTGGTGTATTTCTGTCCCACACTCATAGAATATAGATCGTCTCATTATTTTCTGAGCTTGGAAACTCTGTGACTGTAAGGCAACAGTTTTTCCCATCCAACAACCAAACAACTTTAAAACCAGACTTCAGTCAACTTGAATTGGTTTATTTGGTTCTGGAAAAGCTCCTGGACGATTAAAAGATGGATACAAGTAGTTTGCCTCAACATTATGTACATTATGAGGGAATCCCCACAATAAAGAAGAATACAGCTTCAACGTCTGAGCACAGTTCAAAGGAATACTTAGTCTGTTCTTGTTTTGTCAGTACATACGCATGAACTGAGACTGCTTTTGTTACTGTTGTTAAATATATTCTTGTTAACATAAGCTATGACCAAGGTTTATGATATCAATAGCCCAACAAACAGACTGACCATCTCTTTGATGACAGACGCATCAGTCGTTTAACTTGTCTTCCAGTTTGTTACATTTTAGAAGTGATCTATATTTCATGCTGTCATCACCGCTCCTGCCCGTCCCTGAGGATATAGTGTTATCTTACCGGTGAACACCAACTCTCAAACACTGGTCAGGACAGGTCATTCTAATAAAGTTGGAACAGACTTACTGCACAACACAAATACTCAATTATGAAAACTTAGTACAATGCTAACATCATAACCTGAATCAACTGATTAAACAGACGGAACTTTAGAACAAACACAATTTTATGAAGCATTTTTATGATTCACTCAACTAAATAGACATTTATGAGTCTTATAATGTAATTAATCAAACACTAACTTCTGAGAACATTGAAGGAGTGTTGGCTCAGTATATGATGTCATTAACCACAACCAGGAATAAATATCATGAAGATTTTAAGATCCTTAAAAGTAATGTGTCACATGCGCCATAGTAATTGTGTGCTCCAGCCCAATTCCAGCTGTCAACAGATGGTAAAGAAGAACATAATTAAATAAATAAAAAATTGATTTTGTTGATGCTTTGATGCTGATTGAATGAACTTGTCCTTGATAGATAAAAAGAAATCCTAACATCTTAGCAGATATGAGAACTCCAAAGGAAGCATTATAGAGCACAATGTGACCTCAGAAAGACCCTCACATCAAAGCCCTTCATTGAGTTACGGCTTTCCTCTGTATGTTATCAAACCCTCACACCTAATGTACACGTTTCCTGCTCACATCCAGCCATTTGGAAGTGCACTGAGCTGGCTGTAGCCTGGGTTTCAGTTCAGAGGGCAGGTGATAATGGCCTCCCTCCCCTCTTCAGTGAATAATTTCCCTTTAAAGGCCTCCCCTCCGTATTATCAGCAACAGAACCAGTCTCACATAACAGTCCATTAATGATAAATGCTGCCGGGCGTCCACACAAACTCTGTATCTCTTTTGTCTGGCGACGCCCACGCGGTGAGTCTACAACCCAAACATTTGAAAGAAAAAACTATCCCAACAAACCCCCGTTGGTGTGTTGTGTTGTATTCTGAGAAAAGACTATGTCAATGTTGCACCGTTGTATCCCTCCGGGTGCTCAACACTCACATGGGTTTTTAAGAGTTGAGTACTATTGATCACTATGGATTTAGGGCAGAGAGCGAGGTTGGACTCCACCATGAGCTCTTCATTTGTGCCTGAGAGACAAATAATAGGTGCTTCTCCTACCACTGCGGTCATTACTATTAAACACAAGTACCTTCTCTTCAACAATCACAATAATCTTCCACCCAATATTCAAAATATGTTTGAACATAGAGATTGTAGTTACAATCTCAGAGGAACAGGGATTTTCAAAATAAATAAGGCAAGAACTAACAAAAAAAGCAGATGTGTCTCGGTCAGAGGAGTGAGACTATGGAACAACTTAGACGACGCAATCAAAAACTCCTACTCATTGAAGACGTTTAAAAATAATATTAAACATAATATTTTAAGTAATTACCAAGCCCAAGAATGATAGGTCTAGCAGCTCTCCTACATCTCTATGACAGCCTTTTGCTGTTTGCTTTTGTTGTTAAAATATTAAAATGTGTTTTCTCAAATATTCTATTTATATTTTTCCATCCTATTGTTTCTTTTTATTATTAAAATGTTCTCCTGATCTTGACTTTTAGTTTGGCTTCTATTTTAAAAGGGTTTTTTTTCCCCATACTTTGGAGACTTTACTTAATGAATTGGATTAGGCAAAAATAAGTTATACTTCAGCCTAATCCCTTCGGTCACAACTGCGTTTGTAAATCTATGTGAAAGCATGTACATTACTGACATAAGATTCATTGTTTTTGTAACCTTGTCCTCTTTTGATTGTCCTTTATGTCTAAATAATGATAATTTGTATGACCGAATAAACAAACAAACAAACATCTTGTTCAAAATGTCAAGTAAAGGGAAATTGAGTAAAATATCTACATTGACATATGTTTTAATAAGAAAAACATATTGAGAATATATACATACATATCGAGGTTAAACTGTTAAATATATATATGTGTATATGTACTGCATGTACTTTATGTACAATAGGCGAGATTGTGTTTTATACAGAGACTGTATATATTAACAAACAGAGTCACGCCTATCTCCGCCGTTTTAACTAATGGGCCAAAAAATGTGCTCTACTGGAACAATCCAAAATCCCGCAAGTGGTCCCGCCCACAAGAAAATTGTGAAAAAACGCATCTGCGCATTCGTCATCCGGCGCAGCTCCATTCATTTGAACGAGAGACTTCAAAAATTCACAGCAAGTAAACTAGAGTGGTCCAAAAAAATTCACCCCCCTCAGCATTGACACACATGTGGAACGGAGCTTTGGGCCAAGAGCCAACTTTTGGACCATCCTGTGAAGACGTTTTTGAGAGGTCTGCCAATGATATATGTTAGCATGGGCTAATTCTTCTTCTGGGTCCACCCCCATCTGCCCGGGGTGGTATTGCAAGCATGTCAGCGCACGTCTTTTTGGCCACTTTTGAGCCGGGACCCGCCCCCACTGGTTTTATATAGGAATGTAACAATTTCTGCTAGAATTGATGGATATGTGAAAAAGTCTATGTTGTGGCACAGACTAAAAAGTGAAGACAAATGACCTCATCTCAAAAGTAAATACAGTGGGAGAACATGGGTACATAAATCCAAAAGATTGTATTCATAGATAATAAATTACATTGAATTAGATAAATACAGCTATTTACAGTTATTACAGTATGATTTCAATTAATTCAATTAGTTCTATTTATTGTTTTTGTGTAAAGGTTTTAAAAATGTCTGAGAAATATGTGTATCGGTTTCAAACCACACTCATTTGTTGCAGAGAGCACAATAACAGGCAGACTCCTCCCTCCCTTCGCTGCGGGTGTCTCAATGTGGTCATTACCATTATGGCTTTACCAGCAGCTCCTCATCATCCCCTCACGGCCCCTTCATCTATCTGTTCAGAGCTGTGGTCAAATAAAACAGCCCTGGGCCTGACAATCAAATATGGATAAATGGAAAGCAACATAATTTCAGTAGACAGGACCACCCATCCTCCATCAACAAACAAGAGCAGCCTGCAGCTGTGTGCATCAAGGGGAAAGGTGAAAAACCCAGACCTCCTTTTATTGTTATTTTTGTTTCTCTTTTCCCAACAGTACAGAAAGAACAATATACAGTATGGTAGATGTAAGCTCTGTGTGGTAGTGATGACACACCAGGTCTCTGAGAACAGCAAACTGAAGAGTATATAGAAGATTTGTATGTTAAATCTTCAAGCATAAATGCGTTTGGCCACAGACAAATAATTTTCTTTTTCACACTGTTCTGCTTTTTAAAGATTTAAAGATTCAAAATTCGTAAATCAAACAATTAAAACACAAAAGAAATCTCCGGAGTCCTTTTCCTGTAGGTAATGTATTAACCAATGCTCTGTTCTTAGAACCTCCTACATGGAACATGCACATTATAAGTTGGGCAACATGAATATCTTCATTTGTTCATTTGCAGTTTTTTCAAACCAATATTTTGATAAGTAAAATTTGAGCACTCGTGCAGGTGACAATGTATCTTCAAGCCTGTTGCTTTGGCTCTGTAGTACGCAATGAGTAACATTTTGGCCTCTGAAGATTGATTATTTTGTTTTTTGGCACAGCCTTGCCTGCACCTGTACTGATACGGAAGCACATGTTTTACTTTAGTCTAATAGCAAAGCACTGCAATACAGTTTATTAGTTTGTTAATCTCTGTGACTGTTAGAAAAAGAAAAGCATTTCATATACAGTACAATGTAAGTGAAAGCCAGATCCAGACCTCTGAAGCAAAGCATGGAAGGGCCTGGTCAGTACTGTGATGAGAGACCTCAGAGAACACCAAGGGCCACAGTGGGACGGCCGTAAAGTCTCAACTGCCATTGTGTCCGTAGGCAAAATACACATAGCCTTGTATGTCTGAATGGTTGGTTGTGCTAGGAGGGTCCGATCGCACATACTGGTTGTGTTGCTTCTGTCAGTGTGCCCCAGGGCAGCTGTGCCAGCAGTGGTAGCTAGTCATCACTGTATACCAAGTTAATTAATAACGCCATGTGAAGCGCTGTATAAAACCAATTCCTTAATATTAACATTAAAATGATACAAAAACTGAAAATTAGCTGAATTGAAAACAGACCAAGACCTAATTATTAAACTGATGAACGCCAGAGCAGCTGTATTTTGTGACTGACATCGGCTGTAGTGAGTAAGTGAATGAATGGTGATTTATAAAAGTAGATTACAGCTCATTTGTGCTGACTGTTGTCGAGGAATCAAACCTTGTTAGAGTGGTGATTCATTCTGTTCCCCATTCCCCGGAGACAATGGACTTTTCTGCAGTGAAGGGTCAATAGTCACGGATGCACATGGCTGCCCGTAGCCCGTCCTTATGTCCCCCGTACATAATTCATAAGGAGGTCAGAAGGCGTGTGCTGGAGTATGTGTACACACTGTCAGTGCTTAACTCACCACACTTTGTTTAATTGTCAGTGCTTTTATTGGGGTGCTATGGTTACCGCATCCCAAGGGAGATGAGTGTAGCCTGGGTCAGTCTTCAGGGATGGGGAAATACAAACAGCTTTTTGAGGAGGGACCACATCAAAGCCTGACTGACACAGCCAAAAAAAAAAACGGCAATAGATTGTGTTCCCTTCAAACATGTGTTGCTGTTGTGCTTTGGCCTTCGTTTTAAGGATGTAACAATTTATAGATTCATTGTAACTATTTGTGTTTTAAAGTATATTAATTAATTGCTGACTGTTCTATATACAAACTTGAAACATCAACAGGCTAATAGATATGGTTTAGGGTCCCAAACTGATGGATAAAGAAAATATGGTTAGATATTAGTTTAGAAAATATTGAGATATTAGTCTATTAGAATGTTCTTGTATCACTTAAGCCTTTTCAGAGTCAAATTTTGATCAAAGCTCCAAAAAAACGAATCAATTAATCTATAGAATAACCACTAGAATTGATTGTTAAAATAATCATAATAATAATAATATATATTTTCAAAAAAGTAACTAACTGAAGAAAAACTGGAGAGATGTAAGTTTGATCTGTGTTTTTAGAGATATCGGCATCAATACAAAACATATGAACTATACATGATAATAATACATATCCTATAACCACCACACAAGTGAGGAATAAAACAAATGAACCCATTGATCTTTGTGCTCGAGCTACACATTACATCTGTGAGGCACATGTCCTCCTGAGACAACAGTTTTGGGAAACAAACAACATAAGTGGAAGTGCTTTTGTGAAGTGAAATTGTCTACGGACTCTTTTGTTCAACAGTCCAGTCTGAAACAACAAAGAACAGACCAAAGCAGAGATCCACATTTCTGGCGACTCCAAGTCAACACGGAAGAGACCAAAATGCTGACGGCAAATTATGTTGAAATAATTGAAAAAGCATATTAATGTTAGCCACATTTGGGTTGGATTGAGCATTGGCTTGTGCAGTTTATAGATTGGTGTTGACCCACAAACACATTGGGAGCTGTGCATGCGCCTGAGTAAGACCTGCAGCTCTGAGCCTGTTTACATCAACATGAAGGGTTAATCTACTTTATCCATGTTTCACATCCTGACAGCAGCTGCAGGATGCTTGTGCAGCAGGCGTCATCGCATCATTATGTCTGGGACTTAAACAGATATATTAGACCGTCTATAGTGTAATGAAGGGGGTGAACAATTAAATCAGGACAAAGATTTCCAACAGCAAAGAGAATCTAAGAATCAAAGGATAATCTCTGGAAATAATCTCAAAACCAAAAGCCTTGGTTTAACAGGAAAAGGATGAAGAGACTCAATGTTATGAAGATAAAGAACCAAATCAGATGTTTCAGATTTGTGACGTGCATTTTGGAACCACTCTTGACAGGCTGCATCCAACTAAGACTTGTTCAAAAGTTCATTTATTTCTGTAATTCTTTTTAAAATGTGAAACCAATATATGATGACAAATTATTTGCAAAGTGACATGTGATTATGGCATACATTATGGCTTCAAATTATTCTAATTTTCTGATAGTTTTTATGTTTTTTTTAGAAGCTGTGAGCCATAATTGCCAACAGCTTCACAGTACTTATACACAGTTAATGTACTTTTGAACAAAACTCTAGTTTCACTTGCATTACCAACAGCAGCGTTAGTGCAGCCACTAACTATTTTGGCAGACACCTTTTTCTCAGACTGCATTAGTTCTATACCCTCAAAAAAATCAACCTCTCAAACAATTAATACAATCTCATTACATGGGGCTACATACTGGTCCAAAGCCTTTTTAAAGGTTGTTTGGACAAGAACAGAATATAACATTGCGACAAAATATATTTGCAGCCTTAACTCAACCAAAAAGCCGTCAAAGAGATTCACTCACTTTTTCATTTACACCCCAACACTCTTGTCAAAACTGGAAATGTTTGGAAATTGTAAACCATAATTATCTGCTCATCTCCTCCTACGTTAGATAGATAGATAGATTAGATCTCACATACTCTCTGCTTCCATAAAAAGTCACAGCCTCTTCTATTGTCAGAACCAGTTGAGCAGGAAGCATCTTATTGTCCGGCCTGCCTGTTGAATCCTATCACAATGGCGTTGTGAGGCCCATTCAAATGCTGCATACTGAGTTATAATCAAGATCTGTGGGAAAGCAAAGACAAAAATGCTGATCTTCAACTTTCGCAAACATAAAACCGTTTGGGAGTGTGTGCGAGCTCGGGTCACACAGTGTTGTCAATGCATACGGCTGTTAATGGACACTGATTGGTGCATTGAGTGTGGAATATTCTGTGCCAGTTAATAGCTTTATTGAATCTGCTGACCTCATTATAAAGCAGCAGAAAGTCCCAGAGCAGGGCATGCACAAAGCCGACATGCACTGGATCCTGCGCAAGAGAAAAACAACAACAAAGATATGGGAGATATAGACGCCTCTTCCAGGGCTTTGATAGAGATGGAGGGAGTTTTTATGTCCAGAAATATCAGAAACCACAGCCAAGATACATACAAGATTGAATGTAACTTTCAGATAATGGAATTTGCCAAAAATATTGTAATTATTGTAAATGCTGCAGCTCTAGTCCTGACTAGAAGCAGGAACGAAGTATGACCACATTAGTCCAGTTCTCAGGTCTCTGCATTGGCTTCCTGTGGCTCAGAGAACAGACTTTAAAACAGCTCTGCTTGTGTACAAGTCTCTCCATGGCCTCGCACCAAAATATATTAGTGACATGTTAGTCCCATATGAACCAGCCCGGACTCTGAGGAGCACAGGGACTGGACTCCTGATGGTGCCCAGAGTCAGGACTAAACATGGGGAGGCTGCTTTTCAGATTCATGCTGCTAAAATCTGGAACAATCTTCCTGAAAATGTCAGACAGCTGTCTTCTCTGACAATGTTTGAATCCAGGTCAAAAAAGTTCTGTTTAGCTGTGCAGAAAATTGAGGGATTTTCTGTTTTTATCATTTCTTTTAAAAAGACTGTGATAATTTTGTTCTGCACTTTGAGTTGCCTTGTGTATGAATTGAGTGTATAAGGTTATTATTTAGGGGCGACAGTAGCTCAGTTGGTAGAGCATTGGCCTTTGAGCCTGAAGGTCGTGGGTTCAAGCCCACCTCAAGACCTACTTCACGACTCCCACTGATGACTGCTGTCGTTGTGTCCTTGGGCAAGACACTTAACCCCACTTTGCCTGAAGCCCCCACTGAAAGATCAAAGCTCCTGTGGACTCACCACCTGCAGGAGAATCAGTGAGGGGCTGGTGCTCTGTGTACTGGGTGCAGCTCTGACTGCCACCCCCCCGACCCAGAAATGGATTAAGGGGAAGAAAATGGATGGATGGAGGTTATTATTTACTAGGTTTAACTACTATATTGTATGGTATAGTATGGTATAGTACCTGTGTACCGAATAGTACCGAAAATATGGTAACGTATGGGCACTGTGGTGACCACAAAACAAATATGATATGACGGCTCATCGGCATGTTTACAAATACTGTATGTAACTGTATAAAGCAATATTTTCCAAAATGAAAATATCAATAAATAACTAGAAACTTGCAATGGCTGAAGCCATTGCGATTGACTGCGGAACAGATCTAATGTGGAAATCTGCTAAAAAAAATCCTTGAAATCCTTTAAAAGGCCTTGAAACTGTTAAAATACTTGATAGATATTTGAAACTCCTGAAGTCCTTGAAATTGTTGAAACCTTTAAACTCCTGAAATCCTTGAAACTGTTGAAACATTGAAACTCCTGAAATCCTTGAAACTTTTTTTAAACCTGGAAACTGTTGAAAGTGTGGAAACTCCTGAAATCCTTGAACCTCCTGATATCCTTGAAACTGGTTAAATTCTTAAACAGTTGAAATCCTTGAAACTACTGAATGTATTGAAAGTGTCCTTGAAACTGAAAAATCCCCTCACCGCTGAAACAATTTGGTTCCTGTAACTAAGGAAACCTGGTCTGTGGTCATTATCTGGTGGTGGTCTGAGTCTTCGTTTGGGTCTTGGTCTGGTGGTATAATGCAACCTATTAGGTTGCATTATACTGGTTTACATGGAAAAATCCCTATTAGGTTGCATTATACTGGTTTACATGGAAAAATCCCTATTAGGTTGCATTATACTGGTTTACATGGAAAAATCCCTATTAAGTTGCATTATACTGGTTTACATGGAAAAATCTCTATTAAGTTGCATTATACTGGTTTACATGGAAAAATCCCTATTAGGTTGCATTATACTGGTTTACATGTACAAATCCCTATTAAGTTGCTTTATACTGGTTTACATGTAAAAACCCCTATTAGGTTACATTATAGTGGTTTACATGTAAAAATCCTTATTAAGTTGCATTATACTGGTTTACATGTAAAAACCCCTATTAAGTTCCATTATACTGGTTTACATGTAAAAACCCCTATTAAGTTCCATTATACTGGTTTACATGTAAAAACCCTATTAAGTTGCATTATACTGGTTTACATGGAAAAATCCCTATTAAGTTGCATAATACTGGTTTACATGGAAAAATCCCCATTAAGTTGCATTATACTGGTTTACATGAAAAAAACCCTATTAAGTTGCATTATACTGGTTTACAAGGAAAAATCCCTATTAAGTTGCATTATACTGGTTTACATGGAAAAATCCCTATTAAGTTGCATAATACTGGTTTACATGGAAAAATCCCCATTAAGTTGCATTATACTGGTTTACATGTAAAAAACCCTATTAAGTTGCATTATACTGGTTTACATGGAAAAATCCCTATTAAGTTGCATTGTACTGGTTTACATGGAAAAAACCCTATTAAGTTGCATTATACTGGTTTACATGGAAAAAACCCTATTAAGTTGCATTATACTGGTTTACATGGAAAAAACCCTATTAAGTTGCATTATACTGGTTTACATGTAAAAACCCCTATTAAGTTGCATTATACTGGTTTACATGGAAAAATCCCCATTAAGTTGCATTATACTGGTTTACATGAAAAAAAACCCTATTAAGTTGCATTATACTGGTTTACATGAAAAAACCCTATTAAGTTGCATTATACTGGTTTACATGGAAAAATCCCTATTAAGTTGCATTATACTGGTTTACATGGAAAAATCCCTATTAAGTTGCATTATACTGGTTTACATGGAAAAATCCCTATTAGGTTGCATGATTACACTGAAGTCCTTGAAACTGCTGAAGTCCTTGAAACTGCTGAAGTCCTTGAAACTGCTGAAGTCCTTGAAACTGTTGAAGTCCTTGAAACTCTTGAAATCTTGAAACTGCTGAAATCCTTGAAACTGTTGAATCCTTGAAACTGTTGAATCATTGAAACTGTAGAAATGTCTGAAAGAGCTGAAGTCCTATTAAAATGCATGGGCCTATTAAAATGCATTGCAGAATTCTCAATGCAGATTTTTGTCCGATTGCGGAAAAACCGGAAATCGCTGAAGTCCCAAAAGTAATAGCAATAATCTCCCAAACATGTGGAACGTTTTGATGTATAACTTGTGGAAATTGTTGAAAATGTGAAAGCTGTGAAACGTGTCAAAAAAAATGACGGAATAAAGAAATACAAAACCAATGGTTGACTGCGGAAGGTTCCGCAGTCAATCAAATAAAAAGTGTATTGATTAGTCGATTAATCATTGTAGTCTATGTCTATTACACTTGGAGTGGAATTTGTGTCTTTATGACAATAAGAGAAGCACAAGTCACCCCTTTGGTGAGTCCAGGTTTCTTACAGGATGTCACATGGTTCACATTGTTTGGTTTCGTCCAGGAAACAGGATCTTCTCACAGCTGAGCAACACACAGCTACAAATCATACTTCTCGGCAAGCTTGGAGTAAATGTATTTCCTATACTAAACTGTCTATCTGAACTGATTCTTCTCGTGGGGGGAAAAACAGTTAAAGACATGGCTGAGAGGCTGAGTGGGTGTACGCCGCTCATGCAAGAAGGCCGCAGGTGCCATCGCCGAACATCAACATCTGGAAAGGGGTCCCTTGGCCCTGCAAGTATCAACAACTGGGCCTGACAGGTTTTCCTCTTAGCGATGGGTCAAATGTAGAGGAAAAAAAATCCCTACATTGGCAATAAAGTATACCTTTACCAAAGTAGTAGATATAGTTAGTTCTGTTTGAAAGACTGAAACATGTTTAACATGTCCACTTAAATACACAATAAAATGTATTCATGATCATTTAACCAATATTTACAAAGGCAACAGCTTTACACACAAATCCACAACTATGGAAGCATGAAAAACAACAGTCCACTATCTTATACACAATGAACACACAAACAATAGCCAAACCCAACACAGTGAAGAGAATGGTCTACTCTCAATCATGGGAAGGATCCCCGAAAGTCACCCATTTGACACATAAGCAAATAACAATGACAAGCAAAGCACTCTGGTGTTGACATATCAGCAGACCCGCTGTCTGCTGAGTCTACAGAAAAAAGGTAAGGTGCAGATTCAAGATTTTCAACACATGAACTAAAATAGCAACAACTATATATGAATGAATGAAAAAACGCATGACGCGCAGTTATTGTATCTAGACTGGTCGATTCGAATCTCAAACTCTTTAAAGTGATGATACGCTTTTCTGGTTACCTTCAGTCTTTGTTGTCAACGCACACTCGCTCCTCTTCAGTCCGTCACTCACTCATGGCGGAGGTCCACTGAGATGGCGTAAATGACTCCACAGTGGATCTGGGTGGATGTTTATTTGGAGTTTCCTTGTATTCTCCGGGCATCAGGACTCCCCGTGCTCCATGTAAAACACTGTTGTGTCTCATTCATGCTTCAGCCGCGCACCGCTCGCCCGTCTGTCGGAGGCGCAGCCTCAGCCAATCACAGAGCTCCTCTGCCACAACACGCTCCACGCTGACAGCGGAGCGAATGAGCGTCTTCTTTGTTTAATTGACCACATTGTTTGCTGAGCGCAGACGTGGCTTTGTTAACATCCAATTATCTTTGCCTGGAAATTATAACTGCGATTGTCAACAGATACAATTCAGTGAAGGTTTAAAACTGCAGAATTATGCAAATGTTATCCTGTTGTTAATCCTTTCAATGGACCTGAAGTTACAGGTTCAGTCAGACACACTAACTTATGATAACATGTCATACTATGGCCATAAGCAAATTGATGTTTATTAACCAACGTTTATTTATTATTATTATTTATCACAGAGATGCCCAAACTTCCCTATCCACGCAATGAATTATTTTCAGTTTAATTTTTATGTGAGGTGTTAAGGAATAAGGATAAAGGCAGGTAGGTTGAGTCTCTTCAAGCCTTTAAAAAATCTTTGTGTCTCCAACCATCCACAAATGTGTCTTACCTGCACAAGAGGTTCCCTTTGACCTCACCTTCAACAGATTGTAATGAATTAAATATCTTCATGGAGAATGTATGGGTTCAAGTGTGCATTCCCATTTGGAATCATGGAAGTGACACAACTTTCACAACATTACATTGTATGTTGAATGTGTTGCCTCTTGTCCAGGACACTCTTGAAAAAGAGATGATTAATCTCAATGACGTTCTCCTGGTTGAATAAAGGTTTAATGAAAAAAATTACACAGCGATGATGATATGATATTTGTATATATGTGTTTGAACTTTCTGTTTAAAGAAAACATTTATTTTGATTTGGTAATCGCAAATGTCCTTATAAAACTCATATATACCCAAAAACTTGTCTCTTATCTTTACTCCATCATTATAGCGTGATAGTATAGCAATTAGAGGTTTGCTTTTTCATTTTATTTAATAAAGTCAAAAATGATACGTACAGAAGTGCAGACTTAAGAATTATGAGTAAAATAACAAGTCCTGTGGGAGGAAAGGAGTGCCCTGGACTATTTTGCTATTTTATTGCAGACAGTTGAACAATGGAAAAGCCCAGTAATGCTGAGAAAATGCAAGGAAACAGGAAGCGTGAACTTGTCCACTGCATGAGATGTCGGGCTGAGTGAGTGAACGCACAAAGAGAAGACCAACATAAACAAAGAGAAAGAGCTCGTGTCTGGTCAATGCTCCTTGTGTTACTTTCCTTCTGGCTCAAAATTAGTCGCCCTGTAGACCCACAGCCCCCCACCCATCTCGGGCAACACCCCTTCATTTTGTGTGGATTTGTGTGAGACTGTGATTACGCTCACCCCTGTGCCATGTGTTCACCAGGTCCTCCCATGACCCCCCCCCCAAACCCACTGCAGATCCGCTTGGCCTCAGCTCTGTTGAGATTCGCACACCAGCCAAGAACACAAGTTGCATTACTTTACCTGTCATCAAGTATTAAATCACTAATTTACAATCATACATTATTTTGAAGTATAATAAATATTCCTGCTATTGCTTTTTATGGCCAATAAATGTGACTACAGTATAGTTGTCTCCAGCAAAACCTCAAGCTCACAGACCTCTACAGAATGCTTCAGCAGAAAAAGTGAAATTATCTGGAATGGGTGCAGAGTGTAGGAAAACTCAAATATTACACGGCTGGTCCTCCTTATCTTGTTTGTGCATATACAGTATGTCTAAAAACTCACCACAATAAAAAAGATAATCTCCTCAACTCATATGGTGCTTGTCCATTTAGCTTTCTGCATTGGACAGAAATTAGATTTAACATACTCAATGAATCATGTGCAGAACACATCACTATGTCTGCCCTAAAGGAGGAGGCGATGAATATGAAGTGCAGGGATTATGTTGTTCTGCTGGAGCAGATGTTAACAGTGACCTCCTGAGAGCTGCCCCGAGACCGACAAAGTGTCCCACACGGGCCGGCCCATTGTCAGTGTGCACGCTTTGCTAGGGTGACCCCCCCTCACTCCTTCTATACCCCATTAACACAGATAAACTCACCCCCTTCCATCAGCCTTGACCTTGATGGGCTGCTAATGTCACAGTCCTTTGTGCTGTGATGGACTTTTGGAGTGCTTCTTTTGACCAAACTGTGGACTTTCATAAACAAAAAGTGCATCCATAATAAGTGAACGTTTTTGTGTATTTGCAGAGCAAAAGCAGGTCAGCCGTAAGAGCCGTACCACCAGTACAAGTTATTCTTCTGAGCGTTTGCCATTTCATGGGCTCTATAGTGTTTTCCAGGTCATGTCTGGGAGCTCATGTGGCATATTTGTGAAGAACTATCATTATATGAAAGCATGTTCATTTTGGATGAATTTAAACCATACAAGATGAGCATTATACAGGCTTCAATTTCAATTCAAATAAAATAAAATCAATTTTTTTAAAGCACTAATTCATAACAACAGTTGTCTTGGAGGACTTTACAAAATTGTTGATTTTCCGACCACAAATCCGAGAATGAAACCATTTGAACACATTTCTAAAGCAATAATAAAATAAAAAACATTGGAGCCATTGATCCACAGGGTAAAAGATTTCCCATTAATGAAAATCTTCATCAATGTTTGTTAATAGAAAGATAGATAGATACATTAGATAGATAGATAAAAAAATACATACTAGATAGATAGATAGATAGATACTTTATTGATCCCTGTAGGAGAAATTCAGATGTCCAGTAGCAGCAAAAATAAACTAAATTGATCATTCTAAAAAACTAACAAGCCCTTCAGGTCATAGCAGCAGAGATGGAGTAGCTCCTGGGTGGGGCAGAACCGGTCACAGCAGCAGAGGTGGAGTAGCCTCTGGGTGGGGCAGGACGGGTCACAAGGTGGAGTAGCCGCTTGGTTTGGACCATTTCTGTGCTCTAGTCCAAAGATGCTACATGTACTTCATTAGCATTTTTCCAAAAGTTAGCATTCCTCCAGTAGATTTTCACCTGATCTGCTTGGTTTGGACCATGAATCCTCTCTGCTCCGGTCTGGACCAGTGTAAAACCATAAACACTGTACTGCAGAAAACATCTCAGGTAGAAAAAAATCAACAACTGTTTCAGAGCTTCTTAGGACTTGCTGCCGTTTTCCAGCGCATTCAAAATGACTCAGTTCATCACTGTCCATAGACCCTCTTGCATCGGAAAGGAACAACTCAAGTTGGAAAAAAATGTCAAAAACCTCAAAGAGGAGTACAAATATTAAGAGTGAGGCTGTAGATCCAGGACTGAGGCAGCAGAACCAGGCCTGAGGCTGTAGATCCAGGACTGAGGCTGTAGATCCAGGACTACGCAGGGTACATGACAGAGGAGGCTCCCAGGTGGAGAAGAAGGTGCAGCCCATGAGCCTGGGCCAGGGGCGACCAGCTCATCAGTGCAGGTCAAAGAAGTTGGGTTCTGGGGTCCAATCATTACAAAACAGACAATTATGTGCAATGAACAGACTTTGAATGAAGGTATAATCATGACAGATGAAGTTGGACAGAGAAAAGGATAGTGCTCTCAAGTTACCATACAGATCCCGGAAAAGTGTCTAAATATACAGCTCGACTGGCAATGTGTGCTTTTTTAAAATTGTAGTTAGTTACCTACCTGGTCATGTGCTGAAATGAAGATAAATGTTTAAGCCTGGCCTTGAATGTAGAGGAGATTGTCTCTGCTTTCTTGACATGAATGGTAAGCTGATTCCACAGTACAGGAGCTTGGTAGCTAACCACTCTACCCCGACTGTGCTTTTGCAATGTAAGTGATACAAAAGATGTTTAGTTTGGATCAGAGACTGGGTCACAGAGGTATGTGAGATACACAGTGCAGATGAAGGGATTTAGTGCCCTCATGTGGAGAGCAGTAGACCTGCAGCTCTCCAGCTCCGCAGACGCAAGAGCTGGTGCCTTCCAGAGGACACAACACTGTTTTAAAATCATCTGCATCTATTCTATTCTTATCAAAGGCTGATCCTGGTCCATTTCAGAAGCTAAGCAGGAGTGGGCCCGGTTCACTGGGTTTTGACAAGTTGTCATTTTGTCATGTTTACAACAAGAGACAAACAACTGTGAAGTGAGAGAATTGTTTTTTAGTTATTCAAAAAACAAAAAGTACCTTACCAAAAATGAAAAGACGGGATAGCAAAGTATAGGGTCATTATCCTGCTGGATGTTCGCTACCGGAGCTCAAGGGTTTTTCTGACTCCGGCAAGTCTCCTCTATAGAGTCATCCTGGGGCACATGGTTTCATTTTGGATCAGTGCTCTCCTTGTTTGGCTTGTTAGTTTAGATGGACAGCAGTGTCTTGGTAAGTTTGCAGTGGTGCTGTTCTCTTTCCATTTATTAATAATTGATTTAACAGTGGGTGACAGTGGCTCAGTTGGTAGAGCATTGGCCTTTGAGCCTGAAGGTCGTGGGTTCGAGCCCACCATAAGAACTACTTCACGACTCCCACTGATGACTGCTGTCGTTGTGTCCTTGGGCAAGACACTTAACCCCACTTTGCCTGAATCCCCTTCTGAAAAGATCAAGGCTCCTGTGGACTCACCACCTGCAGGAGGATCAGTGAGGGGCTGGTGCTCTGTGAACTGGGTGCAGCTCTGACTGCCACCCCCCCGACCCAGAAATGGATTACGTTGAAGAAAATGGATGGATGGATGATTTAACAGTGTTCTGTGAGGTGTAACTTAACACTGCAATTAATCTTATCCATGACTTCCAGAAAACTCAATGTTTCGTGACCAATGCAATCTAAACATACTTCTGAGGCCCTCAATGTACAGCTGTATTTATACTAAGAATGGATTACAAACGTAATCTATTGCAAAAGATTACAAAAAGTTGGGCTTTATTTAACATTAAGATTTAAGCATCTAGTCATCTAAAAGGGACAAAGAGAGAAATGCTGTATGCAAGCCTCAATGTTCAGTTTTTCATACAAAAATATCACAAAATTAACGACCCAGTTGATGTCACACCATCTGGAGTATTCCGACAGTATACCTGACACGCGGCTAGGTCTTACGTGACAGGGAGATATATACAACAAACGCCATGCGACTGGGCTTTACTAAAGAGAAAGAACATACAGGTTGTCTTTCTACAAGGCACTTTATTATATATAATTTTCCGCTCAGCAGGACAAGTACAAGAGGCCTAACACTGCAAGAAAGAAAACAACATAATGATGGCAGATAACAGAATGTGTGTGTAATACAGAACTCCACATGAACTCAGTCCTTGCAATCTGACATGCAACTTTCCCTAAACAACCTTTTTTTGTTGTTGTGTTATCTAAAAGAACACTCTAATTAAATCTGACTGTACCGAAATGATTCTCTTTGCCCCCAGAAACAAGAAAGAGAGTGTCATGTGTCACCTCCAGTCCCTTTATACAACCTTAAAATCAGGTCAGAATTCCAGGGGTAATACTGGACTCAGACTTACATTTTAATAGCTACATCAAATCAGTAACATCCGAAGCTATTTACCATCTAAAAACTTTGCTAGGATCAAAAACATAGTGTCTAAAGCAGACTTGGAGATTCTTATCCATCCATTTGTCTCCAGTAGGTTAGACTACTGCAATGGCCTGCTCACAGGTCTGTCCAAACAGGCTGTAAAACAGCTGCAGTACATTCAAAATGCAGCAGCTCGAGTCCTGACTAGAACCAGGAAGTACGACCACATTAGTCCAGTTCTCAGGTCTCTGCACTGGCTTCCTGTGGCTCAGAGAATAGACTTTAAAACAGCTCTGCTTGTGTACAAGTATCTCCATAGCCTCGCACCAAAATATATTAGTGACATGTTAGTCCCATATGAACCAGCCCGGACTCTGAGGAGCACAGGGACTGGACTCCTGTTAGTGCCCAGAGTCAGAACTAAACATGGGGAGGCTGCTTTTCAGATTCATGCTGCTAAAATCTGGAACAATCTTCCTAAAAATTTGAGACAGGCCTCTAGAATGCAAGCTAAAAACTATTCTGTTTAGCTGTGCATGCAACTGAGGGTTTTTATATTTTTATCTTTCTTTTTAATGTACTGTGATTATTTATTATTTTAATGTCTTGTGTGACTGTTTCTATCTTGTTTTGTTCAGCACTTTTAGTTGCCTCGTGTTTAAATTGTGCTATACAAATAAACTTGCCTTTCCTTGCCTATCTATATCACTGGCGAGTGAAAAAGTTCCTTCCATGGAAAGGTGGAACAGTAAATACTCTCGAATATAACTAAAAGATAGTTTCAATTTGAAAAAAACAATTGAATTGAAAATGTCATTTCCTTTTCCACAATAATGTGGGACTAGTTTCTCTTTTGCATTTCGTTCCATTTAACGAACATTATCAAAATGTAACAATAGATTGAGAAATATTGTCTAATATGAGACCACACACCGCTGTTAAAGGAAAGGGACAATCTCTCTAATACTGTAAGTATGACAAAACTAATTTGAATGAACACATCTACTTTTGTGTGCACACAACAAGCCGTAACACGTTGCATCCTCGGCTTTCAAGCTGCAAAATGCATTTTATGCCTCACAGAGTTATGAACTGAGAAATTCAGGGAAGAATCCTTCTCTGATAATTGCATAAAGTCACGCACACGCACACACGCACGCGCACACACGCACACGCACGCGCGCACACACACACACACACACACACACACACACACACACACACACACACACACACACACACACACACACACACACACACACACACACCACACACACACACACACACACACACTTACATACACACACACACACACCTCTGCTGTAATTGTCTTTTAAAGTTAATGTAATTCATTAAATTATGTTTTCATTTTTAAAGAAGAAAAAACTTGAACATATATTTTTGTATAACCCTAATTCAGAAAAGCAGTCGTCTGAGAGGACTTAACAAACAACAGATGAGAAAATCAAACAATTAACACAGGAAATACAATAATAAGATAGAGAAAGGAGCCTTTTGTCAGCAGAAGAAAATCAGCAGCAATAAAAAAAAAAACTGCCTGATATAATGATTTGTCTGACCTTTGCTCATCCTAACAATTGGCAACACCGCAGTAGTGTGTCTGCAGCGCTTGTATTCTGTTGAAATGTTGACAGTCCACAATCAATTTTCAATGGTTTTTAAGTTGGAGACAGCGGGGTCAATCCAATTTTGTAGACATTCTACCTTCAAATGAACCATTCATGTTAAAACATATCATTGCTGTGGTAGTTCTTGTGTACCCTAAATATGAAAACCTTGCAATGAAACGTAACACAACGTAACACATTAATTACAGAGGGCAACACATGACCCTGAGATAGAACTCAGCCTCCAAACTTTAATATTTACAGTCTATGCTCCAAACCTCCACCAGGTCAATGAGGCAGACCCCCAGAGCTGCCACAGCCCCCCACTCCGAGGGTTCCTCCTGAGGAAACATTGGAGATAATTAAAAGAACAACAAGTAAAATATTCAAATAGTGAACAATGATATGATGAGTATGTGTTTTTATGACAATAGCCCACAACAACTTACCTCGGTCTTGACTGTTTTCAGAGGTGCACGTGATGGCGTTCTAAAATGTGACTAAAATGTCAACAAAAAGCCTCTTTCAGAGTGAGACAAATAAAGTCAGATGATGCTACGCCGGTTTTACTAAACTCCATTATCTTTACAAAGACATTTGCAATTATCTGTTGCTAATTTATTGGAAGTACATGCAACATCCATCACTAAAGCTGATATCGCTCATAAGAAAAAGGTGAAGTATACCTCTACAAAACCAAAAAGTCCTGTTGCGTCATTTTAAACTTTACTTCACTTTTGAAAAAATGCTGACCTAATCATGAGACTGTAAATTATAGAGGTAATTATTCTGAGGCAAAAAGACCATCCCAGTGTCGACAAATATGTGTGAGTTTGTAACCCGTGGGTCAGATCAAACGTGGATGTCTAATTAGAGGGATTATCCCCCAATGCACAGGCAGAGAGGCTCAGAAAAACTCAAGGCACTTAGATCAGGGTCCTGAAGAATGTTTTGTCTGACAGTTGTGTACAGTAGGTGACATGGATTCTGATAAGATTTCCTGATGACAATTATACTCAAATGTATTGGTTGGTTGGTTGTTGGCAGAGTCCAGGCAGTAAGAGCAGGGGTAGTCTGGGGAGAATCTCCATGGTTCTTCTTCAAGCCTTACTGTAAGATGGAGTAGAGGCTTCATGTTAATGTTGTGAAAACCTGGGAGGGAGGTGTAATTACCCCACTCTGGGACTAATAAAAGGTTTTATTCAGTTGTCCAATGCGAAATCAGTTGGTCTGACCTGCAGTAAATCCCACAAGCAAGACTCAGCTTCATCATTTGCACAACACGCTTCATTCCCAACACATGCATTCTACACATCCTCTCAGGTCTACCAAGGTGCTGGAAGAATGCAGGAATAGTGCCACATCAACTTCATCAAAGAAAGTCAGCAGAAACACACTTCTTTGTCTCTGATCAGGAGTAATACATCTTGGTTGACCTGGATAAGCAACTCCGGTTACCCACCAATATCACCTTCACATCTCGCCATCCCAGCATTGTTCTGTGGTCCACGTAAGCAAGAGCAGTGCACCTCATAGAACTCGCTGTACATCAGAGCGAGAGGTACTGTAGATGCATGCTACCTTTGATTGTAACAAAGAAAAGGATGCTAATCTGGTTCTGAAAGACTATAGCACCATCTATCATCTGGAGGTTGGATGTCATGCCTTTGTGGCTGACAAAAAAACAGAATGAATGGGATGCAGTAGTATTATGGAGGAAGTTGCAAAAGGCCACAAGAGCTTTTATCTCTGGTTAAGGAGGAAGGATTGGAGCTGGGGAAAGAACACCCAACCCTCAAAACAGATGCAGGGGATGACACCTAGCTACAGCAGGGGCACTGGAGGAGGTGCGACCTCCATCCTCAACTGTTAGGAACAGTGAGATGCCACAACTGTTGTTTTCTGAAGTATAAACATGTGAACTTTATTGAAAAGTTCAAATGTTCATTGAAAGTAGCAGATGTCTTATAAACTTTTTTTTCACACTAACATTTCGGCCATTAAAGCCTTCAGCAGATCGTTGGAGCCTGATAACGTACAAAAGGAGACCTCATTCATCGCCTTGGACTAACCTCTCCCCCTGACCCCATGCAGAATACACTATGAAGCTGAAGCTTTTCTAGGCCAATGCCGCCTGCAGCATCGAGGCTCATCACAACCACAGTGATTTGGGACTCTAAGCCTATGTAAATAAGCATAAAGTGCGGAAATTTGTAAACTGTGTGTTCACTGCATTCCGATGGCTCTCAGATGAAGTGCTTCAGGAGTTGTACAGACTCTCCTGTGCTACACAGCTGGCAGTTAAACTGACTTCTGAAACATTTACATAGACTATACCTAGATTATTATTTGTATTATGTTTTGATTAGATCAATAAGAAAATGTCATGTCATAGCAGTATCTGTAAATACACCAGATTGTAGCTTTTTTCGCAGGTGGATAGTGGTCTTTCACAAATGCTCTCCAAACAGCTATACTCGCACTTCTTCACACATTCACACACTAAAACATGATATTTCTCATCATTCACATAATGTTGTGACTAAGGGCCTCATCGAGTGTTTGCTCACGTGCAAAAGTGATTAGTACCCCTTAACATGGGAACAAACTGATTTGTCAAGCACATGTCGCGTAGAACTATTTTACTTCGCGCCCACATTTAGCACCTTTAGCGATAAATTCACTGCTAACATCTGACACTGTTATTTCTACCTATACTTTCTGTCTATATGTAACCTATGCTTACGTATATAGTTGTGCTTGGGAGTTTTCACTCGCAGAGTATGTTGTTCAAGAGTTATTTTAATTCTGTAATTCAACTTAAAATGTGAAACTGATATGAAATAATATAGAAAAATTACAAGCTGTGAGCCAATTATCAATGTTGTAACAAACAAAGGCTAGATACATCTCACTGCCAAATGTGAATGCAATGTTTCAGTCTCATTGACCATCATCAGGCATTATTTCAGTACAATAAGATTTCACACACATATTATAATATTGATTAAGAAGAGATCCTGTATTTGTCCCACAGTGGAGACATTTCAGTGTTGCAACTGGTAAGCACCTGTCACCTACAGAGGTGGTAATCTTTTCAATGCTCTGAGTTTTGCCCGCCGATGCAAACACTGATTTTCTGACTCATTACACAATAATCTATTACACAATTTCTATTATAATAGTTTCTGTAGTTTATTTCTTATTACAGAATAAAATATTTCACATTGTAATCCATTTTAATACATCTTTTAATACATGAAGCACTCATTGTTTTGTACAGCAATACCAGACTGACAAATTCACTTACTGCCCTGATATGGGTGAGTAGTGATTGCTTTAATGACTTATCTTATGACTTATACCTTATCTCATTTATCTATAAAATATAAAAAATACACCAATTTATGAATTGTCAGTTTCTGAGACGTCACACCTCTCTTCATTTGATTTTGTCGGTGGGCAGGGGTCTTCAACGTTCGCCTCAGAAGTACTCCCCCGTACACATCACATGACCAAAGGCACTTGCCCCCGGTCGCCAGGTCCAGGAGAGCAGTGTGGACCACACTCAAAAACTTCGAGATCAAAGCACCAAGAATACGTCAATTGTTTACCAAGGTTAAGGCTGGAGCAATGGAAACCCAATGGAAGACTTGAAGGTCAGTCCAAACACTAAACAATATTTAGTTTTGGTAATTTTACACCAGGACACTAACATGTATAATTTTAAAACAAGGACAAAAACTATTCCCATTGTTCCATTTTGCAGTCTGCATTAACCCATAGGAGATTATCTCCAAACAGAATTCCAGACATTTGGAATTCAGAACACTTAATCCTATTTGCTATGCTACACTGATATTTTCCTTCCTTTGGTTCATTGTTTTATCCCCAAAATAAATGGTTTAAATTAGTACAAATAATCTTTCAAAAAGTAGTTTGTAATTGACTTGGCTCTAAATAATACAAAGAGACATATATGAAGACTTTGCTTATAATTTGTTGTTGGTACTGCTCGTGGAAACTTTATGATTGAAGTCCAGTATTATGAATGTTTGCACGGTGAAATATGTATTCATATTTTACATCTATTTTGAACCCAGGAAACCATTGAAACTGAAAATATTAGCTTGTTGTTGTTGTTATTATTATTTCATATTTTTTTCCTCTTTGAACTTTTCCCACAAAGGAAAGACTACAGTCTTCGTAAATGACCTCCAAGAAACACATTTCTGAGCCGGGAATGTGGTTTATTAAATCCATGAATCAGATTCCCCAATGATCACAGCCACGCATGTGATTTTACTACAGTGCATCCTGAGCCAGTTAGAAAGTGATGTATGAGTTTTAAGATCAGAAGATTTGTCTTAGTCGTCAGGAGAACAATCAACTTTATTAATTTATTTTATAAATCATACCATTGCCGGATTAGTGTGAATATCAAACAACTTTGTGTGTATTTGTTTTACCTTTTGTCTTATGTGTATTTATTATACTTCATACAATTCCTTGAGAAATAAATACAATACATGTTCTGTACATGCTGGACTATAAGCTGTTGCTTTCATAGTCTTTAGACCCTCTGGAATGTATAGCAGAGCAAACAATTTATGCATTTAAAATTTTTTTAGACTGCCTCCAGCGGCTCTATGAATTGTTGATCTCCAGAGCTGATGATATAGCACACATTCCTGCTTCCTGTAGTGTTTATGTGAACAGCAGAAAGACACCAGAAAGTGCAGTGAAAAACACAGGACTTGTTCATTCTCCATCTGCTATAACATCCAAAATGAAAACCTGTGGCTTGTATTAACCTATGGCTTCCAAACAACATACCACCTTGATTTATTCTGTTCTACGTTTCATATTTACTTATTTGGATTAAGGACAATGGGCCTCATTCACGAACAGTACTTAAGAACAAATCTGTGCGTAAATCCTACTTACGAAGATTTTACAAAGATTGTGGCATTCATGAAATTTTTTTGTAACCAGAATTTCTCTTGGGTAAGTACAAATCCTACGAGTCCAGGAGCACTGGTACGCACATTCAGTGCCGACATGTTTGCACGCTGGTGTTAAGAAGTTCAATAAAACACAACATTATCCGCCATATTTATGTATGTATTTATTTATTTAATTGTTAATGGTAATTTAGCCTATTTTTTTATTCATTGTGAAATGAAATGTGCCAACGCTTTATCAAATACATTGGAAATCTTGCCGTGTATTAGTGACCCCATCCTATTTATAGGGGGCATTTCTCCATCCACGGGCCACAGAACAATGAAATATATACTGCTGCTGCAGGAGGCTGCGGGGTCCGCGCTGAGTCTCTGCACTGGTCTTTCCCATGGATCTATACGGGTCTGCACTGGTCTCTCCCATGGATCTATACAGGTCTGCACTGGTCTATCCCATGGATCTATACGGATCTATGCTGCATGCTCCTGGATCCATACGGGTCCGTGCTGCATGCTCCTGGATCCATACGGGTCCTCGCTGGTCTCTCCCATCGATCTATTACAGGACCGCGCTGGCCTGTCCAGTCTATGGTCTGTGCGGTCTCTCTTCAGTCCGCGCTGGTCTCTGCGCACCGGTCTCTCCAGTCTTCAGTCTACGGCCTCTCCTCGGTCCGCGCTGGTCTCTGGGCGCCGGTCTCTCCAGTCAGGTCTCTCCAGTCAGGTCTCTCCAGTCTACGGCCTCTCCTCGGTCCGCGCAGGTTTCTGTGTGCTGGTCACTCCAGTCTCCCCTCGGGTCTGCAGTGGTCTCAGCGCTGGTCCGTGCTGGATCTCCTCAGGGTCCAAAATATTTTGAGATTAATCTCACAATATTTTGAGATTCATTTTAAAATTAATACATAATATATTTTTAAATTACTCTCATAACATTTTGAGATTAATCTCATAACATTGAGATTAATCTCATAACATTGAGATTAATCTCATAATATTTTTTTATTAATCTAATAATTTTGCTAGTTTGACTTTATTCTCATAATATTTTGACTTTAAAGTCAACATGTTTTGACTTTATTCTCAGTCTGACAAAAGAAGAGAAAAGGGTGACTCTTTGGCTCCGTAACTCTTTGGCCTGTTGCTGTTTCCTCTGGCGTCTGTACGCGGCCCTGCAGTCCCTTATATGGGCATTATTGGGCGGTTACCATTGCTAAGTACCTATGCTAATGAAGCACCGGGCACGCGCGCTCTACTTAAGAGGAGATGGCATTCATCAATCTGAGAGAACAGCTGCGAACAATTCAGAGGCTTACGAGCGCGTTGATGAATCCCACGTAGGGTCTTCTTAGAAATCTACTTAAGAACGACTTCAGAAGTAATTTAAGAAGTTTCTTAAAAAGTTATTCGTGAATGAGGCCCAATGTTGTCTGTATCAACTTTTAAAAGGATAGATGCTTGTCAAAATACTACCATCAAACGCATAACATTGATTTGTCCAAGCTGTCATGCTTGGCTTTGAATAAATGCAACAGTATCGTCATATTTATCAAGCCTGAGGAAACACTGACTTTTAAATGGCATCAGCTCCACGTGCACAGATCCGTGGCATGCACTGACCTATCCCTGCCACTGCAGGCATATTCACATTGATAATGCTCTGTCTTTGTACACTCGGCTTAGAGAATATAGACCCTGCGCAGAGTAAAAGAGCCTTTTGTTTCAGGTTGTTTCACAATATAGTCCCATAAAACAGTGACAGCCATTTTTCCATAAGTGGCAGAGATAAGGTGATGATGCAGTTTTACATATTGTCTGATTTTATAACAGTGTACATGTTTTAAAATTATTATTTTTTTCAACTGAATTGAGAGACTGTTGGCTATTGGCTTTCCAGATGGGTATGAATGATTTTGTGGTCCTGTGAGTTCATATGAAGATTTGTTGACCAGACATATCCAATTTAAAGCCAGGGTACCTAACTTTATTTGGAATACTACATTTTACATATGATAATAAATAAGTGTATTATTCCAAAAATGATACATTTTTGGAATAATACACTGAATAGAAATTGTCTTGTGAAAGTACTTTCGTGAACACCTCAGACCACATGGTGCTGTCTTATTAGTAACACATATTTTGTGAGTCACTTTTTGACGCTTTGGTGTGAGAGCTGATAAGCTGAGCAAGAACGGTCCTCTCTTTTTAAGTATTGTCTGATAATAGAAAAGGTGGCTAAAAAAGGGCCAAAAAATAAATGCACATGAAAAATAATGATAGCAACTGCTTTGAGTGTTAGGATCAAGTCAGATGGATTGCTTGAAAGTTCCTTTTTCTGTGGTTTCAAAGTTTGGTGCCACAGCCTTAAGGGCCACGGGAACAGATCAGCAAACAATCAAGAAAGCAATAAAAAATAAAAAAATGTCTAAAAGTTTATTTCTGGTGTGTTTGTTCTACTGGTTTAGCCTACATATAAGCATACGCAAATAAGCATGGAAACAGTCTCCAAAATTAGGAACAATTGTCAGTCAATTTAAGCAAGTGTGTGTTCCTCTCCCACACTGGCTGGACAATGTGTCTCATTCTTGGAAAAAGGATGTTACATTCTTGCTAATGTTGCCCCAAAGGCCATGCAGAGAAGAAGGCAAGGCTTTGTCCTCAGCTCCTCCTCTTAAAGTATTCCGTCTAGATGAAAATGACCAGAAAGAATGATAAATTATAACGGCATAAATACTTCTATGTACAACGTTGTTTTGTTAGCAAATACTCAGTTCCTTCAGTGAAAGTGGAAATGTGAAGGTACCTAATTTTTCCCACCCTTCATTTTTAAAAGTTGTCTTAAAAATACAACGTCTTCATATAATAAGAAAACTGTTTTTTTTTTTTTTTTTTTTTTTTTTATCTTTGGCAGTCCCATAAAAGGTATTGCCAAAGATACCTTTTATAAGAGGTATCTATAAAGGTTCGGAAGGTGCCCTGTGAGTCACCTTTACAAATATTTCGGCTGAGAACTTTTTGGCTGATTGAGGGTGTCTTCTTTTTCCATTTATCTCTCTTAAAAAGTGATCTATTGTTTTGACACAGGCCAAAAATGTAACTGTTGTAGCTAGGAATGAGTTAAATAGATTATATAACACTGTTCAATTTTTGTGGTTTTGCAATTGGTTCAAGTTGGTAAAACACTTAAAGTGTGTAGGTAAAGTGTGACGGATGTTCAGGAATAAATAACTGAGACATAACACGTTCAATGGTGCATTATCCACAAGTTGCATCCTTAAACAGCTGCAGCATCACTAATATTTGCACACAAACTATACCAGATCCATGGGTCAGCTAACAAGACAAATATTCCGTTTATTTCTGAACCACAAATACAGTCTGCAGTTTGTTTTCTGTCTCCATGCAGCTAGATATCCTTAAAATCTCCCATGTGCCCAAACAAAAGCGTGAGTGTTCTTTGTGTCACCCAACATGACTCCTAGTTACTCTTTGTGCATGCATTTTAATACTGGCTTATCTTACAGGCCACATTCATCAACCACATTAACACATCCTCTCATGATTCCCCTTGAAGTTATAATGGCAAGCTTTCAGTTCGTTTTGGCCATTTCTTCTTGCTCATTTTGGCTAAATATGGCATCTCTTAGTCTGACTCTATTTTCTATCTCTGCAGATCTTGGCACTAGCTAAAAGAAATTGTAAACGATAGGGCCAGGTGTTCTCTGAAACAAAAGTGAGTGAGAATTCCTTATTTATTGATGTTGTATCAACTCTAGTCTTTTTCTCAAGACAGACCCAAACGACTTGAGAATTGCTTGATGTATTTACACTACTCGGCTCAGTTGAAGTTGTAATCTTTATGTAATAAGAAAAAACAATTTCATGTTTTACAATCTGTAAGGTGGTTTCAGATGCGTTTTTTAACTCCCAAAAACACTGTTGCCGTCTAAATGGAGATGGACAATTGAAATCTTGTTACGTCCTGATGATGTAACAAGACCTAGATATACATTCACATAGAAAAAGGGTAAATAATATGACAGTGATTTATCAGTATTTGTAGCATAGTAGCTCAGTATCATAAGGATCAAAATTAATTCACAAAGCAGTATATCAGTATATCTCAAATGAGTCCTCCACAATGTGTGCTGGGGGTTGTAAGAGCATGTGACTTGGTGTTTCTTTGATACTTATCACCTATCTGCAGACTACCTCTCCTAAAATAGTGGAGCGAGTCACATGATGTAGAGTCAATGGGAGCCTGCAGTCCAAATAGCACAGGAAGTCTGCCACTGTTACTGTTACACACGCTTGCTTCCATTTCACTGTATGTGCACAATTACTGATGTCTTTCTGAAAAAAAGCTCCGGGCAGCATGAGAGATGAGAGGCAACAGTAAGGGACAGTTATCAGCTATCAAAGAATCACTTCTTCCAAGCTGCTGAATACATATGCATGTCTTTGTGAACAGTATTTTCTGGTCTTATAATACATAGGCTAAAAGTTACTAAATCATGTCTTTACCATCTTTGTTGTAAAAACTATGCTCTCTCTAATGTGTCACAATGTTTTGACAATGTAATCTTCTGCATCAAGTTATATACAATAAGATCCATCCATCCATTTTCTTCCACTTCATCAGTCGCGGGGGCAGCAGTCTAAGCAGAGACATTCAGACTTCCCTATCTACACACACTTCCTCCAGCTCGTCCGGGGGACCCCAAGGCGTTCCCAGGCCAGCTGAGAGACATAGTTCTCTGGGGCCTCCTCCCGGTTGGACATGCCTGGAACAGGAGGCATCCTGAACAGATGCCCGAGCCACCTCAACAGGTTCCTCTCGACGTGGAGAAGCAGCGGCTCTACTCCGAGCTCCTCCCGTGCGATCTTGTTCTTTCGGTCATTACCCAAAGCTCATGACCATAGGTGAGGGAGGGAACGAAGATTGACTGGTAAATCGAGAGCTTTGCCTTTCGGCTCAGCTCGCTCTTCACCACGACGGTCCGATACAGGGACTGCATCACTGTGCACCCACCTGGAGAAGGCAAGGCACCTTTTTTCCGGTCGAACACCATGGCCTCGGATTTGGAGGTGCTGATTCTCATCCCAGCCGCTCCACACTCGGCTGCAAACAGTCCCAGTGCATGCTGCAGGTCCTGGTTCGTTGGAGCCAACAGGACAACATCATCTGCAAATTGCAGAGATGAAATCCTGTGACCCCAAACCAGACCCACTTCGGGCCCTGGCTGCGCCTAGAAATTCTGTCCATAAAGACAGTGAACAGAACTGGTGACAAGGGGCAGCCTTGGCGGAGGCCAACATGCACTGGGAACAGGTCTGACTTACTGCCGGCAATGTGAACGCAGCTCTGGCTCCGGTCATACAGGGACTGGACGGCCCTCAGCAGAGGACCCCGGACCCCCGGAAAACACCCCAAAGGACACCCCGGGGAACACGATCAAACGCCTTCTCCAAATCCACAAAGCACATGTGGACAGGTTGGGCGAACTCCCATGAACCCTCGAGTATCCGATGGAGAGTATAGAGCTGGTCCAGTGTTCCACGACCGGGACAAAAACCACACTGCTCCGCCTGGATCAGAGATTGGACCATCGTCGTAGTCTCCTCTCCAGTACCCTGGAGTAGACCTTACCGGGGAGGCTGAGGAGTGTGATCCCACGATAATTGGTACACACCTTCCGGTCCCCCTTCTAGGGGGACCACCTGCCTCTCTATTGATACCGCCCCGAGCGCCACCTGATGTTGCAGAGACGTGTCAGCCAAGACAGTACCACAACATACAGAGACTTTAGATAGTCAGGACGGATCTCATGCACTCCTGGATCTCATGCACTCCAGGAGCCTTGCCACCTTGTTTATAGATCTATATACATTATTGGGTGTATATAGATCTATAAACTCCAAAAACTCCCCACTTGTTTGCCCTCAGGGTCATTCAGACCATCATAACATAAATGTGGTCGTCTCTTCGGACTAAGTGTTCTCCGTGTGGCCGTTGCCATGGTATATTTATAAACAGTCTTTGGCTTGGTTAAATGACATGAATGGCTCTGTGTCTTTGCAAGGGTCAAAGGGTGCCAATGATCTGTCGAAATATTATTGGTCCTCAAGGCACACATCTAAAATGCTGGTCCATGTGCCCTTCTTGAGAGGAAGGTAATAAACCTCTATCTCACAAAGACACTATGAATAACGCTGTATTTGCTTTAGGGAAAAATGAAATGCATCTTTCGTCAATAGATGCTCTGAACCCAAAGGTCTGGCTGAAGGAAAAGGCCAAGCTGCAAAGAGAAAAACAAAGAAGCGTTCTACTATGGGCTGACAAAGAGAGCTTTCTCAGTTTATCTGACTGTGTCCAGCTAGCGGGCTCTTTCTCTGCGTATTCTCTTACCTTTTAACTCAGCCACATTCCACTAATCCGGAGACACAAACACTTTACTTTGGACAGTGGACAATTCAGGGCTGACATGTTTTTACTAAGTAGTTTTGTACAAAATGAGTCTCATTATGATGGGTTAGCGTTATAACCTATTTTATCATGCTCAGATTAGACTCATACCAGGCAATCTTGTGTGAAATGGATTTGAAATTTGGCTCTTTAAATCTGCAGCTGCCCCACAGACCAGAGGTCTTTCATCATAGACCAGGTCCTGTCCTGCTTAGCATCTGAGTTTAGACAAGATCAGGCTTTGATTGCAGCTGATGTCACAATAGACATGTAAATGCAGGGAGGAGTTGAACATTCTTTCTCAAATTCAAAAAGTACTGGCTGCAAACTTAGCTAAACACAATCACATGGCGATATTGCCAAAACAAATGAAGGTGGAATACCTTTCTTTAAAATTGCAGAAAACTGCACTGTGCATAATGTCACAGTGGTAACATCACAGGACCATGAGGAGCTTTTAGACAAGAGGGGCAGAGGTGTTTGAGCTCGAAGTTCCACACAGTTAAGAGCTCAAAAAAGTGATATGGTTAATATTTATTTATCATCATCATCAAAAATGTTTAACAAACTCATGGTCCAGGATATGAAAAACACATCACATAAAAACAACACAATGATAAGTCTCAGCGCAAACAGCTGTGCCAGTGTCTACACAGATCTGACTGGTACCGCATGAAACTGAATTTGACATTCAGGCTTATGATTATAATATTCTTGCTTTCATTGAGCTGGCAGATATAACCATGCATCAGAAGTTGAGTACTTCCAATGTGAGATTTCATAACACTTTGAAGCAACTTTTGTTAAAGTTAAACTCATCATTCTATCAATGTGCAGAAGCCAGTACTTTTCCCTTATTTTGTCTATCTGAAGGCCAAGCTACATGGCACTGTGGCAGCTGCTGATTGGAGGTCTCCATGCCTCCGCTCTGTATAATACACTTGCTGTCGTAACATTCCTTGTTCGTGTGCTTTGTTCGTGCTGTCTCTACCATTGACAATAAAACATGTCTTCTGTCTGAATGAAAGAAGCGATCCCAGACTTTGTCATCTTCTTCAGGTGGTGGAGAATCCGGGCATTGTCTGTAACATCTACAGAACAGAAGACTACTTTTTTTTTACACAAAGTGTTTTTTTTTTTTCAAGCCAAAACTGAAAAACCTCAAGAGAAACCATGCATCTGGACCAGCACACTTGGACAATCTCACAGCCCCTGATTCCAGTCAGGCTGTGAGCTGCTGAGACATGGACCATACCATTGTCCTCTTTTGCATGGACATCATTTGGAACAATTGGATTTCTGAATTTGGACATAATTTGGACTGAATTGGATTTCTGAATCTGGACACTGAAGCTGAAACGTGTGATTGAAAGACACGTCACAGAAGAATTCATGGCTCAACACGACAAATGCAGCCTGAAAGAATCAACACAGAGAAGTGGGAGAGACTGTTTTCAAAGCAATATCTGGAACCACCATCGACTGATGAAGTTTGGTATTTTACTGAAGATTGTTGACAAGTTTTATGAAAGATCTGAACATGTTTTATGAGTTTTCTGAGTTTTTGAAGTATTCCGAGTTCTGAGTTTTTTGAAGTACCGAGTGAAGTACCGAGTTTAAGTATTGAGTTATGATGTTATGTTGCTGTTTATCGATCCTGATGGTCACACGTGAATGTATGACCAGAGGGGGGAATGTGAGATTTCATAACACTTTGATGAGTTTAACTTTAACAAAAGTTGCTTCATTCTATCAATGTGCAGAAGCCAGTACTTTTCCCTTGTTTTGTCTATCTGAAGGCCAAGCTACATGGCTGTATAATACACTTGCATTCTGTGTTCGTGCTGTTTCTACCATCGACAATAAAACATGTCTTCTGTCTGAATTAAAGACGCAATCCCAGACTTTGTCATCTTCTTCACCACTTTCCCATCTTGGCCTTTTCAATAAAACCATTTATTGAAAAGGCCAATAAAAAACGACATCAGACATTTGTTGTATGCCATGTTGAGTTTGAGAATAGTTGCTTTTTTGTATTTGGTCCAGAGGTGTGCTGTGTATGATGACGTATAGTACACTTTAGAAAGTGTCTTTTTCACCTGCACTACAAGAGCATGAGCATACATCATTCGACATGTGAATATGTCCTCATCATCAGTCAAATCATCACAACTAAAATGGCCCAAGTATTTACATTTGGAACATACAGTTACCTCAACACCAAAACATTTAAATTAAGCAAAGTTTGCATTTGCGTCATCTTTTGTCCTACATAACATTATTGTACTTTTGCTTGCATTATACGTACCTTATCAAAATCTACACCATACTTAGAGCAGGCATTGAGAACGTCCTGTAGACCTGCACTTGGCCTGAATACAGATCCTCTGCATATATCAGGAGATTCACTTGAATTGGCCTAAAACAGCCTGTTGTACATGCATTTAACTCAATAGATCATTCATATTCAGGAAGAATAAAACAGGACACAGAAACCCTGCCTGCCAAAAATCATGGCTGACAGAGAATGAACCCGACATGGATCTCAAACTGGGGTACGCGGGCGCCCTCTAGGGGTACGCCAAAGAATCACTGTAAAAAAAAAAACAATAAAAAAAAAACAAAGGAAAACAATTTTTGTTTTGTTTTTTTGATTTAACCAGGAAAGTCTCATTGTGATTAACTCATTGACAGCCATTGATGTCAATTGACATCAACATAGTTTTTCAATTCAATCTTTTCCTGTCAGTCTGTGTCCCCTGTATCATACAGTCTGGGGTTTGGCTGTAGACAGTATTTTATTAAGCCAGCAGAACTCCCTGGCTTGCTCAAAGATCACTGCCTGAGCACTCTGAGCAGGAGAGACAGAGGTGAAGCAGACATAGAGTAATATAGTCAGGGTCAGGCTACATTTGGAGGCAGTTTGACCAGTAAATGTGTCTCAAGAACTGACAGAGACCATGTGGGAAAAAAAAAAGCCACAGAAAAGTGGACTATTGCTAAAACTATCACTGAGTCCACACCAGGAGCCAGCGGTAAAGTCCAGTTATGGTCACAGCGCTCGCTGGACTAAACAGAACGACACTCTTTAGATGTAACCACACAAAAAAACACAAACGTGCGCATAAACGCATATATTTGCGCGCCCAAACACACAACGACACACAACAGTATTCTATTGCACTTATGTACATTATATTGTGTGTTCACTTTGATTTATTGTCATTTATAGTGTTTATCATTGTTATTTTGCTTATCTCTGATTTACTCTTGTTGACAACGTAAATATAGCGCCACCTAATGGGTGAATACTGGCCATTCTTTCTGAGTTTGTCATGGGCTCTACTTTCAATATGTACATTTTGACATTTTTTGGATGAGTACATTGTGAAATATTCGAGCAGCAAAACGTATTATTTTGCATCAAAAACACTTTCTCAGAACTTGTTGCTGTTTTCTAACATGTATGATCCTGGACATGTTTGAGACTAAAGTGTTTTCTAACATGTATGATCCTGGACATGTTTGAGACTAAAGTGTTTTCTAACATGTATGATCCTGGACATGTTTGAGACTAAAGTGTTTTCTAACATGTGTTAGGATTTAAGCAGACAGAGACGGATCGTGGTGTGCCAAACTCTGGAAGTTTATTTAAGTTTCTCTCAAGTTCCACTGGTTTACTCTGTTTCTTCCTCTCAGACAGAATAAAGGCAGTACACAGTTTATATAGTCATTGTCACGTCACACATCGAAAGACATACGTGTCACAAAGAGACAGTCAAATCATAGTCATAACATGGAGTCCTTGTAGAGTCCTTGTACAGTCCTGCATTAGGCCATATTGCTATCTAATACTAACACCCTCCCCTTTGATCACATAATCACATGTGATCACTCAAATCGATCAATCAATAAAATGGAAAAAAAAAAAAAAAAAAAAATTCCAAAAAAAACTTCAAAAAATTATTAAAAACAAAGAAAATGTATGCATTAAACTCATAATCATCAAATCAATATCAGTGGATTTTATCCTCTATCCTGGGAAAAAACAAACAAACAAAAATAAAGTAAATAAACAAACAAAAAACAAATCAAAAATAAAAACAAACAAAAATAAAAACAAACAAAAACTATTGGACACACAAGAACTCAGCAGATTCAGTCAAAACACAGACAAAAACGAGCTGAGTCTCAAATTTGAAGCTAATTTCACTTTTATTACTCTATACTTTTATTCTAATGCTGATTGTTTACACTTCACTTCACTGTATTGTTTTCACTTTTCAATCTTAGACTGTGTACTTTACTTTTACTATTCACTATAGTTTAAAACTATTCTAATCTATTCACAAATATGTTTGCATATTTGCTTCTATTGAGCCATATTCTTAAACATACATTTTAATCTAACAAATCTCTGTGGTTTTACACTCTCATTATCAGTGGCTTATTATCAGTGGCTTTGCTCTATGTCTATTCTCATTCTCAGGAATAAAACTGTGAACACAGTAAGGCAAATGGTCAACATTTACACTTCTATAGTGGTCAGTGATTTATTACTTTTTACAAGAGCTAATCTATTTTAGCAGGTTTGGGGTTGGGGTCAGTTACTCTACAATGGTGTTTGCGCTGGAAACTTCTCAATATCTAAATATCTACTATTGTGTTTTTGTGCTACACCCAAATGCATCAAAATGCTTTTAAATGCTTTTGAATCTCTGTTGGTTCTAATCTATTTCATTGATCTAGGCATTAATCTAGGCTACACTCATATGAACTTTTTGTATTGTCAACATTCACTCATGTTTGAACACAAGTGAATTTGGCAAGTATCTAATAAAACTGTACATAAAACTGTAAGTAACTTTATCTACTTTTGAAGTAAATGCTTGTGAAATGGTCCCTTTACCATTTGATATTAGCACTGGCTAAGAATATTCTCTATTTTTGAAAGCATCTATGGTTGATGCATTTATCTAATTCTATTTCTACACTATTGTTTAACTCCAAAGCTCGGTTGCAGCTTGAGTCAAGGCATATTCCTAATTTGTGACTTCTGTCACTTTCAATGGCTGTAACATAACTCTGATTCTAATATTCTAGCTGATCTATCAGAAGGATAACATTGTATGGTACTATTTTAACTCTTGCGTGGAAATGTGTTTATGAACAACAAAGGAAGGACAATTCTACTTTTTACTACTATTTAACATCTACTAAAACGCTACAATACTTATACTTTATCATTTTAAAACATTTTAACAGTTGCTCAGTCTCCCAGACTAAAAAAGTCAAAGTTTTTGTCTGTCAGATGTCTGAATACTTAACATGTATATTGCATTTGGTCACAGGTTCTGGTTGTAGCAAGAGCATCGGCAATAGACGTTTTTCATTGGCTGGTTCTTGTTCTGCAAATGTCTGTGTCCAATAGATCATCAGATGTCCAGAAGCTAGGGACAAACAAAAACAAAAGAAAGAATCATGAGTATCTCTCTCATTTAGCACTCATCAATGTATGATTTCAAAAATATAAACATCACTCCCCAGTTTTTCTCTCTCAGGTCCTCAGGTCCTCAGGTCCTCAGGTTCCCCTGAGGGTGAGTCTCAGTCGTCATCAGGTCAGGTCATATTTCGAGAGATGTCATCTTGGACATCAGTAGGGTCCAAGCCATGGTTTTGGTCCAGATGCACATCAGATCTCCAGATACAGTCTTTTCACTTGAAGCACATCAGGTCATTTGCGATGCACTTCTGGTCAATGGTGCAGTGTCTCAGTTCCTGTACACAGCTTGTTATGCAATAGTTACTTTCTATGGTTAGTCACTTTGATTCTACTTTAACACAATTTCTATTCATGCTGTTGCTAATGTCCCTTAGACAAAAGCAAGCGCAGTTTACTTCTCTAATTTGTGTTTTTATCAGATCTAATTCTCATCAATGTAATTACTTCACACAGTACAAAATCAACAAATCAAAAGTGTCAGGACAGAGGTCAATTAAGTCCATGACAATATAGAATTCAAATGAACATTTCTGGTCTCAAAAAATACTGATTCAACTAAAGATTCAAGTGATAGACAATTAAAAATATGTGTTTACATTGGAGTAAACTTTTAAAATGCTTTTTTATGTTCTGCTTTTTCATGTATCTATATGTAAATGTTAATGTGTTAGTGTATGTGTGTGTATGTGTGTGTGTATGTCAATTTTTGGGTTGTTTCTCCAGACTCCTCGAACCACCTGTAGGTGTCAAAGGTCACACTGTGGTGATGCAAACCAACTGGACACACTCTCAACTCTCATTCAGGTCTCTCCCTGATGCTCCACCCATCACGTCTCCAGATACCTCTCTTTCATGGCCCCGGTCTCACTCCCACTTACTTCTGTAGTGGGGGGAGGGGCAAGGAGGTGGCATTTCCCTTTGCTCTTTGATCTGTGACCTGTGGCTGGGTGGGCTTTGGTCTCCAGTGTCCAGCAGTCCAGTGACCCTGTACAGTGTGTGCTCTTGGTTCTGGAAAACAACCTTATAGTCAAATTAAAAACAACAGAGATTGTGAATGAGCTTGTTTTTCTCCCTAAAGTCAAAACAATTTTGGAGCGCTCTGGGTTTTCCCACATGCGCTATGTAAATAAAGATTACTTATTATCTTACTAATGATGACATTTGAAGACCAGAAACTCTTTCTTAATAAAAAACAAGACTCAAATCTCTTGAACCTTCAACCTTTAAAATATGTATTATGTACTTTTGCACTGTGTGATTTATTATCTATGCATCCTTGGGTTTCTTGAAAGACGCCATGAAATGAAATTATGAAAAATCTCTATAAAAATGAACATTAATTTGTAAAAACATTTAAAACAAAACTTGAAATCAAACAAAAGATTTAGCTCCAGCTAAACTGGATTAATCACTTTATGGAATTTCCCTTTTACACTTGAACATTTATAGCATATATTCTAATTTAAAATAATTGCTGCATTCTTCAAATGCACTCAATAAACTTTTAAAAACATTTTGAATTGGAAGACACTATCAAACTCTGCTCGCCCTGCAGTGAGCAGCAGCTGCAAGGCCAGAGCTATAGACAAAACAAAACTCACAAAACTCGCAGCTTTTAGACTGTAAATTGGGTCACAGTTTAACTTAATAATACTTTTACAGCTATCCTGTTCTATTCCTAATTCCCTCTTTCTTTTTAGACGAAGTCTACAATCATTAATCACTTTTAACTCAGATTCTAATTTAAATGTTTGAAAAACGGCTTTTGTAACTAAAATAAAAAATACATGAAAAAATTCTCACAAACAGCTATGAAATATATCAGAGATACAATAATGGACTCACAAAATAAGCAGCAGATTTAAAAAGAAAAGCAAAGCTTTTTGTACTAATCTTTGGGTTTCAAAAACATACTAATTCAAAACTTCTATTCCCTAATGGTGTTTAAAAACGTTTAACTGTGTCTAACACAATGTTCAAATGGCAAATTTAGCAAATTTAACGGAATAACTACTATGAAAAGCCAAAAATCCTAAAGCAGTAGCTTTGCTTTAGATTCAGAGCCAGAGCAGCGAAGGAGGGGGCCGTTTCCCTGACAACGGCAGCAGATAGAGATGTGCACACACAGGCAAAAAGATACAGAAGAATGACTTTCAAGATTACTTTGGTAAGCGAATATAACTGATGTTGTTCTTTATACTTTTGTCATCCAAATCTAGAAGTGATCACTTTCCACACTAGTAACAAAAGGCACTCTTTAGTGTTTAACGTTTCCCTTTTTATAATTACTTTTAATTTTACACCATGGTTTCTCTCAAAGGGACTTTAACCCTGAAGCTTCTTCTCAAAGGGACTTTAACCCCGAGGCTTTTCTCAAAGGGACTTTAACCCCGAGGCTCAAAGGGACTTTAACCCCGAGACTTTCTCAAAGGGACTTTAACCCCGAGGCTCAAAGGGACTTTAACCCCGAGACTTTCTCAAAGGGACTTTAACCCCGAGACTTTCTCAAAGGGACTTTAACCCCGAGGCTTCTTCAAAATACAATTTAGAGAGTTTGACAGACCCCAAAAACAGACCAAAATTTAGCTAATATCCAATTATGCAGACTTTACATATTAAAAAAGGTGTCTGCTTACCTTATTCTTGTCAAACAGGATCCAAGGACTGTCCGAGAGGTCTGCCAACTCTTTTCCGCGTCGGAAAATTCAATTTAAACACAAAACAGAGAAAGTGAGGGAGCAAGAGCAAGCCCATCCAAAAGCGAGCCCTTTCAGCGTCCACTGGGATTTCTCCCCTTCCAGATAACGTGCTGTTGCTCCCACACGCCGAAAAAAAGAAACAGAGGAAATTCCCTCAAAACAATCCAGAGAATGGCACACACGGAGCCGCGCATTCTCCACCAAATCTGTTAGGATTTAAGCAGACAGAGACGGATCGTGGTGTGCCAAACTCTGGAAGTTTATTTAAGGTTCTCTCTCAAGTTCCACTGGTTTACTCTGTTTCTTTCCTCAGACAGAATAAAGGCAGTACACAGTTTATATAGTCATTGTCACGTCACACATCGAAAGACATACGTGTCACAAAGAGACAGTCACATCATAGTCATAACATGGAGTCCTTGTAGAGTCCTTGTACAGTCCTGCACGTAGGCCATATTGCTAATCCTCCGTTTTTGAGTGTATGTGGGAATTGGCCAGGCCTTTAGGGCAATTATCTTTCCGGATCAAGGTCTCCAACCCCTTGTCAGAGGACAATATGGCCCAAGATATCGCACAGAGTTTGGAAAATTTGCACTTCTCCAGTGGACAACTTTAAGCCCATAGTTCTTTAGCGAGGGAGAACTCTCAAAGAGACGGTCTTCATGCTCTTCGAGGGTGCTGGAGAAGATTATTAAATCATTCAGGACCCGAGACTTTCTCAAATGGTAAATGCCCATTGCATTTCTCCATGAGGTCGTTGAATGTGCTTGGCGATTAGTTACACTGTGGCATCTCGGTGTGAACTCCAAAAAGCCCAGGGGGTCACAAACGCAGTCTTCGGTTATTGTCGGGCTCTGCCATCTTATCTGATAATATTCCGGACTTAGGTCTGAGGACCTGAACACCGTGAGCAGGAGACTGAGAATGACCCTCAAGTTTGGGAGAGTGTAAGCATCTTGATGGAGTTGGAAGATTGAGCTTACGATAGTCATTGCAAAGCTCCACATCACCGTTCTTTTCCGCACGACCCACGATCGGTGAAGAGAAAGGATGACTCTTGTTTCTAATACCCTGTCTCCAAAGGTCGCGCAGATGGTCACGGGACGACTCAATATCCCGAGGGTGATGTGGCGAGCTCGGTGTTTGACGGGTGTTCATCGTGAAGGCGGATGTGTTGTTTCACGTGTTCAGTTCGTCAAAGGTCTAAGAGTCATGGTGGGTAAACACTTCCGGGGATCTGTGTCGAGTTTGGTATTACACGGTCTTCCCATTCCGGAGGAATTGGGGAATCACCAAAATGGAATCCCAGTTTGATTCCAGGATGCACGGTTTGTTTTCGAATTGGCAGAGTGTTAAGAATCTGAGGAGACATGGGTAAGTTAGCTATGACACTCAATGGTGAGAGTGTATCGTTCTGCTCTGATTCATTTGTGAGCATAATGGGGTTTGTATGGAGAGTGACTTGGCAGTGTTACAAGGCACCTTTTCACACAGAGGGTCCAGGAGTGTTTGGTTGGTATCTCTATCAAAAGCCCATTGCTACTGGGGGTGGATTGGCAGGGCACGAACAATTGAACAATCTTAGTGCGGCCGATGGGACTTGAACCGGGGTTTTATAGTCAACCTGATGACAACTTCATTGGCTCTTTGGGTCGCTGGTGCCGTAGTGGTTAGTTGAAGGACGCTGCTCTGTAGCCATGGGGGATGGCTTTGTAGCTAGCACACTCACTCGCGACATTGTTCATAAAGGGCTCCAGGGCGTTCATCCTATGAGGACTTGCGAAGTGGAAATCCTGATCCAACATCGGGAACCACAGGGGCCAGAGTCTGGATCCAAGTTCAGCACCAATGAGCTTCTGGGAAAGTAATCGTCATTCAATATATCCCAAATATGGAACTTCTTGGTCCACTTCGGCAGCACCTTCTAATTGTACCAGCTCAAAAATGGGTTAACGGGTGGATTAATGTGAAAAATACTGATTATAGATTGCACAGGTATTAGTTGTTACCTGTGATCCGGTGTCCAGCAGCACTGCAGACCTTTGCGGGAGATGTAATTGCCTGTACATCAGGAATCCGATAAAGCCTTCGGTTAATCTGGCAGTATCTGTTGCTGTGGCGTGCGACTGGCTGCGGCACTTCACGGTGTGTGTGTGTGGGACATTGTTTGTCCTCCGCTGTTCCATTATGGCCTCAATAGAACGGATTTAGTTTAAAGTAGACCAGGATGAGAGTTGGATTGATGCTGTACGAATTTGATCTGCCACCTACTCAGAGTCAGTAATTCCAAATGTGATAGGTCCTTTTTGGTGATGAAATTGTCATGCAAATACCCAGATTGGCAAGTGCAAATGCACTGTAAATGCACATACTCAGAGTCAGTAAATTGTGATAGGTCTTCTGGCCTGTTCTCCAAAGCCAGGCTCTTCTAATTCTGCATACTGAGCTGACTTCCCTGCCAGCGCCTCTGCCTTCAGTATGTTAAAATCAGGATTGGTAACAGGTGATGTTTCCCTGTCATGGATGACTGCTGCTGCGCTTGCAACCACTGCTCCAGTTTTGTCTCTATGCGAGTGTCCATCTATAAAAATAGCATGTGACCCCTCAATCTCTGACCTGCCCAACTTTTTGGTCAAGTTTGTTTCTTCACTATGTTGGACCTCACACTGGTGAACTGGGCCTGAGATAGTAAATGGTAATATTGGAGAGTCTGTTGGTTCAAATGTAACTTGCATATTTACGAGTAACAGATGAATCTTTTGAGACATTGAATTTGTCAATGCAAATGTGTTCCCCTTCAAAGCTGCATACATGTTATGTGGCGTCTCACAATCACCTCTGAGTCCAAGATTATGTGTGATGTGGAAACCAGTGAGTTCTTAAGGGCCATTACATAACGTGCACATGAGAAGTGGTGTGCTTCTGATCCTCTGAGATTGGAGCTGAATATGTACAATATTTTGGGTGCATCTGCTATTTTCTGAAACAACACTGCACAATAATAATCTCCAGTCATTGTGATTTCCATCATAATTGGGTATTTCCTATCAACGCAGTGTAAAGTCTGCACCATTGATAGTTTTTCTTTGATTGATTGAAATGCCTGTGCTTGCTCCTCAGTCCATGTCAAGATCCCATCATAATCTGTGTAGCCTACATCAATCAACATTTTCTGCAAGGGCTTCATCATGTAGGAGAAGTTGAAAATATATTTCCTGATATAGCTTGCCGTATTTATGAAGGACATCATTTCTCTCACTGTTTTTGGTTTGGGAAACTCTGATAGTTTGATCAGTCTTGACTGGTCACACATGACTCCTTCTGAAGTGAGATAAGTCTTTAGAAAAGATACTCTCTGTCTTACAAATGCACACTTGTCATAATCAATTTTGAATCCCTTTTCTGCCACTACTCTAAGGACTTTCATAGTGATTTCTGTACATGCCTCTTCAGATACTCCTGAGATTAGAATATCATCTACATAGGCCAGAACAAAGTTTTTGTCTGGGTCAATGTCAATCTCAGAGAGCACGTCCTGGATCAATTTGTTAAAGATCCCAGGTGCAGCGCAGTGACCCTGTGGTAAACGCGTATACACATACTTCTTCCCCTCAACTGTGAATGCCAGATACTTCCAGCACTCAGGGTGCAATGGGATGCAGAAGTATGCGTTACATAAATCAATGGTGGTAAACCATTTATGAGACGCTGGTAAGAATGCCATTGCTCTGTGTGGGTCAGGTGTGTCCAATAGTTTGTCTTGTGATCTCTCATTTAATTTCCTGAAGTCATTCACTAGTCTGCAGTATGGTTTTCCTGCCTTGTCTACTGCCAACATTGGAATATTATATGGCGTATACTCTGACGCTTCGACAATGATTCCTGCCTTCACCAATTCTGACACTGTGTACTTCAATTTGTCCTGGAGTCCTGCTTTAATGGGATACTGCTTCTGATAACACACTTGGTCATCAAACAGTAGTTTTATTGGCAGGATTCCCTCTGCTTTCCCGATGTCAAATGCATGTTTTGTCCATAGCCTCTCAGGCAAAGTGTGTTTCTGCTCTTCAAATAGGTTTGAATTGGTATTTTCCCTGCCATGTGTCCTTGTTCTCTGTACTTCCTGCATAGTGGCTTTATATTCAATTGGGTCATTGAATTTGATCACATAACCTCCTGTGGTTTCACTATGCAGTACAATGTATTGTAATTGTCCCTGTTGCACACACATTGGTTTTAAATCACTGGCCAATATCAGTGCACACATTGGACCTAAATTCTTGGCCTCTGCTTTGGACTCAATCATCATTGTTACATGTGGTGTGGATTTGTCAACCCTAAATATTGGGAGTGTGTCTGTGTTTGAATTTGTGTTAGCAAACGCCACCCCATGTTCTCCCACCACTACGCAATTCAGCTTTTGTGTCACTTTAGGATCTCCTACTCCCTGTGTCTGGCATGCACTAGTCTTGTACATTTCCCACTCAATCAAATAGTTGTCATATGATTGTTGATCTTCTGGATGCCTAAAATATGCCTGTGTACAGTGTACGACATCTACTGGAGACCGCAAGTCCTTGCATCTCTCAGTAATCCATGGCAAAAATGGCTTAACTAGTTCATGCAATGTGTCATTGGATTCTTCACTACCCTCTAGCCAAAAAACTGTGGCTATGTTATCGTCAATTTTTGGTGTTTTAAGATTTTGTTCCTGCTGGAGCAACAGTTCAGTTTCGAGACCACAATCCTGTATTAACATGCCCAACTCATTTGACACTTCAATTTCATTCTGGAAAGAAATATCCAATTTCAAAAGTTTTATCAAATCCCTTCCCATTAGGTTGTGGGGACAGTTTGGGGCTATTAGAAATTCATGTTGGAAAGTCTGCTTTACTCCTGATTTATAGGTAACTGTGCAGTCTAGAGGTTTTGAGTAAAAAACTCTTGTAGCCAAACCATTAAATCCAGATACGATTTTCCACTTTTGAGAGGGCTCTAGACTGCATTTTAATGAACTAAATGTTGCTCCAGTGTCTACCAACAGTTTCTGAGGCTGTCCCTCAATTGTTATTGTGATAAATTTTGGAGCCACGTTAATGCATCCCTCTCTATCTGGACCACGGCATCTTCATTTCGGTAATAAACTGAGTTGATGAGCAGCGACCTCTGGTCTTGACTCTGTCATCTGGTGAGTGGTCATATACTGTGGCTGTGGTTGGCCCAAGACCATTGGCTGTTGTGGTTGTACCTGTTGAGGTGCCTGATACATCTGGTGTATTTGTGGTTGCTGGTATGGCTGTTGCGGTTGTGCCTGGTGCACTTGTGGTTGTTGGTATGGCTGTTGTGGTTGTCCCTGGTACACTTGTGGTTGTTGGTATGTTTGAAATGGAAACTGCTGCTGACCCTCCTTGATCCTGCATGTGTTGCATCCCTCCCGTTCTGCAATTTCTTGCTATATGTCCGTACCGTCCACACCTGTAACACTTCATGTTTGATAAATCTCTTCCTGTCTAAATTGTCCACCACCTCTACCTCTGCTATTCCTGGGGAATGTCTGGAACCTCTGTCCTTGATTTCCATAGGGCATGTATCCATTCATTTGCCATTCATACTCTGGTTGCTGCTGTATCTGTCCAGTCTGTATAATCTGCTGTGGTTGCATCACCTGTGTCTGCGTCTGAGGCTGCAGTGGACTTGGATTACCACTAAACAACATTTCTGCTTTCTCCACTTTTTCTGGCTTTGGTTCAGATTTTTTAATCTCTTTAACTAATTCCTTAATCAGTGACAAACTATCATCAGTTTTGGGGCTGTTTTTCTTCCTAAGTAGCTTTTTAATAGTACAATATGACCTAACAAAAGCTGGCGAGTCAGTATCCAAATTCAGAATGTGTTTTTTCCTTCTCAGCTGTCGGTAGCTCCCTGAGCATTCGCTGATAGAACATCTTTTTGATCAAATCATAGGTTGGGGTGGACTCTCTTGGATACAATGCATCAAACTCCTTATTTATTCTATGCTTCATGGCCTCGGCTGTCTCTCCATCCTGCACTTCTAGATTTATGGTTTCCATAGCATTCATGGGCACAGGAAATAACGTTTCCATTTTTTCCATCACAGCTGAATACCATGCTTCCACTGAACAGCTGTTTGTGGCTCGAACTGCAACATTTTCAAATCCTGTGGACATGATTGGAAGATGGACACCGAGAATGGTAGTGAGATCATTTAGGGTTAAATTTTGAGCAGGATAGTGTTCCAGGATTGACAACAAACATGCTCTGCCCCCATACTGCCTTGGGTCTTTCATTCTCATTTTTATAGAGTCAATTTCAGTTATAGTGAGCGGTTTACATGTCCTGATTTCTCTGCCGGACCTAGATGTCGATACCACAATTGGACACATCGACACATCTTCTCCTTGTCTGCGCCTAGCTTTCCTCTTGTTCTGTCGCCTTTCCTGTTGATAATAAATTTCCCCACTCGTACCGTCGTCTTCTGAGTGTTCAGCTGTTACAAACGCATCTGAGCCGGTCATCAATAAATCTTCGTCTGACGAGCTTGATTCTGCATCTATAGTCTGATTAGATCGAGTAAAATAACGATGCTGTCTTTCTTTTCTAATTGTAATCGGCTTCTGAAAGCTGATTCTTAAATCTCTCTTCTTCCTACCCTCTGAGTGTTGGTCCACTCCCTTCTGGGCCTCTCTGTCTGCGCCCCCTTCGCACCTCTGAGCTGTCACTCCTCCCGCCCCCTGCTCTCGCAGCCCTGCTCCTTTCTCTGCCTGGGAAGTAATCTCGTCAAATTTGGGACTAGAATGACTAATAAAGTTTTTTCCATTAAAACCATTTGCAAATGAATTTCCCCTAGTCCCTGGAGTATGCTGCAAGTGAGATGGGCCTCCCTGAATCGTGTGATTTTTAAGCTCATTTTCCAGTCTTGTCAATGTGTCATTAAATTGTCTTTCAGCCACTTGTGCCACAATTTCTCCAACCTGATCAATGTGTTTCTGAAGCTGGGTAGTCTGAGCTGTAACCTCCCGTACCTGCCTGAGCGCCTCTTGGGAGTATTTTTGATCCAGACTCTCCTCTCCTATGCTAGTCACGGTACATTTGATTGGCTCTTCAAATGTAATCAATGGAGCCATTGTTGCAGAATCTTTACTTTTCACTAATTCTGTTAAATCTGGATACAATGGAGCATACGGTGGAGGGGAAGAATCAGGAGCTGTACTTTGCAATTTGGCAGCAGTCATCCATTTCTCATTTAGTTTGATCATCATTGAAATCAGAGTAACCTCATCTGTCAACTTTTGAATTTTCTTATTTTCTAACGGCTTCTCTCTTTGCATTTGAGAACGTTTCTCCAAAACTAATTCTCTTAGTTGTTTCATTAACCCTTCACTTGGAGGTGAATTTGACTTAGCTAAAATACCATCTTTCTTTTTTGATTTTAACCATGTTCTAACGCTCCTTGTTGTTGTATTCTTAATCTCTGTTGTCCCCTCTAAATACTGTATAATCCCCTTTATCCACTCATCTAATGTTACAGATGCCATGTTTTCTACCGTCTAGATTACAAGCCTTGTGTTATCAATATCAATGTAAAAAATCAGCAATTGGGTGCGTAATCTTAGAGCGTCAGATCGTGGTATCTCCCCGTTCAACCACAAGTGGTGGGGAAATGTACGCACGAATCGTGACCCCGTCCTACGCGACCCAAGTTACTGCGTTCACTGTGACCGTTTGTGCAATGGTCACTTTCAACAGAAAACATCAATCACTCATTCACACCAAGAGAAAAATTAAAAAGTGAGAAAAGTTAGACACTGTCCCTGTCCTCTCCCTCTCGTCAATTAATTAAAACACACAGTTTTCTCCTTCAACTATTAAATCACTGAGATAACACACAGTTGACTCCTTAACTCATAAATCACTTAGATCCTCACACACAGTTTTCTTTCCTTTAGGTTAACTATCAATCACTGAGATAAAACACACAGTTTTCTCCTTTTCTTACGTCACTTAGACTTAGAATACTATTATCCCAATAAAATATAAAATACTTGCAAATCCTTCAATATTTACCCTACTTGGTGTTTGTTTGTTTTTATTTTTTATTTTTAGGTCTCAGGTCAGGTGAAAGGAAAGATTAATTAGTTGGTAACAATCTTACCGTTTTACTTTGGCGCCAAATTAATCTTTTCTCTGACCGGTCCTAGTGTCTCCTGTCGAAATCCTGTTCGAGCGATGCCAAGTTCTGCAGTAATTTGTCAGAATTCCCCCGCCCCAGAAGCTGCAGAGAGGCCGCAAACACAGCCCTTCGTTCTGCAGGTCCTTTTAGTTCAACAAGAGACAAAAACCAATGTTAAAACAGTGATAGAAATGACAGATACCAAACCTGATTTCAAAAAGGTTATATTGAAGATTTTGCAAGCAATATTACAAGATAACGGTCCGCGAACAGATCTCGCTTCGCGTTCAGATAAGGAGTGGCCCCGGGGACGTCTCACTGCTCCTTGTCAGACGAAAAAGCAAAAAGTCCCCGTGCCTCCTCCTGTACATCTTTTATACTGTACACCCAAGGTCACTGACATCACAGATTCGTGGACTCTATGACTTCTTCTGGCCAGCTGCCAAAGCCTGCACCTGCTCTGATAACCGCAGTTGTTTTTCTCTTGTCCCCCTCCCATTCTCACACAGACTAACCTTGAACTCACTGCTCTTTGAGATTTACACAAACAAGTGCTAATTTGGCAATAGAAACAATACTAAACTGTTTTTAGTTTTAACTGGTGCAAGAGTTAATATTCCAACAACACACAGGCAAAAAGATACAGAAGAATGACTTTCAAGATTACTTTGGTAAGCGAATATAACTGATGTTGTTCTTTATACTTTTGTCATCCAAATCTAGAAGTGATCACTTTCCACACTAGTAACAAAAGGCACTCTTTAGTGTTTAACGTTTCCCTTTTTATAATTACTTTTAATTTTACACCATGGTTTCTCTCAAAGGGACTTTAACCCTGAAGCTTCTTCTCAAAGGGACTTTAACCCCGAGGCTTTTCTCAAAGGGACTTTAACCCCGAGGCTCAAAGGGACTTTAACCCCGAGACTTTCTCAAAGGGACTTTAACCCCGAGGCTCAAAGGGACTTTAACCCCGAGACTTTCTCAAAGGGACTTTAACCCCGAGACTTTCTCAAAGGGACTTTAACCCCGAGGCTTCTTCAAAATACAATTTAGAGAGTTTGACAGACCCCAAAAACAGACCAAAATTTTGCTAATATCCAATTATGCAGACTTTACATATAAAAAGGTGTCTGCTTACCTTATTCTTGTCAAACCGGTTCCAAGGACTGTCCGAGAGGTCTGCCAACTCTTTTCCGCGTCGAAAAATTCAATTTAAACACAAAACAGAGAAAGTGAGGGAGCAAGAGCAAGCCCATCCAAAAGCGAGCCCTTTCAGCGTCCGCTGGGATTTCTCCCCTTCCAGATAACGTGCTGTTGCTCCCACACGCCGAAAAAAAGAAACAGGAAATTCCCTCAAAACAATCCAGAGAATGGCACAAACCGAGCCGCACATTCTCCACCAAATCTGTTAGGATTTAAGCAGACGGATCGTGGTGTGCCAAACTCTGGAAGTTTATTTAAGTTTCTCTCAAGTTCCACTGGTTTCCTCTGTTTCTTCCTCTCAGACAGAATAAAGGCAGTACACAGTTTATATAGTCATTGTCACGTCACACATCGAAAGACATACGTGTCACAAAGAGACAGTCAAATCATAGTCATAACATGGAGTCCTTGTAGAGTCCTTGTACAGTCCTGCATTAGGCCATATTGCTATCTAATACTAACACATGTATGATCCTGGACATGTTTGAGACTAAAGTGTTTTTCTAACATGTATGATCCTGGACATGTTTGAGAAGACACTAAAGTGTTTTCTAACATGTAAGATCCTGGACATGTTTGAGGAGATGCTAAAGTTAAATTAAATAGTGTTACAGTCCTTTTTCTGCAGGTGCGTCTGTTTTCATTTTTGTCTCAGACTGGTGCTTTTTGTCACACTTCCCTCTTTTCCACTGGAGATCACAGGAGAACGAAACAAGCTAAAATCAAACCAATTTTTGCTGCTGAAAGTAGACAGTAACCTTGCCTGCAAGCTGAATTCTCGCGGTATTTGTGAGTTCACAAACACTCGAGAATACATCTTGCCCCGCTCCCGCCAACCCTTTTCGAGTAGAACATTTAGGTGTTCAAGCCAATCACGCGCCAGTATGGGGGTTTAGGGCGGGATTTCCGGGTTTGACGAAAGCAAGAAGTGCCGGGCCGAAGCAAAACAAACATGGCTACGCAGGAGGACGGACGCATAGCTGAGGCTATCAAGTCAGTTTTAGCAGAATCTCTAATTTCTTTTTTGAAAGATGAACAGCGAGAGGCGCTTTGTGCACGCCGATGACGACATAATGTTACCGGGATTGGTTCAAGTCAAACCTTGGTAGGCGGGCACACAGCGTCACTTCGCCCAATCAGCTTGAAGTATTTTGAGTCCTCTGCTCTTCACTTTGTACACTCACGATTGTGTGTCCTCCTCTGACTCAAGCTTGATCATCAAATATGCTGATGACACCACCATCATCGGTCTCATCAGTGACAATGATGAATCCTCTTATAGAGCAGAGATACAAAATGTGGTTCAGTGGAGTAAAACTAACAACCTCCAGTTGAACGCATCGAAAACATGTGAACTGGTCTACGACTTCAGTCGCAATAGTTCTCATTTGCCTGTCGTAATCGACAACTCCCAGGTGCAGATCGTAGAGGAGTGCAAGTTTCTGGGTTTAACTCTGTCTAACGATCTGAAATGGGTTAAAAACACTGACCGAGTCGTTAAGAAAGCTCGTCAGCGTCTCTACTTTCTGCGTAAACTTAGAGAATTTACCACTAACTCTAAGATTCTGCTTAACTTTTATCGCTGCACCATTGAGAGTTTACTTGTTGGTTCTGTGTCTGTGTGGTTTGGAAACATCACAGATAAGGAAAAGAGATCTTTAAACAAGGTGCTCCGCTCTGCAAAGAGGACCGTGGGCTGTGAGCTTCCTGTTCTGGAGGTTCATTATAAATCCAGACTTTTAAACAAAGCTCTTAGGATTGTCAATGACTCTTCTGGCCACCCTGGGAAAGCCTTGTTCCAGCTTCATCCCTCTGGCAGAAGATATCGCTCTCTGAGATGCAGGACATCTCGTTACGCTAACAGTTTTTATCCACAAGCTGTTATCAGTGTGAACAGAGCACTTTAATGATTTGCACTTGTTTTGAACTCTTTTAGTCGATCGATTTCACAGTGACATTTGTTTACTGTTTTATTAGGCCGAGCCAATACGAAGTATTGGGGAGGCCTATTGTTATTCACCGGTTTCATATTATTCTTTTGGGGAGGCCTATTGTTATTCACCGGTTTCATATTATTCTTTTTTTTCCGCATCTTCAATTCGATTTTTGACCCTGAAGACATGCACAAAAGTCTGCACATGGGGGGTCTAAAACGACCGGTCCGGCGAAAAATTTAATAAAATGAACGTTTCCAGATTGTCCGACGCTCGCCGACTCTATAACGCCCCCTAGAAATTTCATTTTTTTTGACCCTCTGGGGATTTTTTTTCAAATATTGGAGTAGGTACACGAAATTCGGATGAGTGATAGATCTCTATGAGACGAGCATAAAAGCCGTTCTAAGCACATGTCTGGGACCGACAGGAAGTCGGCCATGAGGGGCCGAAGTTTCGCCACTAATTTGACTTTTCATTTATAAATTCGAACTAGTCCCTGGTTTTTCATCACACAGAGTTCTACCACGTCATTTCCCGCTCTGGACGGATTGAAGTTATATAATCATCGAAAAAAAGTTAGAAAATCTTCACCGTTTTCGTCCCTCGCCATGGCGAATAAGGCCTTCGTTTTGGCCATTTTCGCTGAGCCCTGAGGGCCACAGGCTCAGACCTACAGAGCTGAGACTCACATCAGTAATATTAGGTTATGGCCTGAACGCAATGACACTAAAATCATTCGCCCAATTTGAGCTCTTTAGCGCCACCTGTCGGAAAGTAATAGGGCACTAGTGCTCGGATCAGCCCGAAAATCGCTGAGTGTATTCTCTGGACCGACACGAGCAAAACATTACATTACGCAAAAGTTGTAAGTCCTACACCTGACCACTGGGGGCGCTGGAAAGTGAATAAATGAGCTTTTTAGGGCAAAATGTTTGTCCGATGAGGCTAAAAATGAATTCAGAAATACAACGTATGACCCTGAACACAACGATATGCAACACACAACTGTGAGTGCAACAGCGCCACCTACAGGCAGTTCAATGTGTTGCATTTTTGGCTTCGTACTAGTCCCTGGATTTTCATCGCACAGACTTCTACCATGTCATTTCTATATCTGGACGGATTGAAGTTATGTAATCATCGCATAAAAGTTAGAATTTTGTTATCGTTTTCATGCAAGGTAGTGGGGAATTTCTCCATGTTTGATGCTCTCCTGACCACAGGCTCAGACCTACAGAGCTGAAACTCACATCACTAACAGTTGGTAATGGCCTGAGTTTAATGGTGTGAAAACACACACCTAATATGACTCTACAGCGCCACCTATGTAAGGCTTCTGACCTAAACTTTTCCGATCTTCACCAAAGTTGCAAAATCAAATCTTTACATCTGTACGAGCAAAATACTACTCTACGTAGAGGGTGCATGTCCCGGAGGTGACCACTAGGGACGCACTTTATCATATAAATGAGCTTTTATATATGTAATCCTGGTCAGATTGGGCTGCCAATTCGTCTGCGTGACGCTTGTGGGACTGGCGCCCAGGAGGCGGTCGCAAGAGGGGCAAGGCCTTTCATCGCCGCTTGCGGCTTTAATTTGTTTTATTTTTGTCTTTTAATGTTGTTTTATGTCTGTATTTGTCTGTGCACACTGGAGACTTTTGCTAATGTATTCCAATGTGGTTTTTTTACTGCAAATGGCAAATAAACTGAATCTGAATCTGAATCTGTATTCTGCTGCTTATCCCTCCTTTACCCGAAAGGATTCTCCTGCAGAAGTCCCAGATTGATATTGTGGAGAACGCATTAGAGTTCTACACAATCATCAATCTGGCTCTTGCCAGGTTAAGTAGACAGTCCAGTCTTTCAGACTCTGGTTTCATATTATTCATAGTCATAGCACACAATATTCTGTGAGTCTTGAAAATCAGTGAAGTCATCAACAATGGCTGGCAGTCAATGAAAACCTCTTTTTCAGTTGTGTACAAAAAATACATACAATTACAGTAACACACAATTTCATAAAATTACAGCTTATAAAAACAGTTAAATTTCAATGAGGACGTCTCAGTCTCTCAATCTGGATCTAAAAGCATTCAAGGAAATAAATTCATATTATTTCCAGTCTTTTTGCAACATGTTCCATGTAGAAGGTGTAGCATGAACAAAAGCTTTTTTCCCAGTTCTGTGCAAAAGGAACAGAGAGCAACAAAAGATCATTTGATCTTTGTGAGTAAACAACAAATGTAAGAGGGCAGCAGACCAAGCCTCAGAAACTAAAGTGCACCAGTGTCCAAACCTTCTGTGGACAAAGATCCCACTCCAGAATATCATTCACAGTGAGGCTTTGCAGTTCACAATGAATTGAACATTTTAATTGAGTCATTATTTAAGAACAGTTATTTTTCCCCCTATATTTTGTATCTTACTGTTGAAACTGTGAAAAATGTTACATTGAATATACTTCTTTAGGAATTAAACCCCTGCCTTGTTTTTGATGAATACTTAGGCTTACTACGCTACTGTATAGTGTTGGTCATTTGTGGTGGTACTTGGAGAGGCAAGTATTTTCTGAGGGGGTACTTGGTGTGAAAAGTTTGAGAACCACTGATCTACCCCATCTCACCTGCATTACCACTTGAATATAAAGTGGTAAATTGTATGAAACAGTCTATAGAACAATGAATTAGGCTTCCATTTGAGACATAATTTTCCATGAGTCTTTGCATTTGTCACAGAGCCAGTCTTCCACAACCATCCAAGAATTATAACATCAGTTGATTATCCATGCTTTGTATAACAGTGCAATAAGGAAGATTTTGTATCAATCTGATCTTTGTGCCCTTTTTGACTCCAGTAAAAAATGCAGTGCTCTTCTGATGACAAATACACCAGTCTGAATAAAAGCATTTAATGATGGATATAATTATCCTGACATTTTCATAAAACAGTAAATCATTGTTCAAATACCATGTACCAGAGATACTCGTGTGAGCGCACTGCTGTCCATCCTTTATACCAGGGGTCTTCAGCTGTTATGTGAAGTACCAGCACCTCAAGCTTGACAACTAAAACCACATACACCTCTTTTGGTTTGTTGGAAACTTTGATGTTTCATCCATTGAGAAAAATATATAAATAATAGTGATATTGAAAGACATTGTAACTTAAAAGAAAAGTAAATACCAATATTTAATCAATTTCTCTATGACACTGCTAAAAGCTTCTCTCTTTGGGCTCAGAAACAACTTAAATCCCTTGATCCGAAATGTTCAAACTAAGGCTCTATGTGTCATTCTGTGTAGCCCTCTGCCCTGTTATTGTTGAGATCATAGACACAAGTTCATAGACACAAGTTCACAGTCCAATCCAGCCAACTTAAGCTCAGCCAATATACTCTTGCTGTACCTTGTTGTAAAGCTCAGCCCCTCTGGAATTCAGGCTTTTCACTAATGCAGTTGGTGAAATGGTCATTTATCTTTCAGTCAACTTTAGATCCATCATAGCTCAGTCTAAAGAAAAAAAATAATATCGTCAAAACAATTTGGGTAAACTATACTGGCCCACTTACTAAAAAGTTGAGTAAGATCCCAAAACGCAGAGCATCATTTGGGAACCCTGCTTTTTCTTGTGTGACCGTTCACTAAATGTTGCCAACAGAGCTGATAACAAGCACAAACTATCGCTGTTCTCAAACTAAACTAAACTTTTACCCCTAGAGTCCTCATCTCAGATCAGCCCATGCAGCTGTGGCATACTTAACCTCCCGCAGACAGAGCAGCTCAGGACTGTAGCATGAAGACAATTACTCCGCTTTTTAAACTACTGCATTGGCTCCCCAGGTGTTCTAGGATCGATGTGATTTTTATCTTTTACTGGTTCTTTATTTCTTTAGAGTCTTGGCCTTCAGCAGGCTCCAAGTTGTACCCAAAGTCAGGACACACTCACGATGAGGCATCCTTCCAGCTCTACTGCCCCCATCTCTGGAACAGCAGCCACAGCGACATTCATGTTTTTTAGGAGAAGGCACACGACACACCTTCTTAGAGTAACTTTTAAACATTTTTTTATTATATACCGCTTAATACATATTCTTTTAATTTATTAGCCAAATGCATTCATTTTTAAGTTTTATTTTGTACTATATGCTTTTTTACGCTAACCTTTTAGCATCTCCAGTGTTTCCTATGGAGGAGCCCTCTGCACCGCGACAGGGCAAACTAACAGATAATTGAGAGTGGAGAATTTGTATTTGAATGTGATTATTATGGAATGATTACAGAGAACAATTATTTAATTGAAAATGATTCTTTCTGATTCCAGTCTCACTCAACAACAATGGAAAATGTCATAAAATGAACCTCAGAAATCCCCAAATGGGTGACGCTTATATACGCACAATGCATTTTGGTTATCATAAAGATAGTCGTATAGAAAAACAGCGGCGTTTATTGTTTTCCGGTCGCTCAGAACAAATAATGTTTTATACTGGAAGAGCAGAACTAAAGATTAAACGTTAAAAGCCTGAAGGAAGCTAGGGTTCGCAAACTATTGGCTATACAGAGGAGAAAGGTTGCTTTGTACTGTTGGGGCAGTGACGTAAAAATGGCTCGATAAAGACATAAATTCATAGTTCTAAATGGAAAACCACAGAGCTGGGTGGATGAGACCTCCCCTATCCTTAACTTGCATAACTAATGAGTTTGGAGTGCTGGATAAATGAGACAAAATTGGTTACTTGGTTCAGATTTGCACTTTCTACTTGGGAGCCAATTGTTGTAGGCCACAAAGGGATTATATCTGTATGTCTATAGTTGTTTACAGTCAAAGAAATCATGTTGGAGATGCTTGAATACAGCCATTATCAGGTGAGCATTAAACATATAGACATTTGCCGTCAGTAGTAATAATACCAAAGCGTGCATGACTGGAATAACCCACTGCTTCTTCAGAAATGAAAAGAGGATTTAATTATAATTAAAATACCTTACGATTTTACGTACAGTGTGGACGTGGATGTTGCTTCCTTAGAATTCAAAGTTAATCCCTGATGTTTTTATTGAAATTGGTGGATTAGTAAATTTCAAGTGTACATTAGAAATGTATTAAACTTTTTGGTTTATTTTTGTTTAGTTTTTTATGAGTGCAAATATTTTCTATACCCATTGTATTGTTCCTTAGGAAAAATTGAGGCTAATTGAACCGGAATACAGATATAACCTATAATAGTTCAAATGGGATGACAAATGTGAAACTGGGTAGTTTAGTGCGACCACATTTGAGCGGGTTGCATTATTGTACTTGATAGTTTCATGGTCCTTAATTAAAAAACTTACGACAAAGCTGACAATCCAAACACCCCCTTGAATGTACAATATATAATTTCTGCTTTTGGCTTAAATATGTCAGTAAATATTCTACCTACATCAGAGACACACGCAAATGACGTTACCTGGATAAGTTACAGTTCATATCTGAGAACAGCAAACTCAACGTAAGATTTCAGAGTTTTGAGAAGTAAAAAACATTTGCAATTTAAAAAAAATTCTCTATCAAGGAAAATGTTAAGCATCGCTGTAAGATTGGAACTTTCAAAGCACAAAACATTTGACTATTCAATAAAATTAGTTTAACTTGTCTTAACAATCGTTCTCATAACAATTTGGTGCTTTTGTAGTTGAATCTGTTTGAAATGGTGAGGACCACCAATCTCTCAGCCCAAAGCAGAAAATAGTGACTCTCAGAGCTCTTTCTTAAAAGTGTGCAAAATATAATAATATATTTGTCTCTTAATAAGATTAAGACACCATGTTGGGGTCTGATTTGCCCAAATGTAAGACACATTTCTGTTGGAGAAAACTAAACCAATTATTAAAGAAATAAATATTTACAAAACAAAATTTACGTACACCAGCTTTAATACAAAACTATACTTTTAAAATAAGTTAAATTGAATTCAGTTATTTCAGAGGACTTTATAAAGCTGACAATTCGCCAACACAGATCAGAAAATAAAACATTTAAAACACAGGAAATGCAATGGGAAAAAAACACGTCCGGATGACCCTGAATGTTCACACATGTTAAGATGTCCATAAATGTCATTGAATGTCAAATATCCTGGATCATCACCACTGGCCTCAGTTCCTCCTGCATTGATACGGAAAAACTCTGAAACCCAGAGCGAGAAAAGTGAGAAACGCTGAGTGCAACATTGAGGGGGGATCCGCTCCTGTGGATGGACGGGCTGTAGATAACGGCTTCATGGATGTGCTTTGTTGATGTGTGTTGCAGTCCCACCTGGAGAGCCCCGGTAAATACCACCTCCAGCAGGCCCAGAGGCAGCAGGTGCGTCAGTATCTGTCCACAACACCGGGGGGGAAGATAGGCAGCCAGTGTCCCGGACAGCCCCCCGAACACGGCATGCCCCCAGGACCAGGCAGCAGCGCCCCCAACAGCCCCATGGCCCTGCTGACGCTGGGCTCCAACTGCGAGAAAGAGGTAACTCACCCTCAGTTACCTCTTTATCATTTCCTATAACTATCCTTTAACGCTACAACAAATGAACTCATAATCAAGTCCTCGCTTATAAAATTGTTTGGCTCATTTTTACCATGGGTGAATTTTTGGCTTTGGTCACGTCTTTAGCCTCTTGAAAACAAGAGTACCAGCCCTCACTCAGCTTTCAATACGTAAAAGATGAAGCCTAGTTGACTTGTTGTTACCGATTCTCCCAAATTGATAAAGGGTGAAGGCCCATACAAGCACTTTTCTTCTGACTTCTATTTTTGTATTTGTGTTTAAACTCATCACTCAAGTGGTCAAATAACATTTCAGTTATAAAGTTTGATTATATTGAAGGATTTACTGTCTACAACAAAAATACAGCCAACATTTATGAAGAAAATTAGGGATAATGTTTTGGCTTTAAAGCAGGAAATTTATTGAATCACTGTTTGAATTAATCTTTTAATCATTAAATGGTTTGGTGAGTTTCCTAGTTGAAACCAAGTCAACCATGTAATCGACACAAGCTTCTCACTGCAAAAAAATAACCATGTATTGTGAATTGAGTACATTTAAACTTACATTTATTTTAGTTTAGTCCTCACACCAGTTGTCTCGGAGGACTTTACAAAGTTGTCAATTTGCAAACAGATCAGAGAATTAAACAAAGAAACACAATAATAATTTAAGATAAGATTTTATTGAGCTCACACTGGAGAAATGTACAGGTCACATTTGGCATGGGCCAGAAACATGATAAATCCAGCGAAAAGTCTGACAAGACTAAGGTTCCCGCGTGCACAAATGCACAATGTATCACCTACTTTAAAGAAAAATAATTCTAAAAACACATGTACAAGAAATAAATAGAGAAAAGGTCGCAAAGAGGAGAGCGCCAATGTGACTAGCTGCAGCTGCTGCTCAGCGGGGGCAGGGGCGGGCTGGCTGGAGGCTGATTCTTTGAAGCCATTGGTCCATAGGGGGCGGATGACCATGTCCATAAATGTTAATAAATGTCCTCAAAAGGACTTCTCACCCCCGCTCCTCGAGGCTTACGTCAATCACATTTTCTTTTCAAATCTCCCTCCAAATGGCCGTAGCCTGGAGGACTAAAGGGGACATGTTGGGTGGGTCAAGGCTGTGATTGAAACTTGGCATCAGCATTGGCTGTGACAAAAATGGAGAATGATCACAGCGACGCCAGCTCTATAGCTTCTGTGCGGTCTTAGGAGGTGGAGGACTTCTCTCCACCGTCCTCACATGAGAGAGACAAGGCAGACAGCGGCCCTCAGTCCTATCACTTTGAGCAGATCGCCACAGAATGGGGCCCGTTTCTGAATGATAAGAGTGGAATAAAAAGTACGAACTGCTTGTCACAGGTCTTTAAGAGCAATCGTGTAGGGATCCGGACCCCGAAATGATAACCTGTCTGAATCGAACCTTTGACCAGAGTGGCCATTTATGTAGCCTTCCCATATTCCCATACAGTAAACCCTTATGTTGCGGTGCTTTGCTTGACAGTTTTGTCTGTGCATTTTATTTATGAACCCCGACCAAGATAAAACTATATGTTGTGGGATTATGTAGTTATAATATTCTAAACTCTGCCACAACAACCTGTGGCCATTGCACCTCCTTGTCCCAAGGGAAAACTTGTGCTGCATGGAAACACCTAAGGTATTTTGGATAGAAATGATCCCCCAATGTGCAAAAAGACAGTAATTTAACATACGCTCAAATATAAAGTAGTATTTATTGTACACAAGTACAATAAACAATATACAATGAAATTGCACACGAAATAGAACCACTCGTTTAATATAATTGCATGTAGTGAAACGTGGGTAAATGAACAAACATATGGACACACTGAAACTGAAAGGATATACTCTATACAAGAAAAACAGAACGGGTCGTACAGGCGGAGGTGTGTGCATATATGTTAATTTACAACATTCTGTGAACGTGCGAGATGATTTGGTCGTCAATGATTGTCAAGTTATTTGGTGATACGTTTGTGCAAATTCCCCACTTGAAAGGGATAAACCCTCCACATATGAGTTTGAACTGGATTTCACTCAATGATCATCCATGGTTCTTGATTCATGCCATTTATTTGGCTTGGTTTCAGCTTTAGGTTCAGGTGAAAAACCTCAAAAACAGAACAGAAACATACAGTCATTTTCCTATGCAAATAAACAGTCTTCTAATTGCACTTTCAACAAATAATGTTCCTGCTAGTAAACAAAATAGTATCTTATTTTAAATAATATTTACCCCCAAATGAATTAATCTATATTTTAACCTGGTTTTAAGCAAATACCAGTAAACTGTGTGTTTAAGACCTTTTTTAAACATTCTTATACATTTTTATAGTTGTATTGTAGTATTAACACATGCCAATTAACCAAATGAGTTACAAACTAAAGTCTATTTTCACAAAAGTAAAGTCTATTCCCTTATTTATTTTTACAAAAGTTTTTAACCACATTTGAAACTTAATACATTATGTTAGCTTTTTATCAAAGGATCAACAGTTCTGGTTTTAGCACATTTTTAAAGTCATATATTTCAACATTTTAACACTGAGTAATTGATTAACATTTTAACACTAATTGATTTTAACATGATTGCGAACTGCGTTTTCCAAACATGATCCGTATACATGAACCATTCCGTTTTTAAACTTAACATTTTTCATAATTTTAACATAAAGGCGAATACAAGGCGAATTTTGTTGATTAGTAGTGAACATAATATTAAACGAAAACAGACTAGTTAACCCGCATTCCTTCCTGGAGTTATGTTTTGTTTTGTCTAACAACAGTACAATTTATAAACAACAATCAAACAAAGTAACTGTTTTTTGAGTCCGTGTTTCCTCTCCTCCCAAGGGCTCTTGGACGCGTCGCCGCGTAAGTTTAAGCGATCGCAAATGAGGAACGGCGCTTACCGGCTGTCTCTCATGGGGTTGTGAGAGGGTTACTCCTGCACAGGTTTTGTCTTTATTGTTGCCTTTTTACTAGTGATGTGCTGAGCGGACCGAGTCTTCGAAGCGTGGACCGAGTAATCTGGGGGCGTTTCTTGTGAAGTGTGGGTCGAGGCGTGTGTTGGTGACGTATGTGGTGACGTTCGAAGCCTCGCGTAGCGGCCGCACCACGTGACGGTTCTCATATCGTTCGGAGAGTGCATTGCTTTGACAGGTGCTTTGTGATCCGCGGCTGCATAGACTGTATTGGCTGTCCCCGTCTGCCTCTATGGGCGGCACGGTGGCTGAGTGGATAGCACTCTCGCCTCTCAGCAAGAAGGTCCTGGGTTCGAGACCCGGTTGGACCAGGGCCTTTCTGAGTGGAGTTTGCATGTTCTCCCCGTGTCTGCGTAGGTTTCCTCCGGGTGCTCCGGTTTCCCCTACCACTAAAAATATGTACAATAGGTCTGGCATGTGCCTCCTGTACTGGCCCCACTCCCAAAAATAACAATTGTAAACCGCTTTGAGACTCCGATGTGCAGTGAAAAGGCGGTATATAAATAAAGATTACATTACATTACATTACATTACGTGTGTGTGTGCGTGATGTGGAGCAGTCCTGTACTAAGTATAGAGAAACTACTTCATATGAAATACAATTAAAAACTTTTCACTTTAGTAAAACCTCATATATCAAGGCTTCAAGTTATTAGTAATAATACGCTGGATAATACATTTCACAACAGCTGTGTGGCGCAGTCGGTATATGACGGACTCCGAAGCAGAAGATATAGCGTTCGAATCCTGGTCTACCCATAATACATTTTGTGTTGCAAAGTAAATGTATTTATTTATTGGGAATAAATAGTTTGTTGTGTTTAATTAATCCACCTCTTGGTAGTTTTTCCTCCATTAATCACTTTCTGTAGAACTGTATTACTTTGGATGTGTTTGTTGTATCAACACAATTGACTGAAAGACTCAAATAGTTCATAGTTCATGAAGCATCATTTCAAACACAACACGTTAGACCATAGATTGTAAATATACATTTTAACATTAGATCTCACCATTCATTGTAAGCACTTAAGAGTGTCATGTATTTCTTTGTCCACATGATGGCGTAGTGGAGCATGATTCACCTTGAGCCTTCGACTCATGGGCCGAGTAATAGGCTGCGATCCCTCAAGGCTTCATGGGGCTTCATATTGCCATCACTACTTTTTGCGCTGCTTGGGCGCTGAGATTGCTTGTCCTACTCGGACTCACAGAAGTGTCCGTGTCCGTCCCTTTTAACCACCCCGGGTGGATGCAGATCACGCAGGTGAGCCGTTCCACCCACCATTTCCCTCCGGTGAGGAGGGGGAGCGGGACTACAACGCAGACTACTACGCAGTTCGCCAGCACAATGATGAAATGACAGATTGAAATTAACATAAGAAATGGAAAAAACATAGTTGTAGGGGCAGGGGCAATATATCGACCCCCAGATGCAGATCCTTATTGCTTTTTGAACCACCTGGGAGAAACGCTAGACAACATCAATAAAACAAATAAAAATTGCTTTCTCCTTGGTGACTTTAATATCAATCTAGCTCAAGAAAGCTGTGTCAAAACTACTTTCTTAAATTGTCTTTATTCCAACTCATTCTTTCCCACAATTAATGTTTATACTAGAGAAACGGAATCCAGTAAATCCATCATAGACAACATCATCACAAATGTCCATAATGCGAGCTCTGATTCTGGAGTTGTTCTGTCTGATATTACCGACCATTTTCCCATTGTGCTTTTCACAGATCTGGAAACAAAATCAAACAAAACAGTCCTTAAGGAGAAAATTAAAGTATTAACTGAAACAAATTTATGTGCACTTTATAATGACCTTAAATGGAAAGGATGGGACTCAGCACAACTCCAGACGATGCCTACAATGCTTTCATTAAAACAATCACTGACAGTATTAACATCACTATTCCAGAAAGAATAATGAAAAGTGCTTCAGGTAAGCAGGAAAAGTGGCTTACTAAAGGCTTACGTAAATCCATAAAAAAGAAAGATAAATTATATAAAATGTATATGAGTGATCAAACTCATGGAAACAAAGACATATATATTAAATATAAAAATAAATTGACACATTTAATAAGAATAGCAAGACGTAACAGTAATGCTCAGGAAATTAGGGCTTCCCATGGAAATCCAAAGCAATGCTGGAGGGTTCTAAATAAGGTTCTCTGTCGGGGCCAAAAATCTACTTCTCTCCCTGACACCAAATGCAATCAAAACAATGAAGATTTAGCCAACAGTTTCAACAATTATTTTAATTCTATTGGAGAAACTCTCGCTAACACCATACATCCTCCAGGGGGTGCTACGTATCATCAATACTTAAAAGGGAGTTACTCCAAATCCCTATTCCTGGAACCAACTGACAAATCTGAGGTTCAAAGAATTATTACAGGCATGAAAAGCTCCTGTACAGAAGGAGTGGATTCCATCTGTAATAAAATAGTAAAATATATAGAAAAATAAATTATTGACCCACTCGTCCATTGTATAAATCTCTCGCTACAATTTGGAATAGTGCCAAAGAAAATCAAAACTGCTAAAATCATCCCAATATTTAAGTCTGGGGATAGGAATACTATGGAAAATTATTGACCCATATCAATACTGCCCTCCTTTTCTAAAGTATTTGAACGGATTGTATATGATGGGCTCAGTGGGTACTTATGGGCTCAGTGGGCGGCACGGTGGCTGAGTGGATAGCACTCTCGCCTCTCAGCAAGAAGGTCCTGGGTTCAAATCCCGGTTGGACCAGGGCCTTTCTGAGTGGAGTTTGCATGTTCTCCCCGTGTCTGCGTAGGTTTCCTCCGGGTGCTCCGGTTTCCCCTACCACTAAAAATATGTACAATAGGTCTGGCATGTGCCTCCTGTACTGGCACCCCCACTCCCAAAAAATAACAATTGTAAACCGCTTTGAGACTCCGATGTGCAGTGAAAAGGCGGTATATAAACAAAGATTACTTACTTACTAAATAAAATGTGTATTTTAACTTCATGTCAGTATGGTTTTAGGAAACAGAGCACAACTTGTATGGCTATTTTAGATCTTGTTGAAAAAGTAAATGATGCTATTGACAAAGGCGAGTGTGGAGTTGGTGTTTTCCTTGATTTGTCAAAAGCATTCGATACCATCAATTTTGATATATTGCTGGGGAAACTTGAGCATTATGGTGTCAGGGGTGTTGCCCTTGATTGGTTCAGAAGCTATCTATCTAAGAGAGAGCAATATGTACAAATAAACAGTTACAAATCTCAAAACAAAGCTATCAAATGTGGGGTACCACAGGGTTCAATACTAGGACCACTTCTTTTCATTACATACATAAATGACTTAACAAATTCAACTGATATTTTACACAAAATAATTTTTGCTGACGACACAAACTTATTTTTCTCTCATAAAAACATGCCTTTTTTACAATAAACAATGAATGAAGAACTGACTAAAGTAAATATCTGGCTAACTATCTTAATATTTAGGCATGTTTTATAAAACCAGACACACTCTACCTCTTGAAGCACTCCTTGTCTTGTATAAATCTCTATTCGAACCACATTTAAACTACTGTAACACAATATACAGCAACACGAACCCTAGCCCTACCTATTTAGACAAAATACAAATTCTTCAAAAAAAAGTAATTAGAGTCATTGGTGGGGTGTTTGTAAGTGGGTTTTGGGATTGTGTAGTAGTATGGAATGTTACACTTGTTTCTGCTGTGTTGTTTTATGTATGGCTACGAGTTTTGTAAATAAAATAATTGAATTGAATTGAAGTAATACTAAAAAAAGTCCCAAGCTAAATTCAGCTAACTAATCTAACACTAAAAGCAACTAATGACTAAAACTACAATATTCAACAAAAACGCTATTAACTTTATGCTAATAAAAATTTACCTAAATGCTGTAACTAATCGTAAACCTGACAATCGATGAAAATACTCTCTGCTATTCCTTCTCCAACTCGCTACGGGGGCGTGACCGAGACTGGGCCGCTTATATACCCCAGAGCGGCAGGGCAACTGACGTCAGCAATCACCGCAGACGTCAGCCATCACGGCTGCGCCAATGGTGGCGCCAGATTCAAAATTCAATTGTAGTAAATACAGGTCGCCTGCAGATGGTGCCACACTGACGGTTTTAGGCAGAAAGTTGATCTTTCAACTAATTTGCACCAAAGTGACACAATTATGACCAGGATATGTAGACAACTCTATTGGACACTCATTTTTACTGTTTATCAGTAAATAAAAGTGGATTTGAGTGTGAGTTGTCCTTTAAATGTCCCGGATCATGCAGGGGGGTCAAAATAACCCAATAGGTAAATATAACCTGAAATACCTGAATATACTGACATTTTCCCACTGTGGGGCGAATAAAGGATCTCTTAATCTTAACCATCAAACTCCTACAAATGTGAAATATCATGATGATGTTTCAAGTATTCGTTTTAGATACAATAGACTTTTTGAAAGAAGCACGGGCAAGCAAATTATAAGTGATAAATAGTTTTATTTTAGAAACTAAATTTTGTATTAACCAACAAATTTTTACAGTCGAAAAATACTCAAACTAAGACACTTGACCTATATTGACTTGTTTTTTAGCAGTATGTTACACAAAGTTACTTAAAGTGATTTTCTTTGTAACATTATAAGGGAAAACAATATGTATTTTTAAACATTTATTTAGCCGGTTGTGAACTGGAGACACAAATAGTAATGGAAATACTTTTTATAACTTATTTGTTACATTCTACCAGTGCTGACAAGAGATTCATTCGTATTTGTAATTATTATAATGTACTTTTTGACACTGACATGATATTCATAATTCAGATGGACGACGTCATTGACGATATTATCAGCCTTGAGACAAGTTATAACGATGAAGTAATGGGACTCATGGACGCTGGAATCCAGATGAACAATGGGGTAAGATGTTTGTGTGGAATGGACAATTTTCCAAGAATTTACTTATTCCAATAATTTACTTATTCCAAGAATGTACTTATTCCAAGAATGTACTTATTCCAAGAATTTACTTATTCCAAGAATTTACTTATTCCAAGAATTTACTTTTTCCAAGAATTTACTTATTCCAAGAATTTACTTTTTCCAAGAATTTACTTGAGAGTTTATGCGGTGAAAACTCCCCTCTGTGGAATGAATAAATTATCATATTAAATATGAACACCTTTTTAGAATAAATATGTTTTTCCTTTTAATCATGTGTTAATCTTGTTTGATTGATGACTGTTTCAACCATGTTCTTTCTTACCTGTTACAAAACATAATATTGTGAAGTCTTTCGAGATGACAAAAATAAAACAATTTCATTTCATTTATTTCCAGATTCCTATCTCAAATAATATGTTGGATGTGTATGGTAACCAAGGACTCCCTCTACCAGGACTCGCAGTCAGTAACTCCTGCCCACCCAACCTCAAAAGGGAATACTCAAGTAAGCAACAGGCCCAAAGTGTGTTTTTCCCAAAACATATTAAGAATTGAATCATACATTGGAAATAATCTCAACTCAGAAGTGTGTTTTAATTTGACCATATGTTGTGTGACATAGGCCAATGTTGGTATTGTGTGCAATTTACTCTAGCTCCTGGCATGAAGCAAGCACTGGACAAGACCTGTGGCCACTATGAAAACTATCAACGGCAAGAGGGCTTCCCAGTCGGTAAGCATGCATACAACCAAGACAGAATCCAATCGGAGATCACACAATATCATTTTCAAACAATGAACACAACTGGAAAAAAAAAAAAAAAAGGTTTAAATCAATATTATTTGTTTTATTACTTTATTGTGTCATCTTCACACTCTTTTCTATCTTTTTTCACACTTTTTACAAACGAGACATAATTTATTTTTTAAATGTTCCCCACTATGCTTCCCTAAAATAAAACAAAGCATAAATAAATAAAATAAAACGAAGGTTCAAACTGGTTTACATTTTGACTGTGTTTTTAGAAGCTGAAGTCCGTGCTTTGGCGAAAGAAAGGCAGAAGAAAGACAACCACAATCTAAGTAAGTGTAGGTGTATATTATTTCAATCCCTGGTTTCTCTTTGCCTAGAAAATTGTCTTGAATATCGTATCGCTGTTTTGTAGTTGAGAGAAGGCGTCGATTTAACATCAACGACCGCATCAAAGAACTGGGGACATTGATACCAAAATCCAATGATCCGTGAGTGTTTATCGGTCTGAACGGTTTTAGAGCATTCTCCACGGTGACCATTAAAGTGCTTGTGTGACTGTCAGCTGACCCTGTGCTTTGTTCATGCTATAGGGACATGCGCTGGAATAAGGGCACCATACTCAAAGCCTCTGTGGACTATATTCGCAAACTGCAGAGAGATCAGCAGAGGGCCAAAGACCTGGAGTGTCGCCAGAGGAAGATCGAGCACACAAACCGCCATCTTCTTCTCAGAATACAGGTATTGTGACACAAGCACTCAGTTTGGTTTATATAGTTTATCAAAAGGAAGAGTATTTTGTAAGACAGAGTGGTTTTTTTCCTACCTGACAATTTGACCTTTTGGTACCGAATGGTCACTGATGTCCCTTTGACGAGGCTGGCCAGCTGTTTTACGCGGTTTTGGCGCTGTCTTCACACCACCAGAGCAACAGCGCCATCTGCAGTCAGACTTCTTCAGAACAGAATCCCAGGTTGGGACTAAACGGACACCAAGAACACGGAAATATGATTCAAGGACTATAAACTAGGACGAGGTTTACTTTATCTCTCACAAACCTGGGATTCTGTTGCGCAGCAGATAGCGCTGTTGTCAATCCTCTGGACAGGAAGAATGCATGCTAACCTTTCATGTTCTTAAGAAAAAAACCTTGTTGGATTAGTTTTTAGATTTTCTTCTTTCTAGTCCAATAACTTAAAAATAGTGTGTGTAAAAAAATACTAAATCTTGACACAATTTGGCACTATATTGTCATGTTCATGTTTTTGGCCTATGTGACAGCTGTAAACAACACCACCATCTTGGATGTGCTTCAGCCGCAGGGGTTTAGGAAGTGACCAAACCGGTTGGATTTCACCACTGTAAATGGCTACCCAAACGAGAGACTCATGTGATACCAATTCTGCTTTCTGACCGGTTAATTAGCTTGAGAACAAAAACATGAAAAGTCAACATAAAAACTGGGGAAGCCACATTTTCATCATATAATATGATTTCCACATGTTGACCTTGTGTTTTGGGAAATATTGGGAATATATGTAATTTCAAAACATACACAATTACTGTCGTTTTAATTAGCTAAGGCAAATGTGTATAGAATTCATCAAAGAGCAAATCAAATATAGTATGCATGAATATGACGCTTTTGGGACTTTTTGTTGGAACTATCCAGTACGGGCGGGCTCAAAAACGTCCATGAGTACGTGCTCAAACATACTTGAAATACCATCGAGGCCGGTGGAGGTGGACCCAGAAAGAGAACTATTCAACACTTTTGTATGGCGTCTTCTTTGCTCTCGAAAATGGGTTAACAGGATGGTCCAAAGGTCGGCCTAGAGCTACTTTCCAGATGTGTGTCAATGCTAAGGGGGTATTTTTTTGGACCCCTGTAGATTAGCCACTGAGAACTTCAGAACGCACTCGTTAAATGAATGGGGCTGGTGCAAATGCATTTTCCTGCCCCACAGCCATTTTGAAAAAACCCCACAAAAGGCAAAAGTGATGGCACATTAGTTTCAATGGCGGAGAGAGGTGTGACGACATCCGTTAATAATTACAGTCTATTGGACCATCACAATGTATTATTTATCAAAAAGAAATAGGTACCCCATTTTTTAAGTCAGAGCATAAGATCTTTATGTCATTTCAAACATGATTTTTAAACTATTGAACCCTTGCACCTCTCGCCACAGGAGCTGGAGATGCAGGCGCGTGCCCATGGCCTCACACTCGTCCCCACTCCCTCCGTGTGCACCTCTGAGCTGGTTGCCCGGGCCATTAAACAGGAACCCGTGCTGGGAGACTGTCCCTCTGACCTGTACCAGTCCTCCAGCCCCGATATGTCCCCACACACCACACTGGACCTCAACAACGGCACTATCTCCTTCGACCGGGCTCCGTCAGAGGAGAGCAGCTCATACCACAGCCCACACATGTCCCCTATGTCCCCAGAGCAAAACAGCTCCACGGCACAGGACAAGGACCAGAGCTGTTAGCGCCACGGACTCAATGCCTTCAAGTGACTGAAACATGTGCTGGACATTATGATGAGAAGTATAAGCTAAAAGATCGTATGTCTGGATAAAGTTTTATCAACAGTTTGTAATGCAATTGATTGTTAAACTATAGTCAAAAACAATAGAGAAGGTTAAAGACAAAGCATCACACAATAATGTGGGTGTTATTTTGTAAAACACTTACCACTATTTTTCTCCAAACTTAAAGCTAGGGTACCTGACTAGTATTTATCAGCAGACATAGTCAACTAAAAGTGGCTGAAACTCTTCAAAACTCATCAAATCAGAACACAAGATACTCTCTTTGACATAGAGTGGGGTCCTTTCTCCTTGACTTTAATGTCTGGAAAAGCATATAATATCCATAAACACATGATTGTGGAAACAAGTGATTTATTACGTGAGTTAGATACCCCATCTTTATGTCCATATCTGCAAAACATTAAAACATTATTTATTCTTGGTTTTTTGACCATTTGTTATTTATATATTTGTATACTTGAATGCATGTTTGTCTCCACTTCGTTATTATAGACAAACCCTCTCAATATGTTATTATTTTAGAGTGTTAGGTGTTGAATTTGTATTTTGTATATAATGAATTTAATATGTTATTCATATCAACTGTATAATTATTTTGGGGGGATTTTTAGTAAATATTTCAATGTCTGACTGTAAAACTCATAGCAAGTCTCACAACTTTAGTCTGATAAAATGTATGAAAACACAAATGCCACAAACTGTATATACTATAAATGTATTTATCATTGAAAAAAAAATAACACCATTACTTTATTATCCAGTTTGGATTTTCTTTTTTAAAAAGGCCCTTATACAAAATATTCTTTTAATAATTATAAATCCATTAAATCCAATAAAATATACAGCTTGATTTATCATTGAAATGTTTTAAACAGCATGAGTGCTCAGCTCATTAGACCATTTTTCATGAGCGCTGATCAGGACATCAGTTGACGTGTTGTTGAAGATTTCTGAAAAACAAAGAAAGGGGATAATTTTAGGAGATAAAGAAAGGAAGAAGAGCAAACACCAGGTGATTTTATTGTTGACTATGAAATATTGATTTATTGAATTGCAGCACTCACTAATGGATGCACGTCATGTGTATACTCCAACAGTTTTATTGTTATTCATATTTTAAACAGAATACAAACAAATCTACAAATGTGTGAATGGGATAATAACGAGAGAAAACTGTGGACTTGTTTTCCATCTCGTTTTTGGGACTATTTGAAAACTTATCCATAGCTTTATCGAGTTGGACTTGGTAATTTCGATCTGTTCCAATCTTGTTTCTTAGAAATGTTTATTTGGATGTTTTGAAAACTGATATTTTGGGGATTAACTCTTTTGGATTGTTGGTAGTTGGAAAGTATAGTTCAATATTTGCTTTTATTTCCAAAAATATATGACTTGTACACCCATCCATTTTCTTCCCCTTTTCAATCAATTTCTGGGTCGGGGGGTGACAGTCAGAGCTGCAGCCAGTACACATAGCACCAGCCTCTCACTGATCCTCCTGCAGCCCCTGCTGATTATTCAGCAGGGGCTGCAGGCAAAGTGGGGTTAGGTGTCTTGCCCAAGGACACAACAACAGCAGTCGTGAAGCAGGTCTTGTGGTGGGCTCGAACCCAAGACCTCAAGGCTCTAAGGCCAATGCTCTACCAACTGAGCCACTGTCGACTTGTACACAGTGGCTGGAAAAAAGTATTCAAACAGCACTTTTATGCTCCATCACATTAGAGTTTGTCAACAGCAGTTTTTAGATCTTGCCAGTCTGCCCATGATTTTGATCCATCCATCTTCCACACACACCCACATAGGTTGACATTTTGACAATAAGACAACAGGAAACTTCTAAAAGCAATCGGTTTCTATGCTCACCTGCTTTCCCCAGTCCTACAGGAAGGGGCATCCTGATAAGTCCCCCTGAGTGTTTGAGCCTTTCCTGCAGTGAGCTCTGGATCATATCCATGGTACAGGCCTGGTGCCACACAGGCAGCTCCAGACCAACCATGCAGCCAATGATCCGGTTCTTCTCCTCCTCCGTCACCAGCCCACTCTCCCAGGATACGTACACCATGTACGCCATTTCGATGTTTACTACCTCACCATGCAGTAAGGCCGGGAGCAGCCTCTGAAACAGCCACAGTTTACTCATCACAGGATTGCAGTATGCAATCAGGAATAGGAAATACATCATTATGGTATGCTTTTAGTTGTGTGAGGCCTTCACAAAAGACAAAATATTCAGGGGACCAGGTCATGACGACTCTGAAGAACTCTGAAACTGAAATAAAGGTCCTAGGGCATGTGTGCTTCGAAACCTGCCTCAAAATCTGACATTTTTCAACAGTTGGTTACAGTGTCAGTAAGCAGTCTACAATTATTTCTGACATTCTACATATTCACTCGTTTTAGAGCCCTGCAGTTTAATCCTTAAGTTAAGGATAAGCATAAAGAGTAACATACTCATAAGGTGTGTCCCATTTCAAAGGGTAGAAACATAGCTCTACCACTGTTTGGAGCCAGAGGCGAAGGGCAAAGGCCATCTCAAATGGCTCCAGTTGAAGGGCTGTGTTTGGGCTTGTTCCCTAAGCCCTTGCCACTAAGGAGTATTGAGAAGGCACACACAAAATGGAGGGGTAGGAGGAAGGGGAAGGACTAAGGGTTAGAATATTGAGATTCAGCCTTGGAGAATCACAGAAAACATCTGGTTTCTCTGACAAATCATTTATATATTAATTTAAAAATTTGTTAAAAACAAATCCTGTCTGAAACCATGGTTTCCAATGTTACTGTTGATGCTAAGGTATGTCACGTAAAAATGTCCGTTGGCCAAAATGGATCACATTGTTTGTCTATATTTTTGAGAATCTAAAATCCCCAAGTTCAGGCCTGACTGTGATATGGATTGAGATATAGTTATTGAACAATTTTGTAGACTTGACAACACAATTTGAACTTCTGTACTTTTTACTTCTGTATCAATTATTGGTATTCTAATGGCTGCAGAAGATAGAGAATTGATTACCATTTCCAGTGCTGGACTGATGAGGTGCCCAAAGTCCACCAGTCTGTTGAGATCGTCCTCCCACAGATTTGGGGCCAGCTCTTCCAGCATGGTGACAATGGCGAGGCGAGTAGAGCGAAACACACTCTGACTGCATGGACCAAAGACTTCACTGTCTGACTGAAACTTTGACTCAAGTAGATGTTGCCCATGTTTTTCTAGAAGTTCAAACAACTCCTTGTGCTTCATCAAGGCCATCTGCAAATATCATTATCTATCATTATTATGTACAGCATGGGGCAAAGGGTTGGTTTGGCTGCAGGATTTCATTCCAACCAAGCTGGAGCACACCAGGCTCCACCTATTTCCAAGGTATTGTGTGCTCCAGCTTCGTTGGAATGAAATCCTGCAGCCCTTTGTTTTATGATAGGCCCATAGTCAGATGTATGAATTGTTTGAAAACTAAATGGAGAGTTAATAAGCAAAATCCAACATCTCAGTTTGGTAAATGTTTCACTTGTATTCTTCTAGCTACAATTTGCGATGTGTTTTATTACAACACACTTGGCACGAGAAGTGGTAAAACCTAACATGTATGGCCTTGTAAGCCAAACATCTTTGTTACTTTGCAAATGGACTATTCAAATAGTAATGTATGAAATGTGCTTTAAGTATGTCTTTTCTTAAACACTTCACATCAACATCAATCTCTCACAATCTTATATCTCTTCACATGATTCAACAACGTGTTTTGTTTTGTTTTTCTTTCCTTTACTGAATAGCCAATAATTCAAGAACTTATTCATTACAATTAACAGCATAACCTCAATTGATTAACTAACCTTTAACATTTCTGCCATTCCGTTGGAGATATGTCTGCGAGGGACACTCTTTATGAACGACAGGTCAAGGTATGTTGCCACTGGTGGAATGTAGGCCCCAAGCTTGTTCTTGCAGTTAGCAAAATTGACCCCAGTCTTGGCCCCCACGCTGGCATCAATGTAGGACAGGAGCGTAGTGGGTACCCTGATGTAAGGTGTGCGTCTGCGGTACAGAGATGCGGCCAGGCCCACAATGTCCAAGCACACTCCACCTCCAATCGCAATAACCGGCTCTGTTCTTCTGTCTATTGAGAAGCTGTTTAGTTCTTCAAGGATCTTCAGTGCCATCTCCATAGACTTATTCTCCTCAGTAGTGGGAAGAGCTAGAATCTTAAAATTAACATTGTTAGCTTCAAAATACTTGTTGATCTCAGGGCCATAGATCTGGTAAACTTCCTGGTCAACCACCACAAAGCGCTTCATGGGCTTTTTGGGTATTCTCATGTTGTCGGCTTGCTGTGGCCCCTGGGTGTGGCCTGTGAGTAGGGTGCTATTGCAGGGGTCCAGGAGGGCATGGGTTTCGATGACCTTGTAGCTGAAGATAATGGGGGTGACCACTGTCCAACAGGTGCCGGTGTCAGTGAGGCTTTCATAACTGTCAAAGAAACATTGAGTGAGAGGCGTTCCAAAATTTAGTTCACAGAGTTCATTGGGGCGACAGTAGCTCAGTTGGTAGAGCATTGGCATTAAGGCCAGAAGGTCGTGGGTTCAATTCTCACCTCTGCACCTTCTCCACCGACTCCCACTGATGACTGCTGTCGTTGTGTCCTTGGGCAAGACACTTAACCCCACTTTGCCCAAAGCCCCCAGTGAAAGATCAAGGCTATGCTCACACTCAGAGAGCAGCTGTCCTCCTGTGGACTCACCACCTGCAGAGGGTCAGTGAGGGGCTGGTGCTATGAGACTTGGGTGGCATCTCTGATTGCCACCCCCCTGACCCAGAAATGGATTAAAGGGTAGAAAATGGATGGATGGAGTTCATTGGGTTCACTCACTCTCTCAGGAAAGGAATGTGTTAAATTATGACAAGATAGATACGATCTTGTCATAATTTCATGTGATAGAACATGACCCCCAGGTGATTTTGGAGAGGTGTGATGACAACTACTAATACATGGGATTAAGACTCCAACAGTACTTGGACAGTAACATGAACAGCACCAACTATTATAATCACCACCAAGGTTCATAATCTCTATAGTGAAATTTACCTGTGGTACCTGTGGTAAAACAATGATTTAGCTCGTTCTAGAAAGATTTATATTAGAATACGCCCACTACATAATGTTTTAATCTAATTAGAATATTGAGCTGATTGGCTGAGTGAGGGTGGTCTTTTCTTTTTCACTTATCCTTCTGAAAAAGCTGGTCTAAAGTTGTGACAAAGGGGAACATGCCTGTGAAAACGTATGAAAAATACTAACTCTTTAAGGAACATAATTCATTAACTGTATATACTACAATATTGCCCAATAAAATGTAGTGGCTCTTGACATACTCACATCATAGCTGGAGACACAGATTCTGTAGACGCTGTGTGGCTGTGCTTCTCTTTGCGAGTCCATGCACTATTGACCCGCACCAGGTTATACTCTGTGGTCGTCTCTTTGGTGCCGGTGAGCAGGTGAACTTTCCCCATCTCGCCAAAAGTGTTTATGGTAGAAGCAGGCTGAAAGTCTTGATAAACGAGCCTCACATAGCTGTTTATATACGACTACATTTTTTGGGGAATGGCTCAAAGACATGGGAGGAGTTAGACACCTAATACAGCAGTTACATACATCACTTACACAACAACTATGGGTTATGAATGCACAAAAACTATGGGTTATTAACTATGGGTTAATGCACACGTTAATGCACATTTTGAAAACATATTATGTATATCATTCCCATGGATCTAGATAGTTCCTCGTTTACCCCTTTCCTATTAAACCACAGACATCTCTTGAGTCAATGACAGCTGTCAAAGCTTGCCAATTGAAGATTTGGTTGAGTTTGATTTACTTCTTTCATTCAAATTTAAGCACATTTTTCCCTCCATTGACATATTATCAAACCTACAAACGAGACATCACGTAACAATTACTTGAGGCTATTTCGACTATTTCGTAAGTGAGACGTTCAGGATCCTCCCTATGATCCTCCCACTTCCAAACAACAAAAGTTGACTGATTTCCTTGCGCAAAGTCTGCACATGCGCTTGGGGAATGACCATTGTGGGTTGCGCCCATAAGTTGCGCCACGTTGTTGTCTTTTAAACGTGATATAATCCATGCATATAATACGTATATAACAGACTCCTCTTCACGCCGACTTCGCCACAACGTTGCGTCCCGCCCACAGCGCGCACCATGACCACGCGTAATGGAAAAGGTAAGTGACTTCAGCTATTACTACTATACTATACATTAAAAGAGAATGCAGTTGCAACGGAGAGTTTTCTTTTGAGAAAAACTCTGCGTGCATTAAAACGTAGGCACTGTGCAGGCTCATCTTATTTGGTAGAGAGAGTGTTATCTAAATTGCACATGAACAACGCATATATTTATTTTTAGTTCTTCAGCTGCTTGTCATGAATTGGCTTAGCTCATGTTTTACCCCGAACTTAACATACCATGCACTTACAATAAATCATACAAAATATATAATTTTAGTTTGTGCAGTGCCTATTGAAGCCCATCCCAAATTTGAACAATATAAGGACACTAGTGAAAATACAATAAGGTACAGATATGTTTTCTTGCTTTGTTATGTTTGTCCCATGTATGGAGTGAATGCTTTATAAAAATATGTCTTTTCTTCATGTCTAAGTTCCAGACACCCCTGTGGAGGTTCTTGTGGATCTTCTATCTAAAGCTGTAGGTATAGCTACAGCAAACAATGGTGTCCCCACAGAGCTTATGGATCACTTACAGCGGGCTCTGGACATCGCTAGTGGCCTGGATGACTACCTGGAGAATATTACTACACCAGAAAGTGAACCCCTGACTGAGCTGTATAGGTATGAAGACAATGGTTGTAAAACATAACGTGGAATCTATATTTTACATTTTTCATCATTTTCAGAAAAACAGTTACTCATGACTGGGACCAAGTGTACAAGGATGGTAAAACAATGTTTCGGCTTCCTAAGGAGTGCATCACTGGACATGTGGAAGGTAAAACATTCATACCTTTACATATGAATGAACAGAGATTATGAAGAAAATAACATGGTTGAGTTGACTGAGATACTGGCCCCATCCCAATACCCACAGTACACCCTACACTCCTCTACAAAGTGTGCATTTGTTTGAAGTGCACGCAAGGGTTTGCATGCACTGGTTACAAGCGTGCAAAAATGGCGGAATTGGGACAGTGTAGGTTACGTCATCGACTAGTTAAGAGATGGTCATTTTCAGACCTAAACTTTATCAAATTAAAGGTCATTTTGTCCGACCCTGTGTGAAATGAAATGAGTTGCTCCACACACGTTAAAATACATGTATATTGGTTATTCGTAATTTGAGATAGCTGTATAATTTGAAGTTAAATGTGGGTAACTAACTTATCATGGTAAGTTTTTATACATCCTAAGTTTATTGTACTAAGTGTAAAGTTTAAATTGAATGTTATATGAACGCTTGCTTTAAAAAAGTTATGCAATTGTTACCATAGAATGTCCGTAATTCTTCATCAGACATTCATGCTTCTTTCCAAGTAACTTAGCGAAACTTATTTACACACATGCAGCATATATATTTCAAAACTTACACTTAAATGCATTTTCCCGACGTTTTGGTGTGTACCGCAAAGAATTATGGGCAATATCCTTCTCCAGAGTCCGCTTAGATGCAGGCTACCGCAAAGTGTGGATCAGGGGTGCAAAGGGGGCGGGGCCAAAGACCTCCCTGGAGAATTGGGACCCTACGCACTCGCACCCATCATCGGGAACGCGCGAATGAGGGGCAAGAGGGTGGAAGTGCGAGTATTGTTATTGTGTTATTCACTCAATACACCTGTGTTTGTTTTCTATTTGTTTGTAAGTTAGCAAGATGCCAAAAGTTACAGGGGATGGTTGGGAAAGTTTCAGTAAAGCTCAGAAAGAAGATGATTCTGATACTGATGGGGCAACATTTGGTAAAGCATTGGCCTTTGAGCCTGAAGGTCGTGGGTTCGAGCCCACCACGAGACCTACTTCACGGCTCCCACTGATGTCTGCTGTCGTTGTGTCCTTGGGAAAGACACTTAACCCCACTTTGCCTGAAGCCCCCACTGAAAGACCAAGGTTCCTGTGGACTCACCACCTGCAGGAGGATCAGTGAGGGGCTGGTGCTCTGTGTACTGGATGCAGAGTTGACTGCCACCCCCCCCCCCCCCCCCCTGAGGGTGTTAAGGGGAAGAAAATGGATAGATGGATGATTCAGATAAGGGGATTTAGGATTTTTCTAGCACTTTCCCATGTAGCAGTATAGCTCAACAAAGACTTTTCTTTGTGGTCTATTTCAGGTCAAACTCTGAAAACGCTGGTGCATATGTGTCAGGCCAAGCGAATCCTGGAAATTGGAATGTTCACAGGCTACGGGGCCCTATCCATGGCTGAAGCACTTCCTGATGATGGCCGTCTTGTTGCTTTAGAGTTGGAGCCATATCTTAAGGAATTTGCCCAACCCGTTTTTGACAAATCTACTCATGGAAAAAAAATACACGTTAAAATTGGATCTGCCATGGAAAGCCTCAAGGTGATTGTATTATGTAGATTCAAGATTGCAGCTATTGATTGTGCAATGAATGATGGTCTGATTCTCAGGCTAAGGCGTGCATAGAACCCTTTTGATATAGTGAAAAAGTTGCAGCTGTAAATTGCAGAGCAATTGTAACACTAATACTTCACCCACATCACCTTGTGTGAGTCTGGTGTGTGCATGAATGATTGGTGTTGGTCGTCTGAGGGTGCTTTCACACCTGCACCATTTAGTCCACTTAAAGCGGACTGGAGTCTGGATCACCTGCAAGTACGGTTCGTTTGAGCAGGTGTGAAAGTGGACCAGTTAAATTTGATCCGGACCAAAGAACTGCTGGTCTCGGTGCGGTTCCATGTGGACTCCAGTCTGGTTCGCTGCTGGTGAGAACGCAGACCGGCCTCGATATGGCCCTGCTCTGTTGCGTAGCTCACTTTTTGACACACACATTGTTTTTTTATGTGATAGAATAGTCAAAAACACCCACAGAGTGTTCTCGTGCTGATCTCTGTGATACAAACTGGAACAACAGTATTTGTGCGGCACAAAGCAACGATGATAAGAAATAGCCAAAAAACGCAGAGTAGCACAGTCACATACGTACGTCATCCAATACACAGTATTTGGGTGGCGGAATATGTAACATCCACAGTGGTTGGTTCATTTGCAAAAACACTGGTGTGAATGAGAACCAAACTAGTTGAGAACTGCAACATTGTAACAACTTTAGGGCCCAAGCGAACCACTTTACTGGACCAACAGGTGTGAAAGCACCCTAACTGACCTTATGCCATTGGTCGGCGCTATGACCAAAATAGAGTTGGTTGAAACTAGATTCATTTATAGGTTATATGGCTTAACCAAAATATCGGGTCAAAACATTTCGACTCGAGTGGTCGGGGCAACTTAAAAACTGGTGAAATTCATTGTTTAAACAACAAAGCGCAAACAAAGCCACAAAGTTGCACACATGGGTACATGACAGAAACCACTTGCAAAAAAAAAAAAAACCCATGGAACTCTGAGAAACGTCAAAGTCAATAGTGCTCTTCATATCTTATGTGTGCCCCGGACAGCTCTGAATTGGAACAGCTAAATGACAATGCTACATAACACTTAGACATGTAATTAGGGATATACAGTAATTAAGAATAAGACCAGAGAATAAAAATTGTCTTTTCTTTCTTCCATTCCAGGAGCTGACAGAAGCGGGAGAACAGTTTGACATGGTCTTTATTGACGCAGATAAATCTAATTACATCAACTACTACAAGTTTATTCTGGACAATAACCTGCTGAGATTACGGGGAGTCATATGTGTGGACAACTCACTCTTTAAAGCCAAAGTTTATTTGAAAAATGTCACTGATGAGAATGCACTGGCACTGAGGGATTTCAATGCGTTTGTGGTCAATGATCCCCGTGTGGAACAGGTTTGTGCTCCCATTCTATCATATTCCCCATTATTTGGTTTTGTTTCTTTTTTATTTTCTTTCTGCAGGTGTTACTACCGTTGCGAGATGGGATTACAGTGGTTCGACGAGTTTCTGCAGCAGCTGAATGCTCGAGGACTAAGGTATGGAGTAATGTGTGAAAGCTTCTTGACTGTTCAAAGGGAACAGATTGGTACAAGAGGAATGCACTAAAAAAGTGACAGTGAATTGCTTGATTTATGAGAAAAGTCTTGACATGCATTTATTTTAATTGTCTCACAACAATGTGTGTTTGTTCAAAAGACGAGATAATTCTCCCTTGGTTTGAGAAATGAATTGCAATTTATCCTGAAATCTGTCTAAACCACTCATTCCATTGACAAATATTGTTTTAAGTCACTTTACTGTATGTGGTAATAACATTTTATCATGTTTGCAGTGTTGGGCCAATCATCAGTGACATGGACTCATCCCAATTCCTTAAAAAAAATGTTGTTCTCATAAACTGCACTTCAAAGTGAAATTCAAAATGGGCTTATCCTCAATTCCAGTCAATAATGAAGTGTTAAAAATACATATTTTAGAACAAGAATGGTTCATCTCGAATCTCGATCTTACTAAACATGTTTTCTTCTGCATACACTGTGAGTCCTCTTTTTAAACTTTCCTGTTTTGAAAAATTTGCCAATGAATACATTAATATGCAAACTAGTGCTTTAACCAAACTGTCTTGAGGAACTAATTTTACATAATTACAGAACATTTATTGTGGTTTGAAAGTTAGGTACTTACAAATACCCACAATTGTAAAGCGCTTTGTGACTATGGTCTGTGAAAGGCACTATATAAATAAACATTACTTTAGCTTTAAGGAGCATATTCACATTCTGTCCCCGTTGACCACACATCAGAGATTTTGAACAATAAAGGGAGCTTTGTTCTTTGACAGGCTATCATCACCGAGGATGAGGTGTTCCGTGGAGTCAGAGGGTGCACTATTTTGGAGCGTATGCGTCTGGATGGCAGGGTGGCCTACGTGACCGGAGCAGGACAGGGCATTGGTCGAGCCTTTGCCCACGCTTTGGGGGAGGCGGGGGCGAATGTGGCTGTGGTAGATGTGGACCCAATTAAAGCTGAGACCGTTGTTAAAGAACTGACTCTGAAAGGTACGGTCTAAAACATAAATGCATGCTCAAAGAAGTTTAGTTTAGGATGAATTAAAAATTTAACTATCTATTTATATATATATATACAATACAATACACACTACAATACAATGTATTCTTGTAAAGCCCTAAATCACAACAGTACAACACAGATCAGAGAATCAACAGTTAAGACACAACAAAGAATATAGAAAACATGTTGATAAATGTCCATACATGTTGTAGAATGTTAACGTGTCCTGGATCATCACCACAGTCCTTTTTGTTAGACGCCAACTGTCCAACAGACCCTCCTGCATCGGCAAGGAAAAACTCAAAAAAACCATTAACTATCTAAGATACACTGCAAAAACTGATAAAGTACTAAATGCTTGAATAAAGTAGTTTTTAATATCTTAAATTAAGTAAATATTGTCTTAAAACAAGAAACGTTATCGGCAACATTCACTAAAATCAACCAATAATTCATGCAATGTTAGAATTTTGTCTGTTTTTGCAGTGTATTGATGAGAATATGTTTAACAACGTAGACTTTCATAACCATTTTACTCCACGGGTATAATGGTTTGTGTAATTATATCACCCATTAGGACATGTATCAACATGTATCCGAATAGTTGTTACTGTACAGTTTTATCAACAATAAAAAATAAAAAGAGTGTTGTTCTGATTATATTGACCAGCAGATGGCAGCATTGTAAAGGTTATAAAACACACTGCGCTGGAACTGTTTTTTCCAGTGTTTTACTTCATTGGAAAAACCCACATAGTTTTACCTCTATTTCATTTGTCTGTTTAAATACTAAGAGCACCTTCCAACAGGGATCAACGGCCTGGCCATCACCGCAGACATCAGTAAGTCTGAGGACGTGCAGAGGATGATTGACAGCATCATGTCCAAATGGGGGTCCGTGCACATCGCCTGCAACAACGCTGGTATCAACATGAACTCTGCGAGCGAAGACACCACTTTAGAGGAATGGGACCAAACCTTCAGTGTGAACCTCCGAGGGACTTTCATGTGCTGTCAGGTGGGGGACAGACTAAACCCAACGCACCCTCAAAATGAATAATAACCTTCTTTCAAACCATCTAAATATGACCAACTATATATATAAGCTACACCATGAATAGAAGTCATTTATTATCACCGTAAACAGGCATTATCTTTGAAGTTTTGTAAAAGTAAATGGGATTTTTGAATTCGGGATAGATCTATGTTTTGATAAATTTATTTTTTATTGCCATTTTAATGTTGAGTTACTGTGTCCAAGCATTCCCCTTGTAGATCAATAAAGTTTAACTTCGTAAAAATAATAATAATAAAAAATAGAAATACACTTTATATCAAGTTGTTGGTTGTTTAACTAAGATAAGCAGTATTTATCTGGAAAAACAGAAAAACGTTATAAACAGAATTATCCTACTATAGGAATTATCAAACTCCTATATTTGAGGAGTTTTTCGGAAAAAATTAATCATCTCAAATTCATACCCAGTGCATGTTTTCCACCGTAAAGAAAGGCAGGTCCTAACACATATTTAAATGTTTGTTTTTTTCTTGTGTTCACACCCCCACACACACATGAGTTGATGTATCTGTACTTGGTGTTTAAGTGTGCGTGTTTAAGGCTGTAGTGACACGTTCTGAATGCTGCGCTCTCTCCCCCCAGGCGGCCGCGCGGGTCATGCTGAAGCAAGGGTACGGCAAAATCATCAACACTGCCTCCATGGCCAGTCTTATCGGTAAGCCGTGAAGAGATTCTGACTGAATTAGGGAATAATATGTCTGGAATATCTCTCCTAATTCCTTGCATAACAGATCAATATAATGCATGGAGAAGTATACAGTTGGATCAACTTAAATCAGGCAAAATGCAGAATGTCTTAGACGTCTTAAAACTAGTTAATTACTAATAGTGTGTTCTTCTATTTGTTCGCATTAAGTTTAGAAATATAGTTCAGTTTGACTTTAATCACAATTGTTCAGGCTTGAGTTGTTGTCATAGCTCATGAACCACTGTCTTGCATTTCCTATAATTCTAATGAAAACTTGATTTGTTTTTTTTCATAGCGCAGAATGTTGTTTGTTAAATGTAAATGTGCGCTTTACCTTTACCGTACATTAGTTTAACGAGATTAACGTCTTGATCTGCTGCCATCGTTTCCAGGGGCGCGCTAATAAGGGGCAAGCGTAAATAAGGTCTGTGTTGAGATTTCAAATACTGATAATAAGTCTTCCACAAGTTTATTAGAAATGACCACAGAAATGCACAATATTGTTTTTGGAGTTTTTTTTAGCTAATCATATTTCTCCTGTTTGTTTTTTCCCCCCTTACAGTGTACACATTACCGTTAAAGGGCTTAGAGACCAAAGTTCGAGCACTGAAAAGAGGTGGGAGGGGAACAGAACGGGCAGACAAAAGGTTCACAGGGAAGATAGAAAAAAAAGAGTATTATTAGTTCACGCAGAACAGCTTTTAGACAGCACCTCGATAGACAACTTTCTGCTGCAGGAATATAAACACCAAAAACATGCTGGCACTTCTAGACCAAGCTTTGTACTTAACAGAATAGACTTATTAGAATAGAAAAGAATGAATGGTTTCCTCAATCATTTGGTAGATCACCTTTTGAGTCTATTTTAAGTTTGCTTGGAACTGAAATCTACCTCTTTGGGGCATCTCACTTGGTTTGAACCACTTTTAACATCAAGCAGCATCTCAGCCGTCTGTTAAAGGTCTATAATAAATTTAAAAAAAAAGGGGTTAATTTGTGTTATTAGTATTCTTATTAGAAAATCCAAGAAATAAAAAATACATTGCTTTCTTCAAGGAGTGAATGTTAAAGGGTTAATTTGCAAATGTTCTCACTGTTTTAAAATAATGTTTGCCAGATATATAGAGAGAATTCCCATTGGTATGAGAAATTGATTACAACTTTACTTGAAATAAGACTAAAGTGCTTACTCCCTCTGCAAATCTCATGTTAAGTCAAAATGCTGTACCGTATATTTCATCGTGTTTGTGGAGTAGAGGAATAATAAATGAGCAGCAAACACCAAAAACATGCTGGCATCCTTCTGTGTCAAGCTTTTATACTTTACAGAATAGATCCCCTTTTAAAAGGATTAGGCAGCTTTCCTCTTCCGTAACTTTTAACCCCCTCTGAAGCAGAAAGAAAACACGACAGGAAATACAAAGTGTTGTGATTGCGCCTGAGTGCGGCACTTTTGCATCATAATAAAAACAGCGCGTTTGGAGCGGTTTGGAGGATGTGAGTGTGGGAAGGCAGTGTTCCTGTGCATCATGCCCAAGGACTTGTTTGAACAGCGGAAGACTTTGGACCCCCCCCCCCCCCTTAAACCCCTTCCACTACCCCTGCAAACTGGTTCCTCCTCCAGAGAGCGACATCACTTCATCAGCAGTATAGCAGTCAAACGGCCAGTAATGTGCCATATGGGCCCCTGTCCAGGCGGCGGGGGCGATCTGTAAACCAGGAGCATGCTGGTAAATAGAGACTGCATAAAAGAAAATGATCAATTATACACATTACACAGAGTCCTTCAGGAATATACTTTATTGGTCGGGACATCTGTTATAATATTGTCATAATGTGTAATCAGATGGGAGCTGTTCTGGCCAAGTGGAAGCCTCAATACGCAGCTGTAAAAGTCCAATTAAAATGCACAATGACAGCTTTTTGTCCATCTGCCGGAGAGAGCATTGTCCATTGAAGCTGTACGCACATTATTGCTACAGTCTTTGCCAGACGTATACTTGTTGAAAAAGTTGGGACATCGCAGGATTTTTGAATTGTGAAATATACGTACTGGGTTCTTTTATAGGTCCATTTATGTTACTGCATCATACACATAGTTATCAAATACATAACTTAAATCTGGAGTCCCTCGCTTTGAAACCAAAAAAACATAACTATGCATACTCTATACACTAACATAAAATGCTGCTTTCATAACTATTTTCACATACATGTATATTTGGCCTCTCTTAAAGCTTTCATATCTTCAGGTTAGTCTTTTTTTTGACAGAAAAGTGAAAAAATAGGGATCACCCTCACCAATGATCAATGTAGCAATACTGTACAAATAAATCTTTTGTCATTTTTTTTTTCTCATTTTGTTGCCCCATTTGGACCATAAAAAACCTGTTTAAGGAAAAAAGCTCAATGTTCAGAATTTTCAATAACATTTCTGAGTTCCCTAGCGATAAAAGTATTATATGGACGTTGACATCGCAAATATAATCAATGTGCTTCTTTTAAAACCCTGTGCCTTGTGGACTCAGCTACAGAGGCCAGAAGAAAGAATATCTTCCTGACCGCCACAATTTCTCACATCTTTGTTTTAAAAAAAGGTCAATTACATTGAATACATTTGAGTTATTTCCCAGCCTTAGCTCTCAGTATGTAAACAAATCAAAAAACATTTCTATTAGGATAAATACAGAATGTGGCCTGGCTTGTTCACAAACTGTAACTAAAACAAAATGTATTTATGAGACAAATAAAAGTTCTTCAGCTTTAAGTAGACAGATACTTAAAGTTGGAGAAGCACACTATTCTTTTTTTATATGAATGAACACTTGGTATATTTTACATCATGCTCAAACCACTTAGGTTTTATGAGCTTCGGGGGCTGCAGTGGCTCAGTTGGTAGAGCATTGGCCTTTGAGCCTGAAGTTTGTGGGTTCGAGCCCACCACAAGACTTTCTCCACCAACTCCCTCTGCTGCCGTTGAGTCGTTGGGTAAGACACTTCACCCAGATAGCCTTGGATGAGTCTTGCTTCTGTCAGTCTGCTACAAGGGGCTACAAAAGTAGTTTGGTGTATGGAGTGAATGAACAATGACATGTGAAGCGTCTTTGAGTGTCCCAAAAAAGCGCTATATAAAACCGAAGCATAATTATTAACTTTGTAAAATCCTTTGAGACAAATGCCGTTGAGATTAAGCGTTATGAAAAAAAAGAGATTGATTCCTGAACTTTGAGTTTTCTACAGATGATTTGAAATCCTTATGTGGATATCGTCATTAAATGTAAACTCACTTTTTGTTATATGATCATTTGTAGTGATGGTGTTTGTCAATGCTTAAACTTAACTCTTTGTGGAATCTCTCGAAAGTTGGATACGAGTGATGAACCTTTACCTTAATGCCAAAAGAGTTGTCTTTTGTGTTTTCTTTTGCTTCTAAGTGACCGCTCTGCCGCATAGATTGACTCCTGAGCTTGACCCCTACCCTTCACGCTGGCATATAAACATTCCCTCACAGGCATTCTGGGTAAAGGGTACACTGTTTGATTCCTTATCAGAACTGAACTCCATGTCAAAGGCGTACGTGGTAAAATACATGTTTCCTCCCACTTGAAACGACCAATAAGTATCGGTGCGAACCTTAAAGACGGCTTTGACGAATGCTTTCTTATTCGTTCCCCTGCGGATTACAGCTCTTTAAGACGGCAAAAAAACATCAATGCAGGTTTATTTAAAGGATGAAGGAGTTTTCTGAATGGTATTTTGGGGCTGTATCATCAGGTCTTGAGCGGGGATTAGCGCTGTTAGCCGCTTGGAGCTGTTATGTTTCCGGCCCTGATAAGTGGGATTTCACCTTCTATCTACATGTAAGCCCCGGGCTGCGCTCCTCCTCACTTGCTCCTCTGAGGTCCAAGCCTCTCCTTATCCAGCCCGGTCTCGCCTTATACCTGCGCTATCTACTCACGCTGCCCCACCAGACCATCAGCACATTTACACATCTCAATAGACTGATGGTTCTCAAATTGCGGGCTGTCCGGTCGATCGATGTGCTGATTGTTGTATCTGTCCCACAGTGTACTCACAAGACTTTTGGCATTTAAACACAAAAGACACGGATAAAAAGTATTCATAAATACCGAAATCCTCTGCTCGCTTGCTCCGTGGATTCAGATTTTTTTTTAGGTTTCCCATAGAAATACTTGTAATTTAGATGAAATGATTATCGACCAAAATAATTGTTGGTTGTCTGCAGATTGATTGATTAAACACAATCAAGTGCAGATTTTAGTTGTGGTTGTGTGTCCCTATTTCTCATGCGTTAGGTTCTTTATAGTCTATAGATTAAAAGTTAACCCTTTTTAAAGGTTTGATGTGGAGCAGACAAAACATGGAGCCCTGAAACTTTATAAGAGATGGAGGACTATTAAAATCTATAACAGAAATAATGCTGATGTAAGAATTAACAGTGTAAGAATTCAACACAACCCGCAGCACAAATCTAATCATCTTTTATAAGACCATTTCAGCCGAGACATAGGACGAAGTAGGATAACAGCATGTTGTTTCTTTTCCCTCCTTCTTTATAAGATCCCTGTGTTGCTATCACTTTTTTTTTTATCTGAACAGGACATATAAGTCATGTTTTTGAAATTATAAATACAAATCCTAGGTACCCTTTCTTTTGAAACTCAACAAGATTTGGCTCGATTGATTGTCCAAGCCTGGTCTCTCCCCTGGACCGTCCTGGGCCTCTCTGTAGCTGGCCTGTATTTATCATCTATGGACTCACACTGAAGCCATTTGGCATCGGATCGGCAGGTGATGAGGTTAACTACTAAAGTTGTATGTAACTTGGAGCCCTCCTTTATGATAATTAATCAACCAGCGGAAAACGAGCCCCTGTCCCAGCATCCCATGCAGTGTGCAGCATCTGTGATGGTCAAGGCAAACAAATGGATCCTGCCTTTGTTGCTAAGGACAGAGCATAACTGGACATTATGAGCTATTAATTTTACAGGCCCCCCCCCCCCCCCCATGGAAAATTCTTTATGGACCGTCTATGAACGCACAACTGAAATGGTTTATGTTCTTGCAATTGTTGTAGAATTTCTGCACGGACCGAGAACAAAAATAATGTAAATAACCAAGAGATGTTTTACAATCAAAGTGTGAGTTTTTCATTAGTAAATGTGCACATATACAATGAATAACAGAACCGATACGATACCCCCTGGCAGCCGTCTGAAACCGTCTGCCCCGAATGAGGAAATGACGGACATTAAATAGACCAGAGTAAACAAGGACATATCTACTCTAGATATTACACAAATGAAGTCAGTATTGATTTGAGTCGCTCAAGGCTCCTCTGTACGCTTCCTTACGCTGATACAACTCTGAAACTCATAATAATCTGCTTTTGACCTGATCATATTGTTCTTTGACACAGATATTGCCAAAGACATGTTGCAGCACGTCTCATATCTATCAGCTGACCTGCTGCCAACAGACCATATGTGCTGTATTTGAATCCAGAGTCGAGAATTAGTTAATAACTTGCACTTATAACTATTTGGTGTTAATTCAGACTGCTTTACTAAAAGATTTCTATAACAATTTCAAAGTGCATGAGTTGTAACGTAAACACACGATTGTCTGTTTTCAGTACCTCATCCACAGAAGCAGCTCTCATACAACACATCCAAAGCTGGAGTGGTGAAACTCACCCAAACCCTGGGCACCGAGTGGATCGACCGAGGAGTGTGCGTGAACTGTATCTCACCGTAAGTTTTAAAGGACTATCTTATCTTATCTTAAATATCCCACTGTCAAATCCAAGCACATAACCTTGTCATCTACTCCTAGTTTCAGCATTGCTCTTCATACCTGCTTTTTTAGTTTTGTGTGTCTGTCTGGATGTGTATGTGTGTACTTTGAATAAGGAAGCGTCTTTGAGCTCTTTAAAATCTCTATATAAATATAAAACCTATTATTTGTAATCGTTTTTTGTACATTTAACACAAAAAAATAATAATAACGTACATAGATACATTCATATACATACGGACACACACACACACACACTCACGCAGGTCCAGGACATCACAAACACCAAATTAAACATATAAATAATCCGACTCAAAAAAAAAAAACAATCAAAACTCAAAGAAATAGTGACTTTCTCATTCAAATCTTACATGTTTTAATCACCCCCTCCCTTATGTGGTTTGGTCTTGCTCTAGGGCCAGCAAGATGGCAAATCAAACCTACATCCAACACCGAGGAACAAACTTAAGAGTATTTTGTTTAACTGAAAACGAGAGGTTGAGACAGTCGTTCATCATGTTCTTTCTCATTCTTTTAAAAGTGCATCGTCCATTGTTGGAGATCAGATTCCTGACACAGACACCGCCACTTTCATCACTCCTCAAACTTCTACTTCATCATAAATATCCGCAACGACGTGAAATGTGTGTATTGCCTAACTCAGATGTGGCAAAAAAAAACCCGATTGAGCTGCAAAAAGCAAACCATGATCATTGTGCTTTCAAATCGAGAGCCCCATTTGAGAACAACGTGCTAATTTACGTCTTGAAACAAAGCATCCATTCTTAATTAGATGACGTCTTGAGGGATGAATCGCGCAAACATGTGCTCTTATTGTTCTATTCAATTAGGGAACCAAATTAGCAACCTCACGCCAAGCGCCACAATAAGGCCTTGTTTGCATCCATTTGTCAGTGCAGCGGAACACAGACACAGCCATGCGTTTTTATGTCAAGCCGAGCCTCCCTTAGCCCCAAATCTACAACGCTGGCCTTTATTTATCTGCTGCTTATTTGCTCATTTTAATTTGCAAATTCTCTTTCCTATCGTTAGCTCCACGTCTCAACGGGCTAGTGATTTTCCTTTTGAAGTGACAGTGGGTAAATATGCATAAAAAAGGGGGACACAATTAGCGCTTTGCGAGGTTGACTGGAGCCTTGTTCCGTTGGCAACTTTAGCTGCAGCTGTGATAAGCAGCATTATCTGGAAAATTGGTTGAGGGAGAAAACAGGAGCTCTGATTGCCAGGAAAGCTTCCAGATAACGGGCTGCTGAAGAGAAATATAATTGAGGTGGAATACGTTAACCAAGGTGTCACATGCTCCTTCGGATGTGCTAATGTTCCCAAATGTTGGAATTCTGTATCGAAGGGCAGAGGAAAGATGGAACAATGTGGTAAGAATGTAGATTGTAGGTCTCTTATGATGTTTTAACCACGGGGAAAAGTGGAATGTGTTGTCAAACGTATTACGTGTCATGCAGTGGAAAGGAGCAGGACTGCAGGAACTCAAATGATAATGATTTAATGAAAAACTAATCAAAAATCCAAATGAAACTCAAAAATCAGGAACACAGACGAACAAAGACATTGGACCAGCAACAAGCGGACAGGAGAACAGGGTACATATATATACTCACAGAAAGACCTAGGTGAAAGAGATTAGAGCGGGGAACAGGACAGGAAGTAAATCTAAAACCAAACTAACTTAGAACTGCTGTCAAAATAAAATCAAAGTACAAAATAACTAAAAAACCATGACAATAGGGACCTGTACAAGGTTACAACTTTAGGGCTAACAATTATCCATCCATCCATCCATTTTCTTCTCCTTAATTAATTTCTGGGTTTGGGGGGCGGCAGTCAGAGCTGCACCCAGTAGCTCTGACTGCCACCCCCACCATTAATTCAATATTTTTCATTTCACAAATCGGCAACTATCTTCAATTAATAGTTACACGTCCTTACACATGTATGAGAGATTTTAAAGGACAACTAAACACCAAATCAACTTATTTTTTGATTCATAAACTGCATAAATATGTTTCTTATAGTGCTCTCTACATGTCCTGGTCATTTTTTTTTTAGACATTTTAGTGCAAATTTGATAAAATCTCACTTTTGAGCCTAAAATCGTCTGTGTGGCGCCCTCTCTAGACTACAGTATCGTTGTTACTACATTTGAATTTGGTGCCTGGCCTCTCCATTGGCTCTGGAGTGCAAAGTGACGTTGTTTTGTACAGCATGACGTTCGTCTCTCTGCGCCTGTGGTATAAAACCATGGATCTGTCAAGCAGCAGTCAAGTCTCACACACGCCCCCTATAGAGAGTTGTAGTGTTCTGGCAACATCTAGTGGTTTAAAATTAGATTAAATCAGTTGAGAGCCACTACTGCTGAGATAATTTTTTTGCTTGGGATCTGAGACTGCAGTCACTGCACACATATTTACTCTGGAAAGTTTAGATTTACTTGAACAAATGCTACACTAGAACTTATCAAGTAGAACAGGTAAAGACGTTCTTAAATGACAATGTAGTGATGTGGAGATATGTTGAAAACTACTGTACATGGGCTACTTGGTTGTTAGAAGAACCAAACACAGTGATTGTCTTCAGGCCTCTGGAGACATGTCATCGCCCACAATAAATACCTCAGAAACCACATGCGCTTCTTATCGGAAGAGAATTGGGTTTATTTTTGTCACTAAAAGCCGCCACTCTCCAATATGATGCCTTGTGATTCCATTGTGTGTGTTTTTTCCCTGCCTCTTTTACTACATGTCTATCACTTTCTTTCAGGGGCATCGTGGACACCCCTCTCATCCACTCCGAGAGCCTGCAGCCCCTGGTGCAGCGCTGGCTGTCAGATATCCCTGCTGGTAGACTGGCTCAAGTGACAGACCTGCAAGCAGCGGTGGTCTACTTGGCATGTGACGCCTCCGACTACATGACAGGGCATAACTTAGTCATAGAGGGTGGGCAAAGTCTGTGGTAGAGTCCCCACTTGAAGAGATCCAAACTTTAGGAATACAATGAGATGCCTTTAAAATGGAAAAGGCCAAACAAAGAAGAGCCAGTATACGTTATAATTCTTTAAAATGTTTCTTACAATGGAAATAACTGTGAAATATAGACGCGTTTATTAAAATGGTTGCACATTGTATTTTTTTTGTTATGCAATAAATATGATTAAAATGCTTATACAAAACATAGAAACCACCTTGACGTTACATGTACATGGCATATACTGAATCATATGAATGGAATCGTGTGCTGGTTTTGCTCGACTGTATTGTGACGGGTCAGTTGGTTCAGTTATGTCTCTTGCGCTAAATGGTAAAAGTCAAACTCTTGTGACAAAAGTGTAATATCCATAAAGTTGTCCCAGCAGGCCCCACGGATGTGTACCATCAGCACAGTCACCACTCTTGGGTCCCACGCCGCGCTGCCCTGCTTCTTGCCAAATGGCCTCCAGGAGTGGTGCTTCTGCATAATCGCTCCATTAACTGTTTGTGTGCTGAAAAACAATACTTAAAGGAGAGGTTAGCCGAGGATGTGAACCCGACTGCTGCAATTATGCAAAAGTAGGGACCCAATTAGATGGCTCTGCAATATGGTACTGTTGGTATTTATGTGAACAACTTCAACTTGTGTTAATTTACATAATTGGGGGATTGGTTCATTAATGGGAATGACGAGTGAGTGGATTCTATTGAGATATGCAGTTAGATCTAATCATCTCACCAGAATATTTCTCCACAAATACTCAAACGTAACAGATTACTTTGAATTTGTATTTTACTGTAAAAATCTCAAACTTTTCAGCTCATAATTGTCAGTGCTAGTTTCACAGATGAACCACTGAGGGGCAGTGTGGAAACAGCTGCTGCAGAGCGACCTCACAAAGTTAACAGAGATGAGAGTAAATGGCAAAAGTGTTTAACGTTTTTATTATTTCAGTTCATAAAGTGAAGTAATCCAGAAGGACAGCGCAAACAAGATGAGATAATGCAAATGAAATAGAAGTCAGCCAAATTCTACTCAATGTTAATGATTCTTCTTTCATATATATATTTTTAACAGGGAGCAATTACCTGCCTACATTCTGACTTGTCTCATTATTTGCAATCATTTAAAAAAAAACTATAAGCCAAGCCAATTGTACAAGATGCTCTATGTCCAATCTGAATAAGCAAAAAGAAACAGACAATCAAGCACAGGCACTAAACCAATATTTCTCATTAAATTTGGACATTTGAAATGCATTAGATATTGTAATCAGATGTAAGGAGATGAAACTGTGTGTGCAAAGCAAGAGCGAAATGCAAGAGCAAATATGTATTTTAATTCAATATCCATCTCCACACACACTCACCACAGCAAGGGTCCACATTTAAAGAGCTTTTACCCGTTTTTCTTTATAAACGCAGGTGAAAAATATAAAGAATGCCTTTTGAACAGCAAAACGTGATCCAATCTTCCTTGAAAGCCTGCTTCATGAGGTGTAAGTGATCTTCAATCCATTATTTATGACCTCCTTTGCTGCCATTATAGTGAAGAGTGGGTCCCTGTTGTACAAACAACAGCACACTCTTCTCTTCACATCAGATTTGAATAATAGGCCACGTTTAGTACAGCAGCAACTGTGTGGAACTAGAAGGATTTATGTAAAAGTGTTGTATCTGTGCATGCAGCCAGTGAGGAGAGGAAACTTCTTAAAACGGAATGTATTGACAAATCTATGCTTTTGTTGTTGTTGCAGAAGACAATGGGCAGGAGTCATACACACAAATACATTTATTTATCAACTCATTGACTGCCATTGATTTGTTTGAGACTGGTGATTTCTGTCAAACTTCCCTCTATTCGACTCGGGGGTTACAGGACAACAAAACTAGCTAGAAACAAAATTATTTTTGCTGATGAAAGTAAACAGTCCAGTCTTTCAGAATCTGGTTTCATATGTCACATAGTTATAGCACATAATATTCTGTGGGTCTTGAAAATCAGTGAAATCATCAAAAACGGCTGACAGTCAATGAGTTATGTACAGACTTTTTATCAGCGGTGGCAAAATACTTCAATAAAAGTAAAGATTTAAACTTGCTAAACTTACATTAAACTAGGAACTGAAAGTATTTATTGACTTTAAAATGACTTGAGTAAAAAGTAGAATGAATTTTTCTCAATAATAATCAAAACCAATTTAAAAGACAATATATTTATTAGACACATTAGAGACATTCCATACTTTTAGAACTAACATACTTGAAAACATGAATCCGAATGCAGCCATTATTGTACTGAACTTAGAAGCATGGCTAATCATTATTGATGAGTTCACTTTGATGATTTTATTCTCCTTACAACAATGTAAAGAGTCGAATATACAGAAATTTGGGTGTAAAAATAAAAACTTGTAAGAAAAGATATTCGATTTAAAATACCAGGAGATACCGGAACCACAATGAAATAACCAGGTTAAGTAAACATGGGTTTTGATGTGTCCTAAATGCAGCTCCTCTTTCTCCTGATGCTATCTCCAGAGGTGTGGCTACATAACAGAAAAGTAAAATGTCAACATTTATCTTGCAGCGAGGCCGAGTGGTGCCAACTTCACACTTAATGAGCTAATGAGTTTTAATTTGACTAATTGCCTGGTTTTGAATGGGACCTCATAATCACATCAGACAATTAAGCTGCAGAACATAAGGAAAACTCCCTCTTTATCCTTCGACATCTTGTAGAAGGTCACACCATTTACTCAACAAGTGACATCAGATTTTTATTCAAATTGACAATATGATAAAATGTACTTACGCTGCTCTTTTTTTTTTATCACTTTTTGTTTAGTTCTGTTTTAATTATTACTCTTATTAGCTATGGATCCTGTGCCTGCATGTTGAGATTAGGATTTAGAGGAATGAGGAGCACACAACACAAGATAAATGAACAATAACTCTGTGTTTAATAAAGTAGAATAAAAATATCGGTCACACTTTAGTTTAGCCTTCACTAATTAACAGCAAATTAATGGATAAATTGTGCATAATTTATGGTTAATTATCTCTTAATTGGTATTTACTAAGCATGAAGTCATTCCTTATTCTACATGGCCTTAATCAACATCTAACTAACTACAAACTGACACTTTCCCACGCGGGTCAGGTCTAGGGTTAGGATATACTAATTATCACTTAGTTAGCTGTTAATTGGTGAGGGCTAAGTGTTACTAAAATCTCTCTATAGCATGAAGAAGAAGTATAAAGACATAGCGTTCCTCGTATTATTACGCCTCACAATATAGTACCCCTTTTTATCCGCTGAGAAAAAGGACATGTTACATTTCTGTGTTACTATACTTTGTACGGTAACACGTCACGTAGCTGTATTTAAATAGGGAAAACGTGGAAGAGTTTGGTAGCTTCTAACGGGAGCTGATTTGGTACTATACAGTATGTGGAAGAGGCACAGACAAAGATCACACAGGTACATATCAACTAGTCTAATGTAAGGTAAGAACATATGTCAGTATGTAAAAACGGTGGCCTATTCCTTTAAGTTATTATTGCACAGATGAGTAAAGTAAAGTGACATTGACAGATGTGGTTCTACTTTGCACACACATTCTGATTTTAGTTCAAGATATTGCACCGATTCATGACATGTGAAGTCAGGTCGGCATATGTGTCCTTAATAAAGTCTAAATAAAAAAACTAAACAGAACACTTAGTTAAGCCCATCCACAAACACCACTCAATGTCATTATTATTGAGTTAAAGGAGCAATACATAGTTCCCACATGACGTCACTACATACGGGGATTTGCCGACCCGGCGCCATTTGTCTTGGCATTCTGTGGGCAAAACAATAGAAAAAGAAGCTGAAACGTGTTAATGTCGTGATAAAGTTGAAAATGGTCATCTCCTGCTGGGTCAATGGACGTTCAAATCGTGCCGGAGGTTCCGTTAAACTTGGATTTTACAGTATACCCATCATTAGACTTCATGAATGTGAGAAGACTAAGCTTTTGTCAGAACAACCACGGAGGTTATGGCTTGCGAAGATAAACAGGCAAGAAACTCCCTCAAAACACGCAAGAATATGCTCGGAGCACTTTGTGTCAGGTGCGTATCGTATCTTATAATGTGTTGACAGACGTAATTTACTCAGTACTAACTTGTGTATGCTGATATCTGGTAACTTGAGAGTTTCATTATTTAGCGTTAGATTACTTTATTATGAGGAGGATCGGTGTCGCGTCCGAGGCTCTCGAGGGCAACGTAAATGTATTAAATAGATAATAATAGTTCTATGGTGGGCTAAAACAATGTTCACAAACAGCATTGCTTCTGTAAAAAGATCTGTGTCATAAAATAAACTGCTCTTTACGCCTGGAAAAATCAGTTGCCCACCATTCACCAAAACATACGGTCAAAAACGCGGAAATAAACAATAACAGCAATCCAGAGTGTCCGTGTGGCATTAGCATTAATTAAATTAATTGTTAATATAATTAAAATAATTAAATGGAGCTCCAACTGGTATTAAATCTAAAGTTTTTGAGAAATGTTTGCATTGCTTGTTAATTTTTGCTGCATAATTTGATCAAATATGTAAAACATGTCCGTAGCACGTTAAACTGTGGTGCCATTGTATTAATATACAATTATTTGCTCAAAAGTTGCCCTTTTTTTCCAATTTGCGTTTGAATATCTACATTTATTCTCATTCTTCTGTTTAATGGAATGCACAAACACAGCAGCGTGCCATCAAAGATGGCGTCTCCGAGGAGGTCAAGTGACATTCATTGGTCTGTGGGAACTATGTATATGTAAAAATCTGGCCAAAAGTGGTACTGCAGTCACAGTCAATATTTTGCAGTCCTCTCCCACTCTCCCTGACTCAGGTTGCCAGATTCACACCAAATCCAGCAGCAAACACAGGGAATTATTTTATCAGTTGTTTGTCCGTCTCCATTCACATTGCCATGACAGCCGTGCTAATGCTGAATGAATGTTTTGATTCATGTTTTTTTATTATTATAATTTGGACATTTGAGATAAAAAACAAAAACAAAATAAAAGCAATGTAATTATACATAGTTTATGCAAAATAAATAAGAAATTGATGTCCAAAATAGGAGTGGGAAGAATGGATGTTGGAACGTATTTCTTCAGCGTATCAACATCAGGGTTTGCTCAAGAGGATATCACCTTTCAATTTTATTTATTCCCTATTTTTTAGACAAACATGTAAAAGTCCCACATCAAAAAGAGACTAACATTATTTTAATTGGGGTACATGTGGTCTTAAATGATTATTTTTACAATGAAGCAATAATATGCAAAAAAACGTCTTGACCTTCATCTTTTACCGTTTTTAGAGCAATCTGTCATAGAATGTGATAATATGCAATAAATACAAAAAGATGTAGCCTGGGATCGAACCTGGGTTCCAACATCGTAAGCGCACAATTTAGACCGCTAGGCCACCGATTAACACGATCAGAGGCACCGTGAAGAACGGACTCAAACTAGAAAATTCTGCATCACACGTAAACTTTTATCAGCTGTCTCAATTGTTCAAAGGCATCCCGATATAAATCCTCGTTTTAGTCTTTGTTTTGTCATTAATGATTTGAGAATCATAACAAGACCTTTTTTAGTTCTACGCCACATGAGCCGCGCGGAGTTCTGGCAACCCGATCACGGACTTACATGACACTTCCTGATTGGCGAAACGGCGGAGGGTAGGACATCAAAATCAAAACAATAACAACTTTTACGGGTCGTTAAACTAATTTTGATGATCAAATATCTCGGATGAACTACTGTTATCAGTTAAAGATGAATTCGAAAAGAGTATGATTTAATAACGCCTTTTGAAATATTCGGGTCATTTAATGATGACTTGACATGCAAATATTACATATTGCTCCTTTAAAGTTCACTTCAGACTACGCAATCTGAACTGCTCTGATCAAAAGGCTTATGATCCACAAAAGTCTAGACAACATCTCCATTCACCCGTTGCAGATGTTTACAAACAAAATGACCCCGATGACCAGACGTTCGTACTATAATAGCTTGGATATCTCCTGCAGGTGAATCCTTTGATCGCGGCCTGTTGTGTTGTGTCTGCGTGCTGGTGTTGCGTGATGCACTGAGCGGATTGCACTTGACTTGCTCAAAGTAGAGGATCATTGTCTTTCAGTGTTTGTGATCTCATGTGTTATTCATGGAGAGAGCTGTTGTGCTGTTTGCTCCATGCTTGCTACCTGCTGACTTCTCAAAGTGCCTTTTTAACAGGCTGCTGAGGCAACTCGCACGGACTACAGACCGGCTTCAAATCCAAATCCATTCATTACAGCGGGTTCTACTCTGTGCTCTTATGAGGTTATTCTATACGACAGATTTTGATATTGTTATAACTTTCATAATGTCCAATATAGAACCACATGTGTTACTGTGGTGAAAAGGCGGTATATAAATAAATACTTACTTACTTACTTACTTACTGTCACTTTACTGAGTCACTTTGAATATACAGTACTTGCTCCTTATTATGCTGAAGTTGGAGATTTTAGACTTCTTTCCTTTTGTATTTTGTGTTACCATTACCGTAATGGGCCGTGATCTGGTGATGAGTTGTATACATGTATAATGGGGACATATCTTCAGTACCGAAATACCTCCCTCTAGTGGTATAAGTGGGACATTGCTTCTTCTATTATTGTAAATATCAAACGTGGCACTGTGAAATCGAAGGCACACAGTTGTAACAGACATCATTTGACTGGCGATATTTTGAGGCAATAATTCTATACTTTTATTATAAAAAACAGAAAACGGCTTTGTTCATCAAGTCATGTGAGGATTCGACACAAGTTTGGGATTGGGACATTGCTTATCTGGGCTAGATGTCATTCGTATTTCCATGAATGGAGCTAAACACAACCACAGGTCTGTTTTGGATAAGGTAACAAGGCAAGGCAAGTTTATTTGAATAGCACATTTCATACACAATGCAACTCAAAGTGCTGAACAAGACAAGATAGCATTAAAATCATAAATAATCACAGTACATTAAAAAGAAAGATAAATAATGTAAAATCCCTCAGTTGTATGCACAGCTAAACAAAACTGTTTTTAACCTGGATTCAAACATTGTCAGAGAAGAGGCCTGTTTCACATTTTCAGGAAGATTGTTACAGATTTTAGGAAGATTGTTCCAGATTTTAGGTAGCACTGTTATAAAATGGTTAAAGAACATTTTTCTTAACGGTATTCAGTCAACAGCAACAAAAATAATGAAAATGTTTCCTGCAAAAATAGTAAAACAAGCTTTTCGACATGCTACACGCCACAACACTTTTGAAAGCATATCTTTTACACTCACTCACTCACTTTGCCTTCATGCCACTGTTTACATTGATCCTAATGCATTAAACAGATGATTTCTGACGCCTGCTCTTATCTCCTGAGGTGTCTCAAACAATCCTCTCATATCCTCACTGTAAACCTATCAGGCTTTTATTCAGCATTAATACCAGGCTGGCCAAACACAGCGCTCCAACTCCTCTAATTACAATGCAGCTAATGTTTTATTTCTTCCCCGTGTGGGATTACTTTCATCTATCCCATTAAGATGCACATTTTGTTTGGATACTCAAATTACCCAGGCCCATATTAAATCTGACTGTGCGAAAGGCATTGATCACAGCCTCCGATAGCTGCTCTCCCCAACTTTGATTTAATTTGCACTTCCATTAATATCTATGAGACGTCCGATTGTCGTCTTGGGCATATTGATGGTATTGTAAAGCTCTGCCCTCATATAATTTTCCCCAGCGGCAATAGGGTAAAATGTTACAGAGAATTAGACTTTAAAATGGACTGGGCGAGAACTGGCACTTTACAGCAATGCTCAATAGGTTAATAAATACAAAAAAAATCTTATGAAATTTTTTCTTTGCCACATGGTGAGTGGCTGATGAAGGAGGCTGTAGATTGTTGATAGAAGAACATACTGTCTGTCCATCACAATACCTATATGGCTTTATTTGGCTATTATCTGGCCAAATCTCATTAAAAATCCTCCCCCAATAGATCACATTTACAAAAGGGAAAGGGGAAAAAGCCCAATACAACTCAGATGCAGGCTGAATAGTGTCAGGCGGAGCTGATTTTGAATGCTGATTAATGAAGTGCCAGTATGGGGGGTGCATTACATCCTGTAATGCACCCCCTCCTTTTGTTGAAGGCCTGACATGTCTGTTTTCTGTGGGGAAAACAGTAGCTGAGCCCGGAGACAAGACTTAGGCTGTAATTAATGCAATCATGAGGATGAAAATAGATGTTGTTGTGACTAGGAGCGACAATGAACTGTATATCACAGAACTGTCTATGTGTGAGTGACGAGAAACGGACGGGAAATGCAATGTTATAGTTTACAGAATCTGTTGACTTGAATAATCATTATTAAGGATAAATCGCACTAGTTTAAACAGATTGTCCAGAATGCTTTACATTACTGCATTCACTTTATAATAAAGTTAGTCTTGTCATGCATTTTTATAATTTAGGACTAGTGGAGTGCCATTTAAGTGCAATAGTGTCCGTATTGTTTATTTACCCAAATCATATAAGCGGAAATTATTCACATTAAGCCAACTCTTCACTGGTATAAAATACGTAACAAAGGAGTAATCTTCTCTTGCCACCTTCTCCATGGGTGATGACAGGGATTACTGTCCGATGTCATCACTCGCAGCTGTTTACACATAAACATCATTCTTTAATTTCATAATTTAACCAATTGCTGTGGAAAAGCAATAGACTAAAGTCTGTCCAATACTGACTTGCGTCATCCCAGAAAATATGTTACTTGTTTAATCGGTCTAAAATCCTCCTTGACAAGCCATTGGGGCTTGTCAATGGCCCATGGCTTCTCAATTGAGAAGTCTACTTGAGCAACAACAGTAGAATGTTCCTAAAATTGAACTATTATCATAGTCAAAAAAAGAAGCTAAAGCAGAGGTTCAGACTGGAAGACTGGAAACTATGTGTGCACAAACTCATTGTTGCTGCGCCACAACAGTAATCAGTCAATCACACTCAATTGGCTGCTCTGTGCAGCCAATCATATCTCAGAAGGGCACACTGAAGCACTGCCCTGTAGAGCCCTGCACTTGAGCCCTAGGCCCGAGGGGCCTGACAGCCCGAGGACCGGACTTCGGGCCGATGACCATATAATTACCTCGGACACGGGCCGGGCTCGGGCACTTTTATTTATGAATTTTCAGAGCGGCAGTTTACATTTACGAACGTACCCAATGAATATAGCGTTTTATCAAGCTGTAGTGTTTGTTGTTCTGTATAGTATTGTCATTGACGACACGTAGCGTTACCTTCAAGTGTGTTGTAGTTTTTTGTGGCATCTCTGGGCATCATACAGTTGCGGCCGTTCACTCCGTACACACAGAACTCATTGCAACACATCACTACCATGTATAACACCGCCCTCTAGCCGGGCCTGTGTTCATATCAGTGCGCGGCACTAAATACTACGCTAAAACCTTGTTATGGGAGAAAAAAAAGAAAAAAGAAAGATGTCGGGCTTGATACGGGTTTCGGGCCTGAGAATTCGGAAACCATGTCGGGCCGGGCCGGGCTGGGGCGCCACCCTCTCGGGCCAGGGCCGGGCTTGGGCCCAGATAATAGGCCTGTGCAGGGCTCTACTGCCCTGCATTTGAAATTTTGCAGAAACCCTCCTCCTCCCCATTGGCACCTTATTGGCCAGACCAGCTCTTCAACCGTGTACAGCATGCAATTAATATCATTCTTGTCTTATATGATAATTCATGCATTAACAGATTACTATGACAACCAATAAATACAATTCTATTAACACATTGTGTCTGTTAAGTCTCTACAGATTGTAGAGGATTCACATCCTTGGGCCATTTGCAAGCCATATAGAAAATCTTTGTGAGATATGTCCTCCACAGACACACAGAGACATGCAGGGGTTGTTGTGTTTGAGTCTTCTTTTGAGACGATCAGGAGCTGTTTTTGATGCAGACGACTGCAGACTGTTTATTTTGGTCTGAGGTCTTTGTTAATACTAACATGTTGGAGCACACCTCTGTCTGTGCAGCAGATGTGTGCATGACACAAACTCAATAAGAATCGCTGTGGATTGAGTTCGACATGAGCTGCCTGCTGACAGCTGCTTTGTTCTATGGTCAGATTTCATATTTAACACATCAAAGAGTCAGGATACTTCACACTCCTCTCTCACTGATACTAAGGCTGGCACATACACAGTCTTGTGACAATGCATTCACTTTCTGGTAAAATCAAACAGACAAGAACATAAGCACATCTGGATGGTTTAATAACAAACCTAAATGACTGGAACGATACTATTGATACTATTAAAATGGGTTAAATTTTGAAGTTTATAATGTTAACATAAAACTGCTAAAGTTGTGCATGTCTAGTTCTACAGGACATAGCAGGACAATGCTAACCTGTTCCAATTATAATAATGCATCAGTTTTATATAATTTTATATAGCGCTTTATAGAATATGAGACACTGTCATGGTGTAGATTATATTTTTGTACTTATGGCTTCAGTTCTGTGGTTTTAGTTTGACTTCCTGTTACTTGACTGCCCCACCCTAATGTCTTTCACCTGTGTCCATTTGTACCCTGTGCTCCTCTCCTCTTGTTGCTGGTTCTTTGTATTGTCCTTGTTTTTGTCTGTTTTCCTGGTTCCTGTGTTTTTAGGGTTTTCCTTGGACATTTATTTTATCACCATCATTAAAATCTTTATTTTTGCATTCTTGCATTTTGAGTCCTCCTCCTGACAGACTTTTCACACAACGTTTTTCACTTACTCCATACAATTTGCAAATCCAGATTTATTTACTAGTAGAAAGTGTGTGGAAGAAAACTGTGATGTAATTGGTGGCTAGATGAGCATGTTTTCAATTAATGAATCAAAAGAATCAATCACACATTTCTATACCCTCAGGCTGTTTATGTTGGTCAGTGATTGCGTTGCTCTGGGCCCATGTCCATTTCATAAGCAGAAATTGAGTTAATGCAGGGTTCTTGTTTGTTCTTTCAGGACTTGCACTTGAGTAACTATTTAGTAATGTAGCTTTTCTTGGTGCCCATCACTGCAACTCAAGAATTTCAAAACAGAGATAAAAACTGTGAATTCTAAACAAAAATCTGTTTGTCACACTGAACTGTAGGTGTGGAGCGATGTGAAGCTGCATCAGACCTCATTAAGTTTAGTGAAAGCCGTGCGCCCTAAAGGAATCCGACTCTCCACACCCCCATGATATAAGGTAAGTGAGGCAGGCCTAATCACTGTGAGTTAAACCAGTCTGCAGAGAAAGTGAGAGAGGCATCCCTTCTCAGTGAGGCCTATCCTGCAGTATTCTGATGTCTCTAACAAGAACACAATAAATTGCTCCTCATTATTCAGTAATTAACTCCAATGTGCTGGGTCCCCATCCCCCGGTGCCACGCTCTAAATCACCATCTCATCTGCGGGGCTCTTTAATTTCCTTTACCGTGGGGGGGCATGGAGGAGGTGGGGCCAGGACAGGCTGGAGGTGCAGAAGAGGGCCACTCCATCATCCCCCTGGACCCCGACAGAAGGACCCCTAACCCTGCAGTGCCACACCCTCCGCTTGCCCCATCCTTTCTGCACCTGCTGAAGGTTAGAAGTCGCCCAGGCCTGGAGCACCAAGGGCATTATGGTCAACAAACTGTTTAATGCTTAAGATGGAGGAAAAAGAGGCAGGGGCTTTCTTGTTTGTCCCCGGAAATTTAGCGTAAAATTAGGGTTAGGGTTGATTACTGATACTTTGATCAAAGACATTCTGCCCCAAGTAGTAACAGTAGTAGATGACAAAAGCAACACCCTCCACCGCCATTCTCATCTAATCTTTTCTAGCAAATCCCTAAAAAGGTAATTTTCAATGTAATTAGATGTAATTTATGTATTAGATGTATCTTAAAAACATGCAAATAGAAGCACAATCAACCTTTAACAAATTAAATATAAACTTATTAATAATATATCTTTTGTTGAAATGCAGTAGAGCACAAAATAAGACACAAATAGCATGTATGTTTTACTGAATAATATCAAACGGCATGGAAATATAATGGAAAGTGCACAGCTGGGTACAGTCCGTATCATATCAACAAACTCTAAAACATACACAGCCCTGGTCACGATATGAACTGCTGTAAACAGACCAAAAGAACACACACTTGTCTTTATGTATTTAGTCGAACTTTCCTGATAGAAAACTTACTTCAAATGACATTTTCTTTGTGTTTCCACCACAGCATTTACACTCTCCCCCCTCCCCTGCTCTTAATTGTTCAAACGGCCTCTTTAATTGTCGACGGAGTGAAATCACCTGTCATTTCTTCTGGGACTCTTGCGTTGATTGAAAGGTATCATAAAACGCCGCCCAGGGCCTGGTTTAGTCTTGGTGCCCTGTGGGAGATCCCTGTGTGCCTGTAATCTCCGCCCATGGGCACCGCTCCACTCTCTTTCTTTTATGCATATTCTGACTGGTGACACACATCCACACACTTGGCCCAAATATAGATCCAGGAGAGTCCGCTGGAATTCCTGGAGGATGTTGTGGGGAGTGTTTTTCGCCCTAACATTAGTGCCCCTGACCTAATTGAGAAGGATGCGCACTGTGTTCCTCCATGCGCCAGCCGGGTCAGGTTCATCTGAGGGGCTAATTGTGAAGCTGCCACTTTAAAGTGGGACAAATGAAGAAATGACACAAAATGAGGACATATGACAAAATACTTGATAGATGTTTAATAGCTTTTAAAATATCTTCATGTGGATGTAACAGTTTAATTCTGTCATAATAAGAGAAAGCTTTGAAACGTACAACATTGTCAGCGAGGTTGATGAGGGGTACAATTTCATCTATGATAATTTTGTCATAATTTGTGACCCACTTTATTCCATATTTAGTTATTAGTTTCAAATTATTTTTTCGCAAACCTTTTGTTCCCTGTGTAACTTTTCAAAGAGATTGAGAGAAAGATCCATTAGTCGATCTTGATTCGTTTTTTCCTTGTGTAATCAAACCAAAGAAGAAGGTTGAGGTTTTGCCTTTTTCTATACAGCAATAACAAGTTTAATCGAATTGCTGAATATATTCTTTGGGACACAAGAACTCTTATTGATATAGAGATTTAGATGTGTTATGTACGACGTTTAGTACGCTATTTCACTGGTTTAGATGTAAGTTATTTTCTTGTGCAATATGTGTAATACCACCAAATATGATAGAAGTGTATTTGGTAAACAAAAGGCACACAACCTTTTTGGGGAACCACACACACCTGATCTATTGCACACATCAGACGGTCATTTTCACAAAGACATCAACATAAAAGATAAGATAGGATAAACTTTATTGAATTCACAATGGAGACATTTACAGGTGGGAATCAAGTGGGAACAAACACACTCATATAACATACTGCGCACATTTTTACATGAAATAATTCTATACAATATCATTATAATTCAAAATGGTAATCGAAGCCAGCAGAGGGAGTGTTGAGCCAAGTCAGTGCTCTGTGATCTCTTCTAACATCACAAGTTTTATGAGCAGTATCAGAATAATGCGTGTTTATTCAATGTCATAGATGTATTTGACGCTTGGAGACAGTTAGCAAAGCAAATCCCCTGCTTAAAAACGCTCCATTTACTTGGAAAAATTACATGGAATATGTTGGCCGCGTATTAACACAGAAAGGCCATTAGACAAACAGGCCTGGCTTGTTGTGAAGACCCAGTTCAACATTGCGCTTGAAGAGCCCATTTCCACAGGGGCCTAATACAGAGGGGCACTACAGAAGATGCTGACAAACTTGCTGTTTGAAATAAAACCCCTCTAAACACATGGCATTAATATTTAATGTTGTAGCAGCTTTCTCGGGAGGTCGCTCCAGGCTGCAGCGTTCTCTGAGGGGAAAGTGTATTAACGCTGTGAGCTGTGGACCGAGCGCATCCTCCTCACGCTAATGAAGAGAGCAGGGGCTAAACTCAGGGGAGTGCGCACGTCCGATTAGCCAGCGCACATGCATGTAAACACAGCCGAGCGGCAAATGATTACAGCACTTTGGTAATGCAAGCCACGTGTCAGCAAACAACATGGAGCAGCAGGCCACCTTTTGAACCGCTCTGTCAATTTGTCTGTGTTCAAGGTGATGAAGAAGATGGTAAATATAGAAATCCAGCCTCTATCAGATGCCATTATCTGCCGTATCTGTTGTGTCAATGTTCGCTTTGCTTTGCTTTGCTTTCTGAAAATGACTGGTAACCCCTAGTACTTTATATCATTGACATTTATCAACACTTGGACATAGGTCATCTGCCCCTTATGGACCAATGGCTCTATGTGTTTTATCATTGAATTTCATGGGTTTGAACGATTTGATTTTCTGATCTGTGTTGGCGAATTCAACGATTTTGGTAAGATAACTGTGATTCAGGGCCATAGAAGAATGCATCGAATTTAATTGAATATCAGTATGATGACTTAGAATGTATGTTGCCTTCAGAATAACATTCTAAATTACCTCGTGGGCAGAATTTGTATTTCATGAAATAAGTCCACTTCAAGTCACCTCAGAAAACCAGTTATTCAAAACCAACATGAATGTAGATTGGAATTTCCATGATGCAGAAAAAAACCATCTCTGCTTTGAACAACAAACATCTCTCATAAGCACATCAGTTACTTTTCAAACTGTGAAGAGAGAAAAAAGCTTTTTGAAGACAAGCACTGTCTTGTGCATTGTGTACTGAATACAAATCATCACTGACCACGTTAAGTGTAGCTCTAAGTCTGAAGAACAGCAATAGAATTGGAAATGAATCCAACGTCATCAATTGGAAACATTCACATTTTTTCTTTAATTTCCCATTTGCCTTTTTCTTGTCACTGGAGATACTGTGTGTTGGTCATGCACTCTCTTATATAATGCTCATTCTTGTTGTTTTGCTTTCCCTCTTTCCTATATTAGAAACTTTGTACATGCTAATGGTTAAATGCTGTCCCCTGAATGGCCATTAAAGTGCACCTGTCCTTGTCCGCATCCGCCCGGTCAGTGTGGGTCCCCATTTCAACAGGACCAGTTAAGGGATAACCATTTGGATATTATTGTGGTATTACAGCTCCTAAAGCCAGTGGAACTCCCAAAGCCATCAGGTAATTTGAAAGACATCCAACTAATTTTAAGATGTGCAGATGTTTTCACTTCCAAACCAGCATCTGTTTATGTTGGGAAAACCGCAGAGGACCTCCGATTGGTTTTATGGGGCAGTTTGAGCAGAGCACTCAGTGTTGTAATTGGGTTGTAGCAGGTAATGAGAAAATTGCTCATGAGCAGTGTTCTCTAGGTACAAGCCACAGCAAACACTTTAACACACAGAATCTACTTTTATGTTGAAGTCGGTCATATCAAATCTGAAACCCAAAGCAGAAGGTTAAATCATGTCCAGTACCTCTATACTTAATATGGAATATTGATAAAACTCACTTGTCATTGTGTTTCACATAACCAAATAGTCAGTGCAATCAGGTCTACAGTAATAAGATTCTGATAAACATCAAGCATCAATACATTCTAATAATATATGGGTATCATATTAAAATGTATTGTTTGGTAATGTTTTTCTGGAGGCTTAGCTCTTGGGTCAATGATATTGACCATCATGTTAAACATGCCTGTAACCACAGTTGTAAGTGCATATAATGGGTCAGTCGGGCTTTCAAAAGTTCAAAATTGCCAATAATGTATAAATGAATGAATGACATCAAATTCATTGACTTGAAGTTCACACAAAGTGAATCAAGAAAATCTAACGAGACTGAGACAGATGTATGCACATGGGTGATTTGGAAGTAAGATCTCGTTAGTATTTAATAAAAGAAAGAATAACATGGCACCCAAAAACTGAAAACTCTTGTTGATACAAAAGATCTGAAGTCTATTATGTTGATTGAAATGGACAATAAACAAATATTTAGTAATTGAGCGTCATCCAGGCTGTCAGTGTACCAGGCCTCTGCTCTGTCCTGACCCCTGGGGAAAACCTACTACATTAAACAACAATAGCCACCAGTTTACTATTGTCTCATTCACAACACAGCCGCACTCTCAGTCCATTCCCCATTATGTGACAAGGACATGTTGGAGACTGGAGTGATCCAAACAGTCATGTGGCACTTGAGAGGACAGTCTTTGAGGAGAGGGGTCGAGGGGAGTGACAAGGACGAGTGCCCTACAAGCGCTCCATCCACAGCTCCTGAGTCTCCAGTGCTCTCCAGCTGAAATGGGCACGCTCTAAAGGGAACAGGCTTCAAGACTTGTTTCCCACACTTCACACAGACTCTCATGAGCAGCTGGAGTGTCTGCTGTGTGAATCCACTGAAAGGGGCAGCAGCACATTGTCTGTCATGACACGGCTCCATGAGTCTCCATAATGCACAGCTCCAACTGCAAACGTGAGATCTTCCCCCATTACCCACCAATATTTGATTTTTACAAATCTCAATTATCAAAAGCTGTAGAGCTCCACATGTTTAAGTTAAGAAAAACAAAACAGAGAAACGGTAAAATTATAGTAAAGGGTAAAATCTGACATTTTAATGTAAATGTAACTGAACAACACGTAACAAAGTTGCAGGTCAGAGTTCATGCCTCGTGACAAGAAGGTCAGGTACAGTCCTTTCTGAGTTGAATCTACATCTTTTACCCATCTCTATGTAGGTTTCTTGGTTAAAATAAATCATATTCAAAAAGGTAACTGGGTGGAAATAACACTATAGAACATCTTCTGACTTTGTAGAAAGTAATATAATTCCAAAGAATGACCAATCTCAATAGTGGAAAAGAAATGATGGACACCCCTGCTCACTTCTGCGGACTCTTTCCACTTTCTGATCATGACCATCACCCAGGACCTCAAGTGGGAGCCGACCATCAGCTCCCTCATCAAGCAGGCCCAGCTGAGGATGTACTTCCCCCAGCTGCCTGCACAGATGTTGGTGCAGTTCTACACGGCCATCATCAAGTCCATCCTCACCTCCTCCATCACCGTGTGGTTCGCTGGAGCCACAGTCAGGGACAAGAGACTACAGTGCATTGTGTGCTCTGCAGCGATGGACGGCTGCTGCAGGTCCTGTACGTTACCCGAGCTCGAGGCCGGGCTGGTTGTATGACAGCCGGCCCTCTCTCATCCTGCACATGGACGATTCCAACCACAGTTTCTTTCCCTCTGCAGTTGGACTGATGAACACTTCATAACTCAACAGATGTAGCAGTTAAGTTTTATTTACATTTTTTTCAAATGTGATTTTTTAGTTAATTTTTTCTTGTTGATCTTTTCAGTGGTAACACATTTCAGACACCTCCATTGCCAATTCCAGGCAGTCACTTGCATCCTTACAGGAGGCCAGCAGACCACAGTCCCAGTCTGCGTATGAGTCCTCCTCGCTCCCCACTGGGGACTCTGCTGCTGGGGACACCTGTTGGTACATCGGACAGCACTGGTTTGCGATTTTCTTGCAAGATGTGGGCAGCTTCAGAAACATGTCATAGAACTGGCAGAAGAGGCAGCTAAGGACAATCCCAGCGCAGTCGACTGAGGAAGAGAGAGCATTTTGAATGTCTGAAAAAGCAACCTTGTGCACTTTTGCAATAAGCTTCTTAAATGGCTCGGGGTGAATAATAGTACATATTAAAAGCATATCTTAAGGCATAAATCTTGTGTGTGTAAGTATAGCAGGTGGTGTTCTTCACATTATATATGAGAACATTTAAAAGCCTCCTCTCTTCCTTCATACATAATTTAGAAAAAGCCTGGTGCCCTCACAGCAACACGCGCCGGAACAAACGAGACATAATCAATTATAAGTTGTCTCCTAGATTTTGTGGTATGTGGCGATTACGCATGAAGAATAGAATTTATTGCCAAATGCGACTCCCATAAGTGCTGCGGAGGTCAGGATTACCCAATGACACTATCTCATTCTTAAATATAAATACAAATACAAAAGCAGCTTTATAAGGCAGTCGATATGAAAAATAATAGAGATTGGTCAAAACAAAATGAACACCAAAAATGATTCTATCTTCTTCAATCTAAACGGCGTGGACAACTTGTAAATTAATATTCGTTTTCATTTCAACTCATGACAATTTAGCATGATTAAATTAAAAGAAACTATTGAATAATAGAAGAGAGCCTCCGCAGTAGTGTAATTACCATAGTTTATGTAGTTTGGCAACCGACTTTTTTGCTGTTTTTTTGCTGTGTATCAGAGTATGAATTATTAAGTCATTTTCATAATTGATTATATGGTTGGTATTCAAGCGTTCTCACAGCATGATGAGGCATATAGCTCCCAATTTGTCAAATGTTCTACTCTGTCTTCACTTGGTGTTATTAATGTTCCGCATATAAATCATAGTTGGTGCCATCAGAGCGCAAAAAAAAAAAATATTGTGTAGGTAATGGTATAATTATGAGCAATATCAGCCTGGACTTACGGATAGTTTTGACTCACTTCCTGTATTGCTGGACTGAGAAGTGCCCGAGGAGTTGCTGCAATTCAAAGATGGCGGTCTGTTTGGATACTTCCTCGTAGAAAACAGCGGAGAAGTGGATGCGTCGAATTGTTGTGGCTGCTCACTCTCTCTGTCACTATCCTCCGTCCCTGACTGAGCATCAAGTTTCCAGTGAGGGATGTCACACTGGCTTTGGGACTTCCCTGCTAAAAAAAAAACATGAAACAACATATACATAAGTGCTTGGTTTTATTCATTGGGGCAAGATGTGAGTATTCTGCAGACATTAGGACATTTTCAAAGGCGAATGAGGTAATGCACTCAGAGAAATCCTGCATGCACAAATAGATGTGCAAGCCCCAGTTTTCCCTGTCATTGAAAAAAACTAAATCATGCATAATTTTCCTCTTACTTTTCGGTTATCTATACATTTTTTGTGGTCTTTCAAAGATAAAATTGGCATGTTTGTGGTTGGAAAGCATGAAAAAATGTGCAAATAAAGTTGTATGTACATTTGTAAGCCACTGTATATGTCTGGATCATATGAGGCTGGAAAGGTTTTGATTTCCTCCAGACTGTAAAGAACTGTCGATACAGGACAGTGAACCGGGATGAGGGGGCCTCGTTACTATCTCGTACCAAAACCAGTCCAGGGGAAAACCGGCATGAAAAACATGACCAAACCATATCCAATATCCAATTAAAGACTGCAAAGATTGCTTATACCAGAATAAACTAAGAAAGAAGAACAACTTTAAATCTATGCTGAGCTGAGCTTGTTGCATGTTTCATGTCAGACATGAACTAAAAACAGATCAAATGGATAAAAACATCACCAAATCATTGAATCATTGGCTTTATTCCATGTTATTCTTGTTGCATGTACTATTTTATATACCCATTGTTTTCAAGAAAGTCTTCTGTTTCATATCAGTTGTAACTATTTCATGGACAGAATGATAAGAAGCCATGAATAACAAGTATTCTAAAGTAAATTAGTAATAAACAAACAACGTCCCTGAGAAGCATGTTCACAACAGCCTGCACGGGAACAGTTTGTTAACAACTGATTTAAATAGATCCTAATGCAACATTATGCTTCCTTCTGTTTACTATCTCGCCACCTATTTATTATGCATTATTCACTATCCTCATTCTCCTTTATTTAACAATTAATGACTGATTATTTATTCACACACTTTTGAAAGCTAAATAAACTCATTGTATTACACACACATAGTTGTTCGCGACACACACACTGACATTGCTTAAGGCTGTGTTGGCCATATTTAAAAATTGATTGGTTGTTTTTCCACAATAGTCTCTTGAGCGTTCACCTTAAAGTTAACCTGTGATTGGACAAATGCAAAACACGGCGGTGAAATCATCAACAAGTGAGCCAGTCCAGTAGCAAGTGTCTGTGATGCTGGGATATCTGATGAATTAACCAGTGACTGCAGATGCTCCGTGCCCATGACCATTAGCTGATAGAGAACTGAGGCCTGCAGGCATCACATGCATTTTTAAGCTTTGGTTGCTGTGTTTTTGCCAAGCCACACCATCTCATCTGACACAGAAGTCACTCTAGATTAGAGAGTGATTTCATTAGTGATTACTAAAATCTGTTGGATTAAGACACAACATTCAAATCTTTAAGCTTGTATATAAAGCGTCACAGTCTAACGCCTTCATATGTAGCTGTTATTGTGCCTTATTCCTGTGTGCAGAATCAGATCCTCAGACCTGAACCTTCCCACCGAACTTCGCGTAAAACTGGAATTGTAGAAGAAGCAGCTTTCTCCCATTATGCTTCTTGTAAATGGGATGTGCAGCCTAATGACAAATGATAAAATATGCTCCAACTCTGAGATCCAAGGAGTTCGTGACAAACATGAGGGAGTTCAAAATGGGGAACTCACTTTTTTAAAATCTGCATTCAAGATTTGCTGTACATTTTCTAATGTCATAGTAACTCTTATACCAGTTCTTTCATTTTATCACATGCTTTGTCATTTAAAATTATTGCCAGGATGTGCAAGTGCAAGGCATGACTGTATTTGTAAAGCACAGTTCATATACAAGATAACAACTCTAAGTACTTGGGGTTAGGGTTAGAAAAAAGGACATAACCGTAAGGCATTAAAATAATAAGTAATCCCGGTGTATTAAAAAGAGTTAAGTTAAAATCCTTCAGTTGTATGCACAGAAAACAAAATAGTGTTTCACTTGGATTTGAACATTGTCAGAGAAGAAACCTGTTATAGTTGCATACTACATCTGAAATGTCACATGTTTAGTCCTGACTGGGAACCGGCAGGAGGCCAGTCCCTGCGCTCCTCAGCGTCCTAGCAGGAGGCCATTCCCTGTGCTCCTCAGAGTCCCAGCAGGAGGCCAGTCCCTGTGCTCCTCAGCGTCCTAGCAGGAGGCCATTCCCTGTGCTCCTCAGAGTCCCAGCAGGAGGCCAGTCCCTGTGCTCCTCAGAGTCTCAGCAGGAGGCCATTCCCTGTGCTCCTCAGAGTCCCAGCAGGAGGCCAGTCCCATGTGCTCCTCAGAGTCCCAGCAGGAGGCCATTCCCTGTGCTCCTCAGCGTCCCAGCAGGAGGCCAGTCCCTGTGCTCCTCAGCGTCCCTTCTTGTAAGCATTCTCCATAATATGTTATAAATATATCAGCTTTACTTTTAGATATTGTATAAATTATTTAACAATTGTTGATCATAATCTGTAGGGTGGCACGGTGGCTGAGTGGATAGCACTCTCGCCTCTCAGCAAGAAGGTCCTGGGTTCGACCGGCCGGACCAGGGCCTTTCTGAGTGGAGTTTGCATGTTCTCCCCGTGTCTGTGTAGGTTTCCTCTGGGTACTCTGGTTTCCCCTACCACTAAAAACATGCACAATAGGCCTGGCATGCGCCTCCTGTACTGGCGACCCCGCTCCCATCTCTGTGTGTGGAGTGAGAGACAAATGCCCAAAAATAATAACAATTGTAAACCGCTTTGTGACTCTGGTCTGTGAAAGGCAGTATATAAATAAGTACATTTTAGTACAGTAGTATATTTTTGGTCTTAAATTTCTCCTGTCTTCAAAAAGTCTACAAATTCTGCATTGATGAATCTATAAACAACTTCTATTTTCAAGCCAAATCTTACCTCCTGCTGGTTGCGTTGCTCTTTCCTCCGGGGTTGTCCTTCTCCCTATGTTTTTCGAATCCACTTCTGTAATCATTTCATCTCCCATCTGCTCCATTGCATCATCGATTCAAATGCACCTATTTTGACTAGCGTGATTACCTCAGGTCAAAAACATGAGGCCGGTGGGAGCTAGAGTTGAACACGAAGTTACCACTGCTTCAATGCCTCAATGTTTCAGTCCTCAGCCTCAGTCCTTCAGCTGCAAGCATTGTCTCTTCCTTCTGTCTGTGAGTGGAGCAGGATGCATTTTGTTTACTTGGATGAAAGAGGCAAAGTGGGCAGGATAAATCTCACTTTACATTAAAATATCCATTTGGCCTCCTGCCTGCAGTGCTGTGAGCCTCTCCAATGTTCCAATGACGCTGCGAAAACACTTTTGCAGGCACCTCTGGTCAGCATATTTCATCCGGGGCGACGATGAAGTGAGAGATGGTGTTGTGGGGAAGTAATGTACATGTTTGTTGTTACTTTTACTATTATGGCACCTCTTAATTCTGTTCTACCCACAATAATTATGAGTAAATATAGCTGTGTTTAATGTGCAGAGCTGGTTCAAATGCAAGAAAAGCCTGAGGGATTTTGGCAGAGTGGAATTTACATGTCTTTATTTTTGTGTGCATCATTCCACTTACTTTATTATGTATCAGAGAACTGGAACATAATGATTTTAATTTACATTGATCAGCACATATCTTAAGTTATGAACTAAAGTGTGATTGTGATCTGGGATACCTCTTTACCAACACATACAGATGAGCAGTTGTGTGCGCAGACTTTGCCTCTCCCTTCCTGGGTGTGAGTGTTAAACATATGTGCGGTGGAGCTGTGTACCAGTTTGTTGGTTGGGGTGAAACATGGCGTGAAACAGTGCTCTGCATTCAAATTCCTCCCAACACAAGCCAACCAATTTAGTCTAATTAGGCTCAACACTAGAGTTGCATTTTAATAGCTGCCCCGCTGTGTTTGCATATGTTTATAGAACAAGAGCTATGCTAATTGAAAAATTAAGATGTGAAAGTATTTTCCTACTGTGCTCGCACTATGGTGCCTGATGTGTAAACAGAACTCCTGAGGAGAACTTAGACATGAAGCCTCACTCTTCCAGGGTCATAGCATTAATATACAAGCAGCATTTTATGAATAGAGTATAAAACAGAGTAAATATGATTAAGATTAAGAGATCACCAGTTAAAAAACAGAATGAGCACACAGCACAAGGTGAATGAACAAAACTCTATACTTAATAACTCAATACTAAACTCTCTACTATATAGAATTAACATACAATAAAATCTCTTTATTTAGCATTATTACGAAGCAGTCTATAATCTATAATAAGAAGCAAGAATATGGTAAAGCAGATTGTGATTGTGCTTGATTCCAACATGAACTTTCAACCATAAAATCATAAATGGTTTATCATGTTTGAATGTTGACTGGAGCCAGATGCTTCATTGGTATGAATGCAGTGTGGACTCTCTTCCCATCCCTCAGTCAGCTCCTGTGAGAGTGATGTTGTGTGACAGACAGAGATCGAGTTCATGCACAAATTACAGAGCATCTAAGTGACAGCAGTCGACCTCTATCGCGGTGCTTACTCTCCTCTCTGTTATTTAGAGTGTAAACAGGTCGTCACACATGCCTCCCATTCATCTTCTCACTGTGGGGCTGAGAGGCCGCTGCTGTGATGTATCGAACACTGTCACTATTCCTCAGTCTTCATCTTCTCAGAGCCTGTTGCATAGATTTTTTATTAACTAAGTTGTCATATTGTGTAGTGATTTATATACTGTCAACGTTATAACATATTATAATTTTCCATAAAAGCGCTATATAAAACCAATGCATTATTATTATTATTATTATTATTATTAATATTATGCATTTTCAGATAAATTTTCTTATGATGTCTAGGATGAGCATGTAATGTTGTTTAGATGTTCATGTTTTACCTGTATCACCTCAATGTTTGCCTCAAAGTCAATAATCAGTAAAGTCTTATTTGATGTAGCGCAATCTAGAGTCATAAAAGTAAAAACTCCAACTCTGAACAGAACCCATAGACGGTGACTTATATAAAATACCTTTGCATCACTTAAGAGAATAAAGAAGAATCTGACCTACTTACAAAGAAGCTTCTATTATCTTTTTTGTGAGCTCAACTTCATATTGACTTTGTGCATGCACATTTTTCCCATGAGGCCATATTGTTTGATGCCGTCTTTTGGCTTGTTACTCCTTTACCTAAATGTGTGGGTTTGCTTATGGTGCACACGCCCCTTTGGCCCTTAATGACTCCCGCTGAGGATTGGTGTCAGGCGGCTCCTAGTGACAGCTCAGCCCCCGATCACCTGAGACCAGCCCAGACACAGGGGCAGCCACACTGGATGTCACGTTCACTTTTTAACTTGTTCAACCTTGGTGCTTTGGGCCTAATTGTTCAGGCAGATGTCGGTGTCCTCAGGTAGACTAACAATGTAAATTCAACATGTCACGGGTTAGATCGACATTCACCGCCTTCACCCCAGTTCAATATTGGGCTGGTTTTATTCTCATGCCACAGCAGTATTTACTCAGGCATAATTAATGAGAAGCACACAGCATCCTGTGGCAACAGTACAACAGTGAAAGACCCATGGGCCATGTGCCTGCAAATCAGATGTCACCTTTGTTTAATTTGCACTAATGAAAGCTAATGGCTGTAATATCCAATATACTGTATTAAATGAGGCTATCATAGCTGAAGGAATCATTTTTAATAACTTGGTTGTCTACTTGTTGGTTACGATGGTGTCACACAATAATTTAATGTTTTTGTGTTTGTAGTATTTGTATCATTTTTAAAATTCATTCATTTTAATTCCTCTTACTGATAATAGTAAAGACACTGAATAAAAATAGATACAAAATCTCTTCTGTAAACATTTGGATGGACTCAGGATCGATGCATGGGAAAGAATAACAACATTGGATTTTTCCTGTGTATAAAAATTGTCTCTCTGTTTGAGCCGATAATCAAAAGCTGCGAACTCTGATGTTGTTCTATTTTGCTATTTATGGATGATAAAAATGATGATTTATTATTGATGAAAATACCACTGATAACTGATGGTGGTGCCACCTACATGTGAAAACCAGATCGGCTGTGGCTTTCCCAAACGGTCATTGTGTCCTTGGGCAAGACACTTCACCCTGGTGTGTGTGCGTGAATGGTTGGTGGTGGTCAGGAGAACCGATGCCGAGCCTTAAGGCAAGACACTCATCAGCCCAATACATAACACGCACATATTTTTTCCGCGTAGTGATGTGGATTTCAGTCAAAATACAGAGGGGCATGCACGTGCTAATGCTCGTTTTGGACAGCAGTAACAGACTTTTGCTGCAGTCCTCTGGCTTGTTCATTCCTTTTCTTTACAAAACATCCATGCATTAAGGGTGTTATTATCATGTTTAACTGACAGCCCCATAATTATTATATATACGGGATGTGATATGAGCAAATGACTGCAAACAAGAGAAGGGCAGTCTTTCAGCTGCAGCACACGTCTGTGGATGTTGCTGTTTTTCCTTTAATTTAATTACCTGTGTTCCAAACCAACAAAATGTTTCACTTTCTAGCCCATTTGAATGGAGAACGGCCAAACCATATCTCTCTTTTTAACTTGTTTAAGATCGTCTGCCTTTACCTCATGACATGGGGACGTCTGCTGCATTTCACCAGGGGAAGAAATCCGACTTTCCAAATTAAGACTGCAGATAAATGACCTTACAAAGCAAAGGAAATCAAAGAAGTATGGAAACGGGGTAAATTGGATTCTTAGGCTCCTAACAGTATATGACTTAACCCAACTGGGGATAGTGCGCAGTGGAGGAAGTGAATGTTTCCTAAGGCTACAGCTCCATCTGGGAGCTCGCCGTGATCCATGGGGTGTACGTCAAAAGCCTTCAAGTTATTCAACCCACAAAAAGCTAAATAGATTTTTTTTTCTATTACCATTTTGCCGCTATTGCTCCGATTTCAGAATGCTGGTTTCAGGCCATCATTCCATTTGCCTTTGTCAATATCTGTATTTAATTTGCATAGTTGAGAACGTTACTGTCTGAGGCCTAATTGTGTGTCAGGCGGCATCAACAAGGATTAAAGAACAGAAGAGCTCAAAGACGATTCTGTCTTCAAAGCATTATTTATGGAATGTGTTTCACCATCATCCTTATTCTATCTTATTTATAGATATAGTATATTACCGCTTTATCGCAGAAGAATTAACCAACAAGAAATTCATCTTTTGTCAAATAACTAAAGACCATTTTATGCATTCAAGCTCAGTTATTAAGTCAGGATTATCTTTAAAAGGGTCCTCTACCTGCTTTGTACAGAATGGTAAACTTGACTGATTATCCTCACCTTCTTTAAATAAATGCCCATGTGTTTCTATGTGTTAAAATGTACTTTTTGCCTGAATCCTCTCTTAATACTGCTGGCCACCTATGATAAAAAGGCTTTAGTTGAGCAGATCATGTGAAGTAAAGCCATAGTTATTGTCCATGCATCTTGTTCTGTGTCCTCCTCATTCCTATTGTTCTGTAACTGGTGAGGCAAATCTGAAATTTCCCCACTGGGATGAATTAAGAATCTTTTATCTTAATCAAAAGTCTAGGATCACATTTACAAATTGTGATCACTAACCTTTGCCTATTGTTAACCCTAAACCTAACCCAACCCTAACCATAGTGAGACCTAAAGTAAACCTTTAGTGACCTTTAACCCCTAACATTGATCCTGGGCAAACAACGTGGACTGTTGGATCCTGGACTGGTGATTACTGGTTGAGATCAGAGTTTTTTTTTGGTATCCTGAAAAACATTTAGAAATCAAGAAAATCAAGAAGATAATATGTGTTTAGGTATTCATAGCCTGAGATATCACAATAGCTTGAGATATCACAAAATTTAAGAAACTCGTCACCAGATTGGAAAGCAGTTCTTGTTCTAATAGAATAATGCCTGTTTTTGAGATTAAAAAGCTGCACTTTGTTGAGAAAATATTGAAATTCACAGGAAGAGCAGTGTTCTAGAAATTATGACATCATTAGAGGGAGACTCTCAATTCATCATAAAGATTGACATTCACTACCATTAAAAAAAAAAAAAAAAAACATGATTCAGTCTTACACAGTGACATGCTTGTGCTTCACAGAAAAAATGTCCTGGGTTCGATTCCACCTCTAGGCCTTTCTGTGTGGAGTTTGTGGATGTTCTCCCTGTGTCTACTTAGGTTTCCTCCAGGTGCTCCGGTTTCTCCTACTTCTAAAAACATGCACAATAGGTATGAATGCAATTTATTAAGTGAATGAACGAATGGTGTTGGTCGTATCCATTGACGTGCAGTGTTTCGGCGTTTCGCTTCTGTGGGGAGGGAATGGAAAACTCCAAAAAATTTCTTTAGCGCTTTGTGTGACCCCGGCCTGTGAAATATCCTATGTTCATAAAGATTATTTACATTATCAAATCAAAATATGTTCTTGTAATTCACATGTCAAAATATAGCTTTGGCCTAGTTTGGTAGGTGAACCAGGAAGTACCATTGATTGTTAAAATATGGCCAAACTGGATTGACATTTGGAAAATAGAAACATCTTGACTGTTTTTTTGTGAAAAATAATGACTTGCACTGCTACTTATATAGACAAATTCTGCAGATGGCTGAAAACTTCTCTGTATGTTTTCCAGTTCATAGTCTCGAATCATGCTTTGTAAATCCCCTAGAAGATTGTTTCCTTAACCCCGCAGCATGGCACCTATTCTAAGTGTATATAAATGTTGATGTCCTGCAGCAATAGAGCCATTTATGAAATGATATTTGTAAGAGCGTGACAGCAGTATTTGCAGAGACACGGCGGCGTCATGAGAAATCCCTGTTATTATGGCCCAATTTACTCCTTCATATAATCAATGCTGGCCCTGCCTTGAGCCCGGCTAAACGCTCCAATCGATCACTGACTCTTCTCACCAATAAGCAGTTACAAATGACTAATCGCGTGGCCCCTTGGAACGGCTCGGGCCTTTTTGCTATTAGTGTAATGACGATATGACATCAGACAGTTTTCAACGCGGCATTGTCTTGTTGTTATTGGCCAAGACGGATTATGATTGGCTTCTGGTCATTGCACTTTATGAGATGCACCTTAAGTAGCCGCTCCATGCTGTGTCAGGGATGTAATAAGAACTGTGATTCATACCGAGGGGTTGATGGTGTCTTAGAACCGGAGTTTTCTGCCCTTGATGTGGGCAATCTGATTTGAAGCTTTGTAGATCAGGTGGTTGGCTGTTCATTGATATGCAATTAAATATTTGCATGTATCATTTTATCGGGCTCATTACTATATCATTAGGATTGATATGGCGTGTTACCGCGGTGAGAACGTTCCCTTCAAGTTGGATATCTTGTAAATGTTTCGACTGCAGATAATCCACAACAGCTGTTCGTTTTTCTGTGATGATACAGCTCGTGCTCGTATCTTTCTGTTTTTGATGGCACGGCAAAATGGAGAATTAATGGAAGCGGTAATAGCCGTGTTTTATCTCTCCTCATTGTCCTGAATGTGCACCTGTGTATAGGCGGCCATTCACTCACATTAGCGGAACATCTAAGCATGCTTTTAAGTTGGCTCCTGATGTAATTTATATTTTTAGCTTTAGTCCTCGTTTCTGTTGGCGCCCCATGAAGTCTTCCCCATCTACGACTTAGTTCCTCGGCCAAATATTGACTTTGCGATCTGATTATTAAGCAATTTCCACCCAACTTCAAATTACTATCTGAACAATTATTTTAAAGACCCAGTAGACCCCTGAGGTCCTAGAAACTGATTATGCAAAAAAGATAATTGCTATGAAGATTTTAAAAAAGAATGAAATTGCTTTGACAAACCTATAAGTTGTTAACTAAAAGTGCAAAGAATACATTTGCTGATGAGGCCAAGAAAAAAGAAGGAAGTGAGAAGGAGACAAGCTTGTCCCACGTGCACAGGTGGGCGGGAGGTTTAACCCACACTTTATTATCACAGCTAATAGTGTTCTAGATCTGTCCTCAATTATACCAGATGGAATGAACTATTAATTATGTTTATTGAGATGGTTAAATTGTGCAGTCTTCAGCACATTGCACGAGACTAGTGGAGGTCTTAACAGAACAAGTGTGGAATCAGAAAATTGTAATGATAATCGCAAGAGCTCTGGTGTTTACTATCCTGGTGCACACTGGGGCAGTCTTGCACAATTTTTCTAATGTGGTTTTACTGCAAATGACAGATACATTCTTGACTTTTCAATTAATGTAATATTGCAAGCGATGAGCAAATGTACGTCTGGAAACTTTTTTGTTCTCTTGATCTATTTTATGTTTTCAAAGTGTAATGAGCTCATCCTCAACAGAGTTTTAATAATAATAATAATAATAATAATAATAATGGGGATTACTTATAGAGTATTTTTCATAACACCCAAAGATCCTTTACTGTAACTGCGTCTGATTTGGCTAGATATGCCCTGGGGCAGACTAATGATAGTGAGGCAATTAATCTGTGCCATCCAAACATCCATACAGCAGACTTATACTAACCAATTCAAAACTATTCATTTTATTTTTTTCAGAGGGCCTCCTGAAATTCCTAAATTTCTATCAACAGATCAGTGAACCATATTAGAACACGGGGAATGCATTAATAAAACAAACACATAGGAGCCATTGGTCCATCGGGAGCGTAATGACCAGTGTCTGTGGGTGAAGTGTCTTGCCTAAGGACATAACAGCAGTCTACAATTTACAGCTACAGTCGCCCCACTGTAGCACCTGGTCCCCCAGAAGGCTCACATCACAGTAACAAACAGGCCTTTGCCCAAGTTTCTTTGGTCTTTCACATGCAGGTGATTTGTTACTGCATTGTATGTAGAATGGAGCTTTTTTCAGTTCTGGGTCCTCATTTATAAATTACAATATTTTAGTAGTAAGTAATTGTACAAACAAAAACTTCATCATCACTTCATCACTTCAACTTAAATAATCATGATTTTGTGATTTATTTATTAACCAGGAATTAACTTAATTCTTCACGTTTTGAAGAACTACACCTATTAAGTTGTGTCAGCTAAGTTTTCCAAGTTCTGCCAACTAAGTTTTTAAATTCAAGTCACTGGAAATTTCAAGTCTGTAAAATCAGATTACTGTCCCCTACAATAACTTACTATTTTGAGTTTAAATTAACCCCCACAATAAACCATCATGATGTTTATTTACATAGCATGTTTTACAGACCAAGGTCACTTGGGTAGGGGAAACCTATGCAGACACAGAGAACATGCAAATTCCACTCAGAAAGGCCCTGTTCCTACCGGCATTCGAACCCAGGACCTTCGTGTCAAGAAGCGAGAGTGCTATCCACTCAGCCACCGTGCTGCACACATAGTGAGCTCGATTAGTGGGCAAAACTAATGTTTCTAAGACTGACCCAGGGACTATATAGGGCTACTTTGGCTTGGCCCTGTCGATTACGTTTGGTAAAAATAAATACAATGATTATTTTGGTCAAATTAGTTTTTTCAAAATGTTGAATGCAGCTGGTTGCCATGACAAATATTTAAATGAGCAAACGCAGATAAGTTGACCTCACTCTAGCTCGGTGAACTGTAAAAACAACAACAAAATTGTTCACCTTACTCAGATTTTTGTATTCACTGATAATACAATTGCCAGTTGGAACTGGAACTGTCTGTTGTGAGCCACTTGAACTCACTTTCAGAAGTTCACTACAACTTCAAAGTAAAATCAACTTAATGTATCAATTAAGATGAACTTTTCATCAGAAACTTCTGAAAGTGAGTTCAAGTGGCTCAAAACAGACAGTTGTAGTTCCAACTTTTTTTGAATGTAAAAATCTTAGTAAGGTGAACAATTTTGAGTTGTATTTTTTACAGTGCAGTATTCAGGTATTCAGTATTTTCATTTAGATATTTTCCATTCCATTGATCCGTTTATAAATTTAGTTGTCTCATTCTTTGCAGACAAACACTTTCCCACAACTTTCATAGTTTGTTAGCATGTCCAGTATGTATTTCTCAGAGGGACATGTTGCTTTGTCCTGCATGTCCTCTCACATGTGCTCCCGCTGTCATGATTTACACTGCAAAAGTCAATATAGCATAATTTGTGTTTTCAGATGTTATTTTAATCCTTCTCTTCGTTGAGCCCAGCGTTATATTTCCCTTTGTAGGTTAAATGTGCGTACGATGAAAAATTACCGCCTCAGATTCAGCATAGGTTGACTTGTATAATTCTCCCATAAGCCTTTAAGTGTAAAACTGGACGAATTATATGCCTCTACGAATGGCTTCCATAACAGTGATATCACTTCCGAGAACAAAAGGAGGTAGGTTCAAGAGGAGGCGCGGATGTTATAGCTCGATTGGCCATTTCCACTGCCTCTACCGGGGTCATGCACTGCCGCACTGTGCCTCAGAGTGCAAGAATGACACCGCGGCCAAGACGTATGGACCACTCTATGGGCAATCCTCGTTAAACCTGAAACCGCCGCAAAAATAATAGTTATTAAATTAATTGCAGCCTCGTAAAATATGTGTCAAAAAATTATATGCCGTTCGATTAACACATAACATGAGTGTCAGATCCGTAATAAAAAGTCTGATCAATAAAACAATAACCGTGTTGTTAAAAGCAGTCATCGGGAGGTGTAGTTGCCAGCTGGCTCCAGAGGTGAGCAACCCTTTTAATATAAACGGATTTCATCTTTCCACTGTGTCACCTAAATCACCTCAATGTTTGTGTATACAATTAAAATAAGATAATAAATTGCTGCAATGGATGGATAAGGAATGCTCCCGGCGACCCCATTCATCAGCGGGTGTCGGCGGCCCAGAAAATGCATGTCTAACAATCTGTTGATTACACCGCGCTGGGAGCCATGGCCGGGTGACGCTACCGCAGGATACATTATTTTAACATATTGTTATGTTTAAATCGATAAGTTTTAAACGAGCGCTAACGACTGCTATTAATTACACTTCCAGAATCTTTTATTGGAAAAAGTTAGCAGTGGTGATTTAATGAATGGTTTATTATTTCGTTTGCGTGGCCCCCGACCATTGTGCTCAAACGGCTGGTCTTTTATCTGGAACGAGGCGAGGCATATAGTTTATTTGCAGCGCTTGCACGATGATAACACACATCTTGAAGGGCATATTTGTTTTACATGCTCAGAGGAGGATGAACTAGCTAGTGAGCCGTGCAGCAACTGTCTCCATCCTCACGCTTTTCTATTTAGCCCCTAAGATATTATTATTTTTATCAGCCTGTTTATATGAAGTCATTTGAGTGCGGACGTCAATTTGGAAATGAAATTGTCTGTGTAAGGGAGTCATTCAGATTGGAAATTAATGCCTCTGCAATTAAAACTTGGGACTTACAGTATTTGGTGACAATTATGATAATGGCTCTTGCTGGAGGTGGGATTTCACAAGTGGAAGGTTCTGTAAGGGGGGGGTGGGGGTGCAGTGGTTCAGAAAAGACAAGGCTAATATTTGATTGGAGTAATGTTGTGTTCTTCTGCATATAGAGGTCAAACAATGGAATTAACCACAAAAAAGGCCTGATGAGAGCAAAAGGTTTAAATTATGAAAACATGGATATAAATTAGACTGTAAATTAGAAGCCATTATTGGAAATTGTTTTCTGTGTTTTGGTGTAAAACCACAGGGGTTTGATTTAGTCAATTGGAGTTATCATTATACAATTCAAAGTAACAGAGTATAGAAGAACGTGTGGGTGAGGATCATGAATCTATAATAACTGTATGGGCATTACTATCTTATAGCTGTCCCACCCACGGGCACAGGGGGCGCTGTGGTACTGCAGACTAAATTCACGCGGACAAAAGTGTCCCTTGTCATCCTGAACTTTTTTTCTTCTTAAATCCTTCGGTTTTCTTTAAATCCACATTTTACTGCCACAAACTCTCCTCCTTTCCTTCCCGCTCTGGCTCCGCTCTTCCACTGCTCTGATGATCAGCTCTGAATGGTCAGAGCGTGGCCGAGCCCCTCTGCGGGCATGCATGAGAGCCACACACGCGTGTTTGGCGCAACGCATCATGGGAGATAATCCACTGCGCAGAACCGGGAGGACCAGACGATGCCCAAACATAACTCACTGTCGTGTGGGAGAGATCCGTCAGCTCCGGACCCTCCTGTTCTACACCTAAGCGCCCGGTTCCGAATAACGAGCCCGCGGATTCCGAGGAGCCATCCTGCGCCTTGGCCCATGTCCTGAGTCTGGCAAACCGCTATGCAGCCCTCTCCACTGACATCCCGGCCCCCTCAGCAGAATCCCTGGACACTGCAGCGTACTCTACTGCTCGAGGATCCAAGTCCACTACGAGGAAAACGCTCCTAAAGGAAGCAGTCCTCAGGCGAAAGAGCGGTCCACCAGCCATGTTGGCCTGTTCCCCTTCTTTGACCCCAGTGCAGCAGCCTCAGACTGGGGTAGCGAGCCATCATTACCACCGCTCACCTCCACCGGGTCAGCAGCAGCGCCCAGAGCCAGCCCCTCTCACCGCTCCAGCGTCCCCGAGCACACAGCGTGGGTCGCCTGTAGCTGAGAGTCAGCACCCCCGCTCCTCCTCTCCATGTGTTCAGCGGCGCTCAGGCTCGGGTCCTGCTTCGGGTGAACCCGCTGGTTCCGTCCACCAAGCTCCTTCTCCGAGGCCGCGTCCACGTCCACTCTTCGCCCCGACCACTCTGATTATTGGAGATTCCATCGTGAGACACGTCCGCTTCTTTAACGCGGTCACTCGCTGTATTCCCGGAGCTACTGTACCAGACCTGCTCATCCGTCTCCCTCCTCTGCTTCAGTCCCTGCCTGATACCGTTTCCAAGGTAGTCGTGCATGTGGGAATTAACGACATGAAACTTCAGCAGTCAGAAGTCACTAAGAAACATTTTATGGATCTGTTCCACCTCCTTCAATCCTCCGGATTATCTGTTTTTATTTCTGGTCCAATCCCGACTGTAAACAGAGGTGACTGCCTCTACAGTCGTGTTGTGGCGCTGCATATGTGGATCCAGGCTACATGCAGCTCTTTTAACTTTGTCTTTGTGAATAACTTTGCCCTTTTCTGGAAACGTTACGAAGCCTATCGTCCAGACGGATTACACCCAAACAGATACGGTAGCAGCCTGTTGATGGACTACATGCGTCATGTTGTTCAGCGTTCCCCGAGGGGGGCGTGACTGTTTACATCTGAGCCCCCTCGGACCCCACCGCACTCCCCCGCCTCCTGCTCACCAGCACCGGGTGAGTACAACGGTGCAAACACTGCTCCCTGTCCGTCTGGCAGTGCATTACCAGTCCAAACACTGAACTGTGCTGACTCCCTTCTGACTCTGGGAGCTAAAGAACAACAACAAGGGTTTTCACATTTTAGGCCAATTGAGACTGTGTGTGTTCCTCGCACCAGCTCAAAAATGTTTTTAAATTCTAAAAAACGAAATCAAAACAGGACAGCAGTTAGACGGTCCAACTCTGCAAATCTAATTTCTGTTCCCTGTAGAAATCAATCAACCACATTAATCGACTCTGACGTTATTTTTAAACTTGCTATGCTTAATGTCAGATCTCTATGTAACAAATCATTTTTAATTAATAATTTTATCACTTCTTATGATCTTGATTTTATGCTTATGGCTGAAACATGGCTGGACCAAAATACAGGAAATGCAGTTCTAATAGAAGCAACACCACCCAATTTTAAATTCGAATCCGAAATACGAGAAAACAAAAGGGGGGGAGGCATAGCTGCAGTTTTTAGAGAGCACTTTGTCTCCCATAGAATGCCCCTTGGAAATTTGTCATCGTTTGAGTATATTTCTTTTAAAATGGAACAAAAGCAATCTTCTACTCTTTTCATTGTCCTGTACAGGCCACCACAGTCATGTTGCGATTTTATTGACCATTTTACTGAACTACTTTCATTCGTGTGCACAGATTTTGATAGTTTAGTTATTATAGGTGATTTTAATGTACATGTTGATAATGTTGATGACAGAAATGCAAAGGAGCTGGCTTCTGTATTTGAGACCTTTGGTTTCATTCAGCACGTGAGTGGCCCCACCCACAGCAGGGGGCACACTCTTGACCTGCTAATTACAAAGGGGGTTAATGTATCAAATGTTAATGTAGTTGATGTTGCTTTGTCAGATCATTTCTGTGTATTTTTTGACATGTGTTTTGCTAGCAAACCACCAGCTGAATTTACAATTGTTAGAAGAAGACACATACATGAAAACACAAGTGAACTGTTCATGGGAATGCTAAATTTTGAGAAAACTCCATGCTCTACTGTTGATGAATTGTATAACTCTGTCACCACCAGTGTTCTGACTGTTCTGGACGCCATTGCTCCTGTGACGGTTAAAATAGTTACCAGTAAGAAAAAGGCCCCATGGACTAAGGCAGACTCGGTCAGGGCACAGAAGCAAGAGTGCCGGAGGGCCGAACGGAAGTGGCGAAAGTCCAATTTCCAGGGCGATTATGAAATCTTTAAAGATGAGTTGGGTGAATTTAACCGGGTTCTACGTAGAACAAGAGAAATGTATTTTTCTGACATTATTGGAGGTTGCAGTAACAATTTTCGTGTTATGTTTTCAACCGTTGGTAGATTAACGAACCCCCCTGTAAAGTTGCCCCTAGAATTTTCCTCTAAATCTAGGTGTAATGAGTTCGCACAGTTTTTCGATGACAAAGTACAAGGAATCAAAAACACTATCACCTCCACAGCACGTATAACAATGCAACAGCCAGAGAAGCTTTTTGAGCTAACTCACTTTGCACCTGTGGATACTGAAACTGTCAAAAAGATAATCATGAGTCTGAGCTCCTCCACATGTAGCCTGGATATATTGCCCTCTAAATTTCTGAAGTCCGTCCTGAGCAGTTTGTTACCTTCACTGACACAAATAGTAAACATGTCTCTGTCGTCAGGAACATTTCCTATGGCCCTAAAAACAGCCGTCATAAGACCTCTCCTAAAAAAGAGCAGTCTGGATCCTGCGGGACTTCAAAATTATCGCCCCATATCGAATCTGCCATTCATTGGAAAAATTCTTGAAAAAGTGGCCTCCCAACAACTTACTGAATTTTTAACAATGAATAATTCTTTTGATATGTTCCAGTCTGGGTTTAGACCCCACCACAGCACTGAGACCGCTCTAGTGAAGGTAACAAACGACATTCGACTTCACACTGATGCAGGTAAAGTCACAGTTTTGGTCATGTTAGATCTTAGTGCCGCGTTCGACACTGTCGACCATGAGATCCTCATGCAGAGACTGGAGGACTGGGTTGGTGTCACTGGCACAGCCCTAGACTGGTTTAGGTCTTACCTGGAGGATAGGAAGTACTTTGTGGAGATTGGAGACTGCGTCTCAGATCATGTGGCCCTGACTTGTGGAGTACCACAGGGGTCGATCCTGGGACCTCTCCTATTTAATCTCTACATGCTGCCGTTAGGTCAGTTAATACAAAGAAACAAAGTGCCCTACCACAATTACGCCGACGACACTCAGATCTATGTCTCACTGACTGCAGGAGAACATGGACCACTGGATTTGCTCCTTCACTGTATCCAACAGATCAGTGACTGGATGCAAAATAATTTCCTCCAGCTAAATGCAGACAAAACCGAAATCATTGTCTTTGGTCCCCAGAAACAAAGAGAGGGCGTCATTTGTCAACTTCAGTCTCTCTCCCTACTTCCTTCAGACAAGGTCAGAAATTTGGGGGTAATACTGGACTCAGACCTAAATTTCAATAGCCACATAAAATCAATAACATCAACAGCTTTTTACCATCTGAAGAACATTGCCAAAGTTAGAAATATAGTGTCCAGGGCAGACTTGGAGATTCTTGTCCATGCATTTGTCTCCAGCAGGCTAGACTACTGCAATGGCCTGCTTACAGGTCTGTCCAAACAGACCTGTAAGCAGCTGCAGTACATCCAAAATGCAGCAGCTAGAGTCCTGACAGGAACCAGGAAGTATGACCATATTAGTCCGGTCCTCAGGTCTCTGCACTGGCTTCCTGTGGCTCAAAGAATAGATTTTAAAACACAGCTCTGCTTGTGTACAAGTCTCTCCATGGCCTTGCACCAAAATACATTAGTGACATGTTGGTGTCATATGAACCGGCCCGGACTCTGAGGAGCACAGGGACTGGCCTCCTGCTGGTGCCCAGAGTGAGAACCAAACATGGGGAGGCTGCGTTTCAGATCCATGCAGCTAAGATCTGGAACAATCTCCCTGAAAATGTGAGGGAGGCGTCTACTCTGTCAATGTTCAAATCCAGGTTAAAGACTGTTCTGTTTGCCTGTGCATACAACTGAAGGATTTTATCTCCATTTCTAATGCACTGCTGTCATTTATTTATTTATTTTTTTAAATTTCTTGTGTAATTTTGAAAGTTTTAATGGTTTTATTCTTTTGTGTGATTTTAATGTTTTAATTGTGTTTTAATCTTTTGTGTGATTTTAATGTTTTAATTGTGTTTTAATCTTTTGTGTGATTTTAATGTTTTAATTGTGATTCTGGTGTTTGTTTTATGTGATGATTTGTGATGTGGACTGTGAAGCGCTTTGTGTTGCCCTGTGTATGAAAGGCGCTCTACAAATAAACTTTGATTGATTGATTGATTGAACCGAGTTCCTCTGATATGTCAGCGCCCGTGAAGTCCCATGAGCTAATGAGCACAAGCCATTCATTTGAATAGGGCGCCATCTTGGATCACTGGGGCTTGGAGAGGATGCAATGTGAAATGAAAAGAAAAGAAAGGGAAATATAACAAATCAATCCACACTATGTTAAGGTCTCACATTTGATGCTGATAACTTGGAAAAAAAATAGCTCATTTGACCTGTTTTATCAGAAATAAATCCAATTAAATTACACTATTTTCCATATAACACACAATACATTTGATAATGAATTCTCAGTAAGATTTGGCCATTGGCATTCCAGTACATATTCATTTTGACCTTTGGATGAAAGCCATGTTTGATTTCAAGAGTTCTTCCTCAAATTTCAGATAGGTCATGCATGTGCAATTCCAAATAAAACATTAACTCTGACCTAATCTTTGCCAAGATGAAGTGAAACCTCTGAAAACCTTCAGGCCTTCTCTTGATATGTTGGCACACACCAAAACAACAAATATATTTTCAAAATATTAAACAATTTAAGTTAATATATTCTTGAATTAAGCAGTTTGGATCTTTATCTTATTTGGGAAAAAGCATGTATTTCTTGTGTTTGTGGGAACTCCCCTGGGATTGTCCATGGCCCTGTGGGGAAGACCAGGGAGATGGTTTTGGATTTCCAGGGAAGTTGACAGATTGGCCTCTTTCAAGTCTAAACCACAAACTGGACTGGTCTCACAGAGCGGACAGTGTCTTCCTGAAGTGCCTTCTCAGGAGGTGCTGGGGTCACTCCTGAAGACCTTCCATGACTCTGATGGCATCAGCCATTTTGTAGTGGACTTCTTGGTGAAGTGTGAAGAGGTTCTGCAGGTCTCTCCTTTCTGCTGCTGTCAGACTGTACAATGAACACTGCTGACACTGTAAAATGTTCAATGACTTGGAATCTGCCACAGCAACTGGTTTTCTGACCTCACTGATCAGACAGGGACATCAGAAGATGACAGCCCAGTCAAATTTTCAGGATTCAATATGTCTTATGCAAAAAGGGTTGAGTTTTTCTCTAAATGTTTACACCTATTTATTTTCTCCTTGAATTTCTTTTTCCTTGTAATTTTCTCTACAACACAAATCATATTTCTTTTGTCCTGATTCAACAACTGCTTTATTTTAGTCATGCAGTCTGTCCCTTTTAAAAAATATTCTACTTTCCTGTGGGTTTTGTTGATAAAATGGTGGTTAAAAAGGCGCTGCTGTGACGGCTCATGTCCTACATTGTGCTGTGGTAACTTTGTGGTTCATCAGCTCATGTTGGGAGGGGCTATAGGCTAACTATGGTCGCGAGTTACAATTACCCAAAGACACAACACGCTGTTTGCCTGCTCATGATTAATGCGCTGGATCAATGTGGGGCACTTTTTTCATGCTCCTCGGTGACGGACGATTCCTTCGAGATTTTTCTTTATATCCATTTTTTTCTTTCCTCCCTCTGCTATCAGCCAAATTGGATGATCAGTGGGGGAATTGTGTCGCTCTCTCGGGTTTTCTCTGTAGTTTGTAGATTTTGCCTTCAGCTTGAAATTCACTCTAACTGCAGAAGCGGTTTTTTTCTGAATATTAAGCAATAGTCCAGAGTAAAGAGGAGGTTAAAGCTAATCCTACCAAGTGTTGAGATTCAATCATTCTTTGATATAACTTCATGTGTAGTTGTGCTTGAAAGTTTGTAGCTATAACGTTTTATGGATTATGACTCATTGTTGGTGCTTGTGTGAAGCCATTGTGTAATAAACATGATTTGTAATTTTATACCGTAACATCATTGAGTCAATCTGCAATCTCAAAAGTGCAGTTCTTACAAGGCGGTTCAGGAATTTACAGGAACGGGAGGCTTTTCACCAATCAGAATGGGCAGCCCTAACATCACAACTATAAGACTCCAAACTGTCGCATAAGGGGCAATTGCGGGAGGTAAACTTCTAATGAGGGTGAGATAATTGGTTTCTGTTGTGATTATACTTTTAAAATAGAACACATTTATTTGACGATAAATAGTTCAACAAAAAGTTAGAACAACATTTTATACACAATATAAATAAACACATGAAAGCGTTGTAGCTGTTTAAGTGTTTACAAGCTATACACATTTTGCACTTTCTTTTTTCTAGGATTTCCAGCCACAGTCTCACGTCTCCACAGAAATGACGGGTAACATGCTCTCTATCTAATGGAGGGAATTATTCTAAAATACAAAACGTAAAATATGTGAAGCAACTGAATATTCATTAAAATAAAAGTAGGACTCCCCACAAAAGCTACAAGTTGCATCTTTAAACCAATAAGTGTAAATCCGTCTCTAAATGACAGTGAAAACAATCATTATAAGTAAATACATTCACATACGTTAAAGTTAAGCCAAGACACGCTGTTTGATCTTTACATACCATAATCTATTCACACTCTAAACTGTATTTAAAGCATCCAGTTATATGTTTCTCTTAATAATTACCCAGAGACCCACACCTTTCATTGTGCACATTAACCACCATTCTGAGGGCCATTGTGAACACAGATGGACTGCTCTCTGCATTCAGCTCTCTCCATTAAAATGACTGGTGTGCTCTCATGTCCCATTTCAATGGCGCTCAAACAAAAGCCAATCACTCAACATGTGCGGCTCATCCACCAAACGGCAATATGTGCTTTAAGTGCACGGGCCAGTCCACGCACCAGTTTTATACATGGATCAACCTTCAGAAATGACCCTTTCTTGAACCGTTTATTCATAATACTACTTTTAAGAGACGTCTGAAGAAATCTTGAAAAACCTATAGAATTATAAACTCCATGTACTTAGCATATTGAAATTGGCCAAGCTTGGATATTGTGTATGCGTACTTTGAGTAAATGCGTGTAATGAGGATCCGATAAAGAAAATACATTACAAAATACATGTGTACATAAGATAAAATGCATACATACAGAACATTATTTATTTCATTTGATGTATTAGTTGTTTTCCTCGTAGGATTTGAAGTCACATTGCAGTAACGTCGTCCAGTACATTTCATGGTCCTTCGGTAATTGAAAAATCTCGTTGTCCAATTACAGGCATTATCAGTGGATACACTCATTACAGGGTTAAGGAGGAGGGAGAATAATTAAAAAAGATTTGCAGTTTGGCTGTTACACTGTGTTCACCTGACACGTTCTTCAGGATTAATCGGATTCTTAGAGGACCATGCGCTTCCCTACCACAGTTTGGACGGGATCAAACAATGTTCATTTGGCCATGTTAGAACAGAAGAACTTGATACATTCATTTTTGGCTTAGCTCCATTGAAAGTCACTGAAATTCTGTGTGTTTTTATTTATTTGTCTTTAGTGACCTTTAGTTAACATGAAAGTTCCAATGAGATTTCTGAGAAGTCCTGGCAAAGTGAGAATGAGGTCAGGAAACCAGAGCACCCAGTCGAAACCTGCACAGGCACTGAGAGAACATGAATAGGATTTGAACCCAAGACAGTAGTTTGGTTGATTGCGACAAATGAAAAAAGTGAAAAAATAATAAAATTGGGCCGAGATGTGAGTGACTGTTCAAGGGAGGTCATCCCTACTTCTTGTAACTGTAGAAAAATGCTGTTTTGAAACCAATTCCTCCAAATAAGTTAGTAAGTAAGTAATCTTTATTTATATACCGCCTTTCACAAAGCGGTTTACAATTGTTTCCTTTTGGGCACTTGTCCTCTCACTCCACACAGAGATGGGAGCGGGGTCGCCGAAAAGGAGGCGCATGCCACATACCTCGCTTTTTGAATTCCCTTTAATTAGCAAATAAATTATAAATACATACATTTGTAACTCTGAAGGACCCAGTTCAGGGCATACAGCTCAAGAGGTTCTCAGAATTTCTCACCAAACAGTCGCAAATACAGTTGATTATTAATGTTAATAACTTTAGCGCTTTTGAGAACACTCAAAGGCGCTTCACATGTCATCGTTCATTCACTCCATACATGGTGGTGATAAACTACTACTGTAGCCACAGCTGCCCTGGGGCACTCTGACAGGAGCGAGGCAATCAGTATGTTCCATAGGCCCCTCCGACGCACACACCAGACTCCTTCTAGGCAATGTGGGTGAAGTATCTTGCCTAAGGACACAATGGCAGTTTGGCACTTTACAGCCGCAGCCGCCCCCACTCTGGCACCTGGTGTTCCTGGAGGTCTCCCATCACAGCACTAACCAGGCCCTGCTTAGATTCAGAGGTCTAACAGGATCTGGCTTTCAAATGCAGGTAAGGCCACTATTTACTACTTGCCCTTTTTCCAGCCAACATTAAAAGTGCAAACAAACACAAGTGCTGCTCATGTGTCATTGTGTAAGAGCTGAAAGCGCCTGTGGTTGAACTCACTCAGTGACTTGAAGCTTCCACAGCCACAACATAAACACGCTGCAGGATGAGCCCTGTGCTCTCTGTCTATTTTGTTTTCCATAATGGGTTAAACCGGTGTTGAGTGAGTTCTCTTGTGTCTTGTTATGTTCATATTTACAGTGAAGAAAACAGAAGGTCCGGCTCCACGCAGAGGGTGAAACCGAGCTGCTCCGCCAGCTGGAACAACATTAAAGCCGGGATAAACGAGACGGCTGTTATGGAAAGGCTTATGAATCAGCATGCTCATAATCGGTTTGTTTGTTCTGAATGATGAATTTACTGACGCAACTAACAAAATCAAACTCCCACTTCAGGTTGTTGGCGGTAGTGGTGGAGTAGTGAGTGCTTGTGCTTCACAGCAAGAAGGTCCTGGGTTCGATTCCACCTCCAGACCTATCTGTAAGTAAGTAAGTAAGTAATCTTTATTTGTATAGCACCTTTCACAGGCAAAGGCCACAAAGTGCTTCACAACAGAGTAAAACATGACAAAATTAAATACAATATAAAAAGGGTCAAAACAACACAGAAATCGTATCAGCCCAAAAATAGCTAATTAAAGGCTTGAACAAATAAATTAGTCTTAAGATTGCTTTTAAAAGTATCAACCGAGTCAGTAGAGCGCAAAGAGGGCGGAAGATCGTTCCAAAGCCTGGAAGGATCGGTCACCTCTTGTACGGAAACAAGTGCGTGGAACCTTTAGCAGATTTTGATCCACAGACCTCAGAGCCCGAGCAGGTGTGTGAGGCTGGATCAGAAAACTGAGGTAAGAAGGAGCTTGACCACGCAAGGCTCTGAAAGCTAGAACCAAAATTTTAAACGTGTTCCTATAGGACACTGGCAGCCAATGAAGTTGTTTTAAGATAGGAGATATGTGGGTCCTCCTGTTAGTGCGGGTCAGAATTCTTGCTGCAGAGTTTTGCACTAGTTGCAGTCGAGAGAGCTCCTTCTTATTTAGACATGAAAACAAACTATTACAATAGTCTAAACGTGAAGACACAAATGCATGAATGATAAGCTCCAAGTCATTACGTGCGACCATATTCCTAAGTTTAGAAATGTTCCTTAGTTGAAAGAACAGTTCCTTGTTAGCTGCTTACAGTGCTGGACTAATGACATGTCTTTGTCAAAGATAACACCCAAGTTTCGAAGACTTGGCTTCGCTGACTGGCCTAAGTCACCCAGGTACTGTTTAATCCCCGGAATTGCATCATCAGGTGCGATAACCAGTGTTTCGGTTTTGTCTGCATTTAGCTGCAGAGAGTTATCGCTGAGCCATTGTTTTATTTCCACTAGACAATGGAGCAGAGAGTCTAGCTTCCGGATTTCAGACGGCTTAAAGGAACAGTAAAGCTGGATATCGTCAGCAAATAGATGGAAAGAAACATCACTGAACCTTTGGATGATGTTTCCCAAAGGAATCAAATACAACAAAAATAAGACAGGACCCAAAACGGACCCTTGAGGCACTCCACACAACAAACCCACAGACTCAGACCTAATTTGGTTAGCTGTAACACTGAAGCTACGCCCCGATAAGTATGAGGAGAACCACTGTAGAACTGCCCCCGACAGTCCTACTTGATCCCTCAGTCTTTTCAGCAGAACCTGATGGTCAACGGTGTCGAATGCTGAGGACAGATCCAAGAAAACTAGAACAGTGCGCTTCCCAGAATCAGCAGACATCATAATGTCGCTGGACACTTTCAGTAAGGCCGTTTCCGTAGAGTGTTGTTTACGGAAACCAGACTGAAACGGCTCATGGATGTTATTTTGATCCAGGAAGAACGTAAGCTGTTCACAGACCACCTTCTCAAGGATCTTGGACAGGAACGGGAGTTTCGAAATAGGCCTAAAACTATTAAGATCGGTCGGGTCTAACCCTGCTCTTTTTAGTAATGGCTCCACTATGGCATATTTAAAGGCACTGGGAAACACGCCAGTTGACAAAGAGACATTAACCATTTTGGTAACACAAGGGCCAATTACCTCGAACACTTTTTGAAAAAGCCTGCAAGGAAGGATGTCAGATGAACAAGAGGAGGGCTTCATCTTGGACACCAGAGCTGAAATATCAGAAAATGTCACCGTTTTAAATGAAGACCACATACTGGACACAGGCTCAAACACAGCCTTGGGTACCACACAGAAGGGGCGAGATTTTATCCTTGATCATCTTAATTTTGTTTGTGAAAAATCTCGAAAAGGCATTGCTGTCAGCTTCACAAAAGATCTGTGTGGAGTTTGCATGCTCTCCCCGTGTCTGCGTAGGTTTCCTCTTGGTGCTCCGGTTTCCTCTACCAATAAAAATAAGTAGAAAGGCATGAGCATTCTGTACGGTGACCTCGCTCCCATCTCTGTGTGGAGTGAGACACAACTTGTAGCTAACACACAATTGTAAAGCGCTTTGTGACTCTGCTCTGTGAAAGGCACTATATAAATAAATATTACCTACTTACAGAGTCCGCAGAAGTTAAAATGCGTATCAATATATCTGAGATTGTGAATGATAACAGGTACAGTGTACATCCATTCCACTTGATCAGAAGTTTTCATCCCCCAGTTCCCAATTGTGTGTATTACTCTTTCAACATCTTTGACCATTTGGCGTCTTATTTTTGTGGAGGAGGTTCTTTGAGGGTGAAGCTGCCCATTCTTCTTGGCAAAACGCTTCCAGTCAGTGTAAATTCCTGGGCTGCCTTGCATGAATGGCATGTATGAGCTCTTCACAGATGGACAGAATTATGTTATGAATTGAAAATACAAAGCATGTTTATTCGACAGAAAATTGCTACACAAAACCCAACAATGAGTGAATTTTGTGTGTGTTCAATTCATTTCAGTTTATCAATGTAGTATAGCCCTAAATCACAACAGTAGTCATCTCAGAGGACTTTACAGTTGTTGATACGTCAACATTAGTTCAGAGAATCAAACACTCCTATCACAGAAAAATGTATCAATAACAAATACATAGGAAACATTGGACCATAGGGAGTTGAACAACCAATGTCCGCTAGTGCCTTGATCTTTAGGGTCGCGTGTTGGGGTGGCAGTCTGACCTCGAGAGACAGTAACCGGGTCGACAGGCTGATCAGGAACTGTGTCTCTGTGATGGGGAGAAGTGTGGACTATGTGGAGCTGTGGCTCTAATGCAGGGCATCCTGGGTAACTCCAGACACCCTCTGCATGACACTATGGCCTCTCAGAGGGGAAGCAACGGGCTCCTACCACTACGCTGCCGAACTTTGTTCCTTCGGCTGTCAGACTGTACAACAAACCTGAATGATTCTTTTGCTGCTGGACAATTGAATTTCTCCTACGGGGATCAATAAAGTATCTTTATATCTATCTATCTATAAATGACTTTAAATGTCCTGAATTATCACTGGTCATATTTTGCATAACCTACAAAATCTGTCTTAAACTTTTATAATCTATGACTTGGTGTGTAAACTTTCTAGCAAAACTGTAATTATTCTCATTATTTATGTTTTGTTCAGGCAATCACACTTTTGTAGCACGCTTGTGTAACATAAGCAATCCTTTCTGTAAGCGTCCAGAGCTTCACACTGCATTTCTGAACCTTAGTTGATTTTGAAGCTTGTTTGGAGGTCGCCCCATCTTGAGGTCCCTAACTTTTGACGGAATAGAATTCAGTCACAAAGTTGATCCGCTCAGGCCAAGGATTTTGCTTAACCTCTTCTGGAAAAACGGACCGCGGGGTGAATTCATAAAAGACTAGTCTGTTGGACAATTTGTCTTTTGACAGGAGGGAACATTGGGATACTCCAGAGGGTAGTGAGCGGTGAGTGGCACAGCCTGCCTGGGGCGCTATACCTGCAGGCCACTCTTTCCCTGATTTGTCCTGGATGAGAGCAGCTGCCATCTGGCCCAGCCGGGGAATAGGCTGCTGTGTGGAGCAGATGTTGAGTGTGAGCGGCTCCGGCTCGGCTCCGGAGGAAGAGGTGTCCATCAGAGGTGCCACACAGGCTTCAGGGAGCAGCACTCTCTGACCTTGAGGCTGCCATGAGTCTGTGGCCACTTATGTCGTTAGCCATTAAAACCAGACACTGGAACATCAAGCCAATGATAGGGATGCTGCAGTTTTGTTCTAGTTTGTTTGTGTATTATAGTTAAGGCTGGAGAATCTCACCTTCAAACCACACAACAAATAAGTCTTTATTACAACCCACCCACCTTGGTCTCAAAACAGTTTGGTTGCCGTGGCAAGATCTCTTCTCTGTCTGGTGCACACTGGGGTAGTCTTGCACAGTTTTTCCGATGTGGTTTTACTGCAAATGGTAAATACATTCTTCTATCTATCTATCTATTCTATCTTTTGCATGTATTTTTTGGTCTCTATTTGTGAAAACTTGACTGACCCTCATTCAGCCAATCAGCTCTCAACCCAAAGCATTAAATAGTGAGTGACCCTTTCTTAGTGTGACAAAAATAACAAAAATAAATGATGAAGACAGCATGTTGTAATCTGATTTCATCAAAACATTTTTTTTTTCAGAGGAAAAGATGTAAGGTGCTTTAAGTTATTTGTTGATCGCCAAACAACTCGTTGCGTTTCAGGGATTATCATGATAAAATACCACACTCTGTTACAGTCTCTTGATTTGGACTTTTTTTTATTCAATCTGGATGCTGCAGTCAACAAAACAATACGGGCCTTATTCATCATGTGTTTCCTCATGTGCAAAATGGTTAATCACCCTTTACACTGATTTATCATAGATTCAACTAAAGAACCAAACCTCTGAAATCGCACACGCTATTTCACTTTTGCACCTGAAGTTTAGCACCTGGGTGGATAAATGAGGCTCTAAGTGGAATGGCAATTTTGAGTAAAAGTTACATAAACATATCACAATCAGTCCTCTGAACTAATCACTGCGGTGCACACAAGCCACGTGGCGTATGCATCATAGATTGTAAGTATACACACACGGTGAATGTGAACAAAAACCACATTTGCTCACACAAAAATCCACAAAACACAGAGGCCGAATGTGTTCAATTTTTGATCCAAAAGCTTTGTAGATATAAGGTTTTTTCATATACATTTTACCATATATACATCTGTATATATTTCTGCATTGTATTTTGTGGGCAGCCCTGGAGGACATCAATATGATATCCTAAATGTTTTTAAAAGTATGCATGAAACAGGAAAAAGACACTTTCGAATAATATTTCTGCTTTTATTTAGCTTTTTGTTTCTTTAAAAGCAACTTTCAAATTGAGTCAAAATAGTTGCTCTTAATGAACATAACTTTTGCTATTGCTCTGAAGTGAACGGGACATATCAGCTTTCTGTAATCCCGCTGTTGGATGAAAAGAGGACAGCGCAAAATGCAAGGGCAGGTCTATTTATATCCTCTGCCTCCATCATCCGGATCTCTGCAATCAATAAGCATTTAATCAGTCAATTATATGGCAGCAAGTTAACAGCCCGCAGGTACGGCCATCCCCGAGCACTTTGCCTTGAAAATACAGGCCGTAGGAAATTTATCTTTTGGAAAATGTCATGGCAGAAAATGAAAATTCAACTCCACCCTGTGTCGTCCACGGGAGAGATAAAGAGGGCACGTTTCTGAAGAGGAGATAGGAAAAGAGCGAGCCAATGCCCCATGGTACAAGTGATCTACAAATACAGAACTTTGTTAATCAGAGAGGAGGGAAAAGCCGTGTTGATAGTGGATATTTTAGCCATTTAAATGATACGAATGATTTGGTTCTATCAGCGTGTTTCTACATTGACATACCTCGTTTTGGGAGAAGTCAGTTTTTACCACTAAATGATCTTCAGGGAAATAAATTACTGCCCTAAGAGCAGAGAGATTATTGTTTGCATAGTTTTAGTTGAATTGGGTGAATGGATTCCTCACTAAAGAAGAGCACATTCTACAGTTTACTTCACAAAACCGGAGAAAGAGCAGCAAGAAGACAAAATGTATTAAAAAAAGTGAAAAAAGGAATGTGACCAGAATATTTAGGCACGCAATCTAATTGTAATCTCCCGGCAAACACAAAAGCCGCCTCCACTGTGAGTAACAACTGTCTTCTCTCTTTCTTTTGTCACTGAGAAAGTGTAGTGATCACTATTTGGCAACTCACCCGTGGAGGATAAAATCATTTTACTTGGCGCCCTCATTAGGATCAGTGTGTCATTAGGTGTAATGGTTCTTTTGGCACCCCGTCCACGGCAAACTCCCGGTTATCTCCACTTTGTTTTATTGGTGAAATTACAAACATACAAAACGAATAAGATAAGACACCATTGTGGACATAAAAAAGTATGAAATGCGTGTGTGTGTTTGTATGTGTGCTGTGTGCTGTGTGTGTGTGTGTGTGCTGTGTGTGTGTGTGTGTGTGTGTTCGTATGTGTGCTGTGTGGTGTGTGTGTGTGTGTGTGTGTTCGTATGTGTGCTGTGTGCTGTGTGTGTGTGTGTGTGTGTGTTCGTATGTGTGCTGTGTGGTGTGTGTGTGTGTGTGTCTTCGTATGTGTGCTGTGTGTGTGTGTGTGTGTGTGTGTTCGTATGTGTGCTGTGTGGTGTGTGTGTGTGTTCGTATGTGTGCTGTGTGGTGTGTGTGTGTGTGTGTGTTCGTATGTGTGCTGTGTGTGTGTGTGTGTGTGTCTGTGTGTGTGTTCGTATGTGTGCTGTGTGTGTGTGTGTGTGCGTGTGTTTGTATGTGTGCTGTGTGCTGTGTGTGTGCGTGTGCAACCGCTTACCTGATCAAAAGGAAATAAATATTGAAACAAATAATAATATACAATAACTTAAATGAAAAATTTAGTCTTTGTAAGAAGAATTTATATTCTTTTGATACGGTTGCGCTGGGCCGCGTCGTACACCCGCTTCCGGCCCCGACTCCACCGGGCGCGTACAGTAAAACGGACGACGGATCCGTCCAAACATGTCCGTTTCATCTCCGTCTCCGTTATCTCCATGAGAGTGAATGGAAGTGGCTCCACTGCCTCCGCATGCGTCCGTCCAACGTACGTCGGACCTATTCCGTCAACGGAGGGTGCAAAAGACGTGGACGGACGAAATAGAAACAATCCTATTTGTTCCGTCCGTCGACGCGTGTCGGGTCCGTTTTCCATTGAAAATGCAATGGAATAACATTGTTAAACATGTATTGATATGCTGTAGTCCTTGGTTATAAGTATTTGTTAATGACAATGATTATTAACAAACGTGTGTAATGTTTTTCATGTATTAATTTAAATAATTGTTTCCTGATCGTAAATCTACCATTTATTTTTCGCGTAATGTTAATACGCTAATCTTTACATAAACCTCGCTCTTCTGTCCCGTCTACCTCCGAGGCGCTCTCTCCTCACCGCCGCGCGCTCCCAGACAGACAGACAGACAGACAGACAGACAGACAGACAGACACACACACACACACAGAGCTGCACTTATGAGAGACAGATCTCACAACACTGGATATGTTGGAGTTCTTTTCTCTCTCCCCTTTTTCCAATTGCTTTCAATAAGTTTTGCCTCATCCATCGCGACGTCCTCAATGCTTCAATATGCTGTGCTTTGCACTGATCATAGCCACAGCTCATGCACATCACACACCGCTTCTTCTATTTAAAACTATAGCTCTGCCTGTTGCCTAAAGCCGCGGAGAGGCGAGTTGGCTCCGATAAAAGTGTTGACGCGCTAAATAAGTAGAAAACAAACGAAGAGGCTGGATCATAATAAACGCTGCAGTCACAGACCCAAACACACATGCACGCACACGCCTCCCACCACACACACACACACACACACACACGGGCGCTCTCACGCACACGCTCACGCACACATGCACGCCGACAATACATAACTCCTCCATCAGCCAAACATTCATTCATTCACACAATGCCCAAACATGTCTCCTACAAAAATAAAGCAGGCTGATAAACGCACAGCCAGAGTTGCATGCTGCTGCAGCCGGTTTGACCACTGGTCCGTTTTACGGACGGCTGACGGACAGCAGCCAACGCGCGTCAACGGAGACGCGCCCGGTGGAGTCGGGGGGTCACTCCCTCCTGTGTTGTGCTGCTGTTCTGCTCAGGCTCCGCCCCGCTGCATGGTGCACCGGCTACGCACGCTGCCTCCCAGTTCTGCCTTCCGTTCGGAGATTGGGTCGCGCTTTCCACGTCTGGCCAATCCATCGCTGCGGCTAATCAGCACCAGCCTTGAAAACGAGTCTGCTCCTTCTGTGCGGGGCGGCTTGAATCAGTGTCTTGTCTGCCACCGTTCTGAGAGAACGTGTTGTCTGTGTGCGCTAAAGATTAAGCTTAAGGTTGCCTGTGTGGCTCTGTGCTTGTGTTTATTTGAGAACCCTGTGTTTTTGTGTGTTTTTATTTGACTCTGACGCTGTCCAGTACAAACTGTTACCCCTTTTGCCTGTTTTATTAAAAGGCCATCTAATTTACCATTATTACATCCTTGGTTTTATGTTACTTCCCTCTTCCCCTACGAGCTCAACTGTAGGGTCGTAACATATTTGGGGGCTCGTCCGGGATCTACACGTTCCCGGCATTAGGTGGCCGAATCAAATTTATTAGGTAAGTGGGGGGGTAAGCTGTATTGTATTTGGACATTGGGAGAATGGCAACCGCTTTCAATTTACAGGCATTCTTGCTTCATCCCTCGGCCGAAGCACTTGAGCGCTGTAAAAAGAAGGATCTATTTGAGGTTGCCGATCATTTTGAGATTTTGTATTCCCGTCAGAGCAGCAAGGCCGAACTCAAGGTGCTGCTCCTGGATGGTTTGGTGGAGAGGGGCTTGCGTTTGATCCCAGAGGCTGAGAGGTCTGATGAGAGCATCGTGCATGCGACTACCCCGAGACGTACGGAGACGCCTGCGGATGGCCCTCCCGGAGCGGAGCGTGAGTTTGTAGAGGGCGATGCGCGGCCTGAACCACCGCGCACTCCTCCTCGCTACGGGCCGCCCTCCCCAGCTCCTTCCTCTCCCGGCTCAGTTGGTGGTGCTCGGCGCGCTTTGCGGCTGGCACGCATCAAGATGGAGGCCGAGCAGAAGGATCGGGACCGCAGTGCCGAGCTCGAACTGCATATACGGAGGCTTGAGATCGAGGCTGACAAAGCTGTGCGCCTCAGACGCCTTGAGCTGGAGGCCGAAGGCCGCCTCCCCAGTCCTACTCAACGCCCGGGCGTCGCTGCACCTGCCACAGCCCTCTCCCCAGCTGTTCATGACTCTCTTGACGTGAGTAAAATGATACAAATTGTGCCTACATTTAGGGAGAGTGAGGTTGATTCGTATTTTTCTGCTTTTGAGAGAATCGCGATGGCGTTAAATTGGCCTCGTGAAGTTTGGCCTATCCTTGTGCAGTGTAAAGTGTACGGTAAAGCACAAGAGATAATCGCTGCGATGCCTCTCGCTGAGAGCCTGCAGTATGATGCAGTCAAGAGAGCAGTCTTACGCGCGTATGAGTTAGTGCCTGAGGCCTACAGACAGTCTTTTAGAAATCTCCGTAAAGCCCCGAGTCAAACGTGTGTTGAGTTCGCACGGGAAAAAGGAAATCTGTTTGACAAATGGTGTGCCTCTGCGAAGGCCCAAGATTTCGATTCTTTGCGTGAATTAATGTTGTTAGAAGACTTTAAGAACAACCTGCCTGCGCGTGTGGTTGTGTATTTGAATGAGCAAAAGGTTAAAACTATTTCTGAGGCTTCTGTGTTAGCAGATGAGTTTGTGTTGACTCATAAGAACTTTTCGTCATCTTCTGTTAATGAGACGCGTGTGTCTGTGCAGCCTGATCGTCCACGCTCTCCTGGAACCTCCACAAGGGACAGAGTCTGCTTCTACTGCCGCGAGCCCGGACACGTAATCGCAGACTGCCCTACTCTCAGACAAAAGGAAGAGTGTTCAGCTCCAAACGTTCAGAGCATTGGGTTAATTCAATCTGTAAGTCATAAGTCAGGACCCAATACTGTCCAAAATCACGGCTCCTGTTTTGAGCCTTTCATATCACAGGGCCTAGTATCACTGAATGGCGAAGCACCAGATCAACGCCCCATCCGTATCCTACGAGACACTGGCGGTTCCCAGAGCTTGATTTTGGCCAGTGCTCTCCCGTTTTCATACCGCTCTTACTGTGGTTACAGGAGTGTGTTACGGGGAGTTGAGATGGGCTACCGCCCGCGGCCCGTTCACTCTGTTCATGTCCAGTCAAACCTCGTTACAGGAAAGTTTCCGTTAGCTGTTGTCCCTGCGCTACCCATTGAAAATGTAGACATGATTTTATGTAATGATTTGGCAGGGGGCATGGTGTTTCCTCCCCTGTTGGAGGCGGTTCTGTCCCCGCTTGTGTGTGCCTCTGATCGTCAGATGCCCACGGGTTGTGCTGTGGCGCACACCCGTCCTCCAGAACAGTGCGGTTGTAGTCTGCCCGCCAGTCCAGTGAAACCACGAGTACCGCCGCACTTTACTCCACCCGCCACTTCTGTACGGAAGCACAAGGCTAGGGCCACCAGGCTTGGGTCAGGCGAGCGGCACTTTCAGCACCATGGAGAGCGTTTTGGCTCTCGCTCTGCAAGTTTCAGTTCGCGGCCTTGATCTGTGTGTTCCTTTGAGGGATTCGCCACGAGAGAGGCAAAGTCTGTGATTCTGTGTTCGGGTGAGTAATTCACAAATTTGCTCTGATTTTACTTTGAGATGGCTTGTATTTTAAGGGGGGGAGTGTTACGGCCGCTGGCGCTGGGCCGCGTCGTACACCCGCTTCCCTCCCTCCTGTGTTGTGCTGCTGTTCTGCTCAGGCTCCGCCCCGCTGCATGGTGCACCGGCTACGCACGCTGCCTCCCAGTTCTGCCTTCCGTTCGGAGATTGGGTCGCGCTTTCCACGTCTGGCCAATCCATCGCTGCGGCTAATCAGCACCAGCCTTGAAAACGAGTCTGCTCCTTCTGTGCGGGGCGGCTTGAATCAGTGTCTTGTCTGCCACCGTTCTGAGAGAACGTGTTGTCTGTGTGCGCTAAAGATTAAGCTTAAGGTTGCCTGTGTGGCTCTGTGCTTGTGTTTATTTGAGAACCCTGTGTTTTTGTGTGTTTTATTTGACTCTGACGCTGTCCAGTACAAACTGTTACCCCTTTTGCCTGTTTTATTAAAAGGCCATCTAATTTACCATTATTACATCCTTGGTTTTATGTTACTTCCCTCTTCCCCTACGAGCTCAACTGTAGGGTCGTAACAATTATTATTAATTGCCAGTGGCACCAGTTGTTATAGATACTGTATATGTTATTATGAAATTTATAATTATCTGAAATTTCTCCACTGTGAGACTAATAAAGGTTTATCTTATCTTATCTGTTTATCTTATCTTATGCTTTAATGAGAAACAATTTAATCCGTTCATCCATCACCAACTTTGCTCCAAATTTCTTAGTGTTGTTGGCATCACTAACACTTCTGCCCATTCACCTCAGACAGTGGCTCTGGACATTTTGAACAGCCCTAAACAGTTGCGCTCATTTCACCTGCTCATGATGTCACTCTCTAACGATAGCAATGGCTTCGTTAGCTGCTTCCTATTGTAATGAATGAGCGGCAACTCTGGTCATGTCTATTTGTACTAGAGCTATTCCAAATACTAAAAGCTATATAATTTTGTAGAGGCTTCTTGATAATTGCTTATATAGTTCTGCTCAACAGTCTTTAACGTATAAAATGTTTGGATGAAAGAAAAACTCATCATCGCAAAGTCCAAAAGTTATTGCAAGTCCATTCTGTTGCTTTTGAACGCTTTTGCTCCGACAAAAGACAATAATGGCGGGGCGTGCTGGCAGCCCGGTTTGTAATTTGGGATGTCAATATTTAAATTGTTGAGGGGAGCTTTATGGCCGGCGCTGTCCAGACCTTCACCTATAAAAACTAACATCTGCTGGAGCATACATTAAGTTTAAAAATATCTGTACAGAGATCGACCACTCAAATATACAGTCCAGCAGATGTCCGTTTTCCAAAGTGCCAGATGGAACAATGAAAGTGAGATTGGAAATTTACAAAGTGCTTGCAAAGGTCAGATCAATTAAGAAACTATGGTGGCTGCCATGCGACAATTAAGACCACTTTGAAACGCTACTGTGGGGAAGGAGAGCAACTTGGATTGGAAGGGCCACTGGAAACACACTGGCTGGATAAGAGGTGCATTTAGGTCAAGGTTAACGATACGCACAGATAAACCTGATGGCACGCTTCCCAGCTCTGCAAACCACCTTTGTCTGTCACCGTCAGAATTAAGAAGCCGATAAATTAGCAGCGCGACTCGAAGTGACATTGAAATGGAGGGAGAAAGGCAGATCTGAAGAGCTGATTCTCAAATTCAACGTATAGAGTTAACATTGTTTTCTGTCCCCAAGAATGAGGTGGTAATAATGACATATAAATCTATATCATACGCAACATTTTACTGTGAGTGAAAATGTTAGATATTAGAAGTTTTGTGCCCAATTGTTAGATTGTAGCCATAGGAACATTTTTAGCAAGCAGAAGGAGGCTCTGTGCTTTAGTCCAGTGTTTTTCAACTAGTAGGCCATGGTATGTTAGTGTGCCTTGAGATGTATTTCGGTGTGCCTTGGGAATTATCACCTACTGTACTCTGTCAAAATAAAGTGAAAAAAATAAAATAATTTGAAGATTAGAAATTACTTCTTTGCTCTTCTCTGATTATCTATTTAATACACTTTGAAGATAATTACTTTGTTTTGTTAATTGAGGCAGTTCATATCAGTTTCAGCTGGTGGTGTGCCATGTGATTGTTTTAAATGTTAAAGGTGTGCCACGGCTCAAAAAGGTTGGGGAACACTGCTTCAGTCCAAGTGCAAGTCAAGTTTGTAGAGATGGAAGATTGAATGTTTTAGATTAGAACTTTGAATTTAGATTAGATTTTATTTTGAGCCAAATATAACATTCTGCGCCATACAGAAAAGCACTGTACCCACAGACTATACCATGCCTGATAGAGACTCAACTTGTTTTGAATTTTGTTTCAGTGAAGAATTATGTTTGCTCATGGAAATACACCCAAAAAAGCTGAATTCTCAAAGTGTAAGAACTAGGTAACACTTATCTGGCCAGCTTCTTCAGTCCCTTGGGATGAATTCTGCTTTTAGAAGAGCCCGTCCCGTCTGCACTCATGATGAGGCTCCACGGCCGCTGTCCCAGATGACTTCCCTCTGCTCCACTCAGCACTGAGCCACAAGGGGGCAATATTTGCATTGTCTGTCTTCTCCCCAGGCACTCTCATTTACATCCAGCTTCTACTCGAGTACAGTAAACTGCTCTATAGTTTACAACACAATAAAGACATACAACAAGGGTGCGATTTTTTTCTATATTTTAAACTAACTTTTATATACAATTTTCTTTTTTCATTTTTGTTAGTTACCTCGGTTTAAAAGTAACTCTCATTATGCAACCACAGCAATAAAACCAAAGCAGTTTTTACATATATTTTAATATAGATCAAATATATTACATTGCCATCAAAGCAAGCAGCAGAGAAAAATATATGTTAATATTATACAAGATATGATATATTATCTCCTACAAATACATCAGATTTGTATCACTTTACATCTCAAATCATAATTGTACAGTCAAATATGTAAGGCCAGTTTCTTCATGAGATCATCCAGAATCTTACAATGAGAAATTCTTCTATAGGCTCCTTTTCACTCTGCAAATGGAATAACTAGATTAGTGATAAAATAAATGCTGTGATGACAGAATTAAAAAGATTACCTTTATTTACCCATGATCAAAAAACTCTATCTTCAAACCATTCTTTCAACAGTGGTGCCCCTGCACATCGGAGAGACAAGCAGTTCTGTTAATAACTGCATTTGCATGTCCTTAAAATACAGTTTTAATTATAGATAAAGCATATACCTGCGATAACAGGACCTGCGTGCTGGCTATAGCACTCTTCAAGAAATAATACTCTGCTGTAAGTATAGATTCTACTCCTCTCTTTCATTGCTGTCCTTTGGGTCAACAAAAGCTGTTGAATGACTTTATAGGAGCTAGTGTATGTCTTAAACTGGACAAACTTTACTCACTTCAACTATTCTAAAGAAAGAAATATATACTTTTGTGTGTTTTGAATTTTTTTTCATTTGATTGTATTGTCACTCGGTTTAATATGCATTATATAGTAAGTATGTATAGATTGCCAATAAGTGCTCCCCACTGTAAATGCACCTGACTGTTCCATTTTGCATGTATTGATTGGTAAACCCCTCAGCCGGTATAAGTTTAGGCCTTTGTGACAGACTGGGACGCACACAGTCTGGGTCTGGGTGGAGCTGCACTTGTCCTTGAAGAACTCCAGGAGCTCCACGGTCTTCACCATGTTTAATCTTTGACATGACCCTTATTACCATGTAAGTGACAACATCGCTCTGATCAATACTCCCCCAAAGCAGTTTGGAGATTTCAGATAGGATGTGGTTACTGATCCCATGTAAACGTAATGTCCAATCAACCTTTCACTGCAAAAAAATGATAAAATATGAGGTAATAATTGTTGAATCAAGTGTTTTGTATCTTAATTCTGACTGAGATTTGTCAATGGGACGAAACCACTTAGTTATTTTAGGAACTGTTGCTTTATTTTCTCATTCCAAGGCAGACATCTCTTGTATCTTATAACGAGATATTTTTGCCTGTCCTATTGGCAAATCTTGTTTTAAGGCAGTCAAAATGTCCTCAAATTACTATACAGTACATTTTGCCAAATTGTAGTTAATTTTGACTTTTGTTGTTGGTACTTCAAATAGGTTTGTATTTGACTTAAATATCCAACTAACAAGTGAAAGGAAGTAGTCTCAACCTGTGACCAATTTGATCTTTTATAGTGTTGCCTTTTCTCTAAACTAGAAACAGTTACTCTTTGAACATGTACAAGAGAGTAATCTAAAATGTTTTCCTGCTATTGTATTTTTATTGTTGATATTGTCAACAGTTTGTGACTAAATGTTTTTTGGTTAAAATTAAAGGCAGCACATTATCATTATTATGCTCAGGTTTCTACAATTATTACATATTATAAAAGCACAAGCATTTTCAGGACACAAGTGCCTGTTGTTTGCCTCTCTACAGGCCTCGCTCCGCGCTGCTCTCTCTGACTGACTGAGCTCATGATTAACTTCATATTCTTATCCTCCACAACCGTGCTCACAACAACACTTCCTGCTGAGGCAATAGCAATTTCTGCTCTTCATGATTCCGAATCATAAACGCAGCGTGTGCCAAAGAGCATCTCACGTCTGATTATAGCGAGGATGAATAAAGAAATAAAACATTTGAGGTGAAATAGGAGGAGATGCCCAATTAAAGAAATTGTTATTGTGAAATGGCATTATAGGATTTTGCTTCAGTAACCATTCCATTTTGTCCTCAATGGTCTATATGAGCGGAGGGGTGTTTGGGCTGTATGTGCGAGGCAGGGGTGAGAAATATGGAGCAATACAATTTATTCCTTAAGTGCGGTGGAGGCCTTATTGCTAAACATTAACGTGTCCTGGCGTCGTCACGGCCTGATAATTAAGTAATCCATGAGAGCGTTAGCAATATGACCGGCGTCCTGCTAACTGCTCCCATATACCAGCATTATTCCACATGATAGAGGTCCGTCTTATTGCATTGTCATTTCACAGAGTTGCACCAGAGATATGAATGTAAGCAGCTAATGGTTCCAGAGATAGCACATTATTCTGAAGATGCATGCACCCTCTACAGAATGAGACATCTTATTCACTCTTAAAGCTCCGGTACCTTTTTTTTAATCATAAAAAATATATAATACCAACAGAAAATGTGAACAAATCAGACCATATCAGTGTATACAGAGTCATTTTCAATATATTTGCCAATTGCAGTAAAACCACATTGGAATACATGTGCAAAAGTACCCCAGTGTGCACCAGACTACATGCTGTCTTTACATCATGAGAGCTGATTGGCTGATTCAGGGTCGTCCTCTCGTTTTCACTTTTCTGTAAGAATAAGCTCATCGAAAGCTGTGAAGGAGTCCAAACAATGCATGTATATAAAAAGTAGTGATACAGAGTTCTATGGCTGCGATTTTTGTTATATACATTAATTTAAATGTACTTTGCATGGCCCTAAATCACGACCGCAGTCATTTCAGAGGACTTTACACTGGTAATGGTTCCTATATCCAGATGTTTCTATTCACACAACAATATCTTATTGTTATGCTTATTTTAAGATTTTTTCTTTAAGGTTATTCTTATTGTTATTTTTAATTGTGGAAAACTTTGCAAATTACTGTGACAACGCAATTTCCCTTGTGGATCAGTTAAGTCTGGCTATGTCTACTGTAAGTCCAAGTCTACAAAGTTGTCGATTCACCAACAAGAGATTTAAACAGTTTGAACACAGGAAATGCAATAATAACAAACACATTGGAGCCATTAATCCATTAATGTAAATAAATGTCCAAGTTTAGAACCCCAGCTTTATACATACATTGAAACAAAACTATACATGGAATGCGGAAACCTCATAAACGTGTAAATGTTTCTCCAACTTGAAAATGCATTAGTCCCGATAGCTGTTAGCGACATCTTCTGTTCTTCTGCTCGCTGCTGAAATATTTATCCAGATTATAATTTACAACAATCTACAATTTACAGCAATGCGCATCATCCATCTGTGCGTTTGTCCAAATGCATTTCCTTTGTCTCCTTAAAAGAAATCGAATCAGGGGAGCTTTAAGACAAGGCCCTCTCCCCCTCCTTCACGCCTCTAACAAACGCTAACATTTTAATTCCTGCCTTCATCCCTCAAGACTGAAAATACGATTTGATGATCACCACGCGGCTGGAGCTGTGTTTAATAATTCCCAATTATGCAGCGAGGCACCTAGTCGGCCGCGTGCTGTGCCTGCCGCTGCCTTCTGTGTGTTCAGCCACCTCCGTATCATTGATGAGCATGTTCCCATCTTAGCAGGTTACAACACAGGACCACTGCTGTCATATGAATAATACAGCACCAGGGAGTTTACCATGCCGACACTTCCAGCCTCTTTCTCCAATTTGTTACGCAGTTTACCCAAACATGCAGCCCGGAGTGTCCCGCGCCCATGTGTAGTAAATTTACGAGTGCTTAGGGACAAGACATACTTATTGAGTAAAAAGCACTGGATGATGTAGTTATTTACTGAATTGTGCTTTTATCACTTTTACTTTCAGCTTGGACAAAACGCTCCGTGCTCTTGGGAGGGAACAAGCCCTGTCTTTTACCTTGGGATATTCATTATTTACGTTTAACATTTATTAGTTCAATCTCACATGTGTTGTGCCCAGACTAAAGCTCAAGCCTTTTTAAGTGAATGTGGAGCAGACTGAAGCTGGGGATCATTCTTTTTCCTCCTGAAGTCTAAGGATAGGGGCTTTACAGGTAAAATCAATTAATGCAAAACTTAAATATGGTGCCTATTAAACATCTGGGGCGACCACAAGCACTTTGGCTAATTTGTGGAAAATTTACCTTAACCTTAAAAAAGAGTTAAAGTACAAAACAAAGGAACAAAAAATTCTGATACAATAAAATTAAAAAGCAGAGTTCCCTATCCACACACACTTTCTCCAGCTCCTTTTAATATATTAACTTAAATCTATATATAATAGATCAACACAACTTCAAGATTGTTACCGTGGGGACCATTCCACTGTTTCCACCCCTGAGCTTGTGGGTGAATATTTTATTTTCATTGGAACAGCTTTATTATTGTTACATCTATAAATATATGGACATGGTTTCTCACTTATTAAAAGAATCGCAATAAAGGGAACCTCATGGAAACGTTTTAGGGCCTTTGATATTTTCTACAATTATCCAAAACCTTTCATATGTTTGATTATTTCAATCATGTCTAGTAATAGGGGACATTTTAAAATCACTCTCTCTCAGTTGCTCCTTGAATTCCCTCAACGCTTCACTGAAGACAGAGTCCAGCGCATTCCGTTGGCAAGAATTACAACCTTTGCATGTTGTGGGCTCTGGGCAGTCTCCCATCAGTGGACATTCCAATCTGGAGAGATTACATCGGTTCGTATTCCGGTCGGACAGGGCTTTTCTGAGTGGAATTTGCATGTTTCCTCCGGCTGCTCCGGTTTCCCCTACCGCTAAAAATATAGAGAAAAATACCCACAACAATTGCAAAGCGCTTTGTGACTCTGGTTTGTGAAAGGTGCTATAGATAGACACAAATGCTTTCAATGATGTATTAATTTGTTTGTTTGGTACTTGGTCTGTGAAGATCATTCCTTGTGTGCCGCTTATAACCCCCTGGGACCTAGGAACTGGTTGTGGCATGAGAGTGAGAGCGTGGGTTTGAAGGCCGGGCAGGAGGTGGGGAGGAAAAGGGTTAGTTGTTGGAAGTTTACGCTTTAAAACTGCTGGTTTAACTGGCAGAGATTGGCAGCGCTGTGTGATAGGCTGAGGTTGAAAGAGCCAGCTTGGACAGGATGAGCTGTAGCAGGTAGCCTGCCGGACTGAATTTCAGCGTGCTGTATGATAAAGCAGGACTGTATGGGTCAGTTTGGTCCTAATGCTGCTGGCGAGAGTCCAATAAAAGTATAACAGCGCAAAGTTCTGTCTGGTTTGCCTGTGGTTAGTCTTAGCTCTGATGTTACTAGGCAGAGTTCCAATAATTTTGAAAACTGTTCATTCATCAAATGTGCTGCGATTGTGATTATACTACAGTAAATTCAATCATACATGAAATATTAGAATTAACTGTTTATGGTAAGTTAATTCTCAGTACTATAGTGAACAAACAAATGAAGAAACTGCAAATAATAAATGCAAGGCTTATAAACAAACATTTACAGTTATGTTTTAAATTCACTGTATATGATTTAAGATTTGGATGCGAGCCATGTTCTCAGACAATGGCTAATACGTAAACACATCCATACAGTTGCACAGACAGTTTGAATCCTTTCCTAAATCAATACTGCTTATGTGTAGTTGACATTCTGCCATGAGGTAAACCCCTAAGGTAATCCAGGGCTGCATGCAGGTATTGCGTCTTTGTGTATCACATTATCAAATCAGTGAAAAAAACAGTTTGCAGTTATTTTGTAATCAATATTGACATCCTAAAGGCAAGGCAGGGCAAGGGAAATTCATTTATAAAGCACCATTCCTAAAGAACATTGGGTAACAATAAAACATTGTAGGAAAAAATGAAATATATGTATTTACACACATAAACATTCATACATCTGTAATAATAAAAGAATATATGATAATGATTTTAAAAAGAGCAAATATCTTCCAGTCTTGTTTGATCTTATCCAACAGTTCAAGGGCAAAACAAATAAAAGTACACATTCTCAACTGCAGAGTGTCCAAGCATATATTATAATCATCAAAATTCAAGATTCATGTTTGCAAAAGCCTCTAAAAGTGTTCAGTGGGGTTTCAGCTGTCATCTTTAATACATCAGCATGGGTCCATATGGAAGAATGCCTTAAAATAGTGATTGCAGGTCACGTGTAGGTGGCCAGACTGATCAGAAACACCTGCCGGCAACGTTCTATGGACATCTTTCACGTCATTCCTTGTGGAGATCAATCTATGCTCTGACCCACCACAGTATCTTTATGAGCTCATGGTTAGGCTCTGGGTGAATGTGTTGCAGGGTGGGGGCTCGATAGCGGTGATCTACTTTGAAAAGTTTCCTACCATCAGTCACCAGCGGTTCTCATGAACATCTTATTGTCTAATATTGCATGTCAGGCACAGATTTGTCTTCATATCAACCAGCGGATGACATTTTGGATTGGGAGATTGTCGGGGTCTGAAACAAGCATGAACAGTGTTGTGAGGATGAAGGAGGGATTGTCATGTAAGATCAGGAAAACACGATTTCAGTTGTGAGCAAGTAGGTAAATTGTATGGATCTGAAATATTTTTATGCAAACATGTTAATAAATAAATAAAATGAAACAGAGACCATCATTTAAATGTTGTTTTAAAAAAAACCTGTCTCTTGAAAATATGTTTCTACATCAATCATATGTTATGCTTTATCTACTTATATGGTTGTAATTGTGCTGTGCTTGTACAGCAACCCACCTCCTCCCATTCATACTCCTCTACAATGCAGCAAGACCATAATAATAATGCATCAGTTTTATATAGTGCTATTCATTCACTTCATGCACGGTGATGATAAAGCCTCAGCTGCCCCATGCCCTTCCGACCACCACCTATCATTTACACAACAGGCACTTTACAGCCATAGCCGTCCTAATGCGGCATCTGGGGTTCCAAAACGTCTCCCATCACAGTATAAATCAGGCCCTGTCTTGCTTAGCTTGAGAGGTCTAACAGGAGCTGGCTTTCATGTGCAGTAGGGGCCCCAAATCTGCACATTACCAAAATCTAGACCGTAGGGAGATTCCATTTTCATAAACTTTATTTAAAACCCTTCGACATACGTCATGCGATATGTCTCCTGGGGTCTAAGCGGCCAATCATATACAATATATCTTGTACCCGATATACAGTACTTCATCCAAAACTAACTCAAGAAACATGATTCTCAAGAAAACATTATTTGAGTGTGCGCCACTTCTTGTTTCAGTTCTGTCCATCCATTCCATCCATTTTCTTCCCCTTATTTCATTTCTGGGTCGGGGGGTGGCCAGAGATGCCACCCAGTACACATAGCACCAGCCCCTCACTGATCCTCCTGCAGGTGGTGAGTCCACAGGAGGATGGCTGCTCTATGGTATAGCCTTGATCTTTGAGTGGGAGCTTCACGCAAAGTGGGGTTAAGTGTCTTGCCCAAGGACACAATGACAGCAGTCACCAGTGGGAGTTGGTGGAGAAGGTTTCATTGTCGAACCCATGACCTGTAGGCTCAAAGGCCAATGCTCTACCAACTGAGCTACTGTTTCAGTTCTGTTCATACAAAAATCAAACTAAAACACACGTGAGAATAGGTTCACTGACCACTGAACCTATCTCCATGACAACAAACTCCTAAGCGAACTGTCATCCAGACACTGCCCATTGGCACAGAAGCTGAGAAAAGCTGTCAGTCATCTGAGAGGCTACGCAGAAGCAGCACCTCTCTCAGTTGCTCTCGGAGCGACCAATTAAGGCAGTGATGTTGTTGTCGTGTTCACACAGCTCAACCGTGTCGCTCTTTTAACTCTTGGCAACGTGAACATTCGCCTAATACAGCCTTTTGTCTGGGTCTTTCCAGCTCCTTCTAGATTCTAGAAGGAGCAACAGCTTGTGTCCTCTGTAAGGCCGTGACAAGACATTTTTTTGTTTTGCTTAAAGTCACTTTTCAACCAAGAGCAAAGATGATTTGGAATAAAACTCAATGCAAACCCAATATAGGCAATGTATTTGCAATGATAATAATAATACAGTCGGTTTTATATGGCGCTTTGTTGGATACATGGCGGCATTCAATCACTCCAAACAGTAGCTACAGCTGCTCTGAGGCAAACTGACAGGAGCGAGACAATCAGTATGTGCCATCAGCCCCTCCGACCACCACCAACCATTCAGGCACACACCAGATTCATTCTAGGCAATGTGGGTGAAGTGTCTTACATAAGGACACAACAGTTTGTCAGCAGTCTGTCCCACTGTGGCACCTGCAGTTTCGGAGGTCTGACGGGATATAGCTTTCACATGCAGGTTTGTGACTATAGGCGGACCATAGCAAAATGCATCTTCTTACATTACTGACTGTCTTTTGATCACAACACTAAACATTTGAACAAAAGTAGCTCGTGGATATTGTCGAGCGAGGGTCGAGGCAGTGTCCATTGTGTCTCCCGCCTGCAGAGAGAGCATCCACTGTCAGCACCTAAAATGGCAAATGAATGCATGAGCGAGTCCACGTGAGTAACTGAATGAATAGGCAATGCTATTTTACATAATTGCGTGTGGGTATATGTGTTTTCATATGTTTGAGCCGGTATTTGCATATTCACATTCCATACAAATTATTCAACCTCTGTAGCGTGGAACCATCATGTAAATACAACTCCTTTTGAATTAGAAGCTGAATAAAATAAAATAAAATATATGTTAATGATGTTTGCGAGCCTGCAATGAGACACCCGCTCAGCCTGCGGTGAACTGAAAAGCACTTGGATTTTTGGTGAAGACATGTTTTATTTGGATGGGAAAAAAGATTAACAAGCAAACACACATTTATCAAACTGACTTGTCAATTTCTGTGCCTGGAGTATTGATCTTAGCGCCAACCAAGCGTCTGTGTCGTGCGTTGTAAATGTCAAGGGGGTTTTGTAGAACACGTGTGATCACTGCTTGTAAGAATAGTTATAACTTGGGTTGAATTGTCACCTCTGTTGTTTGAAGTGCTTTTTTTTCTCATGCTATTGTTGCTTTGTTGTCAAGATCGACAGAGACGTTTATGCGCAGGGACATCTTTTGAACTGTAATAAGGCGGCGTATCAGTCCACTGCTCCTCTGTGGATGTTTTAAGGTGGATAAGTGGAGCCCAGTTAACCTTCATATGTTCGGAGAAGATCTTGTTTGCAATGAATGTAAAGATACAAGGAAATAATGTTGAATTTATAACTATTATTAACAATTTGTGTAAGCTCTCAGTCGTACAGGGATTAGTCAAAGCAAAGGAAGGTTTCTCACCCATCATCTGTACTTCTTAGCAAGTTTTCCCGACGTTTCGTCCTCAACCTAGCGGACTTCTTCAGGGAATGAATTCTCGGACCGCGCGTTGGAGATTTATAACCTATGGGTGTGGTTAGCCACACCCTAATCCTGATACTAACTCGTAAACAATCTACGGTCTGCTTGATGTAGAAGGGAGCAGGTCTAACGACCCTGCTGAGGCTAACGACCCTAACTCCTTAGCATGTCACAGACCTATTGTCTGCTGGGATGCAGACCTGCACTCCACTTGAGCATCCCAGCAGACAATAGGTCTGTGACATGCTAAGGAGTTAGGGTCGTTAGCCTCAGCAGGGTCGTTAGACCTGCTCCCTTCTACATCAAGCAGACCGTAGATTGTTTATGAGTTAGTATCAGGATTAGGGTGTGGCTAACCACACCCATAGGTTATAAATCTCCAACGCGCGGTCCGAGAATTCATTCCCTGAAGAAGTCCGCTAGGTTGAGGACGAAACGTCGGGAAAACTTGCTAAGAAGTACAGATGATGGGTGAGAAACCTTCCTTTGCTTTTATTATTAACAATGTCAAGAGTCAGCCATACTTTTCTTCCTCAATCCTCATTTTGACTGGTCTCATTCAAACCAATGGAGAAGATAAGGTGAGATAAACCTTTACACATTTATTTCTCATGTTGAATAAAAAAGGGAAAGAAAATGAAAGTTACCAAAAAGGTACATCCTGAATAATTACACTTCTAAAAACTTAACCTTAAATTTGAAGTATTGAGGAGTTGAGTGTACTATCCTCAATCATATGTCCCTGCTTACAGGTATGTAATAGCATTGTTTTCATTCACATACAGTAAAGCAAAGTGAATGGTAAGGTGAGTTTATTTGTACAGCGCAATACATACTCAAGAATCATATAAAACAAAAACAATTTAGTTATAAAATGTTGTAAATTGTACAACAACAAATGCTCATATTAAGTTTACTTGCCAAAAAGTGCTAATATAGGCGACATAGCAGCATAGCAGTTCGGTCCTAGGTTTAATTTCCCCTCCTGGCGAGCCCTTTCTGTGCGGAGTTTGCATGTTCTCCCCATGTCTGTGTCAGGTTCCTTCAGTGCTCTGGTTTCCCCCACCACTAAAGTGTGTGTTTGTGAGTGTGACTGTGGGACAATCCGGAGAGGTGTGATCATTAACATGCACTGTCCCAAAAAAAAATCATATCTGTAAGAAGGTGTTACCAAGTACGCTGTGATCAGTTGATAATGGTGGTTTGAGCAGGGAAAGGGGTAAAGTGATTAAGTGTGATTGTGTGGTGTGGTCCATTCTCTTCCCAATTATATACTGTATGGTGGCTCACATTGCTTCAACTTGTAAAACATACATCATAAAAGATAAGACTAAATCACTCAGGATGGCAGCCAAAGCAATATTTTAGGAATCATTCTCTTCATTTAAATGCAGCTTCTTCTTTGCAAAGTGGCGCTTCTTGTCTTGTGAGGTGTAGAGTCTGGAGGAGAGAAAAGAAAATGTAATGTTCTGACCCGCTTCCCCTTCACCTCTGTGCTGAGCATGTGGGGCAGCTCCAGGAGCCAGAGCAGGGCACCACAAGACTCGGACTCTGGCCAGTGCCGCGCCACCCCCACCCCACCTTTGCTTCTCAATACCCCATATCGCTCACTTTCACTTGGTCTTCCTGGCCCGCAGCTATTGGAACACAGATTTTGTGGAGCAGAGCAGAGGGGAGGTGAGTACATCAGAAGTACTGGTGATTCTGGTTGACCAGGGCAGGAAGTGTTGAGATGTATTCATGGTACTATTTAAATGTATATGTCAGAAGTGAAATGAGAGGACTCAGATCTGATATTTACTTGATAATTTGTACTAAATCTATTCCAATTGTGAAACATGGCTTTAAAGCAGGGGTGTCCAAACATTTTACTAGGTTCACTTTAGTTAATCAGACTTGAGATTTAGTTTTATATATGTTCTGTAACTTGTGATGCAACACTGAAATTTCCTCGCTGTAGGACAAATAAAGGATCTTTTATTCTCTCTTATTCTTGTCCAGAGGCCGCAACGTGGATTTTTTAAATCCAGGCTCATCTGGACTTTACAAATGGATATAATGTGCTTTGCTACATTCGTGCTATATAATGAATAAAACAGAAATCAGAGGTTCTGAGCTTTACAACAAGGTAAAGCATGACTATATTGGTTGCAGCTGAAGTTGGCTGAATGACACTAATAAAGTACCTCAATAACTACTTTGCGTTAGCAAGGGCCACATAATACAACACAATAGGCATTTGGCCCCCGGGCCTTGGTTTGGAGATGCAAGACAAAGCCTGAAATAGCCCTGCCTTTCATGCGTGCTTTGTGTCTGGCCCTGATGGGCCTGTTGTAGATCATGCTGATGACCACCTCTCACCTTTATCAATACAATTGGCTTTCAGTCTGTGCAGCAGTCAATAGAACAACAGTCAGACAGCAGGCCCATAAACATGCTGCATTCTTACAATACTATATTTCATTTACAAAACACAGCATTAAGAATGATATTCACATCCTTGTTGCAGCTGTTCACATGTTTAAACTCCCAGAATGCTTCACTTCTCGCAGCTCATGGGTGTAATTCGTTCATGCAGTTGTTTGTGCCCACCTATTTCTTCCTTTACTTGTCAGGGTAGAGTTTCCTGCCAGGAGTGTTTGTGTTTCCTCTGTTAATGCTCCCAGCCCCGAAATATGCTGAACTAACAGTGCGCCCGGATAGAGGAAGAGGAGAGATGGCACACACACTCTGGAGTAAATAACACTTTGCCTGCTTAAATAAATCATTTGTTTATGATTTCACTGAACATTGTGCTCTGTTTTAGAGCCAGCCGGATCCCGACTCTCCAACCCGCAGACGCCGGGCCCATGTATGATGCATGAGAACAAATTTTTTTGACAACTTGAGTGATAGATTTGTACAAGGCCCAAATGTTTTCCGTTTTCTACAGAGAGGCTCCGCCTGAGTGACATAAATTGCTATTAATAAAAATTTCAACAATACAAGACAAATGAGGTTTTCTCTGCTAACATGGAGGAGCATATTGGATGAGGAAAAGAGCAGACAGACAACAATAAGACCAGGTTGGAAAGAGTTTTTATTGCTTTATTAAGTAAGGACCTGAGCCAGAGATTGTTTGGTAAGTTCACAATAAATACAAAGCTGAAATATTAATAGTTGCACTAATGAAATTCATTGTGCGAGCTGCAAGTTTCAATGTCAACACAGAAAACAGTTGATCTGATCTCGATGTGACGCACTCAACTGCTCATACTCCTCTCAAACTTATAATTATTCTACTTTTTGTCTTTAATTGCTGAACATGAGCCAGCAAACTTTAAGTGAGTGCAGGTAACAGTTAGGAGAAAAGCCTTGCAGCAGGAGGAAGTCAATAATGCTGGAGGCCCCTCAGGGCGCACATTACCATTGTTGTGAGCAGGTTAATGTACTTCAAACCAGGTTTGTTACAAAGTCCTGCGCACAATAGTGATGAGTGCTGAGCAGGAAGGTGCAAAGTGAGGAAATACTGAGGCATGAGTGCATGTCCAACTTGTTATGATCCTATCAGAAGTTTTGCCGAGTTAACAATATAAACAGTGCAACCATTTACAACTTGTGCTCCATTACATGAGCTCTGTTCGATCCTCTGCACTCGATCTACTTGATTCATGTTGAAAAGAAAATGTAATAAATATAATGAGCAATCAGAAACATGTTACACTCATGGCTTTGAATCCATGGAACATTTGATCTGGGAAATGATATTGTGCATTGCCTACACCTAAACTATTGTGAACTGCATGATGGTCCATAAAATAACACTCAATATTCCCATACCTCTACAGTGATACCATTAGGGTCTTGAGCGGGATTGTATTCAGCTCTCAGTTGCAGTAGGGTCTAGTGGGCGACCCTCCCCTGAGCCCCCTCTCTGATGTTGGGTCCAGGAGGGGGCTTTTAGCTTGTCCTGCTGAGAGCCCTATACTGCACATTAATATTTCACTCAAATAAAGTACAAAGGAGCTCAGACCTAATCAAGTGTTACTAAAGGTTCCAACAGAAGGAAAGTATAGGTTTCGGGCGACATGAGCCGAGCTAATGAATAAATAATCAAGAATTGTCTATAACTATAGTTGTTATGTTCCACAACACTTCACAAAAAAGGAAAGGCATTAAGAGGAGTGATTACATAGTTTTCAAATTTGTATCTTTTAGCCAGGTCATCTCAATAACTTTAACCTAACACTTGTCCATATGTCTTTGGTCCAATACATAACCCTAATCATCAGCTTCAATGTTTCTACCAGATGCCTTCCAAATGAAAAAAATGTACGCAGAATTGTCCACACGCCTCCACCTCCTGTCGAGTTCTTGACAGATGTGGTGAGCGTGAGTTCCAGAAGGAGCCTGGTGCTGCAGAGCTGTTATGACCTTTATTGTTTAATGGACGTCCAGCCGCTACTACCTGGACATCACGTCTTTCTCGCGGACAACAGCAGAAGCCTGGGAGCCCCGAAGCTACGGAGAAATCTACCTTTATTTCAATTATGCAGAACATTGCATATGATTGACTTTGAACACAGCGGGACCCCCATGCCCCGCGCTCTTGTTGTTCATTACGCGGTGGTACCTACTGAGCTGCAATAAAAGACCAATGAACGGTGCACATCCTGTATTGATTTGTTTGTGGAATATCAGAGTGAACGTTCAGATCTATTTTTCAATCTCCTTATTAAAATCCTCTTTGATCTACACAATATAACAATAACACAATTGTTTGCTGCCCTGATACTCTGTGTCAATATTAATTGGACTTTTTATCCCCTTTTTGCCTTTGAATCCTACAATGCAATCACTTTTTTCTCATCATTGATACAAAGCTATCCATAGAGGTTCTAAAATGGTTTGTTTTGATATGAATTAAATATTCTTTTTGAAATACAGTTTAAATTATTGAGATGGGTGGTGGGTTTGACTTTAAAGCCCTGGTTCTTGTCTTTGCCTGCGGACATTGGATAATGAGAGGTCAAAGTTTGGAACAATGAGCTTAAGGACAGTGTTTAGAGGTGACTGAAGAAAGAGCTGCACGAGGACAAGTGATTGGAGCTAAATTATCTTTAATGAAAAACTAAATGTGCACATTTCAGAGAATGTCTTAAGTCTTACATTAATAACACCATTACAAGAGCATCTCAAGGAGTGAGAATCCGACGATCATTTGAACTTATCTTCTCATCAGCTTTTTCACACTCTATGACATTTGCAAACCACTTTACATGTTTTATGCTTCTGAACCGACTGATCTGGTTGTGTTAATTTATCTGGGGAGAAGTATGGCAAGATATACATATAGTGTTACCATGAGGTTGTGGTGCATGTCCTCAATACCATATTATAGATGGACAGGGCTAATTCAATAGCTCAATGAAGCCTATTAGAGAAGTACTCATGGACAAAGTTTTGCTCCAAATCACTGTTTGACTTACTGTACATCGAAAAGTAAATTCCTTTTGCTCCATTTAGTGTAAATTTCTCTGGTGTGAGATCAATAAAGTATATCTTATCTTATCTTATCTTATTTGTGTCACACTCACCATTTTGGGCTTAAAATCTGTGATCCACTCTCTATGATCCTGGTGTTTTAATATTGTATTTGTAAAAACAGATATAAGACATAATGGTTGACTAATCAGATGCCTTCCTTTGTGGGGGTAAACTCCAGCTTGCCCGCAATGTCGAATATCTACCCCTGCAATGGTGAATAGGTCCTGGCTAGTAGGTCATCCGTCGCAACAAATGCCCATATAAGGAATATGACTCCAAACGTACCCAAATGGCCGCTGTTCAAATAAGCAACTCCTGCATTCGGTAAACACCATATAGGTGACGTCAGCTTACGGTTAGTCCACTCCTTCCACAGTCTGTGTCCAACCATTCTGTTGTCCATTCTTAGTAACAGGAGAAAACCAGCAATTTGCCTTTGCCACTGTTGAAGCCACCAGTTTCTTCCATCTCTGTCCCTTTGAAGCAGAAAACATATTTGCACTTCACAGAAATACACAAAGTTACACAGACTATTATTGATTCCTCATTCTGGACATTGTTCGTGTGCTTGGTTTAAATTAAGTTCAATATCATTTTAGACATTGCTTTCCTCAGTTGTGGCTGTGTGGTTTTTCCTGTGCTTCTCATTTGGTCTTCTGGCCTGACATATCGCAGATGACAATTATTTGCAAACCAAATATGAAATAAAGCATCGTAGTGAATAGCTAAATGTTTGACAGTTATGGTTGTACCGGTGGTCCAAGTTCACGACAGGAAACCCTGAGCCAACACAAACACTAGACTTTCTCTGCTGCTTGTTGTGATGAGGTACAGTGCAGAGATGTCGGACTAAACCAAGTAGTGATTGCTTTGACTCTTCGGTGAGTCACAGTTTTACTTTAGAGCCGGCCTGGGCTGCAGTTTGTGTAAATATCTCAAACTAAAATAAAGTGAAGAGAAAGTGCTCTTTACAAAGGATTAATATACATAAAACAATCAAACCCATCGACATAATACACACAGACAGACTCACAAAGTTGGAGCTGTGACGGTAATGTCCTCATTAGGGTATAAAAAGTAATCACATACAAGTATATAAATAAACAATAGAATTTCTCTGAAGACTCATCCTTCCCTGTTTCAAACACCATTGCTAATTATAGCCTTAAGTCAGGCGCTTTGATGCATTTTCCCTCAGCAGGAATCTCTGCCTCTCTTTTCCTGGAAGTGCTTGTGTGTTGCTCCTGAGGTAAACTGCCTGATGGCACACAGCAGGCACTGATCACTTTGGTATACAGTCCATTTATCGGGCTTTTTCTCATTCTGGCTACGGCGGAAGGAATTAGAATTTGTCACCATGAGTCTTGAGTTGAAGACAAAGTTATGAATCATACATTTACATATTTTATAAATGTCGTGTGTTCGATTCATGTTGGAGTTTAAAGCCATTGACGTTCAACAGATGACTAAATTCTCGCTCCAGCAGCAGAATCAAAAGCATCTCAGACCCATCTTTCCCCTTTACCAATCAAAACCTGAACATATCTTTTTAGAAAACATTTTAGCTTTACTATTCTTCAGCCAGAAAGAGGAGTCACTAGTTGATGCTTTTTTCACTTTTCTGTCTGAAGAATCTCATCCAAAAGGTTAGAAAGTACATGCATGTGAAAACCAGTGATAGACACTTTAGAATTGATGTTATAGTTCCATTGCAGGTGATTTAAAAGCCAGGTATCTCAGCTTTAAGTTAGCTGACACAATCACTGATAAAACTCAAATTCAACACAAAACCTTGATCATTTTCATTTTTGACGTCTTGCCTGAGTGAAATAATAAAGATGGAGATAACAGAGAGCTCAGGGGTAGTTGGCCATTATCAGTCTATGGTGGTTCCACACTCCAGATCTGCATAAAGCTAAAACCGGCAACCAGATGCGCTCTGATCACGCCTCGTCTGCCCTTGGAGAACTGCTTGCCTTGCTCATGTGTTTCTCATCAGGGTCAGTCTGTGGTTACCTTCCTGATGCTGCTCGACTGGAAAAACACGGCTAATATGGTGTGATCTGGAAAAAGCTTTGATGCCGGAGCTTTACAAATAAACCTTCCAGTGCCATATGGTTTACATTCATTCTCCTGATTTATTTCCTATAAATGTCCGTTGGAATATGGTGGCCCGTTTGTGTGTGTGTGTGTGTGTGTGTGTGTGTGTGTGTGTGTGTGTGTATGACTTGGAAAACAGAAGGAGGAGTGGTTTGTTGTGATTTGTCTCTGCATGATAGATGGGGCAAGAGGTCTAGTGGAAGTAAACTAGAAAACAACTGTTCAATAGAAGTTTGTTCAGGGTGGATACACACGGTTTAAAAATGTACCCACAGAAGTGACTCAGTGGTTTGGTCTGGTAAGGTCTGGTCTGGTCTGGTCTGAGCAGACTTCAATGGACATATAAAGCAGTAGCAGTTTTCCAAATCCACCAACTCTTTCCGATATTGATTTGGCGCACAATCTACATTATGACTAATTGGAACACTGAACCTGCATGTGAAAGCTTGATCCCATTAGACTTCAGTAGCTAAACAGAACAGGGCCTGGTTAGTACTGTGATGGGAGACCACTGAGGACATGAGGTGCCTCAGTGGGGAGGCTGTGGCTGTAAACTTCTTTCTTGTCCTTAGGCAAGACACTTCACCCGCATTGTCCAGTACACATTATTGCATGTCTGAGTGATTGGTGGTGGTCTGAATTTAGCCTTGAATTTAATCAATCAATCGTCATTTATAGAGCACTTTTCCTACACAGGGAAACACAAAGCGCCTCACAGTCCACACCAACAATTATCACATAAAACACACACAAAATCACCAATAAAAATACAATTAAAATCACACATGTATTTCTACCCCAAGGCAACTGTAGTAGCTTACCACCACTGTGTATATAAAATTAAATTATTATTATTATAATTATTGTCAAATAGCAACTAACTAAATTAAATAAATCCGTTTTTCATGTCTGACAAAAACAACCTCGTTCCATCCTCAACAAAAGGCAAAATACCAAATAATGACCACTATTTTCAGGAGCTGTTTCAAACGTAACGGACCGTTTCAGTGTGTTAGCATCTTGTTAAAATTCCTGTGCTAGTAGCGCCTTGCTTTGACAGGAGTTGGTGTTCAAGCAGCCTGTGTGGGTGTCAGCTCTTCTGAAAACACACATTATTTTGTTCCTTTATTAGACGCAGAGGCTTCTATGCAAAACAGCGAGGAACAAACATGTCAAACACTCGTTTCACAGCCGCGGTCAAGAGTAAACTAACAATAGAGGCATTTTCCACTTGTCTGACCTTTTCCCGTGTGATGTGTTTAATCTAGGCACAAAACCTCCACTGCTGCTGCTCCATTTTCAGCCCAATGCTAATGTTCCTACCGCAAATATGGGTGTCAAACAGCTCACAGTATCCCTGAAGAACTAACTTGCTCACTTGATTTTAACACCCCTATGCTTGCTGTTATAATATGCATCATGGAGAATACACAAATGAACAGAAATACCTACTGTATCTCTAGTCCAGCCCCAGTACACAATGCAAAAAGAACAATCCTGCAATTACTGACTGAAATGTAAATGTGTGCGAGCTAACTGAAGTATTAGTCCGGCTGAGTGCATGGAGAGGCAGTATGAATTACAACACCCTGACAAATTTTTCCTCATCGGACATTATGTAAATTGAGTATAAGTGACCAGCAGAATCTGAAGCAAAAATCGATGCAGGGGCGACAAGTGTGGCCGGCGGTGAAGAGCTGCTGATATCAGGCATGATAATTTGATCATGCAAAGTAGATTCATAGAATGTAGGTCTTTCTAAAAAACTGTATGTAAAACAGTGCTTTTCTAGCTGCATATTTACCGGGTATATAGTATAAAAGAGACATTCTGTTTGTGTGGGATAATTCTGATTTCAGAACTAAAAGCAGAGATTATAGTTCACTTGCAATTAAAAGACTGTGGAATAGGTGAGCGGTGACCTGGGCCACCACCACTGTGAGCCTGATGTCCTTTAAGGTCTGATTAATGACTTTAATTTTTGAGCTTGATGTCCTCTTTGCTCCCATAAAGATCTCATCATTTGTCAGTAATGCCAGCCCCTGTTGTTTCATCCACAGTTACGGTGTGGTATTGGACATATAACTATATACTTTACACTTCAGGCTGTTGTCCTGAATGAGATGTGTGCTTATTGACAGTGGAATTATTCTACAGTGAGTTCACAGACGGCCTTGACCGTACAGGACACAGCACTGGTGACTGCGGCCCGCCTGTCCCACCACACTGTTCCCCGTTTGTAAACAATAGGGTGTGGATTAGTTTGGAAACAATGTGTTTATTTAAAAAGGCCACTTCCTGTATGGACTCAGCAAGTCTCCCATTAATTTTATTGGCGGTGGCTCTGGCACAGAAAATCATTGTTTAGATAAAAAGAAAATACAGGGCACAAAGGCCAAAAAGCATTTCTCTGCCTGAGCGCTCAGTTCCTGTGTGATAGCAGCAGCATTAATAGAAGTGCAGTCATTTATTCTGTTATAATCAAGTGAAGATCTGAACAGACCCCAACACGAGTGAGGAAGCAGAAGTGTTTTTGTTGAGACTGTGTCTGCATGTTGTACGTGTGGAGTTTGGGGGAAAGCAGAGTTTGTGCTTATTCTAAAGTGCCCTGAGCACTCTCCTCTCTGAGCCTGCAGGCTGTGCAGCCCAGAAGCTACTGCCCAAAGCCACATCCTGTCCAAAAGAACAGCCTTGCACTTTCTCCTCAGGAGAACACACGCATTCATGTGATCTCAATTACTCATAAAACAACACAAAAATGCATGACAATGTGCACATTTGGCGTGTATGAGACTTCAACCACAACTAGTTGTGTTGTGACTCTCAAGGCCATTTTATGTGTGGATTGGTTGAGCAGGGTGGTTCCACTGCTTAAATGAGGATCAGAGGACCGGAGGGTGTGTACTTCAGATAGTTGTATCTCATTGAGCCGGACCACTTCATCAGGTTGAGGAACGCTGGACCAGAGCTTTATTCTCCAAGCATTCCCCTCGTGGTCTGTGGTCGGCTGTATATTCAATTTCAACTCATTGTTCATTAAGAACACAGAGAAAACTGGTTCCTAGATTAAAAACAAATCTATGACTCTTACATCTTCAAACAAACAACAGTCCACAACATAGACATTGGACAGGTGAAGGAAAACCCCAAATCCATATTCTATGTATATGATGTCATAGAATATGGATTTGACATGTATTCTGCACTGAATCCGAATTGGTAAACAGGTTACATACGTAGTAATGAAAATGTCTATTGTTAAACAATGTTGCTGACTGTGAGAGGAGGTCCTCCACAATAGAGTGATTTATTGAATTTATAAAGTAATCAGTCATGTGTAGTTACTTTATCAAAGCCAACACAGATTTATTTTATTCGCCAAAACTGAAGCTTGTCCTGTTTGTCCAAACACACACACACACTCATCCTGACTAAGCCCTGCCTAGTTTACAAATTCATTTCTGAGACTGACAGCGTGAGTCCGATGAGCGCATTAGGCAGTGCCCCCCGCCCCACAGCAACAGTAACAGGTAAACTCTGGGGAGGGAGTCTAAGCCCTAGTTAGCCATGTAAATTCCTCCCTTACAGACAGCGCGCTCCACCAGATCCCTGTCAATTTCTTGCTGCTGTGCTCTGCCGGATTTACATGAATATACTCTATCACTAACGCTTAGCCCCATTTCATGCAAGACTTTGAGGTGGTAAAACTGCTTATTTCTCCCCCTGTTCTTTCTTGACTTTTCTTGTCTTCTCGACTGAAAGAATGGTTTTATTTACAATCCAGGAAGCGTAGCTCTTTTGTAAATTGACTCCCCGATTTTGTCCATGTTCCAGACACAAGAAGGTTAGCTGCCTGTTCTCCTGATAAGCTGGCAGAACCTATCAACCCCAGCGAGCAGATAGCAGCACTGTATTTCTGTCAAGCCTTTATCGTCAGCTGGGGTGAAACTAAACCGGTGTTAAGCACGAGTATAGGGACCATTTCCCTGGATTACCGGCATCAACTTTAATTTCAAAGACCAGTGGTGTATCCAGACAAGGTGCAGGCTCCACTAGTTCTAGATTGGCAGCGAGAGCGTGATAAGACGCCGGTAGCATTCACTGTGGGGGCCTATTGATCTGCGTGCGGCTGATTCATTTCATAAAATACAAAAAGAAACGCTCCCCATTTAGCACAGGCACACAGGGGAGAATGCCAAGAGCTGCACAGAGGAACAGGAAGCACACCACAGGAAACGCCATATTTGTCAGGAGCGCTTAAATACGGAGGTGACAGTTGGGGCTCACTGCAACAAATGCACAAAAAGATGCCTTTTCTCTTGTGGATGAAAGAGAGATGGGTTTGTCTCGGGCTCAGCGGGACACAGAGAAGGTCGTGTTTGTCTTTGGTGTGAAATGTTAAAGCTCAAGTCATGCTCCGAGCTTGAACAGTTTTGAGGGAAAGTTCTATTGTTTCTCTTTTAGTGGTTTTCTGATTATTATTTTTTTAAGTAAAAGGCATACATTGTTGTACTTTACAGTGGTTTGTGTTTGAGCTTCCTGGGATTGATTCCAGACAGGTCTTTCTGTGTGGAGTTTACGTATTCTCTCCTCGTCTGCGTACAGTAGGTTTCCTCCAGGTGCTCCAGTTTCCCCTACCATTGAAAACATGTACAAGAGATATGAATGAAATGAGTGAGCTTCTCTCATCACTGTGTATGAAGTGAATGGAAAATACACACAAAAAACTGACCTTCTTCTATAAAATGCTCTATATAAACAAAGCTTACTTACCTACAGTACTTCTTCCACCTACATTGACCAAACACACACATACATGCAGTATATCAACACGCACACATAATCAGAGGGTCTTTGTTTATTAACTCATATTTGTCACTTGAGCTCAAATATCACTGTTTGCCTGCGGCGCCTTCGAGGGACCACCTCCTTCACGGCCACCGCATCCCCACTTTGCCCTCTCTGATCAAAGCGAATAAACAAAAGCAGCTTCTTGAGCCATAAATTCTTTAAACTCACTCATTTGAATTTGTCATTATGTCCGATTCCTAATGGTTTTTAGGTGTGTTGCGAAAATTCAAATAAGACTCTAAAATATGTACATATTCTGTGCAAAGATGGATTAGGTTTTGCGATGAATAATTAAGGGGGCATTATTATTAGACTATGCATCCGACAGCGCGGCTACTAATAATGAGTCATCAATAAAACATTGTCATAATGTCACAAAGACACTTGTGTGGAACTCTAATTTCACACAGGGTCATTAGTTGGGTGCAGTGTGAGCGAGAGGGCAGCGCACAGATGCGGCCTGACAGTCGCACATCAAACCCCCTTCATTAATGTTAATCATGAACCTATATGCAAATATTTAAAGTATTTTATTTTTAATGGGAAAGGTGCTTTTTAGTTCCACAGCTGGGATTTGCATTGCATGTACGAAGAATACACCAAAGATGTAAAAGTGCTTTGTCTGAACCTGGTCTGAGAAAAAAGCTGTGTTAACTGGAGCGTCCAGTCGGAGAGCGCATACCCCGCCGAGGCCACAGATCCTTCAGTAATCCTAACTGCCATCACTGCTCATCTACACATCATATTTCAGCTTTACTTTTTGTAAAATCATGCCAATACACACACACACACACACATTCATGCACAGGCAAACGCAATAAGACACGCACACACAAACGCAAGCAGGAAGATGGCTGCTGTTCCATCAGCGGTGACAGAGCGGGGGACTTCGGGCAACGTGGGTTTAAGTCTCTTGCCCAAGGACACAACGACAGCAGACATGAGTGGGAGTAGTTTGAGTAGGTCTTGTGGGGGGATAAAACCCACGACCTAATATCTGCAGGTAGGTTGGTAATATTGAAAGAAACATTGTCATTTTGTACGTGGGTAATATTTTTCACACATGTTTTACAAAGTTGGTACAGGCCAGAGTTTTTACTTTAGTTTGTAGACTGTATGTAAATATGGTCACTTGGTGTAAAATAAATATTTTACACTCTGAAACCATACTCAGTAACCATTGTTGTAAAGTTCTGTACTTGTGTATTTTTTCTTGTCCTTTTTAACCATTTCTATCTGGTACATACTTCTATTATTTGCGCCTGTCTGTGTACTGTCTGTGTACTGTCTGTGTACTGTCTGTGTACTGTCTGTGTACTGTCTGTGTACTGTCTGTGTACTGTCTGTGTACTGTCTGTGTACTGTCTGTGTACTGTCTGTGTACTGTCTGTGTACTGTCTTTGTACTGACAGATTGGAGTGAGCCTCGACACTTTTCTTGCTTGGGTGGAGCCTGGACGAGTCCTGATGTATGAACTAGGTGTTAAATGTACCTGATGTATGTACTAGGTGTTAAAAGGAGTAAATGTACTGATGTATGTACTATGTGGTAAAAATAGTAAATGTACTGATGTATGAACTAGGTGTTAAATGTACCTGATGTATGTACTAAGTGCTAAAGGGTCATTGCTCCACTGTGTGTGGGGTGTGCTGAGGTTAAAGGAGCAGTAGAGACCACTATATCTAAGGATATACACTTTTTATTTAGGAAAACATGCGTTTACAAAGAATGAAAAAAAGTACTGATAGCTATGTGTCTTTTACAAGCAACGAGAACAATTGCAATTTAGTGGAAAAAAAAGTTCAAGCTGATGCTTTGGTTAAAATAAAAATGGTATTTCCCCTTGAAAGAGTTACATGTTTTAGAAAAGGAAAGCTAGCAATATTTGAAACAAATGTGGGATCATACAAAGACATTGTAGAAAATCTAAATGTAACAAATGACGCTGAGGACTATTTATAAATGACTGTGATCCTATATCTCCATGATATGTTATTCAATATAGTGTTCATATCTGTGGCACTGTAGGAAAGTGTCACTTCATATCTGTGGAGGTCTTATTTTATTGTATCAGTTATTTTTTATATATTTTTCGTATGTGTTGTACCTTTTGTCTTCTATTTTCATTTTTGTATAATACAAATTCTGTTTATCAAGGTGTTGTCTAACACCTGATGCTGTCTTACTATTCTGATTATATTATATTCATACAGTAAAACGGTAAACACATTGTTTTAGAAATCTGGATAACCAGAAGAAACAGTTTTACAGTGATGCACTAAATGAGAACGAGCTACTTGGAGAATTTTTAATAATGTCATGAGGAACAACAAAAATCACACATGAGTACACAAATTATTTTGTCAAAGGCAGAAATATCAAATAAAATGAATATATCAAATGAATTTTGTAGATACTTTACTCGTGTGGGAGACTCGAAAGAAAAGAAAATTTCAAAAGCCTACATCTTACAGTGAAATACAAAGGTAGATCCTGTGAACAGTATTTTTCTTTCCAATATGTAAAAAAAGACAAAGTATGAAAAATTGTGAATACATTTGTAAACAACCGACTCTGTCTCAGACATGATGCATCTGTAATTGAACCTTTTACATACCTTTGCAACTTGTCACTAAAAAACAGGAACCTTTTCCTGAAAATGAAAACAACTAAAATTATACCTCTTTACAGAAACAAACACAACTTCTCAAATTCTAGACCCGTGTCTTTGTTACCACAGTTTTCTAAAATCTTGAAAAAGTATTTGCAATGTGAGTGGATAGCTTTTTACAAAAGTAAATGTGTTAATTTAAAATGGGTATGGGTTTAGGAAAAAAACACTCAACTGCTGTGGGAATAATGGAACTGACAGAGAAAATATGCAGATACATATGTTGTAAGTATCTTACTAGACCTGCAAAAGGCTTTGCTCATACATGGCTCTCTAGTTATCTAGAAAATCTTAAACAGTTTGTGCAGATAAATTGTAAAAAATAATAAATTACTCAATACCAATATTGTTTGTATGAGTGACTTTCCAAAAGTATCAACTATTGTGGTGTCCTCACGATACGTGACCATTTGAAGCTGGAGCGAAACTCTGTAGACAAGGTTTACTTTTCTTGTTTCATAGAGAATCTCTCGCGTATGGTTCATTGCATCCTTAAATACAAAATACCAAAATCACCGTAACTGAAACAACAGAAAAAACTATCGACGGCTATACACACGGAATTGCGTACAGCGCTTGCTACTCAGATATAGCCCAAACTTAACACTTTGCTGTAGAATAAAACACTTTTGGGGTCCTAACAATATGGTTATGAGATTAAATAATACTTACAAAGCCAAAAGTTTGCCACGGGTCAACACATGAAACAAAGATTTTTACAAAAAACAAACCAAACAAGAGCGCTTACTCTGCTCGGACAGGAAACTGCTGTTTTATAGAGAAGATGTCTTACTTTGTTTCCCCTTATATTTTAGCACAACAAACAAATATATCTTATTATCACACTGGGTGAAGAAGGCGCTGCGGGGCCCAAACACGTTGGCCCCTTCTCTGTTAAAGGACTTTTATCAGAGTGCCTCGGATTTCACCCCTGTCTTCATTTCCCATGGAACATGGGAATCTTTGTTTTTAAATGTAACTTATTACATAGCATTTAAGAACGTGTTGCATTTTTAAACTTATAAATGATTGAATTATGTCTTTAAACTTGTAAACATGACACCTATATTACAAATAATCTTATTTGCTGGTGCCACAGCATTATTTTGTTGTGGAAAAAATGTTGGAGAGTTATCAAAAAGTAATAAACAAAGAACTTGTCATAATAAAAATCTGGTTGGTTCAAATGACTTTGCTCTAAACAAAGAAAAAACGATTACATGATATTCAATGCTAAAGAAAAATATTAAATAGTGTATCGATAAGACTAGACGGGGGAAATTGAAAAGGGTAAAAAGAAACAACATTTTTGGGAGTCATCATCGTTGAGGATCTGAGTTGTAAATCTCACAGACACTGTACATAAGGAAAATTAGCCAAATCACTTGGTGTTTTACACTTTCCAAACCACTCAGCATTACTGACCTTAGATAATACAATGATTATACCGACCTCACCTATGTTGTTAACATTTGGAGACACCGTTTAACACTGCCTATAGTTATTTTACATAAAAAGACCAGAAGGAAAATATATCGAGATTCATCAAATCCTGTTTGTGAGTGCTTGGTGTTAAAATTGTATGTTATAGTGGCTTATACTATTTATCATACATTGTATAAGGTAATTGCAACACATTAGCAGAAAACATCTACGAAAACACCGCTCAGCATTACTGACCTTAGATAATACAATGATTATACCGACCTCACCTATGTTGTCAACATTTGGAGACAACGTTTAACACAGCCTATAGTTAAAAAAGACCAGAAGGAAAATATATCGAGATTCATCAAATCCTGTTTTTGAGTGCTTGGTGTTAAAATTGTATGTTATAGTGGATTATACTATTTATCCTACATTGTATACGGTAAATTGCAAAACATCTACGAGAACTTTGTAAAAAAGACAAAGTCGATACAATCTGTAACTGATATCTTTAATAAAAACTAGATTCAGAACTAAATTCATGGGAAGAATGGTCTCAGTGGAAGGAATCAACTTAACAAAGACATTAAAGAGTCAAAATAAAAATCATGGTTTTTAAGAAACAACAAAACTACTATACTCAATAAATATGAGAGTGTTACATAATAAGAAAATCCGGATTTTAATTAATGGTTTGTGTTTTGGTAAAATGTTGTACATAATGTTTAATTACTGGTTTGTGTTTAGGTAAAATGGTGTACATAATGTTTAAGGTATGTAATATGGTTGTTTAATCAGTCTTTAAGATGACTATTTATGGTAACAAGTGTCAATTGTATATCTGAGAGATATACAATTGACAATTAAAAGAAAACCTGTACCAAGGACCCTAGTTTCACATCTACCTACTCTGTTTCAAACTGTGTACATATATGTATATAGGGTTCTTATTTTTATTGTATTGGACAATTAAATTGATATAGAGACTACTACCTTATGAAGAAGGTTAGGATTATAACGCATTAATTACGATTGATAAACGCGACTAAAAATATATGTGTTTTTGCTCCACGGAACCTTTGTCATCAGGTGAGTTTCACACGGATCGTTCATACTGGTGTACCAGTTGGAAAATAACAACTATCCCCCTATTGTTTTAGTGCAACACTCTGTGCCACATGATAAGGTTATCACACATACACACACACACACACACACACACACACACACACACACCTAAGTGTCGCTCTTTCAGAGTTTGGATGCAGTACCTCTTGTTACAGAAAAAATAAAAAAAACACCTATACAATACAATACAATTTAGTCTTGTATAGCCCTAAATCACAACTGTAGTCATCTCAGAGGACTTACCAAAAACTACTGAAAATCACCAACACAGATCGGAGAATCAGCAGTTAAAACACATAAAGACTATAGACCACTACATGTTGTAGAATATTAAAAGTGTCCTGGCTCATCACCACAGTCCTTCTAGTTTCTCAATAACTGTGTAACAAACCCATCCTGCATCAGCAAGGAAAAACTCATATGAAAAAAAAGTTTGAGAAAGGTATCTGGAAAAAATAAAAAAACACCTATACAATACAATACAATTTAGTCTTGTATAGCCCTAAATCACAACTGTAGTCATCTCAGAGGACTTACCAAAAACTACTGAAAATCACCAACACAGATCGTAGAATCAGCAGTTAAAACACATAAAGACTATAGACCACTACATGTAATAGAATATTAAAAGTGTCCTGGCTCATCACCACAGTCCTTCTAGTTTCTCAATAACTGTGTAACAAACCCATCCTGCATCAGCAATGAAAAACACTCTTAGACAGTCGCAAAGCGTTTGAACCATTGAAAAACTTGTAATAGACCTCCCACCCATTCTGATTTGTTGCTAGTACGCCCTCCCAACCGCTCATCACTATCAGACAAACACACGTGTCGTTAACAGGGAGGACCTGTAGATTAATTAGTTTATTGACCTAACTGCGTGTTTTAGAATACACCGTGATCATAAATCACTTTAGACAACTGTGAAACATTATCACACACACACAGGCCAACAGAAGCTAACTCATTGAAAAAAAAAACAAAGTGCAGTAACACCTTTCACCACTTGCTCAAGAGCGCCGTCTCTTTTCTGGGGATTTTAGGGTGCAGTACCACCTTTTCACCACTTGCTCTCTACCGCCGTCTATACTATCTACTAGTATCTGTTTGCAACCCATTAAAGCTACTTTATTTCAGTTTCAGGAAGAGAAGCATCATGGCCAGATGAAGGCACTAGTAGTGAGGGTTTGACAGTGAGGCATGGTGAGCATGTATCAGTCACTGATTGAACTGTTTTCAATAAGTTAGTAAGTTATAACTTTATAGGTTTTACTGTATACACTAATTCTATATCATTTTTGTCTGTATTGTGTCCATGTAGCAGAGGCAGAGGCAGAATTAGAAGAGGATGTAGAAACTGAATTAAGTGATGAAAGGGAAAGCGAAAGTGATGAGAATGTGGAGAGGATTGAGGAGGAAAGAGACGACACCAAGAGACAGAGTAATAATGATGAGGGATTGTCAGAGGACCCAGGATTATGGCCAGAGAATCTCACCGATAAACAAAGGAAAAGAATTGTTCATCTACTAGCCAGTGATGGTGGTTCAAAAACAGGCAATACCATACCCAAAGATATGGAGGGCAAACCATTCCCAAATTATCTCCAGTATGCCAAGTCCGCTAATGGCCATCAACAATATTGATGATAATAAAACCAAAGGACATGAATCAGAATTGTATTAACTAATTAAATTTATATATATATATATATATATATATATATATATATATATATATATATATATATAATATATATATATATAAGAAACGTGTAGTGGGGGCCCATTGAGACTGTTTGTACCCGGGGCCCTGAATTTGGTGCTACCCCCCTGTGGACGACCGTTCCTTTTGTGTGTTGACAATGGGAAGCACAACATCCAGATCGTCGCTGACCAAAAGATGCTAACATGCCAGCCACAAATGTCTCTTGCCACACTGGATAAACTCTTCAAGGTGCACTTCGTCTAGAATTGGAGCTGTGCAGAGTCGCTCAAAAACTCTTACATCTTCATACAACGGTCTACAGCATAGACATTGGACAAGTGAAGGAAAACCCCAGAGTCAAAGAGCTCAGAGAAAGGATTGTACATGCTGAACCCAAGATCTTATCTAAAAAGTTTGATGATAAAAACAATGTTTATCTGTTTCTTCTGTAAAGGACGACGTTCCAGTTCTGCAGCACTCTGCTAAGGCACAGTCATGGACCATATCCGCACAAACATTTGCGAATCAGTTGTGGACAGCCAGGGTGTAGTTATTTTTTCTGTAAATTTGCCGGCCTATAAAAGCACCTTGCTAGTCGACATGAGTTATTGAGCAATGACAATCTCATGAACATGTGCGGTTCTGTTGTTGCACAACTGCAGGCTTCTGGTGTGGCTGAAAGCACTGTTCAGGCGACGGTAGGATCTAGGACATACAAATGCAAGAAAAAGAAGCTTTTATAAATTGTATTTCTGATGTCTGGATGAAGGTTTGAAGGATTCGCTTTATTACACTTAATAATCCATTTTCAAATATGAACACATTTAGAAAAAGGCAGATCTTTTTTGAGCGAAAGTGGGAAATTGTGGACCCTGTTGAATATGTACCAGGGGTGCAACTAGATGTGCAAAGAAAGCGAACTGCTGGAATATGTTGCCAAGTGCCTAATGCAGAAAATGTTGTTCCTGTATGTAATGTCTTTCTGCAGGCTTAACAACTAGACCATGGTGTTTACAGGGTTAGATGTGAGGGGTCAACATTTAAATCAAATGAATTATTATGAATTAATCAAAATATGCTCTCCAAATTCAACTATATTATGACGATTCTGAGACTGCTAATCCATTGGTTCCAAGAAAGAAATACACAAACTACACACACACAGTTTAGCTCACAACTTGTAAAAACCCCAAACAAAACATACAGTAGGTCACTTTGTACTTAGTGTATATATTGGTTGCACATTATAAGTTCAATTACAGAAATAAATGAACATTCTAGGGCGACAGTGATTCTGTTGGTAGAGCATTGGCCTTTGGGCGTGAAGGTCGTGGGTTTGAGCCCACCACAAGACCTACTTCATAACTCCCACTGATGTCTACTGTCGTTGTGTACTTGGGCAAGACACTTAACCCCACTTTGCCTGAAGCCCCCGCTGAATAATCAAAGCTCCTGTAGATTCACCACCTGCAGGAGGAGAGGCTGGTGCTATGTGTACTGGGTGCTACCCCCCTGAAATGGATTAAGGGGAATACAAAGGATGAATGGATGAACATTCTATGGACAAATGCTATGGAAAAACAGTCTCACCCTCTTAAACTGCTACGGGTCAACAATGCACTTTCATATCGACAAGGTCTGAATACACTGACACTACACTCATAGACGTTCTGTTGAAAAGTCGCAATCAGCCTGCAAAAAACAGAGCTCACTACACTATGGACGCTCTTGCTCCTATAACAGTGACGTCGTGTCCATAAGTCCACTACATTAGAACTCTCTGTGTTACAGTCTGCTGACCTGCGTGGCCCCTGAGCTGCAAAGCATGTTTATATGAGAGACCTGACTGTTTATTGGTCCCCTGCTCTTGTAATATCAACGGCTTCATCTCGGCATAAAAGTGTGTTGGGCCTGTAATGAGAAAGTGAAACGTGGAGAGGAGACACACAGCGCTGTCTTTTATTGCCATCCAGCTATAATAACTTAATGCAAATTGTAACTAGTTAAGCACAGCCAAATAATCGGATAGCAATGTCGGCAGCAGATTGCCATTATAGTGTTAGCTTGTGCAAATAATCACATTTTCAGGCTGACACAATCACATTATTTGTTCTGCTTGTATCATACACCAATAAAAGCAAACATCATATTAGGATTCATGGCACTTTTCGTATTGCGTTATCAATGTGGAAATAATTGTCTGCCGAGAGATTAAATTACATTATTGTGTATCTTTTTCATGCCTAATAAATAATGATGGATGGCTCTTATTTTCATCTCCACCTGCAACCATTTCGCAAGTTTGGAATGAGAGGAGAAATACGCGGATATCAAAAGGGAACGCTCTTTCAGTCATCTGCTTACTTCACTGTGTAACTTTTAATGGGGGGAAAGAAGGCACCATATATAGGAAATGTTATTGCATGGTAAAGCTGGGGTACCTGATTTTTTAAAACTGCAACAAGCATAGACATGTAGCTCACGAAACAGTTTGGTTCATTACTAGCGTTCATGCATGGCCTTTTTTTGGTTTCTTGAACAGATTTTTAAGATAAAAATCAGAAAACTAAACTAGAGATAACCACACTCGCTTAGTTTAATTGTTAATAATTGTTTTCCAGCTCTTTGTGGTTTTGATTTGTTCACAAAATGATGCTTTTATAATGTTCTTGATTTTCATAATGGTAATTTTGTTATTTAGTTGTTTACCTCACCTGTAAGCATTAAAGTGTTTTAATGACTCAGGCTTGTGTATACCTTTTAAATATATAATTTCTTTCTTTATTAAGCTGCAGATAGAGATGTTGTCTTTTTCAAAGTGCTTGATCTAATATTACTCCTCATTTGACATTATATTGACGATTATATATTCATTTAGAAACCGCAGAGTACTAATTATTACATATGTTGATATAACAGACACATAAACAGACACATTTCCTCACTATGGGAAGAATAATGGATTTATTCATCTTTGGCGCACAAAGAGTGATTTATAAGTTTAAAAAAACCCAAATGTATAGCTATTTATAACCTGGATTTGAACCACATGAATATAGGCTGGTCTCACATTTTCAGGAAGACTGGTCCATGAATCTAAAACGCTGACTCCCCATGTTAGCCCTAACTCTGGGCACCAGCAGGAGGCCGGTCATTTCACTCCTCTCTAAATTGTTTAATTTCCCCCTGAGCATAATATCACTGCACCTAATTATGGGCAGTTTTAGTCTCAGAGAAAAAGGAAATGCGCTTGTACAAATGTATTGGCACTTGTTTTCTATATCACAGCACTTTCACTGCGTTTTTCCTCCTCTGTGGAGAAACGCAATTATGAGCTTATTGTGGTGAGTCATTTGGATGTTCAAAATGTATGAGAAAGTGAGGAACAAGCTGCAAACGGTTCAGGACTTTTTTAATAGTAAGTCATCTTAATTTATATAGCACATTTTTACAGAGCAAGGTCACCCAAACCCAAATGGATGCAATACAAATCCATGTAACTCGGCTCAAAAATACATTGGTTCAATCCCCAGTTCTCACATGTACAGTGCCTTGCGAAAGTATTCGGCCCCCTTGAACCATTCAACATTTCGCCACATTTCAGGCTTCAAACATAAAGATATAAAAATTAAATTATTTGTCAAGAATCAACAACAAGTGGGACACAATCGTGAAGTGGAACGAAATGTATTGGATAATTTAAACTTTTTTAACAAATAAAAAACCGAAAAGTGGGCCGTGCAATATTATTCGGCCCCCTTGCGCTAATACTTTGTAGCGCCACCTTTTGCTGCAATTACAGCTGCAAGTTGCTTGGGGTATGTCTCTATCAGTTTTGCACATCGAGAGACTGGAATTCTTGCCCATTCTTCCTTGCAAAACAGCTCGAGCTCAGTGAGGTTGGATGGAGAGCGTTTGTGAACAGCAGTCTTCAGCTCTTTCCACAGATTCTCGATTGGATTCAGGTCTGGACTTTGACTTGGCCATTCTAACACCTGGATACGTCTATTTGTGAACCATTCCATTGTAGATTTGGCTTTATGTTTTGGATCATTGTCCTGTTGGAAGATAAATCTCCGTCCCAGTCTCAGGTCTTTTGCAGACTCCAACAGGTTTTCTTCCAGAATGGTCCTGTATTTGGCTCCATCCATCTTCCCATCAATTTTAGCCATCTTCCCTGTCCCTGTTGAAGAAAAGCAGGCCCAAACCATGATGCTGCCACCACCATGTTTGACAGTGGGGATGGTGTGTTCAGGGTGATGAGCTGTGTTGCTTTTACGCCAAACATATCGTTTTGCATTGTGGCCAAAAAGTTAAATTTTGGTTTCATCTGACCAGAGCACCTTCTTCCACATGTTTGGTGTGTCTCCCAGGTGGCTTGTGGCAAACTTTAAACGAGACTTTTTATGGATATCTTTGAGAAATGGCTTTCTTCTTGCCACTCTGCCATAAAGGCCAGATTTGTGCAGTGCACGACTGATTGTTGTCCTACGGACAGACTCTACCACCTCAGCTGTAGTTATCTGCAGTTCATCCAGAGTGATCATGGGCCTCTTGGCTGCATCTCTGATCAGTCTTCTCCTTGTTTGAGATGAAAGTTTGGAGGGACGGCCGGGTCTTGGTAGATTTTCAGTGGTCTGATACTCCTTCCATTTCAATATAATTGCTTGCACAGTGCTCCTTGAGATGTTTAAAGCTTGGGAAATCTTTTTGTATCCAAATCCGGCTTTAAACTTCTCCACAACAGTATCTCGGACCTGCCTGGTGTGTTCCTTTGTCTTCATGGTTCTCTCTGCGCTTTAAACAGAACCCTGAGACTATCAAAGAGCAGGTGCATTTATACGGAGACTTGATTACACACAGGTGCATTCTATTTATCATCATCAGTCATTTAGGACAACATTGGATCATTCAAAGATCCTCACTGAACTTCTGGAGTGAGTTTGCTGCACTGAAAGTAAAGTGGCCGACTTTTCAGTTTTTTATTTGTTAAATATTATCCAATACATTTCGTTCCACTTCACGATTGTGTCCCACTTGTTGTTGATTCATGACAAAAAAATAAAATGTTATATCTTTATGTTTGAAGCCTGAAATGCGGCGAAATGTTGAAAGGTTCAAGGGGGCCGAATACTTTCGCAAGGCACTGTATGTATGTTTGGTCTCTGTCATATCTTTAAAAAAGCATTTTCAGACAGAAAAATAAATAATAATTCAGATTGATTTTTATTTGCCATTTGCAGTAAAACCACATTGGACAACATTAGATTAGATTTACAGAAATCAGAAACATATTTAATTATACACTTCAAAAAGTGAGAGAATATGAGGTAATAATTGCTTGAATCAAGTTTTTATCATTTACATTCTGACTGTCTTAAAACAAGATTTGCCAATGAGACGAAGCCATTTAGTCTTTTTTCAAGAATTGTCAAAAACTTTTGGGAGACATTTCTTGTATCTTTTTAACCCATCATTTTGCCTTTTCCTTTGGTAAATCTGGTCAAAATGTGCTTAATTGTCATATATTTGACCAAATTTTATTATTATTATATTATCTTGCAGTGCAGACAAAATCATGTTTGGTCCCGCAACTTTAATCATCACTTGGTCGGGGATGTATGATGTCAAAGGTCAGTTAAGTTACAAAACAACATTTGTTTATGCATTTCAGAGGTCTTATTGGAAATACGACCATAAAAGTGCAGAAATTCACAATCCAGGGAGCCTGCCTGTTGCTGGAGTGAGATAGAGCCGTGTCTGCCGCGTCCAGTGTCACTCATTTGCATGTCCCTTTGCCTTAATTCCATCTCTTCATTAGCTCTCGCTGCAGATAAGAGTATTGATTGGATTCCTCATGTTTTTCCCTCTGCCCGAGCTGTCGATAACTCCCTCCTGTTGCACACTCTTCACTGCTGTGTTGTGATAAAGCCGTTGGACGCTGTGCCCCCCCTTCCCTCCCTCCGCCTCCTCCTCCCCCACAGCTAATTGGCATCAGGCAGAAAACACTATAACTTCATAACTTCTAAAGTCATGCCTTGTGCACAGCTCCACGTCGGCCCGTTGTAGAAATTTACATTTTAATGAAATATTTGAATAAGCACTTGAAATTCACTCCGGCAGGTCCCCCCAGCTTCTAAAACCAACATGTGTGTTTGTGTTTTTGAATGGCACTGTCGGCAGAATTAGCATGCCACTCATTCAGATTAGAGGAGCATCAGTGTAAAGTCAGCCGGTTCAGCAGGTAAATACAGCCGCCCGTGTTTAAATGCTACTGTGATTTTTGCATCCATCTGACAAAGTCCATATTGAGGTATTTCTGTCGCAATCCGCCTTTCTGCATGAGTGCGGCGGCTGCCACAGAAAGAACAGAACAATTATGGATAGTGTAGATAAAGATGAATATTGCATAGAGGTGCTTTGGGGTTTGTATATACATCAGGCAGTTTACAGTAAATGTTTAACACATTTATGTAAATGGAAGCGGTTACATGCGTGTGTATGTTTTTGAAGAATGGGAGAGTTATTGCTTGTTTGCGGAACAAAAGTTTCTTCTATACGGCAGCACATTAACGCCTGTTTTATTCTTTTTTCAACGCCCTACAGTTCCATTGATATTTCAGAATCTCTTTTTCAGGGGAGTGGGGCCGGGACTCCCAGAAACCTTTTTCGCCTTTCATATATGCTTTTTGTCATAGGGGAAACTCTATCTGGATAACTATCAAATCCAGATAGAGTTAAGCTAGACACACAATTAAAGGCTTTTAAAAAAATCACACAACCTACATTTAACAGCTGTTAAATGTAGGTTGCGTGATTATTTATTTTGATACAAGCCGTACAATTTCTTTCTTGTTTTGTGGTTCACCTTAAGCACCCTTTGTATGACTTGTGCTATAGGAAACCAAGTTTAGATGTAGTCTGAATTTAATTCAATTAAAGGGGAGGTTCCACTGCCAAAATCATCAAACCTAATATGACTTTTTTATTGAACCAACACTCACCTCACACAACTCACAAGTCAAGAATGTCATCGGTTCATGAAAATGAGCAAATTAACCCACCTTGTGTCCTTAGACCCTATTCACAAACATGTGGGAATGAGGAATGAGGGTCAAAGAGTAACCCCTTGTGTATGAATTGTGCTATACAAATAAACTTGCCTTGCCTTGCCTTAAATAAAATACATACAATGTGTAAAAATAATGCAAAATAATACAACAGCATACAACAGCATACAACACCATACAATACCACACAACACCATACAACACCATACAACACCACACAACACCACACAACACCACACAACACCATAACACACCATACAACACCACACAACACCACACAACACCACACAACATCACACAACACCACACAACACCATAAAGCACCACACCAGTTGTTGTGAAGCGGAGTAGCCATCCTTCCCCCTGTCTCCAGCTTCAGTGGGCTGTGAGTGGATCCCCGCCCTCTCCCCTCTGTTTGCAGGCGAAGGAGACATCTGAGCATCTCGCCTATTTACCCAATGAGTGTAATTAGCATTGGCGCCCGACGTGGAGCCCTGCTAACTGATGTGATAAGCACCTTTATACTTTCATCTCGCTTTAGTTGGCCGTGTTTTAATTGCCTGGCCTCTCTTTGAAAGCGAGCCTTGTATTAGCGCTGCAGCTGCAGGTCGGACGGATCCCGGGCCCACTGTGTTTGTTGTGGTGTGTATTCTTGCGTCGGCGGGCCAGCGAGCCGTGTCTTTTGAACAGCGTGTGGTAATTGAAACAAAACAAGGCCTCATTAGGGGAAGCGTCTGGCTAAACTCTCCATGCAAACAGCTCAGGAGGGCCCCTGCGTAGACACAAGAGCGCCCCCCTGGAATAAAGTGGTCATCATCTAATTAACACTACACGTTTTAATTATGGAGCAAACCATGCAGCACGCTCTGTCAATTTAACTGATGTGCTAAGTGCCCGGTTTACAATATCCGAAATAGACAAATAATTGGGATCTAATTACAAGCAGGTCGATTGCACAGCAGCGCCTGCAGCCGGTCTTAATAAACAAATTCTGACATCAAACTGTGGATAGCAAACAGTGGGAATATTAATTGTCTCCATGTTGGGAGTTTGCCAGATCAGAGTGTAAGCGTTAGCAGAATGGATGAGGCTGTGTCTGTCTGTAATTACAATCAAGTCAGAAGCACATTTGTTTTTGTAGTCGGGTGGTGATAAATAGACGGGCAGATGCGGCAGGTTGGATAGTGCACACACTTCAAACATTGGTGGAAGTAATCCGTGTTTGTGTCAAATTAAAGTTGCTGTAATTAGCAGAATAGATGAAAGTGTAATCAAGTTAAAATTCCCACCTGCACGTGAAAGCCTGATCCTGATAGACCTCAGAAGCAAAGCAAGACAGGGCCTAGTTAGCACTGTGATGGGAGACCTCTGAGAGCAGGTGCTACAGGCGGCTGCAGACAAACAGTTGCCAAGTGCGAGGCTGGTGTGTGCGTGAATAATGACACAAACTTGTTGCTTCACTTTTGTCAGTGGCAAGTGTTACAGTACTTTGAACCCTGCGGCCGATATAGAAATGTGGCCAAGAACCGGTAGGGATGAGACACATGTTTAAGGTCAAAATAGATTGGGTTTATCCGAGAGCTTTGATCATCGATAGTAAAAACAACCTTGGTATTACATCATGTTGTGATCAGTTAAAACAGTTGTCTATTGTTTGTTTTGCTCTGGCAGCTGTTGCTTAAGCTCACAGTAAATCATGAAAACTTCCAGCCTATGTGTGGATACAAAATACTTTATATAGTACAGCAAGTATACAGCAAGGAGTGAGAGAAAAATGCCATATGAAGTGTCTTTGAGCGTCCAAAACCAATGCATTGATGTTACTTCATCATGAAGCAGAGGCACCTGGTTCACTTACAGAGCGAACGTGCAACAATGTGGCATACATTAGTTTACAAGTAAAGATTGTGATCTATGAATGACCAAATCAAGCTGGTCTTGTCCAACTGGTGCAAAAACTCAACAGAAATGTGTGTTATTTTTGTAAATATACTTGTGTGTAAGAAATTATGCCCAGGATTCGTTAAAAGAATACTGTTTATTTGTATGTGCGGTTTCACGCATAAAGTCTAAAAGGACACAACAGAGGCCAGACACTCACCAGAAAAGTAAAATGCAAGTTAAAATCATAGAGAACATTCTAAGGGATGCCTCACAGGCCATTAGCGCTGTTTATATATAAACCACTGCACTTTTATGAAAACAGTCCAAAAGATCTGTTGATTATGATTATACATCTCTTCATGAATGTTCACCATTCTAAATGAGTAACTCAATCTCAATGGATTTTTTCTGCTGTGGTCTGTCAGTCTATGTGGAGGATGATGGTGCATGGAAGAAGAAGACCACTCAGTGTAACTTTCGAGAAGGTGTATATGTGTGTAGGATAAAGTGAATGTCAGTGCTTGATTTAGCGAGCGGCTACAGGCCGGTCCTGTCACTGCTCAGTATATCCATGGCCCCATTAATATTTCATCCACCTTTATGGAGTCTAATCATATCACATGTTAATGCCTGTGCGGAGTTGTGATGAATTTATGTGATTGGACACAAACAGCTTCCATTAGAGAGTGTTCGCTGTGCCATCAGTGTCAGAACAACAAGGCCGCTCTGCGTGAATCTGCTGAAATACAGCCCGCGGAAAGACTGCTTATGATTTTATATTGTTTCCATTAAATCTTGTCTCTCAAAGGCCTTAATTAATAACACTCATGACATTTATGTTTAGCAACGAGAAGCTCTGAAGCAAACGATTTATGTCACCTAAAGCTTTTTAACAAATCAATGCAACTGTTTGTAATTGCTTGTTTCACAAGATTAAAAGTGCTTAGGCCTGATCCCTGCCTGGTGTTTAGTGGTCAGCGTGACCTGCGTCCTCGTCATAAAAACATGTGGCTGCAGCCGCATTAGACACATCACCAAACTCATACTGCTATTATTTCTGTGATTTTAATGCTTCCACAATTTATAGCTGATCAAATGCAGTTACCTAAATTGCTGAAAGGAAGGCTGTTAATCTGTCTATTTTTAATTAGAAGATAATTTAGGGCTGAAGATGGAGGCGACAAACAAGAGCTGTGTTCAGCCATTTTAGTCAAAATAAAGACATAAAAAACTGGATTTTACAAGTATATGGAGGTCAGTGGTAAAACTGCTAATTGAAGAAAACCTTTATTCAGCCCACGTTGATATTCTTAATTAATATTTAACTGTGATTTGATTGTCAGGTTCGTCCTTTTGGAGTGACATTATGACCTACTTTAGTACGTTATGAACATAAAAACGATGTAAATAATATGTTAAACTGGTTAAAACCTTTTCTTTGTTTTTTTTTCCCCCTTGAGGCAGCTCCGAGGCCCTGCTTCACACCTAGTTTATTCTCACTTGTAAAGTCATTCAGGTCATCACATTTTTATCTTGTAGAGGAATAAAAAGCCAAAGACACTAGAACTCTGATCAACCAGCAATTTATTGCATGTTTAGAATGCTCTGCTTCAGACGCACCAGGAATGATCAAGATGGAGGTGATGAGCATAAGAAATAAAAACAAAAAGAAGAATGATTGGCGTTGCCGTGACGACTCCTTCCCCGCACAAGGAGCACTTTGTGATGGGGATGTGTGGGCGGAGCCTCTGGTCCAGCAGACACACCCCTATCACCATATATGGGTTTGAAATCTCAGGGGTGGAAACATGATAGATACAGTACTCATTTCATCATTTGTTTTTGATTTCTATTATTGGACAGAACTTTTAGTCAGTTAGAATTAGCTGCATTGAAGAAAAATGTGACTCAAACATAGTCTAAGATTTTGAGGATCTATAATCTTTGGAATGCATTGTCTTTCTCTCTTTACTGTGTAAGTGTGAGATCCTGTTCTCATGTTGCATCTATGTCTTGACCTGTGCTCGACTGATTCGCTGTGCTTGATAGGACTCATTTACAATGACCCTAAAGTCAAAAAAGTGGTACTGATGAAACATCTTTGATGCATAAATGTGGGAATTGTCCAAGAGAACAAAAACAATGTTTAACAATAGTCTTTACATCTTGGCACTGCATATTTTTCTTAATTTTCCTATTTATTTCATATAAAATAGTAGAATGTTACACCCTTATATTATTACTGACCACTAAAACCCCTGTTTGCTGTGACCCTTGGATAAGTCATGCAAGAAGTCCCAATCATCATTGAGACGCACGTAGACAACAGCCGACAGAAGGCAGTGCTTGGACCTTTAAAAGGAAGTATCAAAACAGAAAAAAGAAAATCTATACAAAACGCTTCGGTCAGTGAAAAGAGAAAATCTGTCTATTTTACAGCTGCCCCAGCCCCGCTCACCCACAAGTCTTTTTAAAGACTTCTAAGTAAAATACATTTGCAGCACAGTTTGCTATTTCCAATACATACAGTAGTTTTTCTTGTAGCTATTTCAGGTAATACAAAGGCATAAGCAAACATCATAACACAAATGTATTTTCAGATAAAAAGTGACAGAAGGGGAGACGACAATGCAGACATGTATGTACAACCCTCAAAAACAACCCAGTGGAACAGGATACAGCGTGTCAACAAAAAGCCTGAGATTTGAATTCGATTACACATGCAATACATACAGCGAAGTGCAAGTGAGTGAAATGTTCTTTTTCTTGCTTGATTGAGTCATTCCCTATAGGTTTGAACTGAGGTATGCACGCTAACCGTTTTCTCATGCTGTTATCTTTAGTAATGTCAGGCTGCACATGCTGAGAATGTTTGGACTCGACCAGCGCCTCCTGCCCCGGGATGTGAGTGAGGTTTGGGGAAGAGCTCTCCGCTGTTCTCACGGTCCTGCCACGGCTACTACTGTCCATTCCTCTGTCTACAAACAAGCTTCTCACTCAAGCAGCTGAAGCTAACGTACATGTATGGTGGCAGATCATGTCATGTTATTGTTGTTGTTGAGACATTTCCAAAAATCTGAACTATTCTGAATCTGTATTGAAACATTCTCAATCAAGATTATGTCCGGTAAGTAAGCAGTGCAAGCTTTCCATTTTTGTCTTTAAACATAAAGAAAACATGATGCACTTTTTTACATTTAAGGATAATTGTTTGTTGAATACCGATCCAACCAGTCCCAAATCCAAATTCTTATTCTGCTTATGTATTGCTGCAAATGGCCAGAATTTCAAGGACACAAAGAGGAATGGACAGACATACACTTTTAATAATTGGGTTTTCAGTTTCTTAGTCAACTATAACTATGGCCACTGCGAGCATGGAGACAGCAGCCCAGTTTCAGTCAGATCGACACAAAACTCATGAGAACATTGGACGAGCTCCTTCCACAACCTCATCATCGGCTCCTCTCAGCGACTGACACATCCAACGGATCCGATATTTTTTTTTGCCTAATCTGCTATTGCAATGCAGACGTAATCTTTGGTAGTCACAGGAATTCCATAAACATCGACAATAATATAAAAAAAAAACATGTTGAAAAATACTCAAAACAATAAATAAGGAAAGTGGTTGATTGGAGTCTTGGTGTTGTGGTCTTTTTTGGGATTACAACGTAGCCTCATGATACTATAAATAATTTGACTTTTGGATAAACAGGACCTGTCGAAATGGTTACAGCTATTTTTGCGACTTTAATTTATGCACTCATTTTATTTTATATTTTTTTCTCGAATGTATTTTTAAATCATTATTTTATTTTCATTTAAACGTTACAACAATGAGACCAGTAATTCAATGGTATTTTCGCAATATTTTGGCTGGAATGTGCTATAGTCTGGTCTGTTCTCATTGCAGATTTTGGCGTTTACTTCTACTCAGTAAAATTAACATTTCATCTTTGTACAGTTAGTAAAACACAACACACACACACACACACACACACACAAACAATGGGGAATGCACGGCCTAGTCACATCAAAGCATGAGAGAGTCTAGTGTGATTAAGTGTGGCGTTTTCAGAATCACAATTAGCTGGTCTAAATCATTACACCTGACATTTTTATGAGATTTTTTTTTTCTTTTAAAAAGCCTTGACTTAGACAGTGATCAGAAATTGTGTTGCAGCTCGACGCGCACTGCTGTGGTCGAGGGGGGGGGGGCTGTTTTAGAGTACAATTTTCTACGGATAAATCATAACCGGCATGATTTCTCCCTCATTCATTGGCATGTTAAATTAAACTTCATCGATGCGTGGAGAGAACCTTCATTACGGTGTGGTGCGTCGCCGGCGGACTTTCGCGAGCGGGAGAAGAGAGCGAGAGGTGCAGGTGGGTGTCAGAGCGATGACTTTAGAGAAAAATACTAGTCGGTACGTGACATTCGATTACATGTTCTTTTTTTTTTCCTTTCAAAAGACAACAAGTAAGTAAGGGGTAAAGAAATCCACATTCATTATCAAGTGCTGACCACAGAATCTCCACAGCATGGGCATGAGGTCTGATTCGTTTCAAGACACAAACACAAAACAAAACGATAAAAAAAAAAGAACAAAAAATGCCACGTTGATGACAGCATGGATGACAGAGAACAGACGCAAATCATGTCCTGTATATTCTATCAACCTCCGAGAGTAGAAACCCAAAAAAAGAAGAAGAAAAAGAAGCATCCCTCCCACCCGATATGGAATCAAACCAATGAGAAGTGTTAAAGGCAGTGACAAGGAATAGACGTTTGCGCTCTCCCTCTTGGTGTAAATTAAATGTCACTCAATTTTCTCTTGAGCAATAGAGAGAGAGAGAGAGAGAGAGAAGAGAAAGGTGGGGGAGACGTGGCACCCCTTTGCAGTCCAGCGGTGCAGGAGTCCGGCTTTGGCTGCGCGGCAAGGAGGGGGCGTCTTTGCATTTCTGACCACCAAAACTGCCCGTACCAAAATACGTCCATGTGTAGAAAAAAACCCCCAAAAAAACATAGGAATTTAATAAAAGCCATCGTAAGGGGCTGTTGAATGTCTCTCTTAAATGGCACAAAAAGTTTTTCTGGATGGGACAGAGGCCTACAGCATGTCTTCGTGTCCCGGGTCGTCGTCGTAGTCCCTGTGGTGGTCGAAGTCCGGACTGTGGTTGGCTGTCGTTACTAGGGACAACGGGCCTTCGTGGTCGTCGGGGTCCAGTGGTTCCTCCTTAACGCTGATGTGGTGCCTGCAATGGATCAAGAGATGAGTTTTGTTTCAGCCACAGGAGGACTCGCTATATAAAATAATAATAATTAAGAATCACAAAGAAGTAATGGGATGAGGCTAATGTTAGGGTTAGAAACAGTTCATTTGGTTTTGGTTTTTAAGGTTAGGATTGGGGACAAGGCAAGGGGTAGGATAGCTTTTGTGGGGACAAAATACCAAGATATTATAACTGTAAAAGGAATGGAAATTGGTGAAGATGAAGAGATGCTTGTGAAGTGTCCAAAGTCAGAATGTGCAAAAAAAAAAAAAAAAGAGATTAAATATTTATCTTTTTTTATTTAGAAGTATACATTTATTTTTGTTCTTCGTTTTTAATGTATGTATTGCTTTTTTGCAGTAATCAAGGGCCCACACATAGCAAGCAAAAGCATGAGGTTGACAAAATAGGGCAGAGCATTAGATCCAGGGCCAAAATCCTTTAAAAAAAAAAAACTGAATAGAATAAAAGATCTTGGAATACATTGTATCAAATTGTATTTAAATCAAAGTGCCCTGAATGGAAGTACATATTGTATCACAAACTCTAAAATTTACCCAGCGCTGTGTTTTATAGTTATGTTTATATTTTTATGACCAATAAAATAAATGTAATGAAAAGGTATATGTGGTGCTCTTAACTATGCTCAAATGATGTGCTTGTAAACAAAATTGGCGTAATCTTCCTGAAAGCTATGATATATATTTTAAATGAGTGTTACCAGCTCCGCACTGCAAACATGAATAACCTGAAGCAGCCTGCGCACTGAGCTCCAGACCTGGGCCTTTCTGTTTATAAAGAGGAAACAGGGGAACAAAAACAAATGTCTGGCTCCGAGTTGGGACCTCACTGGTGCTGATGATAATTTCAGCTTCCTTTGAGCTCTTCCAATCCCCGTAAAGCTGCAGGCTTTTTATTTTTGTGGCAAGCGACAACAGGGTATTCACTTAGAATTGATAAATGAGTTAGATTAGCAACGTGCGACGGTGACGGCTGCAGAATGGACTGTTGAGTCGTCAGCCTCCTGGTGGCGCGCTGTGTGTTCCCCTTCCTGCTCATTAACATGCACAACCTGCGAGGCGGGTCTCAGGAGGACGACCTCGCATCGGCTTCTATCATTAATCAACTTCAAGAAAACACTGCTCCAGACACCAGCGTACATACTTTTGACTGCAGAATTAATGCATTTTTTTTAGGCAAGTGTCAATAAGAGGGGAGAAAAGAGCTGGCAGGGAAGGCGCGCACACCGCACTACAGAGCGATAAGAAACAGAACCCTTACGAGAATAATAACGCTGTCACTTGTAAACAAGGCAAAAACACGAGGCGCCCCTCTACACCTCAGCGAGCTCAAAAAGAGCCACTAAAGAGATGAGATCTGCCAAATTTCTCATTACAGAAACAGAGCAAGAATAAAGCGCAGGGAGAAAGGGAGAGACAGGAAGGAAAAAAGAGCACATTATGAGCAGCTGGAGGGGCCGCTGCGCTCTAACCCGCGGGCCGCTGCTGCAGTGTCACAGCAAAGCACCAGGCTCATTTAGCAGCACAACAAGGGACAGGCTCCACACCAGCGCTGCCATTACAGCCCAACACACTCATATGCTAATGAGCTGCAATATTTAAGAAGAGGGAAAAAGTGAAGTCAGCTTTTCGATCATTTTCACATCAAAGTAAATCTACAAGTGGCATCGCCTCAGGATGGAGCATGGGGCTGCGGGGCAGACATGAAATTGTTATTATGATGCGATTGAACTGCATGCTGATTCCACATTTCAGTGTATAATTAGCCTGATACCTGATTCCTGTCTGGTCGTTTTTAAGTGCTGTGCTTACAAACCTGGTTTCTGTCAAGCAGCAGCTCTTGTGCATGTGGAAAACACATGTTGAACTCAGGCAAGAATTTTGGAACAAACAACTAAATAGAAATCTTATTCTTACATCTTATCACATTTGTTAAAACTGTTCTAATGTGTTTCAAGGTTTAAGTGGTGAGGATCCAGGAGACTTGACATTGGTCATCTGTCCCTTATGAACCAATGGCTCTATGTTTCTAATCATTGCATTTCTTGTGTTGCCGAATTCAACGGTTTTGTAAAGTCCGCCGAGATAATGGCTATTGTGATTTAGGGCTATACAAAAATGTAATGTAATTGAACTGAAGTCATAAATAAAAAAGGCTGATCATTTGGTGCTGTGTTTAAATATTAGACGAAGATTAAAATTGTCTGTGCTGGGGTTTTTCATTCCTAAGTTCAATTACAACCTCCTTATCACTATTTCACATTTAATAGTAGGTTATCTCTCCCATACAATATTGTGAGCCAACTTCTTTAAGAGCAGGAGAAAATCCACAGATTAAAGTCCTTTAGTGGCAGCACACAGAAAGCCTGCGTGTGTATTGGCTGAGCCTAAAGATAGCCTCGCGGGGCACAGGGAGAGCAGGCTGCCTCTGGGCCAGAGCAGAACGCCCATCCTGTCGGAGTCTTTCCTGCTCCACAGCCACGCTCACAGCCATGTTCCCTCTGATTAGGGATGGCACTTCTCCTCCATTTGGCCAACAGCTCATTACTGCACCTTTTTTGTTTTCAGGCACAGCCCCCCTAACCCTGTGGAAAGGGAGGAGGAGGTGGAGGCCTTTGTCGATCCACTTGCAGCGACTGTGCATCGGTGGTCTGCCCCTCACATCTGGAAGCCATGCAAGCGTGTGCCGTATTATTTTAGGCTTCAAACAACTTAGCGCGCACTCCTTTTACGACAAGAGAACGGGGAGCTGCGGTTTCCAAGCCAGACCGCAACTTTCCTAACATGAGGATCTCAGATAATTTCCCCGAGACTAATTATTGCATTTGTGTTTTATTTTACCTCTTTGAAAGGTGTTGCCTGATACACCGCTGCTCGAGCGTGATCACTTGTGTTCTGACGTTTTGTAAATACTATGAATAATTACATTGCTGATTGCAGTGAGGGGGAGACAGACGGCAGGGTGCGTATGGGTATGAAATAACACAGGGGCTGCTGGTGGAAGCTTTGAAAAGGTGGAGTTTCCTTTCTGTGCTGAGGCCCGCCGCAGCTCTGGCCCTGACCCCTCACATGTCAACCCCACCCCATTTTATTTATTGTCCTGTGTGCTTTTCATCTGCTCACACACATTAGCTCATTTCACTAACCCATGCTATAAGAAAGAACATTCTATAATATTAGATCCTTTGAGGCTTTTTTGAGGGAAATCAATGACTATGAGCACCACCCAACATTTGTTTAACTTAATTTGTTTATTTTGTCATAGAGAAACTTGAATAGCCTAAAAAGAAAATTAGGCAAAAACTATGGAATGCTCTGCCCATGAGTCAGCTTTGAAAGCCAAATGAATATTTTAGGTTAAAATGACATTTGAAAACAAGAAATAAAAAGTGTTTTGGTGCAGTTTTTAGACTCTAGCCTTTATGAATAAATGTTACAAGTCTATTTGAAAGCAATGGCACCTCCAGAGTGTGCACTCACATAGCTGGCAGGGGCGAGCGTCCCGGGCTGCTGTCACTGCCGTTGCTGTTTCCATGGTCCAGTGCTCCGTTCATCTCCTCACGGATGGCGTTGGCCAGGGAGTTGAGGGTGGGACTTCCAATGGAAGCAGTAGTGTATAGAGGTATGTTGTTTTCTGCCATTGAAGCCTGAAAAGTGAAGCCCCAAGCATTAAATGTGAAACGGAAGAGGGTTGTCAGCACTTTCTTAGCTGGCCATCATTCTTGTGAGAGCAGAACATAAAAACAAAAGAGTAGGAGACAAGGCGTGAGAGAATGCAGAATGAAGTTAGATTGTATTTTACCTGGAAGGCAGCAGAAAGAGTCGGACCATAGCCCAAACTAGTCTGAATGTTCTTCACTAAGGCCGGACTTCTGAAAACAAAACAATTAAATTACAACCACACACTCATGTCTCAGCTCGCAAGCATTCCTCTTCTCTTAGATCAGGTTTCATAAAGAGAAATCAATGCACTTTGTATAAGAACTAAAGACATTATAGTGTAGTAAAGTGGATAATAAGGCTACAGTTCTAAGTGTTCAATCACTTGACATTACCACACAACTATCTTGAACACAGTGAAGAGCAGAGAAGAGGATGCTTATGAGGAAGCGTGATGGATAAAAGCTAAACACAAAAAGCATCATATGCACACAGAGGGTGGGGGCATGCAGGGTGAGGGCCAAGGTGCTTACTGTGCAAAGCTCTGGTCAGTGATGTTTTTCCGAGGGCGGCCTCGCCACATGGGATGCCCGTGCTTTAACTCCGTATCATCAACAGTCCAATAGGACCCAAACCCATCCTCAACCCTCACAAAGCACTTATGCAGGGAAAGGTTGGTGCGAATGGCACTCTGAGAATGCAGCGGGCACAGGCACAGACAGTGAGTGGCAGGACAGACAGACACAGGGTGAGGGGGAGGCAATATGTTGTTATGAAGCATCACCAGCATAAAAGCATGAAGGAGAGGCCAAAGCAAGCAGACGCTGAATAATGTGGCACAGACAATGAGTTGGAGCAGTGGTGACCTCTTCATCAGAGCACACCTACCCACTGATCTTTTGAGGCCGTCTCTTTTGGAACTCTATTTCGTCCACTGTCCACACAGCCCCTTTTACGTTTTCTACTCGAACAAAACACTTGTGAAGACTAAGATTATGCCGGACTGCATTCTGCAGTTGGTGTGAAAAAGAGAGAGAAAAAGGAGTGCTATCAGTACATTAAACAGTTCTGCATAAGAAAACATTCACTTCACAGGAAAAATATTTGGACAGGCTTTGAATCAAACCAGAAAGAAAACAATAAATAATCCAGGGTTGTTTTGGCAGGAAATGGACCTCAGGTTTCAGATGACCAAAACAACACATCAATATTTTGCTGGTTTCCAGAGCAACAATGTTGGACTAATGACTATTTTTTTGCGTGTGTAAAATTCTTTTCTTTATTTCTCTTTTTAAACAATGACCTACATTGTTGGGAGGAGCTTGAAACGGGGCCACAGTCTTATGTACAGTAAAGCACCATCTTGAGAATCTAATCTTTTGCATTTAACATAAAAGATTTAAGTAAGTCTGACTTCATTACTTTTTAGTGAGACTCGTTTTGATATCCATCAAACTTGAGCAGTAAAGTCTACATCTGTGTGGCCCTGCCTTTGAAAAGCCACAGAGGCGGATAATTTACTATTCTGAAGTGCAGCCATGTTGTTTTTGTAAGTTGTTGTGCTGCAGCCGTGTTTGTGGTCTGCTGGAAAACACAACTTTCAATTCTGAAGTCATTGCCGAGAGTATCAGCCAAAAGTCACTGGCATAATATCACCATTTTCAAACTAATGCCACCCACTACTAACAGCCTCTCTGCTTATTCGACTCCACATTATTTTTACAAGAATGCACATTGCAGGATTTGTGGTTCAAATGTTTGTACAAAGGGAGGGATAGTTTGGGACATAACAGATGCTGTATTGTTCAGTTGTTATTATTTTTACTACAGTCTGGATATGCCACTTAAAGAGGTTTTTGTTGTTGTTTAAAAGGTCATCCAATCCCCTTTTTCAAACAATATACAGCTATTGTATGATTTTATGATGTCTTATTTTTGATGTCTTTCTGTGAATAATTGTTTGCATAACTTGTGCATGTTTGAAATAAATAAATCAATGATAAAAAAGAAAGAAAAGTACCTTCCACGTTGCAGCGTTGCGTCTGAAATATGCAAACATTCTCGTGAACCAGTTGTAGATTTCATTTAGTGTTAGCTGTTTTTCTGGAGAATCCAAAATCGCCTGTGTGATGAGACGTGACAGAAACAAACATTTACAATTTTGCAGCCTTCACAAAGTGATCAATAATTCACAAGCATCCAGTTTGTGTGTGAGCAAAACAAGAAGGAGAAAAAAGGCTCCGGTCTCCCCCCAAAATGTTTGCACTTTCAAATTCTAGCTGGCAGATTTGAATATATTTTCTTGTGTGGGTATAAATGAAGGGCAAGGAAAACATTTCTCAGGCAGATTACAGAGCAGCAATTATGGCTGGCTCAGATTAATTCCTAAAATGGCAGATTACTGAGGCCTGGCGATAATTGAGTGGCCATCTTAAAACAGGTTCATCCCTACTGTTGTGTGAAATGAATTTGGTAATAATCACAGGCTCTGGGAGAAATCATCAAAAACAGTTTTTTTATGAAAGATATTTTTTTTTTCTTTAGGCATTTTTAACACTCATTTGGACACTATTAATCTGCTTTTTTCTGCAAATATAGTTAGAAATATTATCTTGCAGATGTAGGTGGGTCTAAGGACAGGGGATTATCAGGACATTTGGACCCACCTGCATCTAAGAACCAAGAATCATTGGTCTGACTGGTGTGATATGAAACTGTTTTTTTGGTTTCTTAATTCAAAATACAATGCAATGGTCAAATGGCTATACATTTTCATTAAAGATTTGTATATAAATATTACACACATTTTACAAAGGATTTACATAAACTTTTGTTCTTTTTTTTGCTTTTTCCAATTACAAAAGATTTTGAAGCTATTCACACATACATTGATTTGATTCGAAAACGTTTTTGACCATTGACTGTTTGACTTTCTCATCTCTCTTGTGTTTTTGGGCAGTACACAAATAAATCGCTGTTATCTTAATTAAAGTTATCTTACCTGTCTTATTAGTGAGGCATACGTGAACGGTGGTCTGACTTCTGCGTTCATGTAAAACTCTTTGTTTTGGCTGAGATCTGCACAGAGAAGATCAATCTCAAAATGACATTGAATAATAACACAAGATACACTTTATTGATCTCACAATGAAGACCTTTACAAAACAATAAGACAATAATTTTATGATAATGATTACAATGGGGGAAGATCAAAGGCTGAAATGTACGGCAGGGTGATTATGCAATACGGACAAGAGACAAAAACAATTCCATATAATTATAAAAGAGGGATATATATTAAATGATGAAACCTTGACAAAAGAATGTGCTGAGCTTGGTACCTGGAGAGATGGGCATGTTGTATTTGTCGGAGTAGCGGCGCCGCATGTGGCCCACGCTGTGCAGGCTGTTGGCCGTGATGACAGAGTGTGTTTGGGACAGGGGCGTGAGGGGGGCCGTGGGGGTGGTGGGGGTGTGAGGCAGGCTCAGAGGAGGGGACGCCTCGGGGGCCGACTTGGACAGTGTGATGCTGGACACCAGGTTGAGCTGCGGCAGAGGACATACACGGATAGAAGTTTGTTAGTTAGCTATAGTTTTTAGGACAAGGACACAAGGAAAAAGTCTATATTCAGAATCAGAATCCTTTTATTGCCATGTGCGCCAAGTCACAAACTAGGAAATTGCTTTGGCTCTCGGTGCAAACAAGTTAAAGCAGAATAAAATCAAAAAGGCATGCACAAATTTAAATCTACATAAATTATATAAAACAAAAAAAAGACTGACAGTAAAACACTGCTACTTGAAAAGGGAGTGGGATGACGTTGAACATGTATCGGTTCCCACCACCCTCTTAAGTTTGTTGATGTAAAATGTATTTTCAGATGAACTTGACGTATTTTTTGTGAATAGAATAGACTTCTTGAGTATTGTCTCAGTTATACTTTGTTTTAACAATGCAAAACTACACTCCAGAACCAACAAATAATCGGTCAATAAGACAGTGATGTGATGGAACAGCTATGAAAAGCTTACAACAGAGACATTTGGCCCATGGTGGTTGAAGGAAGAATAGAATCTGTAAATGAGGGGTAGGACCATATAAGTGTTTGTTTTATAATGTTCTTTTTAACATGTTATTGGGATTAAAATGTGTTTTGTTTGTATGTTTGTATTCAAAATTAACTACATGAAATGAATGCATAGTATTTTGGATATTTCTAAATCTAATATCTCATCCATCCAGCGTTTAACTTTTTGGAAAAACTAATTGATCAACATTGAACCTTTAGGGAAGATTAAATTGGAAAATAAAACTGTATGCAAGGCAAGGGAAGTTTATTTGTAGAGCACAGTTCATACACAAGTCAATTCAATAACTCTGGGAGGAATCAGAATCAAAAGAAAAAAAAAAGAAAAGTGAAATGACCAAATTCTCCTTTACTCCTCTTCATACCAAGAAAAATAGGTGGGATTTTAAATAGGTATTATAAAACATTATATCACATCAATATTAAAGAAATACATGACAAAAGGTTACGTATACAGTGTCTAGTAAGGGCTGTGGTGTAAAACACATACAGAATGTGTCTCAAAGCGCCCTGACAAATGGTTGTGTTATTCTCACCTACCGCTGCGCACTGCTGCTAATAAGGCTCCTGGAGGAAGAGGCCAATCTGGGCTAATTACAGACTGAAATTGTATTGTGGAGACACTAATTAGAAGCTGCTTATGGAGGTGATCACATGATTAACTACTATCGGACTGACCTCTATGATCACAACCACACTAAAGATGAACTGGCTTTTTTCATTCAATAACATGGAAGCAGAGGCAGGACTGTGTGTGCGTGAATGGGAATAAGGGATTACGGTTATTGGCGACAAGGTAAACTCATTTGGTGCGGAGGAAGGAAGAGTGGGAAGCCGAATACACAGTCAAATCAAAAAAACTATAGTATAGCTGTGTAGTTTTTTAATTTTCTCTGTAGAAGCACAACAAATCTCATAAAAAAGTTCTGATTGCTGAAGAGACCGGCTTTTGAAATAACCCAGACTTTGTGGAGAGAAAAAGAAAATGACAAAAATTAAGCTTGCAAGTGCTGATGCAGTGACATAAATACAAATAAAATACACTAATTATTCATTGAGAACTGATTTAAAAACATGAACTATGAACCTGGGCATATGGGCATAACACTGTGTTCCATTATAGGATGAATCAGCAATCTCCTTTTTATATATCTATATATCAAAAAGACTGATTTCAAATGTGATGTTTCTCAATGACGACAGTACACACTTGACATATCCTTAATTGTAAATATTTATCAGGTTAAAACTACAGGACGGCAGCTTTGCAAAGAGTTCAGTCGACTGTTCATGTTGCATAGAGTTTGTTTCATTTTGAATGGCGATGGAGCTTCCAATAAACATAATCATAATTGGATTTAATTTAACACAAGTATATTGGTTTTGCAACATGATATGGTGGCTGGGATAAATCCCAAATCGAGGCGTATATTTATATATCCAGGAGCTAAACTGTGTGTGTGAAGAGTGAATGGAGTCCGATAAGCACTTGTACTTCTGTATCGTGTTTGTTTTATGTCATGCTGGATGAAAAATACAAGTTTGACATGAATAAAATACTACTTACTTACTATGTTTATTTCTATCGGCATCATAAATGAGGATTCTCTAATGTTGCTAATCGTTTTTACACACACACACACACACACACACACACACACACACACACACACACACACACACACACACACACAACCCTGATAAACATACCCCTTAGTGTGTTGCTTTATACTTCCGACGAACAAATGTTTTCCCACATTGTCTATTGAACTTTGAAACTCCAAACACTGGCTTTTGGCAGGATCTTCCCAAATAATTTGGATTACTGCTGGACGCGCACACTGGGCTACATCCGCAGAAGGTGAATCTCCATCCAAATAAATCCTGTGGGGTTTGTGTTCCTCTGACACATTCCTATCAATAGACCAGCGCTGTGGCGTTGACTTTACTTGCTGCGGATTAGCAGTCTTTGTTTTATGTTTCATCCATATTCCCTGGCCATAAACAGAGCAAGCCTTCAACAATAGGACAGACAGCCTGGTAATAGCCTCGCCTTTGTTCGCCTCACCATTTGGGCTCACTCCAGTGCCGACGAAATGAGACTTCAGACTGAAATTAATTAAATGGTAATTGGTGATCTAATTATACTGGCTTTGACTCTGCAAGCTGCTAAAGAAAATAAACAAAAGTCCATCCTTAATTATGTATGGCGTAAAGGTCAGATTTCTGACAAGAATGCTTGGTGACACCCTGCGCAGACTCCCCCGCACTAACAGTGGTAATATGTGGAGCGTGTTTTGTTGTGATCCGCCCCCACTCACCTCAAAGCAACAATCCTGCTCATTTAACACAGAGCAGTCTCTCCATCCGTTTGTTTGCCTTTAATTATGTCTAAATGTAAAGCAGTACATTCATGGCACTTCCCTGTGACAGCTGGTTCCTATGCATCTGCTAATATTATGCAAGGGCACATAGCAGGGGGAATATTACACAGACCAAAAGAAGAAATCCCACTGGAACCCTTGTTACATCTTGTGTTAGAGAAACCACATTGATGAAAAAGGACAAAAAGTTAGAATTGTAGAAAAGCGTGATTTAGATACATTTATCCTGATTTTTGTGAATATTGTTGGGCTGAAACTATATTAGCAAAGGGGATTAGCCAAAATATCTTGTTTTTTAGCAGCAATATCTCACTTGAAATGACAAAAAGATTGCTACCAGCCTTTATATAAGACATATTTGCGTACTTCAAACATTAAAAACATTATATTTTAAAGATATTTTTAAATAGTTTAATAATTTGATGATGCATTCTACCCAAAGATGAATCTCTGACCTGAATGAGCCGAACCCCTCACTTTGTCATTTAGGAGCGTTTACCCAGCAGCTCACACCAGGCGGCAAGATCGCAGGAGGCTATTTATTTGAATAAATGTGCGGCGCGGCCCCTGGAGAGCGCTAACGGCGACACGGCTTCTCTCCGTCACTCTCCTGAGAGACGGGAGGCGAGAGGCGGACGAGTCGAGATGCTATCTGCAGCCAGGACTGTTTTATTTTTTATTTTTTATGTTTTACACAATGTCTCCATGTCATTTTAGGCTCCAATCAGCACCCGTGGAGAATACATGTTACTTATGAACACATGCTTAAAAATGTGCATCAATCTTAACAAAGTCTATGGTATTTCATTTCAATATTTTTTGTTTTAATAGGGGGGAAAAATATTACACTATTAAAAGACAGCCCCCTTGTCATATGGGGCATCAATATAGGCCACCTGAAGTAATGACTTTGACTTGACTTAAAACGATTTTTAAGTTAGATTTTTGTGATTGGATCTGGACATGTTTGTTTGTTATTTTAAAATAAAAAATAAATACAAAAAATACAAATAAAATAAAAACTACTGATACAATGATCAATGATTTTTTTTCTTTGTCTTATACGACTCTTGATAATAAAATCATAAATAACTTGAACAATCTCTCAAAAAACATACAATAATATTTGTTCATACAGAAATAAATTCAAAACAGTTTATACATGTATATGAGTACGTATGTAATAATATTTGTAATTTTAATATTGTGTGTAAGCTCCATTTTTAATCCGCCTTTTTAAGAAGGATATTGACATGAATTCTGGGATATTATACTTGTGTTTGCCCCTTTGTTGTTCCAGCACTTCTCACAGAGACTGAGGCAGTTTTCGGAAGTGCATTCAGTTCATCACAGCCCCCAAATTGAATCTCACATGTCAGCAGATGTGCTCCAAACAATATTTAGTGGCTCCCTCCAGAGAATAGCAGCTGTTTTATTTTAGCAGATAAATATGAAAGGAGAGGAAGGCATTAATGAATACACGTGTGCCAATTAAGACAAACAAAAGGGGCGGGGGAGGGTCCACATGAGGCTCACCGGCTGTGGCGTGGCTTTGGGCTCCGTAGACTTGACATGGAGGTGCGTCATCATGGCCTGCAGACGCTCTTTGTCTTTCGAAAGCTGGGAAAAGACAAAATAAAGGATGCTTGTTTAACATTGCTACTGTACCTAGCGTTTAAATGAGTTCTGGGGGTTCACGATTTTGGTAAAATATGTCATTGTGATTTTTCTGATTAATTTAACAACGATGCGATGTATGATATATGCTTTTAAAGAGGAAAAAAAAAAACAAGATTTTTGAAGTTTTAACTACACAACTACAGATACAACAAACATATTATTTTGCTCGAAAACAGAGCAAACATGATGAAACACTGGCAAAAGACAAAATAAAGGATGCTTATTTATCACTGCCACTGCACCATATTTTAATCTAAATACTGGGGGTCGCAATTTTGGTAAAACATGTCATCGTGATTTTTCTGATTAATTTAACTGCGATGCGATTTATGATATTTGTTTTTGAAGTAAATATTAGATTGTTGCTCAGGTTTTAACTACACAGCTACAGCTATTACAATCTTATTTTATGCTTATAATAAAACAGCGATGAAACAGCAATGAATGCTTGAATTTGGTAGTTTAAGCATTATTAGGTTTTTTGGCGTGATGCAGATTTGGAAAGTTGGAACGAGCATAAATAAGACCTTTGTTTTTGCTTGTTACTGAGATTTTTTTTTTATTCAATTTTGCTTTCAAAACATATAACATCACAATCACACAATATATTCATATACTGATTTACAATTATGTTTAACTAGTCAAATTTGAAAAAAAATAAACAGACTTTAACAACAGATTCAACAGATTTTTTGATTATATAATAAAACAGTGTAGAAATGATGAAACGCTTAAAATGCTCAAAGTTGGGTAGTTATTTACATAACAATATTATTTCCTGAATATAAACAATTTTAGATTATTATTTGTCGCAGTTTTTTGGTGCGATTTCCTAATTGCATCTTCTAAAATTGCTCATTTTCGATTCGATTGTGATTTATCGTGCAGTATGTACAGACCCATTACATTGACAGCAAAGCCATGGCTCATTAAAAACCACATCTGATTGCCATGTTGTTTTTACCACATCCCTATCTGCCTTATAACGCGCCTAGTTTTTTTGTTTGCATTTTACAGGAACAAACACTTACATATATTTACTGTATATCATTTCGCTCTGGTCTAATCAACTTCTCCTCTGAATCTGCGGCTGTCAACGACTCTTTGCTTCAACTCAAGGTTAAAATGTCCTCGCTCTCAATTGCAGCTACAAGGCCAAGGCTCGCTACCTGCCCCAACTCAGCACTGTTTTAACTGCCATCTTGAATTATGATGAGAAGCTCCGACTTGGAGGAAGAGTGTGCCTGATAATTCCTCTGCGCGTCCCTCTGGATAACACAGCCGAGTGGGAACAAGCGGCGCTGTGCAAATGCATGTGAACTCTTCTTGTTTGAGGTCATCACACAACTGTTTTGTGTTTGCCTTCACATATACGTGCACATACTTTTGTTATGTTTTTTTCTACACGTAATGGCTTTGAGTGGCCCGAGATGTAAACTACAGGTGCAGGAGGTATGGTGCGTGTTATACAGCATTTACTCCATATGACAGTAGCTGGATCTCATTAAATCAAGGGAAGGTTTTTTTTGTGCGGCCCTAGCATACAGACTTTTTAACTAAAAGCACCTGAAGATCTAAGCCCCTCATTTTATCTAAGATAAAATATCGGGGTTGGAGCCCAATAAGAATCTGCTTCACTCCAACCCCTTTTCCAACTATATATTCCCAGTTGAATGCCTGTATCTTGTCTGTTTTGTTGTATGAAAAATATAAATTGGAAATAAATACTTGCTTACTAAAACCGATATTTTACCTAAAGTACATGCTACTTACAAAAAGCCTGCATTAAAGCCAGGGAACCTAACTCATTTATTTAATTAATGATATACTTTGTCCCAACAGAAAGAGTATTGTGAACAAATCAGGTCAAAACATACTGTGGTCTTCTGTGTTCTTCGATGATCTATGTTAAATAAACTACTATATTTTAACTTTGCGTATGTGTAAGAAAAAGCCCTGTGTGAGTCACTATTTGGTCTGCGCGCTGATTTAGGGTGGTCCTCTCTTTTTCACATTTCTGTCTGAAAGATCTGATGTAAAGATGTGACTGAGGCCAAATATTCGTGCATGAGAAAACTGGTGCTAGAACCGGACTGTTTTTAGCAAGACAGGAACTCCAGTCACATGGATTATTTTGAGATTTTAAAAGTTTTGTACCCCAGTTTTAAAATTCACGTTACTAATAAAATCCCTACATTCAAAAGTATCAACATTGTTCTTCTACAAAAGCCCTTTCCCCCCATATAACCTCCTCCCCACTGGCCGCTACTCTCTTGCCAGCTCACTTCACTCAGTGTTTTATTGTCGCTGCCAAACAGTTCAAGCTCATAAATAACTTTAAAACCCAGTAAAATACAAAATGTAATTATCTCCTCTACTTAGCCCGGGGCCCTTCATATATCTTGTCCTTGCTGTCATGCATACATAACACATTTTTAATGACGGGTTACTTGCAAACGAACAAAATTATTTCCATGGGCCGGCCTCCTGCGAAGGCTGCTGTGGCTGGGGTTGGGGTGAGAGCAGGCGGGCGGGGGCGATGGACATTGGATAAAGGGATAAATATTTTGGACAAAACAAGAACTGAGACAATACCTGGAGCTCCAGCTGTTGCACGACCTGCATTTGGACCCGACACTGGGCGGTGCTCCGGTCGTCCAGGGCGTGCTCATTGTTGAGATGCCTGCAAAAGAAAATATACAAAAGAAAAAGCTGGTGTCAATATGGCTCCAGAGCGCTGCAACCTTTAGGGTAAACTAACAAAGACTTCCAATGTTTTGCTAATGACGCAGTCCGGTAATTGAATCAAGCGAAAGCATGAGAAAGACGTGATAACATTTGAGAGTAAGGTTCAAAACACAATGCTCGAACAATCGCTTTGTAAAAATAACAAGAATGTGTAAAGACTGGTTCATATTTTAAGTTTAGGCCAAAGAAAAAGATTTAACAATATTCTTAAATGCTAGAACGGAGCTAAGGAGGTTGACTATAAAACTATTTCCTATAACTAAGTTGTAACTTATGTTAGTTCAAATGAATCACTTTTGGAGCATGAAGAAAAGCACATATAAAGATGTTTGATTCTTAATAACAGATTTTCAAAAGGCTTTCTTTGTAGTTGTTGTATTTTGTGGCAAAAGGACTTTTTTACACTTTATAATTGGTTTTAATTATGTAAAATTCAACTCCATCTGAAACCTTAACAAAAGCCAAATAATACAGCCATGGCCGTATGCACACACGTCTCATTACATGTGTCCTATTTCTGTGTTTTTCAGCTAATTGCGCCATTAAAATCATGAGAAAGTGAATAAAGCTGGAGCAGAAGTCGAGGACAACAGGACGAAGAGATGGGATCTGTCACTTACTTGAATTATGGATATAATTATATGTGATTATTTTACACAGCCAAGATGTTCTCCTCTTTTCCTGTGCGTTTAGACTAATCTAAATAAGTAGCTCGTGGTGCTGCAGACAGGGTTTTTGTGTGATTTATATAAAATGGTGGAGATAAGGTTCACGACTGAAGGAAATATGATGGAGGAATTTTATCAGTAGCCGCATGAATTACTGTTTGAAAATGCTTATGCAGGGGCATTTCATTAATCATTTAATCATAATCCGAGCAGGATGTTTGAACTGATTTCACAAATACCCTTTCATTTCACTACTTCATTATGCTCGCTAATGGATCCAATATATTATATATATCATAAATTATATCACATCTTGGGTGACCATGTAGGTCACTGTCACAGGAATGTCTATGCACACGGCTGAGTGTCTCGAAAATGCACTTTTTCTGTTGCAAATCAAACTCAGCCAGGCACACCAATATTGGGACAGAGCAGTAAATTAGACGGCCGTGTTTTATGCCCAGACAAAACTAGAATATTGTAAATAAAAACGCAAACAATTAAGGTCGCCAACTTTTACAGCCATGGTCATTACATGTTCCCTTGTTTACAGAATATGATCAAATAAACAATGCTCTTTCAGCAGTAGATAAATAAACAAAATGAGTTAATAAATGAGTGCAGTATGATAACATTTAGTCGACATTTTTGCTTGTCCATTCTCCTGTACTGTATGTATAGAAACACATTTAGAAAAGGTGATATCAATGTTCTGTCTCTGTCTGCTTCCATCTGTGCTAGAAAATACATTCATGAGGTGACGGACTTGGAGCACTTCAAGTTAATTATTGTGGCTGAAAAGAAATTAAAATGGCATATTTAAAGGCAGCCTGGACAATAGCGCCGTGGCTCCGAATTCAATTTCCAGTGCGTTCTATTTAATCAAATACATTTAATTAAGCCGGCAGGAAAGAGAATCTGGTAAACATTTCAGGACATCTTACTACATTTCAAAGAGGAAAATAATAGGTAAAGACGTTTCAACTTCAATTTAACCGGCACGGGCAGAGTGTTCAATGAAGAGCGGTCTACGTGAGCAGCTTTGGAATTTGTTCATAGGAGACGCAAGCTCCTTTTCATCCTTTGTTATACTCCACTTTATTTCTCCTAATGACATGGAGAGTCACAGTGCATAATTAATAGGAAATGAAATATTCAAATGGGCCTAATGCAGCCTTGAGAGGGGCGTCTGGACACGGAGCAGGGGGGACGGGTGGTTGACATCGGCATGCACTATGAGCACTGGCATGTGTCGCTTTCTGGACTTCAAATGAAGCCGCTTTTAAGAGCGCGCTGGCAGAATGACAGTCTCTAATGCAAATGGCCACAATAAAACAAGTCCAAGCCCAACAGCAGGCTTTTTACATCAATATCAGCTGAGCACTCTTTCTCAGGTCATAATTATAGAATAGCATGATCCGGGCAACGTCTTCAAGTAGCGTCTTCAAGTAAGAAAGAGACTTCTTTCTTAAACATTTATAAAAGTGCTTTTATTGTTACTATTATTATATCGATCAATTAAAGTGGGCCGGAATTGATGACTGGATTTTTCAATACACGAAACAAATCCATTTTCTTTTTCTACATTATAAAAACTGTGTATTTACATTTTAAAATCAATCTAAATCTATTATCTCTCACAAAGTCATTGGTGTACAATATACATATTTTAGATGTAAAAGTGAGGTAAGGTGGACAGCCAAACAGTTTTTATCCCAAAGCGTTAAAGGTGATGTCTGCAACTTCAATTGTATTTCATATTTTTTAACATATGATCCGGAAGAATTATCTGAATTAAGCATTTTTTCAAAATGCAATAATAACAAACACAGAGGAGCCATTGGTCCATAGGACGGATACCAATGTTCATATGTCCTGAGATGTCTCAGATCATCACTGTCCCTAAACATATTTACAACAGGTCCTCTGCTTGGCAAAATCTTTGTCAGTAAGATTGGTATGAGGAGAATAGTTGGACCAATGGTGAGGGCTGTCAGCTGTCTATCGAGGATTTGAATTCATTGCATCTTATCATGAAACTGTGGGGGCAGGTCTAACTGGTGCTTGCGTTCGAAAAATGTCTCTCCATCTTCACAATTCAAAAAAACTGACCTTCACTTGAAATTATGCCCAAATGTATTTTATATACTGGTGCTATGTGTACTGGGTGCAGCTCTGACTCCCCACCCCCCAACCCAGAAATGGATCAAGGGGAAGAAAATGGATGAATGGATGGTATTTTATACATGACTATAGAAACATGGTCTCATTTGTTACGCCATACACTTTATATTTAAGATCCTCATTTCCTGGACCCCAAGGCCAGCTTAGTCTTTGGTCCTTGCTCAGATATAGCTTTTTGAATGTTCTTTACATTGTCAAACTAAAAACAGGTTCAAAAAACAGATCATAGAATTCTAGCTCACCATTACTGTTATACAAACTGGTCTTTTAGCCATTTTAACGTTAAAAGCCAGTCCAGTCCAGCTACAATCATGATTTTGCTATGAATAGAAACGGGAACAGATAGTCCAATACTGCATTTTCTGTTTGTATAAAAAATAAAGTGCTTTCAAGACAGAATTAATATCCAAAATGCGTGCCCTTTTGTTTATATGAAATGTTCCATGACTAATGATGAGTCAGTCTTATCAAAGTTTCCAATATGCGCAGTAAGCATAGGAGTCATCTGTGGTGTGTGACATCACTGTAGGGAGCAGCTGAGGGGCCTCCGGAAGACCTTAGAGGACACTATGAGGTCAATTATATTCAATTCAGTTTAATATATGTTTGTATAGCACCGAATCACAACAGCAGTCGCCGGAGACCTTTGCAAAGTTGTTGATTCGTCAACAACAGATCCGAGAATCAAGCAGTTAAAACACAGCTATTAGAAACCAGGAGCCATTGTTCATAGGGTGCGGGATGACCGATGTCTATAATTGTTAATAAATGTCACCCGTCTATTTACACGCAACCAAGACTCCCACAAAAACCCAGGACAGCCGTACCGTATTTACCAAGATCTGTGTGTTGTTCAGGTTTTTGTTGAAGAATCAAATAAATACAGGTCTGTTTGAAACAACATTTGGAGACGTGCAGCTGTTGGCGGATCATCTTAAATCTGCTGGAGTCCTTCTCACCTTTCTCAGAGTACACGCTGTTCTGCTGAGTGTCCTTACAGTACGCTTTAGAAAATGTCTTTTGTAAAAGCCTGATGTCTCCTTTGTTTTTATTTTTGCTTCTTTGGCCAAGGCTGCAGTATCGGTTGCTGGGATTCATGTGGAAGTGCTTAAGGCTTTGAGAGTTAACACCTTGGTGAGCTGCTTGCACTCTTGCCTGCTGTTAAACAAAGGCAGCTTTGTGGAGACTCTCCCCAAATGTTTTCTTAACATGTTCCAAGCAGTTTGAGCAGGCAACTAAAGTAAACAAGATGTTGCCATGATAAAAACACTTGTAAAAACATAGCAGAGTGCACGTAGGCGCTTTTTTTAAGGTCGAGCTATACCGGCTGTGCAGAATTTAATTCCCCTCTCTACTATAAACAAAGGGCGAGGCAATGTCAGAATAGAATAAACATTGATGGATTTGACGTGGCAATCTCACAGATAAACTAGGCCTATATAAAGAGGTAAGTCATGGATGAGCTTGAGTACACAAGCCATATAACAATGACAACTGTGTTTTCAATGCACCTAAAACCGAACAGTATTAGTATCATACACCACAAACTTCAACTTCACCTTGGATCGGGAGAGATCAATTGATTGTTTTTCCATAGCCAACACTGATATTTCACAATCCAGAGCAGCCAATGTCCATAAAAACTACTAATAGTTGACTTCATATGAAAGATTATTTTACCTACATCTCTCAAATTGGGACAGGCTCCAAATGTGTCTCAAAGTGAATGTGAATGTGAATGTCGGTGTGAACCGCCCATGCTCACCTCTGCAGTTATCTGATTGGTCGAAATGAATTCAAATCCTAAAAGCCCCTCACCTTTAGTTTACTTGTTCTCTTCCAACAAATCTTACTGGTCGTAGTCATACCAAGTGGTGGTGACTACAACCAGTCTTCTTAAATATATTGTTGTTGAATAAAAACAACCATATAATATCATGCCTCTGGTCACTGTTAAATGTCTATGTGTTACAATTTTTAATACATGCCGTGATATCTTTATGTATTTTTTACTTTTTGATAACTTGTTTACACCATATGTCATATGCTAACCCTAACCCTAACACTTTTAAGAGTTTACTCATAAGTAGTAAGTCATATTTATTTATATAGTGCCTTTTAAAGACCAGAGTCACAAAGCGCTCTACAATTATCCTCTCACTCCACACAGAGATGGGAGCGGGGTCACCAATACACAGAAGGTGCATGCCAGACCAATTGTACATGTTTTAGTGGTTGGAGAAACCGGAGCACCCGATGGAAACCGGAACAGACACAGGGAGAATATGCAAACTCCACCTGAGGCACAAGCGCTAACCACCGCATCACCCATAAAAAGTCACTACATATTAAAAACCCTTGACTTTTCCCTGTAAGTAAAAAACCATTCATCTTCAATAGAATTCAAATGAAAATCAATATTTAGTGACGGCTGTAATTGAGCCAAAAAGTTTCAAACTACTGCAGCAATTAACAGACTTGAGGTATAAAGATTTTCATGCATTTTGATCACACATTACTCTCCGGTACACAATGGCCCATCACGGTAATGAAACAAAGCCTCTACATTTACGTGACATATATGCATAAAATAACAGCTGAGCCTGAGATGGCCTGTCCTGTGTCGATGGAAAAATGTGTGCTGGGCAAAGTGCTTGTTTTAGGATAATGGAATAGTGTCATATCTTGTTTAAAGTGCGCCTAATCCAGGGTGACAGTGAGCCATTGATCTGGGGCCATAACACACATGTTTCCATCCTCTCCGTAACCATGGCGCTGTTATGTGTTGCAGCCCCTCCACACACACACACACACACAGACACACACAGACACGGTTGCTTTAGTAAACGAGGCCCCCGACTCAAACACAAAAGTCATCGAGAAAAATACAGAACCTGAACAGAGAAGATTACATCCCAGACAAAGAATCCAAACATTTCTGGAATAACATTCAAATCAACACTGTGTAACGTTCTGGAGGTGGTACGTCACCAAAGAGATAACAACAATCCTACTCGGGAACGTTCTTTCATTGGGATGAAAGGGAAATAGTCATACAACAGTACCTGATTCCAGCTAACAAAGCAACTGTGTGTGAGTTTTAGTGTTTTATCTGATGATCTTTTCTGTCCTGGTCTTGTACAATCATGTGAGACAGGCTCAAATTCAACTCTTTTTAATGTACCGAGATTATTTATGATTTTAATGCCGTGTGTGACTGTCTCTATCTTGTTTTTTTCAGCACTTTGGGTTGCCTTGTCATGAATTGTGCTGTACTAATACACTTACCTTGCCATGCCTTGCCTCTGTGTATGTGTGGGTTTGGATAGATAGACACAGTAGATAGATAGATGGATAGATTTATCAATTTATCCCCAGTAGGGAGAAAAAATAAGCACTTTTAACTAGATAACAAACTAGTGTAGTATGTTTGTGTTATTTTTCGACTAAATACAAAATGGTGTAACAAAAAATCAAGTAATACAGAAATAAAATCAATAAGTTGTAATCATGCGTAAAGCTGATTTTGACAATAAGCAATAAGACTGATGTCAGGGAAGCGAGGAGAATCTAATGAGCTTTTGCAAGTGGCATTTGTGCTAATGAAAATGAGTCTCTATTAGCAATTGTGACAGGGTTAATGACTTAGACAGGATTGGTCAATTAACACTGTGAAAGCTGTAGGTATGGATAGCATTATTCCATTTCCAAGTGTCGGAGGGAGGGATAATGTACATGATGCTATAATCTATGCATCCTACAGCGGAGTTTGAAAGTGAGTGGAGTCATTAAAGTCAACTCCAGACTTTGCATCCGTCAAGTGAGGCATGAGAAGGCAAAGAGAAAGACAAAAGCTCCACGGGGAAACACACAGACATCCAACTGCCCAGCGTCCAGTGACAAGGGCAAACACGCCGAGAGCCCTAAGTGTGGGCTGCCACAGATAAACATCCCACCGTTGTTTGTTTGGGAAAAATGGCCCCCCGTCACCATGGGAACTGCACTTATCACAGGAATTAGAGGCCCATGCCGTTCCCAGAAGGAGACCCCGCCACAGTACCCTTGTTAAGACAGGGCCAACCTCAGGCACACTCCACAATAACAAGCGTCCACAGCACCTGTAGTGGCTGTGTGTGTCGTCTGGGGTTTGCAAACGTGTAATCCACCCGACACAAGGACACTATCCCTGAGAATGACTTTGAAACAGTTTATATGGGAGCCTACTCATTGGGTCATAGGTGGGGATGCTTAAAAAGCTGGCTTAGTTATTTTTTCTTTTATAAATAATAATGCATTTTGTTTTAAGTAAGTAATGTTTATTTATATAGCGCATTTTACAGACCAAGGTCACCCAAAGCGCTTTACAATGTTCAGAGTTCAGATATTGTTCCAATCATTCCACACACGGTGATGACTGAAGAGAGTAAGTAAGTAAGTTAGTAAGTTTTTATTTATATACCGCCTTTTCACTGCAGATCTGAGTCTCAAAGCGGTTTACAATTGTTAATTATGGGCATTTGTCTCTCACTCCACACAGAGATGGGAGCGGGGTCGCCAGTACAGGAGGCGCATGCCAGAACTATTGGACATATTTTTAGTGGTAGGGGAAACCGGAGTACCCGGAGGAAACCTACGCAGACACGGGGAGAACATGCAAACTCCACTCAGAAAGGCCCTGGTCCGACCGGGATTTGAACCCAGGAACTTCTTGCTGAGAGGCGAGAGTGCTATCCACTCAGCCACCGTGCCACCCTGTTCCGACTGGGATTCAAACACAGGACCTTCTTGCTAAGAGGCGAGAGTGCTATCCACTCAGCCCAGAAGAATATAACATATAACATATGAAGAGACAAAATTTATATTAAAAACTGCCGATTGAACCAAAAAATCAACTCAAAGCGGACAGAGACTGAATAAAATCCCAGCTCTGATACATTTCCTATTGCGTTTAGAAATGCAAAGTAATTGGAACAGCAATGCTATTTGGAACCAAAACTCTAAAATTTTATCAAGCTCTAATCATAAATAATTGATCAGAGCAATTGAAACATGCTTGTTGTGCAGTCTGAACGTGACTTACTTTAGGAATGAATGGAAATCATCAAAGACCGCCTCGCAGCCCGGCCACTTGCAGACGCCATGACCATAGAGAGGGTGACAGTGTGATGAAGGCTCTTCTAGAATGGACCTGTAAGACACAAAAGCAACGACAGAATAAAATATCAATAAGACATGTTGCGTGATATGTCAACTCATACGACAGGGCTTCAGTCATGACACATGCTTAGTCTGCACTGGGATCTAACCTTGATCTTTGACCATGCATCTGCAAGACGCTCTCATGTTGAGACAGTGAGTCCAAATCAATACGTAATTATTTAGTAGCAGCGTGGAATAGTGCACTTCCCTTTGATCAAGACAGCTAGGGGGCTCCCTCAAGCTGCTATTTACCACAACCTATCCCAAATCCCACCTGGAGATGTGTGTACCACAACATCCCCCTCTCGTTTCCACACTGTTCACAAACTCTAAACACCCACCGTCTGGAATCAATTTATCTACTGACCAATTCATGTCACCAAGGGGCAGACGACAACTGTGAGAATCTATGGGGAGCGTATGTCTGTGTACAAGCAGTCTCTAAATAGCGAGAGCCTCCCCTTGAAAAACAAACTTTACAACAGCTTCCATATGGTAAGAGGTGCACAGCTATGGCTAACCACGGCGACAGCAAAGAGAGCAAGACAGGCTGCCATATGGACACAGACAACATACAAGACGCACAACTTTGAGCTACAAGAGCCTAGGGGACTGGCCTACATCGCTGCCACCTGTGCTTGTGGTGGCTTCTGCTTTTCCAAAAGAGTTGCCCGCTCTCGAAGACAACAGGACGAATGGGAGATTCATTGCACCACAAACAGCAGTGGGACTAATTGCAGCGTGGGAATAGCTTGGAACAGTTAAAGCCCATGAATGATAATAGTATTATGAAAAGCAAGGCGTTCTCATGTTTTCCAATAACAAAAACACATTTACATTATGTTATTGCTGAATAGAAACATGACATAGTGATTATTCTGATCCAGGTTTTGCCGGATTAAAAACAATGATTCCTTGATAAAATCTCATTTGTATTAGTGTTTACAAAGCTGCACCTCAAGGCAGAAATTTTAAAAGCCATCTGCTATTTTCTTATGTTATAATTACTTGTTTAAGAGTTCACATTCTTCATAACATGTAATCATTGCGTTGCAATTAGGAGGCAGTCAAGCATTTATGAATGCATTTAGCAGCCCCCCTTCTCTGAAAAGACTAGTTTTTTAAAATTCAATTATGAATTAAACATTCATATTAGGAGCTCTGTTTTGATACAGCTAATAAATAGATGGCGCAAGCCCTATTATAATGAGGTTTTTAAGAGGGAAATGTTCAGACGAAGTGAAGGTAAGGCTGGTTTTTAATTTAAAAAGATCTTGTTTGAATTCTTGCGAGCTTCCTTGTTGGTTAATTCTGTTTTAATAAGATAATGAAATGTGGAGTGTGACAGGAATCAGTGAGCACAAAGCACAATGGAGGCAAGAGAGCCTTTTAGTAAAGGCTTTTCGAGTTGATAAAAGTGAACATTAATGCAGTACAACAATCAAATAAATATTGGAATTACACAATATTTTCGCTCTATAAAAAGTAGAGCAAAAATGTGCAAAGAAAAAGCTAAAAAATATTTTCTGCACTGCATTACATTTGACTATTGTCAGCAGCCCAGCGGGAGAGAAGTCAAATGATCTTGTAGCAGAAATGAGGAAAAGCGTATCATCAGCTTCCTCCTGGATACCAAGGAACAGTAAAGTGCCTGGAGAAGCGGCCCCAGCACCGGCATCATCCAGGTGTTGCACAGTGTTTATGTGTAGACACACGTCAGGAAGAGCCTTCCACAGCTGCGCGCCAGTTGTTTTCTACTCGACTTCTTTTGATGAGATGCTCTGGGCCATAAACAAGTCATGATGTACGGTGTGGCGCGCTGATGGGCTCAATCCATCACAGAAAATGGGACGATTGATGTCCACAATGCTGGGTCAGGGTCCCCCCAGAAGTCAATCTGACTATATTACATTAGGCACGATTACCCACAAATCTCAACACATCTATTTGTCAAAAATGGGATTCAAAATACATTCATTTTCTAGACTTCAAGCAGCTAATCATGTGTAAAAAGTAATAGAAGTAGCTTGAATGCTCAAACTGAACTGAGACGAGGCTGGTGTTAAACTTGGACTGAAGCTATATTTAAAAAGAGGCCAGTTGTGTGACCATCAATGACTTGAGGGACCTTGAAGCCTTGAAGACATTGCTAATTAGTCTGGTCCATACATGTTGTCTTCACATGAATATATATATTTAAAACATTGGTAAAAAACGTATCTATATTCAGCCGACCAACCACCTCTTCTCATATGGGTGAATGATTTACCATAAATGATTTTATTATCTTGTTTTTTCCCCATTGTGAGATGAATGAAAGGCAAGAGGGATGGGAGAGCTGTGCTAAATCTGATTATTTGTCTCCTTAACAGATTGGTGTATTGCGGTCCCTGAGCTGCGGTTACTGATGGTTGTTGGGAAGTAAAGTGGGCCAAGTGCCTGGTGAGGATGCTCCCCCCCAACAAAAGCTGATACGGCGCTGGAAAGGGAATTCATGTCAGGCACAGATCAAGGACATTTTATTTAAGTAAGCAAATCAGTGAGTAAAGATGAGTTCATTAGATGGAGCGGTGCTGTGGAGTGGCCGCTATACGTGTATATAAATGTGGCACAAACAAAAACAATTGCCGGGCCAAATGTGAAATGAGACAACTAAAAGCACCTAAACGCATGCCTTGTCTTCCGTGGCTGTGTCAATCCGGCAGTGATTGAATTTCTCCCCCTCTTCCTTAAGACGGAAGTGCAAAGCCGGTGAGTGATTCCTGTGGATGCACTTAAGGTTTTAGTTGCAGGCGTCGCTGTGCCTGGCCAGATTTTATATGACACATGAAACTAACTACATGGTACTTAGGCCCTGCTGTAAACCAATCTGAAACCGGTCGGGAAAATGTGCCTATCAGCACTGGGCCTTGTTTCTGTTGCATGACAAAAGGACTAGCAAAACCGCATCAATTAAAAGTTCATTTAGTTCAGCGCTGGGAGGATGAGTGGATGCTCTCTATTTACGCCCGGGCCGGCCCAGCCCATTATCTCCAACCTGATTATTCAAATCCCAGGATTATAGGAGCCATTTTTTCTGAGCCCTTGCTTTGAATAGTCACACTTGTGTTTCATGTTTCTTCCCATAGAGATAATTAGAATTAGTGTAAGTCTGCATCATCAAACAAGAAGAAATAATGCTCTTGATAGTAAAGTGTCCTGAAATTAACACCACAACAGTTAATTGGTTTCATGATAATTATTCAACCCAAAACTCAAAGGGCAGAAAGAACAAAGTTTGTCAAAAAAAACAGCAACACACCATCACTGGCTCACTAGGAGTCCCCTCTGCAGATGATTAGAGAGGGAGTTAGGGCGCTACTATAGGGAGCCCACTTGGCCCACTAAAATCAGGCGAGATAACCGTTAGATTGCCCATACACTATCTTCTCCTATGAAAAAAAAAATCAACTGTCAACATTACTCAGACTCTTAAAACACGTAGAATCTTAAACTTTAATAAAAACACTGGACATTTAAGCATGCCATTTGAATATCCGTCTTTGCTATGTTCTTTTTTTACTTCTCAATGCCACAGAGCAAAACATTGCACGGACTGGGTATAATCCAGATGGGTGCATGAGAATCACCTGCTCCCTTTTTTTTTGACAGATCTAAGATACACGCAGAATATTCAGTCAGAGTGTGCCTTCTTCACTTAAGCTTGTGTTAAACTGGTGTTGACATCTTCTTTAATCTCTGACAGCCAGTGCAGGAACAGGCCTGCCAGCTCGTTCTGTCTGCAGTCCTCAGTTGAGACCGTTCTTTGCCTCGTCTAACCATTAATGCTCACCTTTCCACCGGCTGGCGACAGAGTGTGATGAAGTGAACAAGTCAGGATCACTCCCCTGTGATTTAGACTGAACACTCGGAAAAAGAACAGTAGACGTTCAAGCAGACACTGGCTCAAAAGCACAGGGAGAGTCTGTCAGGCAAAAGCCAATTTTTTTGAGTACGAGTTGGTATTACGACACCAAAACTATTCATGCAATCAAACAAAACTATCAGTCATTATCAGTCTTAATCCTAATCTGGGTTACACTGTGCATGAGTTGTTGGAATATGCTGACATATTCAAATTGTTGTATATATATATATATTGTAAATAACAGTAACTCCATCATGAAAGTGCAGGGCTTCTAGTCTTGAAATAATTAAGTATTACATAAAACACCCCCTCTTTAGATTAGGGTACAATTGCCCATCAATTCAAAATATTCTCACACCTTGGAGAGATCAGATCAGATGTACAACAACAATAACGGTGCATCAAGCATCACAAGGGAAACCACACAGGGAGTGGTTAGTTCAAGATTCAAGAATTGAAGTATTTGCCATTTGCAGTAAAACCACATTGGAAAATGTGGTTCTGGTGCACACCAGACAGAGAAGATGGCACACACCAGAGCTCTTGCCAGTTTAAGTGAAGGCATCTGAATAATGAGTGAAAATACATAATATAACCACAATGACCCATGACACATTCCATGACAAAACACACAAAATAACTTCCCCAATTCTTTTTCATTTTAATAAAAACCGTATTTTATTACTCACATCCCCAACTTCTGAGACTGCATGTCCGGCCCTCGAGCTACACCACCTCACCTCCGCAAGTTTGTGGGTTTGGTATGCTAAACATGTTTCCGCTGACAACACTTTTGAATATGATGTCGAGGTTTTGATCGCTAAAACACAAGTCAGATGTTAGAATCTGAGCTCACAGTGCCTTGAGGCTCCACACCAACAGTTCAAAAGATCAGCCTTTAGTGCAAGAAAACAAGCAAACGTGTAAGATGCCAAATAAATTCATTCCTCCAAGTCACAGAAACAGCTTGAGGAGACAATCAAATGGCTTTTCACACATGATTCACCCTGCTTTACAGAGTATCATACGCCCTCAGTCTGTTTGTTTTTGGCATTTACTGTAAGAACGTGTTGGTCTTGTTAATACCGACACACTGATTCTAAAGGCCAACTCGTTCTCTTTCAACATGCAAGATATCCTTCAAGAATTTGCTTTGTCTCTTCTTCATTCCAGAAATAAGCTCAAGCAAATGTGGCTTGGATTACAACTGCCATTTCCAAATTGAGACAATAGCAAAGCAGATCGATATCTTGTCTTATTAACCGTGCGTTGATCCCGTTTCAGTGAAAATCCCTGATATCCTTCCAGGTGTTCTGTTTAAATTCCCATCTGCAGCCAGAAACAGTGTTGACCTTAATGGGAATAATACTTAGAAACTATAAAACTAATCTGTGTGCGAACTCTATGGGGGATATGTCAGTCAAACTTGCTCCGGTGAGAAAGGGCTATTTTAACTAGGATTAGGTGGCTCACAGGCTGCTGTTTGCTGTAGATACAGAAGACACCGAAGGCTGTTTCACATCGAATCACTAATGTTGTTGTGAAAAGATGTTGACATTTAGTCTTCATCGGCTCATGGACTCATTCAAAGAGCGTTCAGAATTACGTTGAGCATTTATTACGCCGCGGTTAGGGCTTTATTGTTTTCACGCTGTGGTATGTGAGGTGGGAGTATGATAAAATAGACCATGCATAATTGGTTACATTAAGAGAAATGTCTTGGATAAAGGCTCGGCAACCATTTTGTCTTTATATCCATTATTACCCTGGAACCTTCCACATTGATTTTGATATCCATGGGGCACGACAAAAGGAAGCTACTGGATAAATATGTCCAACACAATGAGTGTGTTTACAATAATACAGAGTCTGCAAAAAAGACTAAAATCTATGGTGAGTTATAGTGTATTTCAAACCGGGCAGACCAATTTGTGTCCCACGGAAAAGCTTTCAGAAGTTCCTCAAGACTATGCCTTACTACCTTACATTTACATTACTTTCTCTTGGCAAATATAATCACACAACAAATTGTTTGATTATATTTGCATTATTTAGCACTAAAATTCTTAGTATACACATTCAGCACTACAGCAGCACAAGTCACTACATTTTTTCAGCGCAAGTGAATCCACCATATTTCCTGCTTTTGTCAAACGTAACAAGAGGGATAGTGTTTTCGTGGCAAACAAAATGAGTGAGTAGTCTATGCGTCCAAACACACATTTCTACATGTCTAGTGTGAGCATGGCTTCTCCTTGCGCTCTTAAATGCAACTGGCGTCCGTGTCTCAAATGAAATGTACATGGTTAAATGGCAGCTCAAACGCAACAGAAACAGTTCGAGCCAGTTCAGTAAGGCCAAACCAACTTTTTCACATCTCAATCGGCACGCACAGGTAAACATGCATTTAGTTCAATCTCATTAAAATAGAGCAGGCGAAAGGTCTAGCTAAGTATACAGTATGCAGTCCATGTACAACACCACTGGACTCACCCTTCTCTCTTGTGACTCAGGTACTGTCCGTTGGTGGGCGTGTGCTGGTTGAGCGAGGAGTTCTTTGGGGGGGTCGGGGAGGACAGGTCCAGCCCCCTGTGGCCGTTGTGGTTCCCGTTGCTGTGCTCCTCCTTCACATGAGCGTTTGTCACCTCCTTCCACAGCTGCTGCAGCTCGGCTGGAATCATGCCTGAGACAAACAAATTGGATAATTAAATCAATTAACAGCTAATCCGAATTTGCTCTTCATCGCTTAATTAAATCAAAGCATCTGTAAACAAAGCCCAGTATTAATTAGACAATATTCCACTACAGGGTAAGCAGTGACAGTGCGCCCCCTCCTCTGCCTCCGCCGTGATGCGAAGCGTATTTGTACACTCAAATCCCTGGCATTCACACCCATTACATGCCCAGAGTAAATAATTAACATCCAGACATGGCATGAAATCTGAATAATCACCGTCATTTTCTTTCAGCAGCAGAGAGGCAGCGAGAACACACACACAACAAAAAGTTTACAATAGCAGCACTAGAAAACATCGCAGCCCTCTTTGAGCACGAGCCCTGGGGTAATATTTTCACAAGCGCATTAATGTGCAAAATACTTAACGCTCTGTTCCGCCTCCAATTGACACACAAGACTTAAAGCTCATTTACCGAGTCAAGCATGAGGCTGCGCACACAAGGCTTTGAAAAAAATCCCTAGAAGACATTTTCTGAGCACTACTGACACATGGAGAGTGAGTCTTTATTGTGTCTTTTACAGACAATTGTTTTGTTCAAGCTTTTGATGTGGGGCCTTGGAAAGATCCATATTTGACCAATATTGGGAGACTATTAGTGACTTAGTATAGAAGTACTACCAATTGTAAATCATGTTAAATAATGCATATTTTTGACCGTATGACATTGTGCTATCATGCAAATTCTGTATTTTTCAAATAACACATTTAAAAAAGTCTCTTCTCTTGGCAAAACCACAACCAGTAAACATTTCTGTGGGAGAATAGAAATAATAGTTTAATTAATAGTTAATTTGAATTAATTTAATCCAATCAGGAAGCTGAAGGCTTGAGTGTGGGCAGGTGTAACATGACATTTTTCTGTCATTTTTCAAAACATGACAGATGTAAAGCCAGAAAGACAGCCTTGGTGGATTTGGTCCTTGCCAATCCCTGCAACATGGTCATCAACACTCACAATTTGGTAGACCAGCAGGTTACTCAATGAACACAATGGATGATTTGGGTTAGTCCACATGTTTGCAATTCACATGGTGAGAATCTGTTTTTTTTTGGTAGAAACTGTCTCTTCCATAATCTTACTTGCAGAAGCAGTGATATTTTTCAATGCCAAGCTGAATTACCTAACCAGCCGAATAGAGCTTAAAAAGACTCAGTGTTATTTGCACGTAAATGACAGCAATCCCAACACTCAAGGCCAAAGTGTGGATGAAGAAGGATAATATTATGTTTGTTCATCTTAAAATAAACCTTTTGAAGCCACAAAATATGTATATAGTTTGTACAGCTTGTGCTTGTGTATGACACAAATAAGGCTAAAGCCGACACGCAAAACAAGATTAACCCTCTTGGGCAAAGAATTTAGTGATTTTAAAATTCAGTCAAAATACACAGCTTGGTGAAATACTTACCCGGGTCTGGGGATTTGTAATGACTATTCAAATGTGTGCTTAAATAAGCCACATGTGTAAAGCCCTGTGAGAGATGAGGGCTGTGTGCTGAATGGAACTGCAGAGCAAATGGCCAAGACCACTCGTTTAACATTACAATTAATTAAATCCATTCTCAAAATGAGCAGTAGTAAATGAAAGATGATTTGCACATGCTTATCTCCTTATATTCTCCAGACCAACCCCCTCCTCCCGCTTCTCATCAGCAGATACAAGAAGTGCCCCATATTTAATGGCTGATTGTAACACAATGTGCGAAATGCTTAGTCTTAATTTATTCCTGTTGTGGAAAACTGAGAGGTGAAGATCTCAATACGATCAGCAAAAATATTTTTAATTTGATAAGCTACTAAAGATTTTAATTATGCTGGTAATGGAGAACATTGGCCTAATGAGGCGGAAGACTCCAGAGAGACGCAAGGGCTAAGAACTGTGAAATGAGTCTGATAGGATTGCTGTAAATTCACACGAGATGGTTTGCATATCAAAGAGCAGGAAATGATTGCAGGACAAATCAATAACCTTTGCACGTTCCAAGGAGCGTCTTTCCTCTTTGGGATATTTCAACATGCTGCCTCCTTTCTGCGTGTGTATATTCTCTGGTATATCGAACTTCTGTGACGGGCTAAACATGCCGAGAACCCCTTCTTTGTTACAGCCTGATAATCCCCTGGCCCCTGAGTTGCATTATCATCAGGGGCATTGTTGGTTTGAGCAACAGACAGTTTCTGTTTTATGTGGAAATCTGGCACCACAGGGATTCAAAAGAATAATAATAATACCTGGTTGAATTGTATCAATTGAACGCTTGTTTAGATGCAGTTCAAAGTGTGTTTTTGTGCGTAATATCTGGTTTGGCGAAGGAAGGTCATGGCTGATGTGTGTGTCCTATGCTTGGACAGTGGGAACAATCATTTTCCTCCACTTGGTGCCAGGTGACAGTGGGCAATGTATTTTTAGCCGATGCGCTTGACAGGGCAGCCCACGCTGGCTCAATTACCCGGCAGTCCTGGTGACCCCTCCGCCGCTGTTTACTCAGACAAAACCACAGCGGATAGAGCGCTGTGATGAGCGGGCTAACGGACTGGGACCGAGCTGTCTCCTTCTAGATGTCGTTTTACAGCTCACAGCATCACCTCCCCAACCTCAGCAACAGCTATGCCTCATGATTCCACATAGATGACAATAAAAGAGCATTACACAAATATCTCAGAGAGCTTCTGTTTGGACAAATTGTAAGTATATTGTGGGTCTCAGGAAGCATCTCCATTTGATTACAACGGGACATGCAATGACACTGGAAGTCCTCTCCCGACTTTGGACGGTCTTCTGAATGCCATATTGGTTTATCTTTCATGATTCCATTTTTCAACACAAGCATTCCACTCATTTCGACTGGGGAAACACAGACAAGCACTCTAAAAAATGTATGTTGTTGGGACACTTGATTGATCACCAGCCTCCCAACTCAATTTTAGCGCGGCAGGTAGCACTGGCAGAGAGACGGGCCGAGCTCTTCAACCTTTTCCTGTCCTTGTCCCCCTTGTACCCAGGTGACCATGTTCAAGCAAGCAGAAAGTTGATTTAAGGTTCATAATGACATCAGTTGCAGGCCATCACACCCCCAAATAAAAAATGGACCCGCTGCTGCCGGGTTTTTAGAGCAAGCTGTTATACTTCTCGCTGTGTCCGTGCCATGGGGGGACGGTGACATCGCTATTAGTTTATTGTTCACTCCTGGGCTGGGACCTTTACGCCACCCCTGTTTATGTTGCGGTAATCACTGGCCCGCTGATACGCCTCACCTCTCCGGTCTGAAAGATGTCCTGTCCAAATGCAGCAGGAACTATTACCCCCGGCCCGCTGCTGGAGCTTATCAATCACTGACAGTCTTCCCCCTCATGTACCGCTGTGGCTGGGCACATTCTTTGCTTTCACTTTATACACAAATTTGTCTTGTCATTGTCCCACTGGCTTTTCCCTGACAACTAAATAATGTTGTATACAAGCAGCAACTAAGGATTCCTCGCATTTATACGGCTGTATGCTCCGTCTTAGCACCAGATCTGTGCTGAAAGAAGGTACCTAAAAGATGGTTGCTTGTATGAAATGTGATGTTAGCAACTTAGCTCAGATATTGACTAATTCAAATGGTGGTTGAGTATTAGGAAAGTAAACATTGACATTTGAGTACATGTAATTGATCAATTAAGTTAAATACTAATGATAAATGTTTTATTAACTTTATTGTTTGTGGATAACAAAAAAAACATTGTTAAAACTAGTGCATTTTTTTACCTTTAAAGCTGAGGAACTATACTGTTTTGTTACATAAATAATACATTGTATTTGTCTCAAGAGAAAACATTTAACAAAAACTCTTTATATCTAAAAACAGGGCAAAAATACATGCATGTGATACAATACAAGTGTTATGGATGGGTTCTTCCTTCCTTCTTGTCGTCCCTAAGACCAGGCTGATGACTAGTGGAGACAGAGCTTTTTTCTGTTATAGGGCCACAGTTGTGGAACTCATTACCTTTGCACATTAGAACGAGCACTAAAAATCCCTGCTTAAGTCGCACCTTTTCTCTTTGGCTTTTAAAACCAGGTAGAAAGGGACAAGTTTTCGTTTTTTATTTTTATAAAATAAATGTGTTTTTTTTTTTCTCTCGTTATCTGTACAGCACTTTGGTAAGCCTAGGCTGTTTTAAATGTGCTCTACAAATAAATATTTGATTGATTTATTGATTTCTAAACAGTCCAATGTGTTTGGTTTGAAAGATACAATAGGTTTCCCATCTTCTATATTCAACATCACTGTTAAAGTCTGGTTGATTATCACAGCAAAACAGCATCTGAGAATGAGTCACTTATCAGGTCAGGAGGACGCGCTGTTAGTGGGGAGGGGATGCTGAAGATCGGATTTATGACACATTATATTCTCCCCAGACAATGGATGACAAATATGGGTTGGATGCTTCAATGGCATTCATGTCAAAGGAATTTATGATAAGAGAAGAGATTTATTATATTGATAAAGTGCACGCTTTCACAAAAAAATCACTGCCATTATGTTTGCTGTTTGTTTGAAATAGTTTTGCATTCAATCAACTGATATATATATTTTCCGACATTGAATCGACTGTCTCTTTTCACCCTGAAATATAAGTAGCACCAAACAGTGTGGAACCCTTTACTTCCAACGCGCTGCTAACCGCTAAAGCTAAATACGGTAGATCATATCTGTGCAGCATAGTCTGGGCTGCTGAAGCATGAAAGAAGTTAAGTCATGTGGAAAACAGAAAGGTCATCAATAACTTCAAACAGTCAAGCAGAAAATGTGTAGAATAGGAAGACAAGTGAGCAGCCTGCAGCGCTGGTTTAAGTGGTGTACATAACTTCAGTAGAATGTTACATGGAGACAAAAGTGAAGAACGTGTGTGATTTGTGATATTTATAACAGACTTATATTATTATTTATGTATTGGAAATATTACAAAAACATGTCTGCTTATTTATTAGCAAAAAATCTGCTCATAAATGGTATTCACTGCAAAAACTGATGAAAAAAAAAGTACAAAAATCGCTCAAATTTGTCAAAATGTATCTTATTTTGAGCATGTTTTGACTGCCCTAAATGGGAAAAGCGAAATGATTTTTATCTTTAAAAGATTCAAGAAATGTCTCCCTTGGAATGAGAAATTAAAGCTACTAAATGTCTTATCCCATTGGCAAATCTTGTTTTAAGACGAATGTACTCAAATTAAGATAAAAACCACTCAATTCAAGCAATTATTTCCTCATGTTTTATCATTTTTGCAGTGCAAAATGTGTCAAATCCTGTTCGAGTTCAAGATCATCTCTTCCTTTACTCTTGGGGTGTGTGTATTTGCAGCCTGACACGTGATCATCCGACAGAAGTACACGCCTGGGCCTATTGCACTGCTCTGTGATTGGATGATTGAATCCCCAGTCCAAACAATAACAGCACTGTACAAACTCTATTTGTGTTTGTCTATTACCTAAGCACTCAGGCGCTCCCGCCTTTATCACCCTTATCTTGTTATTTCATAACTGTTTGCTTTTGTAGGGCATGAATAGTGTGTGACATGTAGTTGTGATGGCGTCTTTGTTCCAATGGCACCACTCCTTAGTAAAATATTAAAGTAAATACAGAAAACAACTTCCTGGCCAAACAACGATATTGACTTCTTATCAAGAAACAACTGGTTTCACAATGACGAGTTCAGTGGCAGTTTAGGAACAAACAGTCAGTGTGAGGAGGGGGCTGGAGGTCAGGGCGCCGAGATGCCAGGCTAATGAGAGAAGAGCTGTGTGGGAATCAAAGGCCTATAGTTCTGATCGCTGTACGAGCCTAAATGCCATATTTACACAGAGATGTCATGTTGATTGCGCATTTACAATAGGTGCGACCCGAGAGTGAGAAATCACACATGTATAGTGCTTATTGTAGGAAGCATGACATTTGTTTAGGCATTAAGGAACATTATAATGAAAGACAGCTATGCTAAGGAGAGCTTATGAATACAAGTCAAATTAATAAAATAATGTAGCAATAGTAAACATGGATTGGTACCAAAACACACTCATTTTAGATATATTAGTGAAACAAACAAAATGAACATATGTGTTCAATATGTACAGTATCTATTTAAAGTAAGCGGCACTTACTATTGTGCTTGTCTGCTCGTGCTGCTATATTTATTTCTCACAGATATAAAGAGGAGTATCTGAGTGCTGTGTGCACTTACCCTGGCTGAGCTGGTGCAGGGGCAGGCCCTGGCCCAGGCCTTGGCCCGGCTGGATGCTCAGGAGCCCTTGTCTCTGGAGGTTGAGCAGGTGCTGCTGCTGGACCTGCTGCACTTGGAGGAGCTGCTGCTGGAAGGCCAACTGCTGGGCCGACACCTGCGGCTGCGGAGAGAGAGGCCATTAGTGACAGCGGCCATATGAAACAGCCACACACAAAATCATCTTTTTGAGTTTTTTAACCATCTTACAACATTGTCCCATAATCACAAACAGACGGGGAATAGTTTTTATCTGTCTAAATGCTCTGATCTCAAACTTGCTACAATAAATCCTCACACTATGACGTTATAGACTGAGCTGTTTTCTCTCTTCTAAAATTTGTTTTTTGGAATTCATCCAGTCAATTGACTTTTCTGCCTTCAGTTTCACTGCACCATGTTCGCCCTTAACTAAGAGAATGGTTTCCCAGCTCAACCACAAGAAAGAGATTTTTACTATTACGTGTTTATCGATAGATTCCTCACATTACCAATAAAATGGTACTGTATTCCGCAGCATTTTGGTTAATTACTATGTTCAGGTGAGTAAGTACGTCATTTACATTTGTGTACCTCAATTCATTCATGAAAGCTCTCTATTAAACATAACAGACATAATAAAGAACAACAGCAGACCACCAGGTTATAGCACGCTGAAACAATATTCATTACAAAAGCCAATAAATGTCCCCATAGACTATAATTTTGTTGTATTTTTTTGCAAGCATTTTTGCGAGCCCACTTAAGACAGGTAGCCCATGCATCTGTGGTGCTCTTAATTAACGAGGAGTCGCATGGCAAATGACAAACAATGAAACAACATTGTTAATCATCCATAATAAGAGCCACAGGAATTTAATTACAGCCATTCATAATTTAGCAAACAATGTGTGACTAAATCAAAGTGTTTAATATCCACCCGAGCAACTCTCCCAAGTCTGCAGACCTGCAGCGGAGCCAGGGGACCGTCTCATAAACAGCAGCGCTACATCTGTACGCTGAGTGTTCTAGTACGAACGCACAAACACTCTGCCAATAGGGGATTTCTGCAGCAAAGTGACAGTGATATGAAAGGAGAGAAGGCCAACAACAAACTGTGTTACAACAATAAATATAAGGACTTTATCTAATATACCCATCTTCTTCAAAACAAATGAAAGATGCTTATGATTACAGCACACAGAGGAAGAAAACAGATTTGGACCTTTTTAGATCCCAGTCTCCCACTCAAATATATTTTTCAAATAAACTCAACTATAATCAACTTAGCATAAACTCACTTGGATTACTTGAAATTCCTGTAATGTGTGTGTATGTGTGTGTTTCCTTGTAAGTGTTTGCTCACACTAAAACATTGTGACACTGTAACTTGTTTCTCTGGATCTCGGAGCTCGGAACAGCACAAATAACATACCTGGGCAGGGCCTGAACCGGATGCTGGCAGGATAAACTACTGTTTACAGTGTGTAAAGGGCCAGTTGTCAAACACGGTGCAAAGAGGGGGGACTAAAAGCGCCAGTGCCAAGCTGTGCGCCGCTCCCTGTTACCAAAGACAGGATACACCACTTTGTTTACTTCTCTCACAAACAAAAAAGGTCTGGGCAGCGCGGCTGACAGGTCACCGGCTCTGAGCGCTGAAGCGGGCAGATAAAAGGCGTCACCCCCGCCCACCTCCGCTCAGCTTTTCACAAAGACCCTCAACCCCCCAACACTACTCTTCGATGCATTCTAAAAATATACAGGCCTGAAGAAGCAAGTCTCTTTGTATTAACTATAACAGTTGGGACTTCAAGAAGGACAAAGAACAACATCGACCACAATCCAGTAGTAAAGAAGTAGTAAGACTGGACTTGACCAAACACACGTCCAGTCGATCGGTTAGTCCCAAAGCTATGTATCAATTATGCAACAAATATATATGACATAAACTTTACTCACCAAACCTTTAGTTATGCTAAATTACACAGACCCAAATGCTGAATGCAAATGAAGTATTGTGAATAAGAAAAAAATATTCTGAATTTTAAACTAAATACCAAAAATTTTAGCAAATTTTTCACATGCTTCTGATCATAGCCCACCCCCACATTTATTTAATTTGTAAATCAGTACAAATTAGATACAATTAAAGCCAAATAGTGCAATTTCTGGTTGACTTAGAAATCATTAACCGGGTAAACGACAAAACAACTACAGTCCGAATGAGAAAGCAAACGGTTTCTGACATTAAAACGTTAAAATAAAGGATTAAAACATGAATGAAACTTAGCAATAAAATCTCCAACTGTTTTGTTGGACTGGAGGATTTGAAAGTGAACTCTTGGGCACTTGTGAAGCCCCATCCCTCTCTCATATCAGAGGAGGGGGGGAGTTCTTATGTTCCTCTGCTCCTCGCACTTCAGTGACAGCCTGAGTCCAAGATAATAGTGCTACGGGGGCGAGTTCACAAGAAACAATGTCTTTCATCAGAACGTTAAATAAATAGAAGGCGGCTTTGCAAAGACGGGGGGGGGGGGGGACGCAAATGAATTTAAGTCTCCCTTGGCATTTTTTTTTCTCTCTGAGTTCTAGTCCCATCAGCTGACAAGCGCTCCTGTGCGATCCCAGCATGGAGACGCATGAAAAACCCTCAGACCGCATACACCAAATAAGAGGTTAACAAGACGTGGCACGAGGGAGAGACATGACAAATGATATAGAGTGGCACTGGCAGACCCTTTATTGTCAAGCTTCAAATATAAAGTTAAAGATCTTTGAAAAACTAAATTTTGATGTTTAAAAAAAAAAAGCAGCACAAAGCCACAACAGGGGGTTATTGTCTGGCAGCCACAGGGGAGTCCGTGCATAATTCCTCGTCTGTCTTTTGTGTAGAGGGAGAAAAAAAAATAACATGCAAAAGGGGGAGAGTCCTCTGGAGGCTGCATCCACTTCCTGTGATCATACATAATACGCTTCAAAAGTTGTTTTTTCCCATCTCTTTTATTCTCCATTCACTGATCAATTGCACCTCCCCTCTCCTGCTCTTTCTCGCCGACTGTTTACATCAGATGCAACCGGGTGACAGGTCCTATCTAAAGGCCCCGCTGAAGTCTCCCTGTCACGTTGATTTATGGGAGCATCACGCCACGACTTGTCCAAACTGAGGAGCGCAGTTCATTAATTAGCGCTCTACGACTTTGAAGTTGTGCCGCGCGGACGTGTACATGCAGACGGGAAAAATAGAAAAAAAAACTTGCATTCTATCTGAGCCCCTCTCTCTCTTTCTCTGTCTTCTCTTTTTCCCAAACGTGCATTTCAACTGGGATGCAAAAATTCCCAGATCGCCTTTGAACTTCTTCTGACCGCGTGATAATCTTTGTCTTTGTCCAGAAATGATGCTTGTGTCTGCCAATTTTTTTAACAAGCTTTACACCACTACTTCTGTTGCGGCCCGTATATAAGTGCACGCGCTGCATACAGATTTACTATTTTGTGATGAAAAATCTGGAATTGTGCTAGGAAAGTTTTTTGGCAAGAACATTTCATATACACTTTATCATCCATTTTTGATCGTTTTCTTTTCGGACAATTACTTGATTATAAAGGGCGCTCTAGACAGAAACGCTAATGCTCATTTGCCTATTGCTGCTCGCATTTATTCAACAAATCTGACACAACAATCAGAAGCACATGTACAGCATCCTGTATCCTGTCTCAACTATCAGTCTGGTCTAGTCCAGGGAGCCCCACACGAAATTGGTCCACGTTATAGTTTAGAGAAAGTGAGGAATAATATACCGTTCTAAACTTCATTATGTGAAATTGACTTGATATTAAAGTTCCACTCTTCTAAAAACACGGAAGTGGTTATTGTTTTGGATGCACACAATCATTAGCTCAGCCCAATGAACAATATAATGATAAAACAATAAAAAAACTAGAAAATCAGCATATTACTTCAACATAGGAGTTAATACTACATTTTCATCAATATAATGTAAACCATTGCTTTCTATCATTAGAGCTTTGTAAAGTGCTAAATCACAACTTTGTTGTTGTGGTTTAGGGCTATTCAAAAATAAGCTGAATTGAGTTGAACGTTTGAGCAGGGTCCATGCTCACCTCTTTGTTGGGTTTACTGCCTGCATGCTGCTGCTGGAGGAGCTGGAGGTGGAGTTGTTCCTGCTGCTTCTTGTAAAACTCTTGGAGTTGCTGCTGCACAAGAGAAAAAATATATATCAATATTTAACATTTAGTTAAACAGTGTTGCACTGTAGAAGTGTTGGATCGAATCTTTCTAGAGCCTGAATGATACGTTCTTCATATGCAGAGGCTGTACTACATTTTTAACTTGAGCAAAGCACTTTGTCGAACCCACTCCCAATATGTCAAACGATCTGAACTTTGAACCTAACCTATATCTCGGAACAAACCACAAAATAGAACCATTTTTGAGTTTTTGCCCATGTTACAAAATGGTTTCCTCGTCAAAAAACAGACCTGGAGTTTATTTCATCCACCTGATATAAGTTACTTCTGGTAAAAACTTATTTTCTCAAGTAACCACGACTACAGATGGAAACTGTACAGATGTAACTGTGCAGCTATAATCCAGTGAAGAATATATCTGTCTCTGAGCTTAATGTTGCTGTTCACTGTTCCTTTCCTAAATACTCAACTAACTAACTAGTACCAAGGCTCTGTACTGTGCGTTGCAACACTGAAACTATCCCCACTGCAGCATGAACAAAGGTGCTCTTAATCTAAGGAAATATGTAGGTGCACGGGGGCAGTGTACCTGCTGTAACATGAGGGCCTGCTGTTGCTGGAGCAGAGCCTGGAGCTGTTGTGGGCTCAGGACCTGCTGCTGGAGGATCTGCTGCATCTGCTGCGGCGTGATCACCTGAGGCGTCATCATAGCCACTGACACCTGCACACACACCGCACACACCACACACTTAAAAAACGATTTAACTTTAAAACAATAAACAAGAATTTCAGTTTTCGGTTTGTATGTGTGTTTGTTTATAGAGCCAGGAGTGTGTTGGCATTTTCACTACGGTTTCAAACTTGATTTTAGCTTCTGTTTAGCTGAGCACAGAAGGGTTTTATCTACCCTATATCTATCATTATAAAATGTATTGTGATTATTTAAGATGTTTCTTGATTTTTACTGTTTTTGTTGTACAGTGTATGCATTGTGCTATACATATAATACCTTGCCTTGTCTCAATACCAATGAATAGGCTCAATGCCCAAAATCAATTTCAATGACATGCTGGTGATTTTAAATTCTCTGTTTTGGACATTGAACTGGACAAAACTCACATTTGTCCGGGAATAATTCATAGCAGAAAAAGTAACTGGACTGAGTTTTCAGCAAAGAGAGATTTCAACACATTTTCTTAGGACAATAACCTGAACCCAAAATACTAACACAAAATAATAGAACTTGTTTAAGGCACTGCAAGACATTCTATGAGTCATACTGTAGATTCATAAGCTACCAAAAAGCTCCTGTTAACCTGTTTCAATACTTGAAATTGATTAATATCTGATTTTCAATACTTCTGACATTGTGATAAACTGGAACCTAAATACATGCAAACACACATTAACAAGGTTGTTGCTTTGGAAATAATATACAAGCAAACACTGAAATCAGATGAATTAACTTAATAATAATAACACACTTTACAATGCACTGCTTTTCATTTGGCACTAAAGCCCGAAGTGTTATGTAACTTGTTTTATTGGAGGAAAATAAATATTGTAAACTATAAAACATGTGAAGTCACCCATGAATGTAAATACAAGGTGTGCACTACACAGTAAAACAAAAGGACGCTAGTTTGTTTAATTAATCAAACATGTGTGTCATTGTTAATGTGGCATGATGGCATATAGACTTGTACTATTCACTTTAGACTTTGTTACACCACTCTGTCTCATGTGCCAATTACAATTCCCCTCATCAAAGATTTTATTTTCAAAAGCCCAGCGGAAAACACAAAGAGAGAATCAGCCAGTTCGTCTTCACACACACACACACCATACACACTTTGAGTCGAGTTTCAGTTTTACCCAAAATAACGAATAATCGAACCCTGTGTATAGCCCTCATCTCTGAACTGAAGGGCGTGGAGAAAGTGGGCGGAGCTAAGAAAACCAAGCCTTTTTTTGTTTTCTTTTTTTTTTACAGTTGCAAAGGTGTGAGCGTGTGCGACCCAGAGAAGGAAAAAAAGCAAAAGCGATTCCCTGTGAAACCCCGAGAGCCCCGCGACGCGCTGTCAGGCTTCTTTAATTGCCCCGACATTGAGGAGGGACATGGAGAGTGTGTCTGTAATCTGCCACTCACTGCTGCAAAGAAATTCTGCATATTATAAAAGCAAAAACATATCAGATGCTTTTCAAAATGCTCTTGTCTGGCAGCGTAGCGTTTTTTTTTTTTGTCTTTCTGTCTTCTCCAAGGTTACCCAAATTGTGCGTCCGCCTTGCAAGCTAACGACTTGAATTTTTCATGCATCTCTGAATTAGTGGTGACTAAGGGGCTCTTGTCTTCGGTCTCTGGAGTGGCTCGGAGCATGCGTATCACCTTATTTCCTCTCCCAATTGTAGCATAAACCAAAAAAAAAGTAGTGCCATAATGAACAGCTTGTGGTGCAAATGCAACCCAAAGGGCAGAGGTGTCAAAAAGGGACAGCGCTTTTTTTTTTTTTTTTCTTAATGCTTAACTTTATTGAGATGCGTCGGGCTAACGGTCCCATGAGGAAGAAAGGCGTTTTGAGGCCCTCCCTAGCGAACGCACTCAACCGCTCTCATCCGCAGAGTAAGCGTGGAGGAAGCGTGTGTGAGGGACGCAAAGAAAATGAAATATTAATTCCCTGCTGTATTATGTCTTAATATGCAGTTCATCTTGACTTTTGCACATGACTTGTCCTGTCATTTGCATAGCCCCTGCCGCCCATTCCCTAATTTCACAGTCATTATCCAGAGAAGTCCTTTTTTCCTCCGAGCGTCGCTAATTTTGATGGACTATTTTGAAGGTCAACCGTCGGCTCTGTCTTGTGTGAACTGCCACCGTATCCCGTGTATAAAAACATTTTACACAGATAACAAGCATTCAAAACTAATTCAATTGTACATGATATATTTTCCACATTTAGCAATTTTGACGTATAACATTTTCCTTTTATTAAATAGTTGTTTTTTTCACAGCAATTTCTCATAGCTATTTTACGCTTGTCTCCAGCATCTCCAGCATCTCCAGCAGTAACTACCGCTAAAGCAGTTTGCTCTGTGCACAGCTCCGAGAGGCTATTACAGACCCCTGTTTTATTACCCATTACTACTGAGGTCATTAGCAGCAAGAGGGATTGTACGCTTTTTAACCTATTGATCAACGTAACTACTACCATTTAATCCTGAGCTGAAGGAGTGAAAATCTGCCTAAGACTAGCCGTCCTATTAAGTAAAAGTAAAAGGTGGGAGGGAAGGGGGCTCTTTAGCTAAAAAATATGGTCCTGACCAGTGCATTATGCCCATTTAGTGCAAAGCACCACCTCCTCCTACAGGGGCCTCACATATGGGGCACAGGCTAATCTGTTGGATTACAACAAGAGCGAGAACAGGTTTTTGTGTGAAAAAGATAGTAAACTATAAAAGTATTCAATTTTATGAACAAGGATCTGGAACACAATAAATGTCCCAATATCCTATGAACCAATAAGATTGAGGAAATGTGTAAAAGACCCAGAACTATATTTATTTGAATAATAATAAACTTTGTGGCTCTACTTTAAATATAAGGAATATGACTTAGTAATCTATCCACTATTTGTCCACACCGACATCCTAAAGGGGTTAATCTGCTGCAGAATTGTGAAAAAGAGGACATTCTGGAGATTCCAGAGATATCTGATGTGATTTTGGAGAAGGTGTGGCCATGTTCTCTCCAGGTGCATCTCATACATAAACATAAAGGAGAGAGGGACCGTTTTCACACAGCTGTGCAGTGACTGGAGGCGGCGAGCTGAGCGGCCCGGGCCTGCTGCTCCAACACACATATGCACTAACACACACACACACACACACACCAAACCATGTAACACTCATATATCATGCACTCGCTTAGTCTGTGGCATCATTTCACGCGGACAAAACATTATGATATACAGTGCTTTTTGTGTCACTGAATAATAATACTAACAATAATAAAAACAAATAAATACAAGTATCAGTAAATGCTTATTTACTATTGATTGCAAAATGTGATTAATAACATAACTTGTTCTCTTGTTTCCTCTATTGCTGTATCAGATTCTGAGGTGAAATGTGTGGAGACACCAGCTCACATACTACTGGGCCCATGCCAAAGGTATTAAGGAAGACTGACAACCACTTCATTCATCACATTGATTTCTTTGGGCAACAGTTCAAGTTATTAATCCTGATCTTCAGACTAGAATACCTGAGAGTATACCGAGAAAAATAACAATCAAAGGTATTGAACCTTAAACCTAATTATTGTGTAACTAAAATGTCATTCTCAGCACAACAAAGGCAAATAAAACAAGCTGCAGGTGTGTGACGCAGAGACAGGTAAGCTTATGCAAACTTTGTTGTGGCATGTTGTCTTCAATGGCACACAAAAGCTATGCAAAATGTGCAAAACAAACAATAGAAGGATGGAAAAAAACGACTTAAAATAAAGGGGAAATATTGTTGCCAAGTGCAAGCAAACATAGCCCTTACAAAATGTATATCATATTAAAAGACATATATTCAGAATACATCATTATTATTTGTTTATTAACACACTTTGTGACAAAAACGAGTATGAAATGAATATATGTGTTTCTGCTTTGAAAGAAAGGGCATGCTGTCATTCCATGAGCTTAATTGTAAACTGCCATCGTACCGGATAACGAACACGGACAGAGGTGTGAGACAGTAATAAAGCTGAATTGACAAAGAAGCACAGCTTTTACTATCTACTGCTGAACACTGTAAGGATCTGCTCAGCTCTCAAAAATGAGGGAAAAAAGAAGAAGGAGGGGTAAGAATTATAAAATTTTCATCAGCGCTCCCTTGGGCTTCTCTTGTTTAGGAGGGGCATCAAATGGAATATAGAAATGAACAAAAAGATGGATAATCAGCCTGAAAGAATTGAGTGTATTTGATGTTCTGGTTTTACCTTGGCCTAACGTTAAGTTTTTTCAGCCAAATGTAAGAAGCACAAAAGAGAGAGGAAAAGCAAATTCTCTGTCGGTACATATTTTTGATGATTATTGGTGGTTTCTTGTTTGGGGTGTTAAAAATGCAAGCAAGTTTTTTCAGGAATATGTTTTTAACAAATGAAATAAACTTGCCTCGCCTTATGTCAGTTGAGTCAAAAGATGTGCTGTCTATATTTAAAACATACAAGCAAACTAAATATTTCAAAACGCAGAAACATTACACATTCGTGCAAATGGGAACAGCTCATCTTTTTCCATTTCAAACTATCTATTATATATAATAAAACGACTGCTGTGTAAAGGGGAAGATGATGCGTAGGAGGAATTCACAGGGAACAACTGTAAAAACAAAAGTCGATTGCATTTTAATTAACTTTTCAACTGCAAACAAACAGAATTTCATCAGCTGCGGTGTCAGCTTTGAACAAATAAACCACTCATATGACACACACATGTTTCCCACAGTGAACAGCAGCAGGTGGAAACACACACATGCACATCCACACACACACACTCACACAATAATATATTGTGTGAGTTCAATATATTGGGAATATATTGAACTCACTGAGTCTTATCATCAAAAATAAATATCCGTTATTCAGGAGAAAACCTAGACAAATATATAGATATGGAAGAATTAACAAATACACGCTATCATTAATTTCATAATACACTGGAATCCATAAAGTTGTGAAAACACTTCTGAGTCCACTTTGATGAAATGGTCTGATCCCTGTCACTTCTGTTGCCCTCTGAAGCCACACCTCTCAGTCTCCAGAAGACATCTCTCTCAGATTAGCGTTGGTCCCAATCCCAGCCTTTCCCCACGTTCACGGCGGCGACAGAGCGGCGCACCGTTACGCAGCAGTGCACGTTTTCTGATGAACTATTTGAGTCAGTTCAAATTTAATTAAGATGCTAGTCTCTTAAATCCCTCACAAATGAAACTGAAGTCAAAAGACAATGGCTGACACATCCTGTGAACATTTGTTACTATTCTCTGCACAAGCAAGCGCAACACTAATCCTCGTTTCCATGACGGCAGACTTGGACACTACATATCATGTTTTTATTTCAGAATAACTCAAATAAGCATTATCAATTCCTTTACAAACCCAAATAATTATTTACTCCACAAACTTTAAAAATGTAGCAATTTAAATGTTCTAAATGATATTAACTCCACACCTGAGATGCCACATGTTTCAACCCTAATCCTATGCATTATACATTGAGTAATTTGAGAAAATGTCATAATATAGAAATATATCGTGCTCCAGTGATGATGGTAAGAACACATCCTGAGCCATAAAGGAGAGTGTAATTTTATCATGATCCTCCGTCTAAACGCTTTGAAACACATGGCATCTCAAGTGTAGAGTTAATCTTCCTATCTGAAACAGAGATGCGTATAATGACCCTTAAAAATGAATGAATGCCTTTTTTTCAAGTAAAAACATGTTTTGGTTGTGGAAGCCAGGGAGCAACAGCACAGAGCAGCTGGCGGCTCACTATATCACTGCTAAACTATTCCCCAGTCTGTGGTGCTGGCCTGCTTCTATCCCAGCAGCTCCAGTCTGAGCGGGGGGCAGAGTCTGCTGCGGACCCCTCCACCCTCTTGTTTCTGGGTACACAGCTAATATCTGGTTGCCTATGTCATGGTTTAGAAATGACAGGTGCTGGCAGAGCCCCCGTCTTGACAGGCCACTGCACAAATAACGCCCCAGCCTGAAAGGGCTAATGCACTACTAATGAACAATAAATCAACTTTGATTACAAACTGTCAAGCCAATCAGCTCGCACTCCAGCTCTCCCAAACTGTGAGGCTCTCCACAGCTGCATGGCATTACGCTGCCCCATCCCAGCTCCGCTCAGCACTCTTAATGTCATATGTTTAGTGGCATGTTTAAGCTCAACTGATGCAAGGTGCTGTAATACTACAGACTTAAATACAGCTCAGCATAGTTTAGGCTCAGAATACAACACTACATTAGAATTTAACAAACTACAGCAAGTACATGAAAGAGAAGAAAGTAGAAGCAGAAGAACTTTCTGTGTGTATCACACAAGCAGTGGCTCTACACTCTGAGCGATGACATTTGTAGTGACAGCGTGTCTCCAACGTGGTGCTGCTGTGACAGTGTCACCAATAGAGCTGTGCCAGACTCTGTCTTAATTCAGTGTGACACGTTAAGGACAGAAGGATTAGTGAAGGCCAATGGCAAAGACTGACCAATTCACAATAGACACTCTACAAGCTACAATTCAGTCTGCCCCTCAGGTAGTCACAAAACTACTTTACATAATGTTTCCCTCACATTGAAAGTACAGACACCTGCCTCCATAACTTAAAAACAAAGATCCTGCTTGACTGGTTAGCTCACAAAAGTCAAACACACTAAAAGACATTTTTCTAATGTAAGTCTTGCACACAGTTGACAGTATACTCTGTGTACAAGCATAAACAACAATACACTAAATTACAAACTTGTAGAAATAAACAAAACAACACCACACAAAGCCATGCTACAATGTTCTGAATAAAGTAGAAACAAACTGCTGTCATTGTCAAGAGCAAAGTACAGAGCACTTCTCTGCACATGACAAAAAATTAACCAATTACACTGACTGTACATCAACAAAGACAGAAGTCTGTGCTTGCCCTTCTCCCTGGGCAAATTCAATTGTCAAGTTTTCGAAAGACAAGAAAAGCTAGCAAAATCACAGAAATCAATCATATTGACAAACCTGACAAACTCCATTTAGCTGGCAGAGTAAAGAGAGCGACGGGCCACGCGGTGCGGAGTGAAGCCGAGCGGAGAGCTGAGCAGTGAGAGCAGCCAGAAGAGGGAGGGAGAGAGGGAGAAAGGAGGAGCTGTTGGCGGCAGGACCAGAGAGGCTGCTCTGCTGTGGGGCTGTGTGCGAGCCGTCTGCGGGATACACACAGATTGCAAGGTTGCTTGCTGGCTGACAAGATACAAAACTATCCAATCAACCACGCCCCCTCTCCACCAATCACAAGCAGCCTTCTAAACATAATCAATTCAAATGAGGCCTGACAATAGGAGCCACAGGCCAGTCCGCAGGTGAAACTGGGGCTTTGTGTGGGGCCCCTGTGACACACACACACACACGCACAACACACAGACGTACTTAACACACACACGCACACACACACAGTTGACGGCTGTTAAACCTTTGACCCTTGTCGGCTCCAGCAGTGCCATTGAAACAATGGAAATCAAAGGAAAAGAAACATTTTAATTAAACAAAAGATAAGTAAACACTGTTATCCAGCAGAAAGAGGAAGAGGCAGCCTTTATCATTCTTTGACATGAGATTCAGTGGAAGCACAAAGATATTTCACAAACAACAAACACAAACAGTCAAAGAGCTTCTTCCAAATGATATTTCTTCATATTTACTCAAGCTTTAACATTGCAGCCAGGATTTAACAATCCATCTATTTATGAGAACACTGTGCTTTGTTGGTGTTTCATTCATTATCAACAAACAACTCCATGAAACAGTTTGTATTTAACTGAAAAGGAAAGAAAAGTCAAATATTCCACAACAGCAGCAAACTTTGATGCACTTTCAAACACATATGTTCAGTGTTTGGTACGAGATGGGCTCAAGGCACTTTCATTAATAGAGATCATTATAGAGGCTACAAGGCAATCCATCCAAGTCCATCCCGATGAGAGCAATTAGCTGTCATGATATCATACACTCTTCACACCCTCCTGCACTCATGAGACGGAGGAGGGGAACTGGAGCCCACCCCCTACTGGAGAACTCAGGAACTTACAACTGCGATGCACTCATGGTTTTTTTCTAGATGCAACAATAGTCTTGGGTGAAGTGCAGAGCAGTAATCGATTTGTTTACAGCCTTTTTAGCAACTCACTTTAGTGTCTACCAACTGGAATAGTAGAGACATTTAGATATTTTATTTTCAACAACTAAACTAAAACTATGCAATGTGAATAAGCATTTAGTGACATGAACATGCTATGATATATAATATTAAAAAGAGCTGGGTATGTTGTGAACTTCAGTCAAAACGTTTTGTTTGTCAAAGTAAGTTACAAGAACTGAAACCACAGTTGTGTTCCTCATTGATTAAGGTGCATTTAAATTTAGTAAAACATATGTCTAAACCCGATAGATCAAGATATAGATCCAGAAGCCATACATCCTTTACTTTCACTCACGCAAACTTGTGCCGTAGAATAAAGTTTCCTGAGATTGGCGGGTGGATAGTTGATTTCAGATTTCAATATCGTGCATAGGGAGACAGCTACAGTATCGAGTTCATATGAGACTAAAGAAAAGAATTAAAAACAATATATCATTCATGATGTAATACTCTGTCTTGGTCACAAAGCAATAAATCACCTTTTTTCGGTTAAAAAACAAATCATTAAGATGGCGTGACCTATATAGACTATTGACTCAGACCATCACGCCAAAAATGCCAATAAACACATCTAATAGTGAATAACGATGTGTTTTCCATTTCCTGGAAGCAAAAGACAATGACGTTCCGGAGCTGTGCTTGTCAAACACAAGTGGTTTGGGCCTCCCCCATCTACCACCGCACCCCCCTCCCCCCCAGTCGGTGCGCTCTCTCCCTGGGGTGGCATGTCGGCGTATTCTCAATAAAACACCTTCTTAGCAGTAATAGGCCACTGCTCTCATTTCAACGCTCCCAAAGGCCTGATGATAAATTTAGCAGACAAACAGTTCAAGCTCCTCTTCGCACACACTGCTGTTCGGATCGGCGACAATGTAATCCTGCGCAACGTGAAATAATTACACATGTGTCCATATGCACTATAGAAAAAGTAAAAGTATAGACAAGGAGTTTGGTCGTGTTCAAGGCAATGTCGGTTGTGGTGTGGATCTTTTAGAATTAGACTTTTTTCTTTTGTTTTGTAGCATTGGTTGTCCTGTGTCTGCTGAGTTTCATTTTCCGATCGCTTGCCCCCAACCCTAATGTATCTCACCTGGGTCTCCGTTGGTGTATTTATTTATAACCTATGCCCTTCTTCTTTTGTTGTCCCTTGTGGTTGTAAGAGAAGTAAGATTTTGTATGCCAAATGTACATAAAATGAAATCACAAAGACAAAAAAGATACACAAAAATAAATAGACACACAACAAGACACATAATAAACAAATAAACCATGGATGAAGCAACTCTCACTCATTCAACACAGCCCACAACAAACACACACACATACACACACACACACAGCAAGACACAGGCCCAAACCCTCTCTGACCACGCACCTCTCTCCTACTGCTTGCTTTCCACATAAATCTTCAGCGATTCTTTTCTCGTAAATTGTAACAGGTTTGAACATGTTCTGAATTCATTAAAAGTATAGTTCTAAATTTAGACACATATTATTCATTATCCTCTTTTTTTGGGCGGGAGAGGATTTTTGAGTTGCAGCCCTGCAGTTTGGGTCTTTCGTTTTTCCACCTCCAGACATTTTACAATATTCCTTTTTCGCTGATAGTGAAAGTACGAGTTGCAGTGAAAGGCTACAATCGACTCAAAATAACAGAGGCAGAAACAAAACTGCACATTTGTATCACTTGATTTCTCCTATTTGTCAAAAGGACTCGATATTATTTTCGTCTCTCGTCTCATAAACTGGATGATCGGAGGGTGCAGAACCACTGATCACAAACAGGGCGGCGCAAGGGAGCACAGTGCCATCAGAGAAATAGACTCAAGAAGTGACAGAAGGTTTGTTTAAATGTTGAAGGAAAATTTAAGTTTCGAGCAGCGACCAAACACACAAGACCTCCAGAGTTCAACCCAAATGAACTTATCACATGCTCTTGAAAGCTGCACACATATATTTGTGTTTTGCCACATAAGTCTTTGCTCTGGGGGCAAGTGAACTGTACTGATAAATCTGATTTCAAATGGACCAGATGTGTGTTTGCTTTGTGCAAATCTGGTTTTCCACAAACAAAGTCACTTTTGCATGAAGTACGCCAACGTTTACACAGAATTCGTCTGTTACACAGTTATCTAATGTTTTGGCTTGTGATCGTCTGGAAATGGTCAAATCTCATATCCAAAATTTAAAAGTACAAAATATTCTTCTCAGTATTTATTTTAATCCAACTTACATTCGGCCACATCGACAGGAATGTTGCGGTTGAGGTTCGACAATGGAAAAAAACTGGCTTTTGTTTGGTTTACCACAATAATGCCTTGTTCTTATGCACTGACCAAAGGAGTTGCCCCTCTCTCTCACACTGAATACCCTTATTATTGATATTGTTACATACATACATATATTCAAGATGAATAAATACATACTGACGTTTTTGAAAGGTTTTTATATTCTTTGTTTTTTTTTATAACATACATATTTGTTTTGTAGGGCTTTGTATTGAAACAAATTTAAGCAGAATAATTATGACTTAATACTAGTGATGTCTCCAAACTGTCTTTTTTATTGATTTATCATTTATAAATATGTCAATTCATTACAACTAATCAATTAATGAAATAGTTTAGTATTTAAAAAATGATAAGGGCAGAATAAAAACAAGCCATAAAGAAGTTTTATGTCTCAAATACAGAGTGAAATGATGAAATCACTTTTTGTTTGTTTTGGTCAAATTTGAAAAAATAAATAAAAATACATGCACTGGAATGTTATGGGCTAAACAACAAATTAATTAATCAAGAAATAACTAAAAATCAAGTTCATTCGCAAAAAAACAGATTTGCGAAAAGTTTTTATTCCTCTAGCTACAATGTTATTAGCAGAACATTTGAAAGAATTTGCTCAAGAAAAGGGTGATTGTACGGCACTAAAATAGATCTGGCTTTTCAAACAAACGACTTGGCAAAGAACGAATTGTAAGCCTTTCAAATATGTTTTCTCATCTTTTTTTATTTTTTATTTTTATTTTTTACAAATGATCTATTCAATTGATCATCAAAATAGGCATTCATGACATAAGCATTGGAATCTTACTGCAATGATATACGACTGAGCCATTTCCAAATCGTTTCAAGGTATCAATTCACATCAAACAAGAAATAAATAAACAATAAAGTAACCATTACACAGCTAAGTCTAGCACAAACGCGCTACACCGCCTTCCTGGATTCCTACCATGTTATTAGTGTCCTTCTACATCAAATTATTGAGGTGGCTTGCCAAGTGCAATAAACGCAGCACGCCTTTGTTAACATCGTGCCATGGTGCTAAACTCGACCACATGTAATTGGAGTTCCGTCTACTGTACCTTTGCACCGTATTAGAAAGTGTCGTCTCATGCGTATCTCAAGCCTAGTTTTAGTATTTGGTAACTGTATGATATTTAGAACAAGCCCGAGCCCATGCGTTTATCACATCTGCCACAAAAGGGAAAGCGGAGAACGGTTCATGGCCCAGTCACTCTGTTGCTCCAGGTGTATTATAAATGGGTTTGGTTATTTACTTTTAATTTCACAAGAGGCAGTGTTTAGTCAGCACATGTGAACTGGAAATATTTCCTGAGGTAATACGCCATACGCTACATAAAAGAGCTTGTGTTCTCGCGTGTACCGTCAAGTATGGTTTTCACGTCGTCCAAACAAGATTATAAGCAGGAGAGGGGGTTATTTATACTTGATTCTTCGATTTGCTAAAGATGGAGATTTGACTTCCTTCCTATTGTGCTAAAGTTAAGATTTAATTTTTGTTTTAGTATGTCCATGTCCTGGATCATCAACTGTTCTTAGACCCTCCTTATACCTTGTTTCAGTTAAGAGCACAATCAAATAATTCAATCAGTGTAAAGTTTTAGTTAAACATGAAAATGGTCCAATCTTAGCTATAACTCATCTCTTTCTTGTCTATCAAACAGTACCATATTGTTTCAAGATGTTTTTAATAATGTACAATGAATGCCTAAAATATAGTCAAGGACATAGTTTGTTGAGTGCAGGTGTGCAGTTCTGTTGTAAAAGTTTAGCAACAGACAGTAAATAAACCTCAAAAAGCCAAAGTCATGTTCTTAAAAGGGACATTTGCAAGCTGGACAAACACTCTTTGGCCAATAAATCTATTCCTGTCTGGAGCTGTGACAGAGATTGCAGTGAAATGAAATGGCGTCCTCGACTGTGCGTGTAAACACACTTGTTTAGCATGCATTTTAAAAGCAAGATAATAAATGTTTGCTGTGAGCTAAAATCAATGACTCTGTTTCCACTTGCTGCCTTGTGCAACTCTGAGCCCCATGTCATGGCATGAGTGCTGTGTCTCTCGATTGTTTCCTAGTGTACATCCCTTGGTGAGTTTTTGTGTTGTGAGCAGTGTGGAATAAAGAACCATCTTTAACCAGCTGTTGTTAAGCTGCTCACCAAGCTAATGGCAGGGAATCCAAACAAACGAACGGCAAACGGAAGCTGTCAGGCCGCATAGCTGCGCCTGACCTCTCATGGGGCCGTGGAGAGGGGAGGAGTGCCTCTGTACCAGGCTCGGAGCGTCCCAACAGCACACTCAGGTTTACTCTCTCCTTTCGTTCGCTCATTCTTTCCATCTGTCTGCACTCGTTTGCTCAGCCTCCTCTTTTCTATCTCTGCTCACACTTAATAACTGTCGCTCTGTTTTTCTTACACATTTAAGACATCGGATTACCTGATATGGCCAAAGAGGAAGACAGGGAAGTTTCATTGGACAAACAAAACATCAAATGAAATCACTGTAATGTTAATGTTTGTTAAAAGTAATGTGTTTGCCATTTACAACATGTTATAAGCTAAGAATCAGATTCTTACATTGGATTCTCGTAGAATCGACAATGTCCATAATTAAACGTTTTTTAATTTCATAAACATGATGTTTTGTCATTGGTTCTCCAGCTGGATTATCCAACCAGAAAGCAGAATGAGATTGTAAGTGGAATCCAGTGGAATTCAAAAGAGCAACTCCTGTTAAAACTTTTCTCACTGCAAAAGGAATTGAAATGCATTATTTGTGTTAGAAAGTGTGAAACTAAACTATTGGAATAATATTTGTTTTAATTTCAAACAGGTGAAATTCAAGACTACCTTGAATTGTTTTGCTTGTTACTATTGTTTAAATATTGCATCCAAGGTGTTTAGTCTGTCATACATATTAATGTGTCAGTAGAAAAGTACAATACAAAGTAGACAATCTAATGGCTGGAGTTATGTTTTAAAACATTGATTTATTTATGTATTCACCCGTGAATTAGCCTGAAAACCTAAACACAGACATGAGTGTGTTGTGGTAAGGACCTGAAATGTGGAAGGTTTGAGCGTCGTGGCCTGTTTTCCATATGGAGTGGCTTTTTGGAAATGGCATTAATTACATACTTACAGGGATAGCAGTTTTATCCTACTTTGCATTGCAAATAATACCTCTGAACCAAGGAAAACAAAAAAGACAATGAATAATATAAATAGGCATAATACTGGAAGCGTATGTTAAAATAATCAGCCTTCATAAAAAAATATGAAATTATTTGCATTTCTGTGAAATGGCAAGTATTCAAATCCCATTTTATTATGTGTTTGCATAAAGTCAACAGCCCTTGAACAGTGTATGTCATTATACATCTGCAAAGACTGTAATGTATGTGTGAGATCACTGCTATACGTTACGAAGAAGGCCACTATCACTAACCACCGCTTTTCATCTTCTGAGTCTGATTATGAACTTGTACAGAAGTCACAGAGGGAATAAATTGGTACTGAACTTTATAGTGATAACTAATGAGTCGGGAATTGTGTTAAATGTCTGCATAATGTGGCTGCTATAGGAAGACAGACTTTTACAATAAACGTGTGAATGGTCAATGTGAGTGGAGTTTGAGAGTTTAAGAATTAAGAAAAAAAAATGGTTTGTTATGTTGTGTGTTTCAAAACATGGCTGAATCCAGTAAACCTCAAAAACTGGAACCAATACCCCCCACTTTCTATATTGCTAATATTTGTAGGCACATAGAACAGATACTTGTATATCATATATCATCATGGTTGATGTTGGCCATTATACATTCTTAGAAAGCTGGATAATCAAAAGTGAATTGTTCCCCCCCAAGAGCAAAGGACCTTGTGTTAACAAAAAAGAACAGCAGTGGTGATAAATGTCAGGAAGGTTGAGGCGTGCCATCAGTCACAAAGTCAAGCAGATAACCTTGACATTTAGGCCATGAGCGTTGCCTGCCCGCTGAGGCAAAGGGTAAAGCCAGAGGGCCTGAGTCGTCTGAGTGCGACTACATTAAGAGCTAAACTATTAGTGGTGTTGTTGCTCTCTATGTCAGCTCTCTAATAAAGGTGGTGCTGAGTAAATATGCCGCTCACACTTACACACAAGCCACAGACCTCCTTCCGCCTCTGACTCTCCAAGTGGCCGCAGGGATCCGGTTACACCTGCTCGCACATCTTCTAGCAATTAGAAGCAATCCTGCTTGAAACCATTTCACGTTCAAGGTCTTCCCCAGCTGTAGAGGCAGCCAGCCGCTCAACAGACACGGCCTCTGTGTTGATAGGCCTGAGCAAACAGTACTCCACGCTCTCCCGGGCTTCCTCCTGGAAACACCCCAAATGGTTGCTTCCATAAAGTTTACCACAGTCTTGCTACACTTTAAATATTGTCCTAAAACAATTTCAAAGGGGTACAAAAGGGTACCCTTTCTGATTTTATCCAATTAATTTAATATTGTATTCAAAAACAAATCATACATACCCAATATAATAATGATATTTTCCACCCTTAGTAAGTCAATAGCTGTAGACACATGTGGTGGACTGCTGTTCTCTCTGAGGAGAAGGTGCAGTGGCAGATTCTGCTGAGAGCGGACCTGACTGTTGCGCTGCTCTGAGCTGGGATTTGGAAGACACTTGGAGCTGGCTTTAGCAGCAGGAAACCCCAAAGCCTGTAAAAAATAATCCACATGTGCAGACTGCACATAAAGACATCCAGTGCTTAGCAGTTCCCTTATCACAGCGTGATAGCCCGGGGACATAAGAGTCGCTCCTGCCTTCATTCACTAATATAGTGTGAAAGTGGATGCAGATAAAAGGCTGCTTGTTTATTGAGGAAGTTATGCTCACAGAGGGAAGAGGCAGTGAACTTTGAACATGCGTAATATGTGAAAATAAAAGAGGATTCCAAATGACAAGTATACCAAATAGTGCATTGGTTCTGGCTGATAAAGCCTTGTCAGGGTATTTGCTAATCATAAGCACCTGAAGGCATTCTTATGGAACACAACTCGTGTGAGTGTCTGCTGCATGTGGCCGTTTATCTTGTTTTCTCACACAGAAACAAGTTTTAGTTACAGCCTAATTGTTGTGTTGTGGTGCTGCATGACGTAATTACAAAAGTGACTCTCTTTATCACGGCGCACAGTGCATTACAAAGGCCTGCTTGGCTGCATTTAAATGAATAATTAATAATTCATCAGTTCAATTATTACTCACTAGCTACTTATATGGTCCCCCCAGATTGCCGTCAGCCTTGTTTACAAGAGGAGCTGCAGTAACTTCAGCAAAGAGAACCAGTCCAATAGGTTTGTAATAGTTTGTAATTGACTGCCTGTAATCTAATTCAATTCAAAAAGTCGTGTATACTGTTTTATTGGCTGTAATAATATTTGTAGTTTGTCTTTGTGTTTGTATATGTGATTCACATACATTCGGCAAACACAAAGAGTGACCTCAGCACGTCATTCCTAATAGACGGTCTACATTGATGTATGGGGTATATTATCTGCATAGGCTATTGCCAGCTTAAAACTGTCTACAGAAAGGAAACATGGGGCCATCCGTAGCATTGCAACTTAAATTGCAGTGAACATGGCAGGGACCATGACTCACTCCCTGCTGGACACTCTGTCTGGCCTCGAAAGCAGCTTCAGTGACAGACTCATTCACCCTCGCTGTGTGAACGAGAGTTCTGCAGGTCTTTCCCTCCTGCTGTCAGACTGTACACTGAGAACTGCTGAGCCTGAACATGTCATTCATCTGTAAACGGTAAATACTGCAATCACGTGCAAAGTGCAATATGTTGAGTGCACTAATTTTCAACATTTTATTTTTGTACAGACAAAAAGGCACAGCCTCTGCATTTGTGGCTTGAGTAGGAAACTGTGTGACCATTCTGACGCTACCTGTATCGCATTTTCGCTCATCACAAGCTGTCTTGCTATTTGCGCGCTTGCCATGTGTCCTGCACCTTTGAATTAGAGATCAAAAGAAAATAGATTCCAGTGGAGGAGGGTGGGCTCTGAAAACAGGAATGGGTGCTGTGTAAACATGCAGTGACAGCTCACTATGGGATTTTTTAGCCGAGACTTAAGCCTGTCCGAGGCCATGTATAAACATTGCAACATTCCACAGCGTCAGATGCACTATACTGGCACCCTGTTTTATTTCACATGTGATGCATGATCCGGGAAACAAACCAATTATTGTCGTGTTATTCACTTTTTTTCCATGGAGACAATCAGGTGGAGGACCATAAGTTACAATCCAGATGAGAAGAAAACATTTCTCATTTCCTGTTGAGTTCAAGTCCTGGGACCTTAACCATGACACATTTACTGTACAGTATGTCTCCCGGTTCCAGAGAAACAATCTAACCTTTGTTTGTTCTTGAGCACTCTCTGAGACTTATTAATTGAAACTTTGGTGCTATTACTTTACAATTACCTAAGAAATCGTGTTCTTTAGATAAAAGTCGCCCCTCATTCCTTCATCACATCAGTTCCTGTTCTGTGCAATTTGTGTGCTGTTTCTGAACCGCCACTTGTCATTCCATGAAAGAGAGTGATGCCCTCAGCACAGAGCAAGTGACGGGGGAAGGTGTGGGGTCAGAGAGTGTTTGGGCCTGTGCCTTGTCTTTGTGTGTGTGTGTGCTTTGTGTTGTATGAGTGAGAGGGATTAGAATCAAATAAGCAGCTGCTTTGCCCAACCCTTTTTCAAACTGCTGTTTAATTTTTGTATCTTGTTTATTGTTTTTGTCTTTGGTGTGCATCAAATAAATTACTATTACTATGTGATTTCTCCGCATCCTCCTTTATGCCTTGTCTCTGAGGCGTTTTGGCACAACCTTTGCCTGTTCAGTGTGGTAGATCTGTTCCTATAGCCATCGGTGATTACTTTGCATTAGCCACTTCACTTATGTTTTGGTATATACGTCCCATGAGAGCAATGTGGTCTTTTTCATATTTACACGTGTTTGCCTTATCACAGAAACATATTATCGTGATAACGCTGCCTTCATGTGGGAGAGGATCTTGTTCACATCGTTTTTCACTGAAATGTATTCACTTTCTGTTTGAGTTGACACTCTCTGGGGTTTTCCCCAACAAATTTCAAAGGAGGAGACAATTAGGCATGCAGAAAAACAAACACAGATCAAGTGAGATAATGGTTTACACCAAAAAATACAGTGATCCCTTCGTATGTTTTACAATAAATTTTCCAGAGGCAGAGTGACATGAGACACATGAGAATGAAAGTTAAAACAACATTAATAATAGTCCTTAAATGTGTGGTAATATGGGTATACTATATTTGTCTTATTTTTGTCAATGTACTGTAGTAAGATAATCAGAATGATATACATACTAATATCATTCTTTAAGAGGACTTACCGTGTCAGATAACACTTAAAAATGTTTATTATGGCAACCAATACAGGTTTGATCAAATAGCCACGCGCCAGTTTTATTTCTGAATCTGTGATATGTGGAGGATTTGCCAATTTTCTGATGTTTTTGCCTAAAGCCATAAAAAAATATCATTGCGTCACAACTTGATCCGAAGTGAAGCCTTTGATGCGATCGTGTTTCACTGCAGTGGTGTTAAAGGAGAAATAATATGGAAAATCGCTTTTAACCATGTTCCAACATTGTTCCCTCATCAAACATAGACTTGTTTTTTTTTTGTTTTTTTTTTGCACTAGCCACGAAAATATTAGGAACTTCTGCCCCCTTCTGTCTAAAAGCTCTGCGTCAGTCCTACATATAGTATGATGTAATTGTCCCTCTATGGACATCGCACAAAACAAAACGGTGCCCATTAATTAGTTTTGGCAAAATTTCAGGTGAAATGATGTTTGTTCCAATTGCATGGTGGACTTGCAGCTGGTAATTTTCAAATAAAAAAAAAAACACAAAAAAGACCGGTCCTTCTGGTGGTGGCCAAAAATATGAAACCATATTTTGTCTTCAATATGTACAACGCAATGATAGACGGCGAGACTGAACAAGGAAGCGTGCAGACTTGTTTTATTACATAATTTTAGCTCAATGTTAGCTATGTTTTACTTTCATTCTTTCCTTACAGATACTGCCCATTTCACACAGGTTTCTCTTACCACTTCTGTGTCCACATAACACATTCCATTTATTGTAACACTTTGACGTATATATTGTCCTTATGTGGGATGAGCCGAGCGGGCCCCACACTGTTTGTTTAATTGTGGGAGCTATCGTCTGAGGAAAGGGGAAAGAATGAGGCCAGTTATTTACCCAGATGGTTTACTGGTGGAAGGTGTGGGAACTCATCACTTTCTTTGTATTGCTGGCTTTTTCCCCCCTTTATTTGAAACCGTAAGCTTTCTCCAGTTTTATTTGTTTTGGATGGCATGTTTGATTATTTATTATAAAGGAAAGGGGAGTAGTTGAAGCAATAAATATGTGACTTCAATGTATTTTGTTTTCCACTGTGAAGGCTTTAAACACGTATCTGAAGTAACTGCCATTTAGGAAAGTAGTGATTTCTTTATGCTGGTATTCAGTATGAATATGAATAAATACATATTTTGGTAATTTCCATATTTCTCGTATTTGTATATTTAATTACTATTTATCAAATGCTCTGTAACAGAATATACAAATATACAGCATATATTGTTGACAGTACTAATATCCAAACTTTGTGCTGTGATTGGACTTCTCCATGAGGCCTGACCCGTAGTCCCTTGCCTGGAGAAGGCCCTTGGGTTTTAAATTATGTCAATTTGGATATTATCTTCCAACATGTTAAATGCTTTCATTTATTGGAGAAGTACAGGTGAAACACGGAAAATTGTATTATTGTATATTACGCGGAACATGTGATGTTTTCAGTCTTTATTTGATATAAGGTTGTAATTATTAATTGATAACTATTATGGCTCACAGTGGGTAAAAGACTCAAATTGATAAAAAAATATTTTGAAAAAGGACTGTAAGCCAAAATCATCAAAATGATAACAAAGGGTTGGCGTATGTCACTGTGCATATAATGAAACATAATTTATTGGGTTTACATTTGAATCTTAATTACAGATATTTTCAAAAATATTCTACTTTTGAAGTTTCACCTGTACATAATGTATCTTTAAAAAAAAACAAGACCACAAAACATTTAATAAAAAATTAATAATTTTTGATATTATGAATTAATACAAACATGTAAATTTGTTCTGTTTCAGGCTCTCCATGTGGCTCGGCAGATCCTCCTCCAGCAGCAGCAGCAGCAGCAGCAACAGCAACATCAGCAGCATCAACAGCAGCAACAGCAGCAGCAGCCTAAACCAGGCTATAAATCCCCTAAGACCAAGGACTCCCAGTCGGGCCTACAGGTGCGTAGCCTCATCTTGTTTATGTTTGTGTTTGTGCTCTCATTTTGTGGCTCTGTGGTTGTTGTGAGAATCAAGTGAGAACAAACTGTTTCCAAATCCAAACAGGAAGTGAAATAGTCGTATTCTTTGATGTCTTGTAATGCTCACAATTTACTAGACGGTTTTGAGTTAGAAGTGTGTTTTTACATTGATATTCTCATTATCTGGTGCTTTGGATGCTTTGAATCTCTGATGCACCTTATAATCTCACTTTAAGGCTATAGTTATAAGGAATAAGTTCTGCACTTCTTATCTACCACAAAACATTCACTATACAGTTGAGCAATCTGTGATTTCCCCATATCTTGATTTCAATTTCGAATTTGGTAATATGTTAAATACTACTTGTACAATTAAAAACAGAACTGATATGGCAAAAACAATATTATTATACATTCATTGTATATATGTTTATATTTTATCAGGACATTTATTTCAAGGTAAGGTCAGCAACTTAAATTGTTATTTTTTTTTTTTCTTAATAATGTATATTTACCATTGGGACACATGCTTATTAGTATTTTCATAAAAAAATATAATCAACATAGTACCTCCTACATGGACATAACTTTGACCAGTAAGATTTGCTGGAGGAGAATAGTTAAAACAATGACCAGGAGCCTCAAGGATTTGATTTAAATTTGACCAATCAGGAGGCTGTTGGGTCAAACCAAAAAGTTTCACTCTCTCTTCACAATTTGAAAAGTAACTGACATTCACTGAAGGCGGTGACACTCTTCTGCCCTTTACACTGTTCGTGTCACGTTATTGGTGACTTTAGATTTTAATATTTGGATCTCAATTTTTCTTACAGAGCCCTAAAATCAATCATACGTCAAATATGTCAAATATATCTAAAACTCAATCTAAAAATCTAACTAATGCAATAAAGAATGACTGTCTCTAACCCCTAAAGCCTAGCGTACATCGACAGAGAAACTGGGGACAACTAGTTGCAAGGCGGCTTTTGGCAACTGAGAGGAGATGGTGGGAGATGATCAGTTGCCGAAATCGGTCGATGTGCGCGCTCTTACAACTGGAGATGATCAGTCGGTCTCCAGTTCCAGTCAGTTGCCCGTGTTCTACTTTGCGGCAACTAGTTGTCCTCAGTTGCTCCGATGTGCGCGCTCCATGCGCCGCTCCGACAACGTGTGTGTATTGCGTGTATAGCGCGCCCGCAACAGTTTATGTCAGAAAACACACTGTAGTTGAGGCCAGTTGCTGTCGATGTACGCGCTGTTATTCAAGAGACTGGCCTGCGACTCAGAGTTGCCCGTTTTCGCCAGATTGTCGATGTGTGCGGGGCAGCAACTCAGAGGCGACGGATATAATCAGTTGCCAGTCCGATGTACGCTAGGCTTTAAGATGCACCATTAAGAGGCAAACATCAACATGCAAGTGGTCTGGGTGGAGCTAAAGGTAAACAGGACGACTTTAGGGTAGGTTTGTGATTTACTATTGGAGTTAATTTGAGGTCAGGCACATCAGCTGCCACAGAGATGTTTATCTGTGTTTGAACAAGAAGCGGTTGTTTGTGTCAGTGTGAAAAATTGCAAACGACTTCAGGGCATATTTGGTAATTAATACGGAGGCCCTGTTCTGTATGTATGTATGTATGTATGTATAATATTTAACACCCTACTATCCCATTGGGGGCTGTTTTAATGAGCTATTGTAGCAGCTAGGTCTAATGTCAGGTTGTGAAAAAACCCTCTTTGTTGTGCAGATGTCTTCGGAATAGCTCCAGAGGATGAAATATGACTGTGATGACCTTCCAGTTGTGTGCATATTTGTCAGGATTCAAATAAGTTGAAAGGATCAAACTAAACAGTTCCCTCAGCCTGGCAGGGAATTGTGCTGCAGAGGTCAACAGAGGGGACCAGTACGGTAGATTCCAGCGCACTGCCAGTTGTTGGTACATAGTGAAGTGTGAGACCATCTCCTGCAGACAAAGACAAAATTAAAATTCTAATTTATTAATGTATACAGAGAGCTTGGCCAAGCTGTCACTCAGCTATTGAAAAGAGAAGCGGGCTCTTGCTCTGCCCCTCCCCGCTCATGCCCAGCTCGTGTGAAGAGATGGTGTTGAAGCATCTAACTAACGCCAGAAATTGCCTGTCCTCTAATGTTGAATGTTTTCATTTTACTGGTTTCAAAGTGCTATTACAACACAGCTACAGGTCGAGACTAGTGTTTGTTTATGTCAATATTACATATGCTGCTAATTTAACACGGCCACTTCATGCATAAACATCAATGTGTGGTTTGGTAATACGATTGTTTCGAAGGGTTAGCCTTGATTTTACAACTAGACGCTTAAGGCACTTGATAAGAAGCACTTTAATAAATTCCAGCATATGTAAATCAAATTAGATGAAAAACAGAACATACAGTGTTCTTGTCACCCTTCAATAACCTATGAAGTTTAGGTATTTTGTGATTGAAAATGAGGTACCTAACTTTCAGAACACAAAAAAATGCAAGTATGAAATTTCTCACTCTCAAACATGCATGTATTTTTGGACCTCTCACAGCCTTCAGATCAGGTTTTTCTGAATGAAAAGTGAAACCCTCACTCAGCCAATCCGCTCTCAGCCTGAAGTGCCAAATAGGGACTCACAGGCTGTTTCTTAAATGTGTGCTAAAGATATAATAACATGTTTTCTAATAAGATGGAGGCAGTACTATGTTTTGCTCTTTCTGTTGCGTTGAAATGTATTAGTTATGGGGAACAAAATAGATACCCCAGCTTTAATAAAGAATTGTATGCATGTGCTACAGTTGGCTGTCGAATCAATTATGCAGTGTTGTGTCGTAACAGTCGACCTACCATAAACATAAAAAATATTGTCACGCAAACAACACATCGGAGGTTTCCTTTCCAGCTAAAGCAGTCGAGCAGTTTTGAGGGGCCCCTTACCTCAGAACATGCACCATCTCCATCACTTGCCTGGCTAATGATTCTCTGTTGAGCCGACTGGGTCATCAAAAGACATGATCTCACAATTATACGGCGGCTGTGTTGTAAGCCGACACCCCATAAAAGCACCTGATCTGCCGCCAGCCTGCATTCATCTGTACGCTCCCATTAGGCACAAGGAGAGACTTTGACTCATTTGGAGATGTAAGGCACTTTTCATTTTCACAGCGATTCAAGTCTGAAAATAATGAAGCACACTATTGCAGAAACATGTGAAAAACAGGGGACACAGAAGTAGGAATTTCTTGATCAATATTAAATGCAGCTTTGGTTTTATTTCTTACATCCGCCATATTCCCCTTGCGACAACACCGACGCCCACTGTTGCCCCTTGACAGCGAAACGTGAGCAGTATTACAGACAAACCGGGCCTATACAGCGCTCTAATCAAACTGGAAACACAAACATATGTTGCACAAGCTTGCAAGCAGCTAAACATACTTGACTGGTCAAAAAGCCAGTAAATTACATTGACACAGTGACACGTGTAATTAAAAGAATCCATGCTGCTTTTACCTTGCTTGCGCGGCACCAACAGTGGCACAAGAGTCGGCAGCATCCACCCTGCTAATTACCATTATCAGTGAAATGCTCGGGTTTGACTCATTAGTTCCATGTGCATTTAATTAGAGGAAAGCTGAAATTGGATTTAACTTATTACTTTTTCATGGATCACTTTCTTGTCATCACTTCAAATTGGATTGCAGCCCCAGGTAACTAATTATGCCAGCCGCAGGATCAGGAGTGGAGAAATAGGTAATTAGGAACAACACTGGTGGACCCTTGCTGATAGTCCAGCAGTAGGAGAGGCAGGGGGAGGGGCAAATGAGGCGGGCTCGCGATGGAGTTCTGGAGGAGCGCGGCTGGTTAAAAGATAGGCGCGCTCTCCCTCCTACAGGGGATTATGTGGCATTCAGCTGGGTTAACATGTCGTGTCAACATGGTGTCTGTGCCATCACTTTTGTTTTGCTCCCTTCTTCAATTTTGTGTCTAGATTGGCCTCCATTATTCATGCCACGGCTACAGTGTGAGGTATGGCCCGCAGCCAGCTTGGTTCCCCCTCACTGAATGGCATGTTGCTTTTTTTATCCACAGCGCTTCAGCTTCAATTGGAAAGTGGATATCGAGTTGTAAGGAAGAGGGAAGCACAGTCAGGGAGGTATACGCTGAAGTTTGGAAGTTTGGAAAATAGTTCTACTTCTACTTCTGGGAGGAGGTAATATACAACTGGAAAGGGCATTCGGAAAGGGCATTCGGAAAGCTCATACCCGACTAAAACTACAAATCGTCCCAAAGTAAGAATGAAAGTCTACCGTGATATTAGACGTCTCATCTTCTGACCAATTTTCACTCAAATCACCAAATAGTTTTTTTTTGCAAAATCTTTCCTACAGATGAGCATACTCAGACAAATATAATACACCTCTTTTTGGTGGGACAACTATTGTTTTAAAGTACAATGGTTCCAAGTCATTATCTCTTTTCTATGGAGTTTTCAGACCAAAACAAGAAATATATACTGATTAATGACTTACAAATTAAGAGATCCTTTATTCGTCCCACATAGTGGGGACATTTCAAACCTTTGCTCACAATGTAATACTTTAGTGTTCTCTGTGTTTTGTGATATTTTTAGATATTCATTCTTTTTGTATGTATCTGTACAGTATGTGACCTGGGGGTTGTTGGAGATGAGCCTCATTTTGTTTTGTATTGTCCACTTTATTTTGAGTATCGAAACATTTTATTTGAAAGAGTAAATGCTTCCAATCCAGAGGTCTTTTGGTGGCCTGATGATGAAATTATGAACTGGATGTGTCACAATGAAGTGTTTGCCTTTGCTTCTTTTGTTGTTGAGACGAGACAACAGATTCTGTATCGTGTATGAGATGTTTACTGTAAATAGCTTTTTTCACGTATGTGCAGTCTGTAGCCACCACATGTTCTTGCTTCAGTGTCATGTGGGCTGGCACTTAAATAAAATAAACTCAAACTCAAACTAAGCCAATTCCAACCTCAAACCAGGGTTTTTAATGTCAATGTAATTAATATAAAAAATCATTAAATTACATTGAGCGTGTTGAGATGAGCTACAAATCTGCTTTACAACAACAACTTTCTGCACATTCAGTATTTTGAAGTCATGCCTTCAAAATACTGAATGTCACCTGAAACATGGATGTACTACGAGTGCTAAAGATTTATAGTTGTTCTCTTCCACCACTTACAGCTTGTTTACAGTTGCTCGTCTCTTGGCTTCGCTCATTTACAGTATCGCCTCTCCTCTCTTTCCCTCCTTCTGTTTTTTCACACCGCATTGTTCTCGCTCACGAAGGGCATCTCCAGGTCAGCAGATAATGTCTTTGCAGTTTACAGGATGAAAGCCTTTTGCCTTTTGAACAGCCCTCCTCCCCCCGCGCGCTGTTCGCATCCTTCATTTGCGGTCTGCACAGAGGGGAAGCGCGAGGTGACAACAATCCAGGGGCCGTGTCTGGGCCTGACAGGACAAACGGAGAGAACTCTTCTTTTTTCCCTGCTTTTATTTTTGCACGAGTAAGCCCATGGCATTGTCTTGACACATGTATACCACAGCGAACCAATCTGTAAGTCATTAGAGCAGTAGGCCAGAGCTAGTCAGCTGGAGTTGGCCAAACCTCCAGAGCCAACTGAGACAGCGTTTTTCAGGCATCCCAACAGCGGACATGAAGGTAGCCAAACCTGGATTAATTCCCTCTTTAGCAGCTGTGAGATAAGCACTCTTGTCAGGGGGACATCTGGACAGCACAGTCTTTTTATTTGTTGAAAAGTTGTCTGAATATATTACGTGTATTTAACAATGAACGGGGATGCTGACAGGAAACAAGAGGGAGGGAAAAATGTTATTATGAAGAAAGAGGGAGAGCGAGAGACAAGTGGCAGCCTCCCAAAAACACTCCAACCAAATCAAAGTGATGCCAGTTCCTAATTGATTCACTTAACAGCTCCTTAAGCACGCCAAGATTAACCAGTCTATTAACGGTAAAACATCTACAGGTTTTTCACCACAGAAATTAAGCAATCTGGTGCGAATGTTCAAAACCACATCGTAACCCAGCCGTAAATGTTCTTGTGACGTCTATAGAAAGAGACTTCTTATTAGTATTTCTTAACACTGAAGGCATTATAGCTGTAGACGCTTTAAGAAATTCTCGGGCGACCAAAAGAAGTGGCTTTTCCTTTGTTTAGTCGACCAAAAAGAGACCACAGCAAAAGCCTTCAAAGTGTTCATGTACATATCTGACCTATACTGTGCTGCACTGTACTGTACAAAACACAAGTCAAAGCAGGCCTAAAGTAATAAAATTACTCGTAAATTCCCTCAAATACTTAGCAATCAAATAAATTACACTTGTGTATTGAGAACTTTGATCTGTCTCTATTATCAAAGTGAATACCAAAATCTGCAGATGATTTGAGTCAAATCCATTAACAACTTGTTTTTTTCTATTTTTAAACTGTGAAGATTTTAAGTAAGTAAGTAAGTAAGTAAGTAAGCTTTATTTATATACCGCCTTTCACAGACCAGAGTCACAAAGCGGTTTACAATTGTTATTTTTGGGCACTTGTCCTCTCACTCCACACAGAGATGGGAGCGGGGTCGCCGAACAGGAGGCACATGCCAGACCTATTGTACATATTTTTAGTGGTAGGGGAAACCGGAGTACCCGGAGGAAACCTACGCAGGCACGGGGAGAACATGCAAACTCCACTCAGAAAGGCCCTGGTCCGGCCGGGATCGAACCCAGGACCTTCTTGCTGAGAGGGCGAGAGTGCTATCCACTCAGCCACCGTGCCGCCCATTTTGAGACATCTCTGCGCATAATATCACAGGTTTAAATGAGATACAGCTAGACTTACTTAGTTTAGAGGCTACCTAAGGAGTTATCCACCAAGAATATTCATCAGGGATTAGTATTTTATTTTTTTATTTTTTTTGTACAAAATTAGTTCATGCTTGACTGAACCAAAACTGGACCAAAAGTAAGAAAGGGTTGTTATTGCAAACTTATGTGTGAATTGTGTTCTAGGTTCATTGTTTTGAATATAATTGGTGTGGTTGCTTTCTACAGAGAATTAGCTTTAAAATGATGTATAACATGCCATAGTCGCTCATGTTATCTTTCTATCAATGTGGTTGGAAAACACTGAGCTAAGACAGGACAGGGCACTTTTTATAAAGCAGCCTGGCTTCACACAAACAGTTCCCTACAATTGAATTACGTTTATTAGGTACATATTGAGTACTTTATAGGGCGACAGTGGCTTAGTTGGTAGAGAATTGGCCTTTGGGCCTGAAGGTCGTGGGTTTGAGCCCACTGCAAGACCTACTTCATGACTCCCACTGATGTCTACTGTCGTTGTGTCCTTGGGCAAGACACTTAACCCCACTTTGCCTGAAGCTCCTGCTGAAAGATCTCAGCTCCTGTGGACTCACCACCTGCAGGAGGATCAGTGAGGGGCTGGTGCTAAGTGTACTGGGTGCAGCTCTGACTGCCACCCCCACGACCCAGAAATGGATTAAGGGGAAGAAAATGGATGGATGGATGGATATGTACTTTCCTTACTTCATTTATTTCATTACAGAAAAAAAACCCCAACAAAAATGTACCTATAGGTTAATTATGCACCAAAATACGTATTCTCTTTTCGTTTATTCAATAAAACTTAAATTGCCCTCAAACAAGTTTATAAAAAAAGAAAGGGGGAAAAAAGCATAATTTTTTGATGGAAATTGTCTTGTATTTGTTTTACTTTGTACCTTCTGGATGTTGTACAGCCATGTTTCCGTCCTCTGTCACTCTTATACAATGTCTCCGGTGCTGAGGAGCCCACAATGGCTCAGAGCGAGTGCGAGTCTGAAGGTGATGCTGTAATGAAACGTGGATCTGACGCCTGCTTGCTTTGAGTGTGATACAAGGCGTCGGGAATGATCAACACAACAGCCCCCTGGATTAGCCCTGTCTCCTTGACGGTGCCTGTTTCCCTTGTCATAATTGTAAAAATGTATTATGTTTACTGTGTAGATTAGAACCAGGTTTTGGGATAATCCTGTCAGAATGAAGTCATCTGTCCCGGGTCCATGCAGTAAGTCATGCAGGCACAGGGGGGAGAGAGGGGGGGTAGGCGGATGAGAGAGGGTTGTTAGGGGAGCTCCGTCTACTTTACACTGCAAAAAGTGATAAGAAATAAGTCAAACATTTCTCAAAATTGGCTAAATATATCTTACTTTGAGCACATTTTGACTGCCTTAAAACAAGATTTGCCAACAGACAAAGCTAAATTATCCTTTTTAAAAAAGATTCCAGAAATAAACCGAAGGTTCTTGAAATTGGACTAAATTGGCCTCGTCCCACGTGTCAAATCATGTTTTAAGGCAGTCAGAAATCAAATGAAGATACGTAATTCCAAATTTGAGCCATTTTTTTACATATATTTGAATCACTTTTTGCAGTCAGAATGTAACCCAAATTAAGATAAAAAACCACTAATTTCAAGCAATTATTGCCTGATATTTTTATACTTTTTTGCAGTGTAGGTCTAGATTGTGTTTGTTATCTATTATGTTCCTTGCAGCTGTGATCTCACATATGTTGGCCTTTCGCGGTGATATCATCCTATGGCCTTTTCCGTGCTGAAGTGATTCACTCGGACTTGCGTGGCACAGCGCATAGAGTATCGGTGCTTACAGTTCTTTGATATGTTTTGTCAATCCGTTTTCTGCCATTTACGCTCAATGAGTGGCCCGAAAGGCATCTGTATGTGTGTGGTGTGTGTGTGTGTGTGTGTGTGTGTTGCGTGCGTGTGTGTGCGTGTGTGTCCACTTTGAAAACAGCCTGGCGAGCGCTTCTCATCACGATCATCGCTGAATTGAAATGATTAAACATTCAAAATAACAACCGAAATAACCTCTGGCTTTGTCTTTATTATCTTGGCTCATTTCTGAAGGACTTTCGTTGCCAGGGGGGATAGCATTACATTGCTTGCCCAAATATTACAAACTGTTAATAATATTGGGTTTTTTTTTTTTTCTTCTCTAAATTTGATTAAACTTTTTGCCGGATTGTCAATATGGGTGTAACTTTTCCAAAACAGGTTCAAATCAACATAAACCTCTTTGATATTTTACTTTAGGATCAACGCTAAATAGTGAAGCAATTTAAACAGTACATTGCCAAAAATGATGCATTCATTATAGTTAATTACTTAACCGTGAAATTTGCTATCTTATCAATGATTTCCCACATGCAAAGACTTTATATGTTTAACAATTAAAAGGCCAAAACTATACAACATTGTGTTTCCATATTTGTCAATAGGATTAGATGAGATTAGGTAAAACTTTGGATACATTTACATGTTACATTTGGCCTCAAAGCAAATAGACGTGCAAAAACAGTTAAAAAGTAAAACAAAATTGTAAGATATAATTTTGTTTATTCATTCCACAGTGGAGAAATGTCATTACCTGCATCAAAACAGTAGGAATGAGGAGCACACAACACAAGATAAATAAAATGTGCACTTTATTGTCCCCGTAGGGAAATTTTGTCCTCTGCATTTGACCCATCCTGATGCCACTAAGGCTTACATCAGGAGCAGTGGTTGCCGTAGTAACAGCGCCCGGGAACCCATCTCCAGGTGTTAATGCTCGGCTTGGTCAGGAGCATATTTTTTAGTGGTAGGGGAGTACCCGGAGGAAACCTACGCAGACACGGGGAGAAACATGCAAACTCCACTCAGAAAGGCCCTGTTTCCCGTCCGGGATTCGAACTCAGGACCTTCTTGCTGAGAGGTGCGAGTGCTATCCACTCAGCAACCATGCCGCCCCTAAATGAACAATATCTATATACTAAAAACAAAAATTAAATCTTAACTTTAGCACAATAGGAAGGAAGTCAAATTCTCCATCTTTAGCAAATCGAAGAATCAAGTATAAATAACCCCCTCTCCTGCTTATAATCTTGTTTGGGACCGACGTGAAAACCATACTTGACGGTACACGCGAGAACACAAGCTCTTTTATGTAGCGTATGGCGTATTACCTCAGGAAATATTTCCAGTTCACATGTGCTGACTAAACACTGCCTCTTGTGAAATTAAAAGTAAATAACCAAAAACCCATTTATAATACACCTGGAGCAACAGAGTGACTGGGCCATGAACCGTTCTCCGCTTTCCCTTTTTGTGGCAGATGTGATAAACGCATGGGCTCGGGCTTGTTCTAAATATCATACAGTTACCAAATACTAAAACTAGGCTTGAGATACGCATGAGACGACACTTTTCTAATACGGTGCAAAGGTACAGTAGACGGACTCCAATTACATGTGGGTCGAGTTTTAGCACCATGGCACGATGTTTAACAAAGGCGTTGCTGCGTTTATTGCACTTGGCAAGCCACCTCAATAATTTGATGTAGAAGGACACTAATAACATGGTAGGAATCCAGGAAGGCGGTGTAGCGCGTTTGTGCTAGACTTAGCTGTGTAATGGTTACTTTATTGTTTATTTTATTTCTTGTTTGATGTGAATTGATACCTTGAAACGATTTGGAAATGGCTCAGTCGTAATATCATTGCAGTAAGATTCCAATGCTTATGTCATGAATGCCTATTTTGATGATCAATTGAATAGATCATTTGTAAAAAATAAAAATAAAAAATAAAAAAAGATGAGAAAAACATATTTGAAAGGCTTACCAATTCGTTCTTTGCCAAGTCGTTTGTTTGAAAAGCCAGATCTATTTTAGTGCCGTACAATCACCCCTTTTTCTTGAAGCAAATTCTTTTTCCAAATGGTCTGCTAATAAACATTGTTAGCTAGAGGAATAAAAACTTTTCAGCCAAAATCTGTTTTTTTGCGAATGATCTTTGATTTTTTAGTTATTTCTTGATTAATTAATTTGTTGTTTAGCCCTTAACATTCCATGCATGTATTTTTTATTTTTATTTTTTCAAATTTGACCAAAACAAACAAAAAAGTGATTTCATCATTTCAACTTGTTATTTTGAGGACAAAATAAAACTGCTTTTATAGGCTTGTTGTTATTCTGCCCTTATCATTTTTTAAATACTAAAAACTATTTCATTAATTGATTAGTTGTAATGGAAATTGCCATATTTATAAATGGATAAATCAATAATAAATAGCAGTTTTGGAGACATCACTAGTATTAAGTCATAATTTTTCTGCTTAAAAATTTGTTTCAATACAAAGCCCTACAAAAACCAAATATGTAATGTTTATAAAAAAAAACATAGAATATAAAACCCTTTCAAATAACGTCAGTATGTATTCATACTGACGTTTTTGAAAGGTTTTTATATTCTTTGTTGTTTTTTTATAACATACATATTTGTTTTGTAGGGCTTTGTATTGAAACAAATTTAAGCAGAATAATTATGACTTAATACTAGTGATGTCTCCAAACTGTCTTTTTTATTGATTTATCATTTATAAATATGTCAATTCATTACAACTAATCAATTAATGAAATAGTTTAGTATTTAAAAAATGATAAGGGCAGAATAAAAACAAGCCATAAAGAATTTTATGTCTCAAATACAAGTGAAATGATGAAATCACTTTTTGTTTGTTTTGGTCAAATTTGAAAAAATAGATATAAATACATGCACTGGAATGTTAAGGGCTAAACAACAAATTAATTAATCAAAAATAACTAAAAATCAAAGACATTGGCAAAAAAACAGATTTTGGCGAAAAGTTTTTATTCCTCTAGCATAAATGTTTATTAGCAGAACATTTGAAAGAATTTGCTTCAAGAAAAGGGTGATTGTAATCACTAAAATATGCTTTTCAAACAACCGACTTGCAAAGAACGATTGGAAGCCTTTTTTTTTTTCTCCATCTTTTTTATTTTTTATTTTTATTTTTTACAAATGATCTATTCAATTGATCATCAAAATAGGCATTCATGACATAAGCATTTGGAATCATACTGCAATGATATACGACTGAGCCATTTCCAAATCGTTTCAAGGTATCAATTCACATCAAACAAGAAATAAATAAACAATAAAGTAACCATTACACAGCTAAGTCTAGCACAAACGCGCTACACCGCCTTCCTGGATTCCTACCATGTTATTAGTGTCCTTCTACATCAAATTATTGAGGTGGCTTGCCAAGTGCAATAAACGCAGCACGCCTTTGTTAACATCGTGCCATGGTGCTAAACTCGACCACATGTAATTGGAGTCCGTCTACTGTACCTTTGCACCGTATTAGAAAGTGTCGTCTCATGCGTATCTCAAGCCTAGTTTTAGTATTTGGTAACTGTATGATATTTAGAACAAGCCCGAGCCCATGCGTTTATCACATCTGCCACAAAAGGGAAAGCGGAGAACGGTTCATGGCCCAGTCACTCTGTTGCTCCAGGTGTATTATAAATGGGTTTGGTTATTTACTTTTAATTTCACAAGAGGCAGTGTTTAGTCAGCACATGTGAACTGGAAATATTTCCTGAGGTAATACGCCATACGCTACATAAAAGAGCTTGTGTTCTCGCGTGTACCGTCAAGTATGGTTTTCACGTCGTCCAAACAAGATTATAAGCAGGAGAGGGGGTTATTTATACTTGATTCTTCGATTTGCTAAAGATGGAGATTTGACTTCCTTCCTATTGTGCTAAAGTTAAGATTTAATTTTTGTTTTAGTATATAGATATTGTTCATTTAGGGGCGGCATGGTTGCTGAGTGGATAGCACTCGCACCTCTCAGCAAGAAGGTCCTGAGTTCGAATCCCGGACGGAACAGGGCCTTTCTGAGTGGAGTTTGCATGTTCTCCCCGTGTCTGCGTAGGTTTCCTCCGGGTACTCCCCTACCACTAAAAATATGCTCCTGACCAAGCCGAGCATTAACACCTGGAGATGGGTTCCCGGGCGCTGTTACTACGGCAACCACTGCTCCTGATGTAAGCCTTAGTGGCATCAGGATGGGTCAAATGCAGAGGACAAATTTCCCTACGGGGACAATAAAGTGCACATTTATTTATCTTGTGTTGTGTGCTCCTCATTCCTACTGTTTTGATGCAGGTAATGACATTTCTCCACTGTGGAATGAATAAACAAAATTATATCTTACAATTTTGTTTTACTTTTTAACTGTTTTGCACGTCTATTTGCTTTGAGGCCAAATGTAACATGTAAATGTATCCAAAGTTTTACCTAATCTCATCTAATCCTATTGACAAATATGGAACACAATGTTGTATAGTTTTGGCCTTTAATTGTTAAACATATAAAGTCTTTGCATGTGGGAAATCATTGATAAGATAGCAAATTTCACGGTTAAGTAATTAACTATAATGAATGCATCATTTTTGGCAATGTACTGTTTAAATTGCTTCACTATTAGCGTTGATCCTAAAGTAAATATCAAAGAGGTTTATGTTGATTTGAACCTGTTTGGAAAGTTACACCCATATTGACATCCGGCAAAAAGTTTAATCAAATTTAGAGAAGAAAAAAAAAAACCCAATATTATTAACAGTTTGTAATATTTGGGCAAGCAATGTAATGCTATCCCCCCTGGCAACGAAAGTCCTTCAGAATGAGCCAAGATAATAAAGACAAAGCCAGAGGTTATTTCGGTTGTTATTTTGAATGTTTAATCATTTCAATTCAGCGATGATCGTGATGAGAGCGCTCGCCAGGCTGTTTCAAAGTGGACACACACGCACACACACGCACGCACACACACACACACACACACACACACACACATACAGATGCCTTTCGGGCCACTCATTGAGCGTAAATGGCAGAAAACGGATTGACAAAACATATCAAAGAACTGTAAGCACCGATACTCTATGCGCTGTGCCACGCAAGTCCGAGTGAATCACTTCAGCACGGAAAAGGCCATAGGATGATATCACCGCGAAAGGCCACATATGTGAGATCACAGCTGCAAGGAACATAATAGATAACAAACACAATCTAGACCTACACTGCAAAAAAGTATAAAATATCAGGCAATAATTGCTTGAAATTAGTGGTTTTTATCTTAATTTGAGTACATTCTGACTGCAAAAAGTGATCAAATATATGTAAAAAATGGCTCAAATTTGGAAATACGTATCTTCATTTGATTCTGACTGCCTTAAAACAAGATTTGACACTGGGACGAGCCATTTAGTCCAATTTCAAGAACTTTCGGTTTATTTCTGGAATCTTTTTTAAACAGGATAATTTAGCTTTGTCCTGTTGGCAAATCTTGTTTTAAGGCAGTCAAAATGTGCTCAAAGTAAGATATATTTAGCCAATTTTGAGAAATGTTTGACTTATTTCTTATCACTTTTTGCAGTGTAAAGTAGACGGAGCTCCCCTAACAACCCTCTCTCATCCGCCTACCCCCCCTCTCTCCCCCCTGTGCCTGCATGACTTACTGCATGGACCCGGGACAGATGACTTCATTCTGACAGGATTATCCCAAAACCTGGTTCTAATCTACACAGTAAACATAATACATTTTTACAATATGACAAGGGAAACAGGCAGTCAAGGAGACAGGGCTAATCCAGGGGCTGTTGTGTTGATCATTCCCGACGCCTTGTATCACCTCAAAGCAACGCAGGCGTCAGATCCACGTTTCATTACAGCATCACCTTCAGACTCGCACTCGCTCTGAGCCATTGTGGCTCCTCAGCACCGGAGACACTTGTAAGAGTGACAGAGGACGGAACATGGCTGTACAACATCCAGAAGGTACAAAGTAAAACAAATACAAGACAATTTCCATCAAAATTATCTTTTTTCCCCCTTTCTTTTTTTATAAACTTGTTTGAGGGCAATTTAAGTTTTATTGAATAAACGAAAAGAGAATACGTATTTTGGTGCATAATTAACCCTATAGGTACATTTTTGTTGGGGTTTTTTTTCTGTAATGAAATAAATGAAGTAAGGAAAGTACATATCCATCCATCCATCCATTTTCTTCCCCTTAATCCATTTCTGGGTCGTGGGGGTGGCAGTCAGAGCTGCACCCAGTACACTTAGCACCAGCCCCTCACTGATCCTCCTGCAGGTGGTGAGTCCACAGGAGCTGAGATCTTTCAGCAGGAGCTTCAGGCAAAGTGGGGTTAAGTGTCCTTGCCCAAGGACACAACGACAGTAGACATCAGTGGGAGTCCATGAAGTAGGTCTTGCAGTGGGCTCAAACCCACGACCTTCAGGCCCAAAAGGCCAATTCTCTACCAACTAAGCCACTGTCGCCCTATAAAGTACTCAATATGTACCATATAAACGTAATTCAATTGTAGGGAACTGTTTGTGTGAAGCCAGGCTGCTTTATAAAAAGTGCCCTGTCCTGTCTTAGCTCAGTGTTTTCCAACCACATTGATAGAAAGATAACATGAGCGACTATGGCATGTTATACATCATTTTAAAGCTAATTCTCTGTAGAAAGCAACCACACCAATTATATTCAAAACAATGAACCTAGAACACAATTCACACATAAGTTTGCAATAACAACCCTTTCTTACTTTTGGTCCAGTTTTGGTTCAGTCAAGCATGAACTAATTTTGTACAAAAAAAATAAAAAAATAAAATACTAATCCCTGATGAATATTCTTGGTGGATAACTCCTTAGGTAGCCTCTAAACTAAGTAAGTCTAGCTGTATCTCATTTTAAACCTGTGATATTATGCGCAGAGATGTCTCAAAATGGGCGGCACGGTGGCTGAGTGGATAGCACTCTCGCCTCTCAGCAAGAAGGTCCTGGGTTCGAATCCCGGCCGGACCAGGGCCTTTCTGAGTGGAGTTTGCATGTTCTCCCCGTGCCTGCGTAGGTTTCCTCCGGGTACTCCGGTTTCCCCTACCACTAAAAATATGTACAATAGGTCTGGCATGTGCCTCCTGTTCGGCGACCCCGCTCCCATCTCTGTGTGGAGTGAGAGGACAAGTGCCCAAAAATAACAATTGTAAACCGCTTTGTGACTCTGGTCTGTGAAAGGCGGTATATAAATAAAGCTTACTTACTTACTTACTTACTTACTTAAAATCTTCACAGTTTAAAAATAGAAAAAAACAAGTTGTTAATGGATTTGACTCAAATCATCTGCAGATTTTGGTATTCACTTTGATAATAGAGACAGATCAAAGTCTCAATACACAAGTGTAATTTATTTGATTGCTAAGTATTTGAGGGAATTTACGAGTAATTTTATTACTTTAGGCCTGCTTTGACTTGTGTTTTGTACAGTACAGTGCAGCACAGTATAGGTCAGATATGTACATGAACACTTTGAAGGCTTTTGCTGTGGTCTCTTTTTGGTCGACTAAACAAAGGAAAAGCCACTTCTTTTGGTCGCCCGAGAATTTCTTAAAGCGTCTACAGCTATAATGCCTTCAGTGTTAAGAAATACTAATAAGAAGTCTCTTTCTATAGACGTCACAAGAACATTTACGGCTGGGTTACGATGTGGTTTTGAACATTCGCACCAGATTGCTTAATTTCTGTGGTGAAAAACCTGTAGATGTTTTACCGTTAATAGACTGGTTAATCTTGGCGTGCTTAAGGAGCTGTTAAGTGAATCAATTAGGAACTGGCATCACTTTGATTTGGTTGGAGTGTTTTTGGGAGGCTGCCACTTGTCTCTCGCTCTCCCTCTTTCTTCATAATAACATTTTTCCCTCCCTCTTGTTCCTGTCAGCATCCCCGTTCATTGTTAAATACACGTAATATATTCAGACAACTTTTCAACAAATAAAAAGACTGTGCTGTCCAGATGTCCCCCTGACAAGAGTGCTTATCTCACAGCTGCTAAAGAGGGAATTAATCCAGGTTTGGCTACCTTCATGTCCGCTGTTGGGATGCCTGAAAAACGCTGTCTCAGTTGGCTCTGGAGGTTTGGCCCAACTCCAGCTGACTAGCTCTGGCCTACTGCTCTAATGACTTACAGATTGGTTCGCTGTGGTATACATGTGTCAAGACAATGCCATGGGCTTACTCGTGCAAAAAATAAAAGCAGGGGAAAAAAGAAGAGTTCTCTCCGTTTGTCCTGTCAGGCCCAGACACGGCCCCTGGATTGTGTCACCTCGCGCTTCCCCTCTGTGCAGACCGCAAATGAAGGATGCGAACAGCGCGCGGGGGGAGGAGGGCTGTTCAAAAGGCAAAAGGCTTTCATCCTGTAAACTGCAAAGACATTATCTGCTGACCTGGAGATGCCCTTCGTGAGCGAGAACAATGCGGTGTGAAAAAACAGAAGGAGGGAAAGAGAGGAGAGGCCGATACTGTAAATGAGCGAAGCCAAGAGACGAGCAACTGTAAACAAGCTGTAAGTGGTGGAAGAGAACAACTATAATCTTTAGCCACTCGTAGTACATCCATGTTTCAGGTGACATTCAGTATTTTGAAGGCATGACTTCAAAATACTGAATGTGCAGAAAGTTTGTTGTAAAGCAGATTTGTAGCTCATCTCAACACGCTCAATGTAATTTAATGATTTTTTATATTAATTACATTGACATTAAAAACCCTGGTTTGAGGTTGGAATTGGCTTAGTTTGAGTTTGAGTTTATTTTATTTAAGTGCCAGCCCACATGACACTGAAGCAAGAACATGTGGTGGCTACAGACTGCACATACGTGAAAAAAGCTATTTACAGTAAACATCTCATACACGATACAGAATCTGTTGTCTCGTCTCAACAACAAAAGAAGCAAAGGCAAACACTTCATTGTGACACATCCAGTTCATAATTTCATCATCAGGCCACCAAAAGACCTCTGGATTGGAAGCATTTACTCTTTCAAATAAAATGTTTCGATACTCAAAATAAAGTGGACAATACAAAACAAAATGAGGCTCATCTCCAACAACCCCCAGGTCACATACTGTACAGATACATACAAAAAGAATGAATATCTAAAAATATCACAAAACACAGAGAACACTAAAGTATTAGTGAGCAAAGGTTTGAAATGTCCCCACTATTGGGACGAATAAAGGATCTCTTAATTTGTAAGTCATTAATAGTATATATTCTTGTTTTGGTCTGAAAACTCCATATAAAAGAGATAATGACTTGGAACCATTGTACTTTAAAACCAGTTGTCCCACCAAAAAGAGGTGTATTATATTTGTCTGAGTATGCTCATCTGTAGGAAAGATTTTGCCTATTTGGTGATTTGAGTTGAAAATTGGTCAGAAGTGAGAAGTAGACTTTCATTCTACTTTTTGTAGTTTTAGTCGGGTATGAGCTTTCCGAATGCCCTTCCAATGCCCTTTCCAGTTGTATATTACCTCCTCCCAGCTATTTTCCAAACTTCCAAACTTCAGCGTCCCTGACTGTGCTTCCCTCTTCCTTACAACTCGATATCCACTTTCCAATTGAAGCTGAAGCGCTGTGGATAAAAGCAACATGCCATTCAGTGAGGGGGAACCAAGCTGGCTGCGGGCCATACCTCACACTGTAGCCGTGGCATGAATAATGGAGGCCAATCTAGACACAAAATTGAAGAAGGGAGCAAAACAAAAGTGATGGCACAGACACCATGTTGACACGACATGTTAACCCAGCTGAATGCCACATAATCCCCTGTAGGAGGGAGAGCGCGCCTATCTTTTAACCAGCCGCGCTCCTCCAGAACTCCATCGCGAGCCCGCCTCATTTGCCCCTCCCCCTGCCTCTCCTACTGCTGGACTATCAGCAAGGGTCCACCAGTGTTGTTCCTAATTACCTATTTCTCCACTCCTGATCCTGCGGCTGGCATAATTAGTTACCTGGGGCTGCAATCCAATTTGAAGTGATGACAAGAAAGTGATCCATGAAAAAGTAATAAGTTAAATCCAATTTCAGCTTTCCTCTAATTAAATGCACATGGAACTAATGAGTCAAACCCGAGCATTTCACTGATAATGGTAATTAGCAGGGTGGATGCTGCCGACTCTTGTGCCACTGTTGGTGCCGCGCAAGCAAGGTAAAAGCAGCATGGATTCTTTTAATTACACGTGTCACTGTGTCAATGTAATTTACTGGCTTTTTGACCAGTCAAGTATGTTTAGCTGCTTGCAAGCTTGTGCAACATATGTTTGTGTTTCCAGTTTGATTAGAGCGCTGTATAGGCCCGGTTTGTCTGTAATACTGCTCACGTTTCGCTGTCAAGGGGCAACAGTGGGCGTCGGTGTTGTCGCAAGGGGAATATGGCGGATGTAAGAAATAAAACCAAAGCTGCATTTAATATTGATCAAGAAATTCCTACTTCTGTGTCCCCTGTTTTTCACATGTTTCTGCAATAGTGTGCTTCATTATTTTCAGACTTGAATCGCTGTGAAAATGAAAAGTGCCTTACATCTCCAAATGAGTCAAAGTCTCTCCTTGTGCCTAATGGGAGCGTACAGATGAATGCAGGCTGGCGGCAGATCAGGTGCTTTTATGGGGTGTCGGCTTACAACACAGCCGCCGTATAATTGTGAGATCATGTCTTTTGATGACCCAGTCGGCTCAACAGAGAATCATTAGCCAGGCAAGTGATGGAGATGGTGCATGTTCTGAGGTAAGGGGCCCCTCAAAACTGCTCGACTGCTTTAGCTGGAAAGGAAACCTCCGATGTGTTGTTTGCGTGACAATATTTTTTATGTTTATGGTAGGTCGACTGTTACGACACAACACTGCATAATTGATTCGACAGCCAACTGTAGCACATGCATACAATTCTTTATTAAAGCTGGGGTATCTATTTTGTTCCCCATAACTAATACATTTCAACGCAACAGAAAGAGCAAAACATAGTACTGCCTCCATCTTATTAGAAAACATGTTATTATATCTTTAGCACACATTTAAGAAACAGCCTGTGAGTCCCTATTTGGCACTTCAGGCTGAGAGCGGATTGGCTGAGTGAGGGTTTCACTTTTCATTCAGAAAAACCTGATCTGAAGGCTGTGAGAGGTCCAAAAATACATGCATGTTTGAGAGTGAGAAATTTCATACTTGCATTTTTTTGTGTTCTGAAAGTTAGGTACCTCATTTTCAATCACAAAATACCTAAACTTCATAGGTTATTGAAGGGTGACAAGAACACTGTATGTTCTGTTTTTCATCTAATTTGATTTACATATGCTGGAATTTATTAAAGTGCTTCTTATCAAGTGCCTTAAGCGTCTAGTTGTAAAATCAAGGCTAACCCTTCGAAACAATCGTATTACCAAACCACACATTGATGTTTATGCATGAAGTGGCCGTGTTAAATTAGCAGCATATGTAATATTGACATAAACAAACACTAGTCTCGACCTGTAGCTGTGTTGTAATAGCACTTTGAAACCAGTAAAATGAAACATTCAACATTAGAGGACAGGCAATTTCTGGCGTTAGTTAGATGCTTCAACACCATCTCTTCACACGAGCTGGGCATGAGCGGGGAGGGGCAGAGCAAGAGCCCGCTTCTCTTTTCAATAGCTGAGTGACAGCTTGGCCAAGCTCTCTGTATACATTAATAAATTAGAATTTTAATTTTGTCTTTGTCTGCAGGAGATGGTCTCACACTTCACTATGTACCAACAACTGGCAGTGCGCTGGAATCTACCGTACTGGTCCCCTCTGTTGACCTCTGCAGCACAATTCCCTGCCAGGCTGAGGGAACTGTTTAGTTTGATCCTTTCAACTTATTTGAATCCTGACAAATATGCACACAACTGGAAGGTCATCACAGTCATATTTCATCCTCTGGAGCTATTCCGAAGACATCTGCACAACAAAGAGGGTTTTTTCACAACCTGACATTAGACCTAGCTGCTACAATAGCTCATTAAAACAAGCCCCCAATGGGATAGTAGGGTGTTAAATATTATACATACATACATACATACATACAGAACAGGGCCTCCGTATTTAATTACCAAATATGCCCTGAAGTCGTTTGCAATTTCACACTGACACAAACAACCGCTTCTTGTTCAAACACAGATAAACATCTCTGTGGCAGCTGATGTGCCTGACCTCAAATTAACTCCAATAGTAAATCACAAACCTACCCTAAAGTCGTCCTGTTTACCTTTAGCTCCACCCAGACCACTTGCATGTTGATGTTTGCCTCTTAATGGTGCATCTTAAAGCCTAGCGTACATCGGACTGGCAACTGATTATATCCGTCGCCTCTGAGTTGCTGCCCCGCACACATCGACAATCTGGCGAAAACGGGCAACTCTGAGTCGCAGGCCAGTCTCTTGAATAACAGCGCGTACATCGACAGCAACTGGCCTCAACTACAGTGTGTTTTCTGACATAAACTGTTGCGGGCGCGCTATACACGCAATACACACACGTTGTCGGAGCGGCGCATGGAGCGCGCACATCGGAGCAACTGAGGACAACTAGTTGCCGCAAAGTAGAACACGGGCAACTGACTGGAACTGGAGACCGACTGATCATCTCCAGTTGTAAGAGCGCGCACATCGACCGATTTCGGCAACTGATCATCTCCCACCATCTCCTCTCAGTTGCCAAAAGCCGCCTTGCAACTAGTTGTCCCCAGTTTCTCTGTCGATGTACGCTAGGCTTTAGGGGTTAGAGACAGTCATTCTTTATTGCATTAGTTAGATTTTTAGATTGAGTTTTAGATATATTTGACATATTTGACGTATGATTGATTTTAGGGCTCTGTAAGAAAAATTGAGATCCAAATATTAAAATCTAAAGTCACCAATAACGTGACACGAACAGTGTAAAGGGCAGAAGAGTGTCACCGCCTTCAGTGAATGTCAGTTACTTTTCAAATTGTGAAGAGAGAGTGAAACTTTTTGGTTTGACCCAACAGCCTCCTGATTGGTCAAATTTAAATCAAATCCTTGAGGCTCCTGGTCATTGTTTTAACTATTCTCCTCCAGCAAATCTTACTGGTCAAAGTTATGTCCATGTAGGAGGTACTATGTTGATTATATTTTTTTATGAAAATACTAATAAGCATGTGTCCCAATGGTAAATATACATTATTAAGAAAAAAAAAAAATACAATTTAAGTTGCTGACCTTACCTTGAAATAAATGTCCTGATAAAATATAAACAATATATACAATGAATGTATAATAATATTGTTTTTGCCATATCAGTTCTGTTTTTAATTGTACAAGTAGTATTTAACATATTACCAAATTCGAAATTGAAATCAAGATATGGGGAAATCACAGATTGCTCAACTGTATAGTGAATGTTTTGTGGTAGATAAGAAGTGCAGAACTTATTCCTTATAACTATAGCCTTAAAGTGAGATTATAAGGTGCATCAGAGATTCAAAGCATCCAAAGCACCAGATAATGAGAATATCAATGTAAAAACACACTTCTAACTCAAAACCGTCTAGTAAATTGTGAGCATTACAAGACATCAAAGAATACGACTATTTCACTTCCTGTTTGGATTTGGAAACAGTTTGTTCTCACTTGATTCTCACAACAACCACAGAGCCACAAAATGAGAGCACAAACACAAACATAAACAAGATGAGGCTACGCACCTGTAGGCCCGACTGGGAGTCCTTGGTCTTAGGGGATTTATAGCCTGGTTTAGGCTGCTGCTGCTGTTGCTGCTGTTGATGCTGCTGATGTTGCTGTTGCTGCTGCTGCTGCTGCTGCTGGAGGAGGATCTGCCGAGCCACATGGAGAGCCTGAAACAGAACAAATTTACATGTTTGTATTAATTCATAATATCAAAAATTATTAATTTTTTATTAAATGTTTTGTGGTCTTGTTTTTTTTTAAAGATACATTATGTACAGGTGAAACTTCAAAAGTAGAATATTTTTGAAAATATCTGTAATTAAGATTCAAATGTAAACCCAATAAATTATGTTTCATTATATGCACAGTGACATACGCCAACCCTTTGTTATCATTTTGATGATTTTGGCTTACAGTCCTTTTTCAAAATATTTTTTTATCAATTTGAGTCTTTTACCCACTGTGAGCCATAATAGTTATCAATTAATAATTACAACCTTATATCAAATAAAGACTGAAAACATCACATGTTCCGCGTAATATACAATAATACAATTTTCCGTGTTTCACCTGTACTTCTCCAATAAATGAAAGCATTTAACATGTTGGAAGATAATATCCAAATTGACATAATTTAAAACCCAAGGGCCTTCCTCCAGGCAAGGGACTACGGGTCAGGCCTCATGGAGAAGTCCAATCACAGCACAAAGTTTGGATATTAGTACTGTCAACAATATATGCTGTATATTTGTATATTCTGTTACAGAGCATTTGATAAATAGTAATTAAATATACAAATACGAGAAATATGGAAATTACCAAAATATGTATTTATTCATATTCATACTGAATACCAGCATAAAGAAATCACTACTTTCCTAAATGGCAGTTACTTCAGATACGTGTTTAAAGCCTTCACAGTGGAAAACAAAATACATTGAAGTCACATATTTATTGCTTCAACTACTCCCCTTTCCTTTATAATAAATAATCAAACATGCCATCCAAAACAAATAAAACTGGAGAAAGCTTACGGTTTCAAAATAAAGGGGGGAAAAAGCCAGCAATACAAAGAAAGTGATGAGTTCCCACACCTTCCACCAGTAAACCATCTGGGTAAATAACTGGCCTCATTCTTTCCCCTTTCCTCAGACGATAGCTCCCACAATTAAACAAACAGTGTGGGGCCCGCTCGGCTCATCCCACATAAGGACAATATATACGTCAAAGTGTTACAATAAATGGAATGTGTTATGTGGACACAGAAGTGGTAAGAGAAACCTGTGTGAAATGGGCAGTATCTGTAAGGAAAGAATGAAAGTAAAACATAGCTAACATTGAGCTAAAATTATGTAATAAAACAGTCTGCACGCTTCCTTGTTCAGTCTCGCCGTCTATCATTGCGTTGTACATATTGAAGACAAAATATGGTTTCATATTTTTGGCCACCACCAGAAGGACCGGTCTTTTTTGTGTTTTTTTTTTTATTTGAAAATTACCAGCTGCAAGTCCACCATGCAATTGGAACAAACATCATTTCACCTGAAATTTTGCCAAAACTAATTAATGGGCACCGTTTTGTTTTGTGCGATGTCATAGAGGGACAATTACATCATACTATTGTAGGACTGACGCAGGAGCTTTTAGACAGAAGGGGCAGAAGTTCCTAATATTTTCGTGGCTAGTGCAAAAAAAAAACAAAAAAAACAAGTCTATGTTTGATGAGGGAACAATGTTGGAACATGGTTAAAAGCGATTTTCCATATTATTTCTCCTTTAACACCACTGCAGTGAAACACGATCGCATCAAAGGCTTCACTTCGGATCAAGTTGTGACGCAATGATATTTTTTTATGGCTTTAGGCAAAAACATCAGAAAATTGGCAAATCCTCCACATATCACAGATTCAGAAATAAAACTGGCGCGTGGCTATTTGATCAAACCTGTATTGGTTGCCATAATAACATTTTTAAGTGTTATCTGACACGGTAAGTCCTCTTAAAGAATGATATTAGTATGTATATCATTCTGATTATCTTACTACAGTACATTGACAAAAATAAGACAAATATAGTATACCCATATTACCACACATTTAAGGACTATTATTAATGTTGTTTTAACTTTCATTCTCATGTGTCTCATGTCACTCTGCCTCTGGAAAATTTATTGTAAAACATACGAAGGGATCACTGTATTTTTTGGTGTAAACATTATCTCACTTGATCTGTGTTTGTTTTTCTGCATGCCTAATTGTCTCCTCCTTTGAAATTTGTTGGGGAAAACCCCAGAGAGTGTCAACTCAAACAGAAAGTGAATACATTTCAGTGAAAAACGATGTGAACAAGATCCTCTCCCACATGAAGGCAGCGTTATCACGATAATATGTTTCTGTGATAAGGCAAACACGTGTAAATATGAAAAGACCACATTGCTCTCATGGGACGTATATACCAAAACATAAGTGAAGTGGCTAATGCAAAGTAATCACCGATGGCTATAGGAACAGATCTACCACACTGAACAGGCAAAGGTTGTGCCAAAACGCCTCAGAGACAAGGCATAAAGGAGGATGCGGAGAAATCACATAGTAATAGTAATTTATTTGATGCACACCAAAGACAAAAACAATAAACAAGATACAAAAATTAAACAGCAGTTTGAAAAAGGGTTGGGCAAAGCAGCTGCTTATTTGATTCTAATCCCTCTCACTCATACAACACAAAGCACACACACACACAAAGACAAGGCACAGGCCCAAACACTCTCTGACCCCACACCTTCCCCCGTCACTTGCTCTGTGCTGAGGGCATCACTCTCTTTCATGGAATGACAAGTGGCGGTTCAGAAACAGCACACAAATTGCACAGAACAGGAACTGATGTGATGAAGGAATGAGGGGCGACTTTTATCTAAAGAACACGATTTCTTAGGTAATTGTAAAGTAATAGCACCAAAGTTTCAATTAATAAGTCTCAGAGAGTGCTCAAGAACAAACAAAGGTTAGATTGTTTCTCTGGAACCGGGAGACATACTGTACAGTAAATGTGTCATGGTTAAGGTCCCAGGACTTGACTCAACAGGAAATGGAAAATGTTTTCTTCTCATCTGGATTGTAACTTATGGTCCTCCACCTGATTGTCTCCATGGAAAAAAAGTGAATAACACGACAATAATTGGTTTGTTTCCCGGATCATGCATCACATGTGAAATAAACAGGGTGCCAGTATAGTGCATCTGACGCTGTGGAATGTTGCAATGTTTATACATGGCCTCGGACAGGCTTAAGTCTCGGCTAAAAAATCCCATAGTGAGCTGTCACTGCATGTTTACACAGCACCCATTCCTGTTTTCAGAGCCCACCCTCCTCCACTGGAATCTATTTTCTTTTGATCTCTAATTCAAAGGTGCAGGACACATGGCAAGCGCGCAAATAGCAAGACAGCTTGTGATGAGCGAAAATGCGATACAGGTAGCGTCAGAATGGTCACACAGTTTCCTACTCAAGCCACAAATGCAGAGGCTGTGCCTTTTTGTCTGTACAAAAATAAAATGTTGAAAATTAGTGCACTCAACATATTGCACTTTGCACGTGATTGCAGTATTTACCGTTTACAGATGAATGACATGTTCAGGCTCAGCAGTTCTCAGTGTACAGTCTGACAGCAGGAGGGAAAGACCTGCAGAACTCTCGTTCACACAGCGAGGGTGAATGAGTCTGTCACTGAAGCTGCTTTCGAGGCCAGACAGAGTGTCCAGCAGGGAGTGAGTCATGGTCCCTGCCATGTTCACTGCAATTTAAGTTGCAATGCTACGGATGGCCCCATGTTTCCTTTCTGTAGACAGTTTTAAGCTGGCAATAGCCTATGCAGATAATATAATACATCAATGTAGACCGTCTATTAGGAATGACGTGCTGAGGTCACTCTTTGTGTTTGCCGAATGTATGTGAATCACATATACAAACACAAAGACAAACTACAAATATTATTACAGCCAATAAAACAGTATACACGACTTTTTGAATTGAATTAGATTACAGGCAGTCAATTACAAACTATTACAAACCTATTGGACTGGCTCTTTGCTGAAGTTACTGCAGCTCCTCTTGTAAACAAGGCTGACGGCAATCTGGGGGGACCATATAAGTAGCTGAGTGAGTAATAATTGAACTGATGAATTATTAATTATTCATTTAAATGCAGCCAAGCAGGCCTTTGTAATGCACTGTGCGTTGATAAAGAGAGTCACTTTTGTAATTACGTCATGCAGCACCACAACACAACAATAGGCTGTAACTAAAACTTGTTTCTGTGTGAGAAAACAAGATAAACGGCCACATGCAGCAGACACTCACACGAGTTGTGTTCCATAAGAATGCCTTCAGGTGCTTATGATTAGCAAATACCCTGACAAGGCTTTATCAGCCAGAACCAATGCACTATTTGGTATACTTGTCATTTGGAATCCTCTTTTATTTTCACATATTACGCATGTTCAAAGTTCACTGCCTCTTCCCTCTGTGAGCATAACTTCCTCAATAAACAAGCAGCCTTTTATCTGCATCCACTTTCACACTATATTAGTGAATGAAGGCAGGAGCGACTCTTATGTCCCCGGGCTATCACGCTGTGATAAGGGAACTGCTAAGCACTGGATGTCTTTATGTGCAGTCTGCACATGTGGATTATTTACAGGCTTTGGGGTTTCCTGCTGCTAAAGCCAGCTCCAAGTGTCTTCCAAATCCCAGCTCAGAGCAGCGCAACAGTCAGGTCCGCTCTCAGCAGAATCTGCCACTGCACCTTCTCCTCAGAGAGAACAGCAGTCCACCACATGTGTCTACAGCTATTGACTTACTAAGGGTGGAAAATATCATTATTATATTGGGTATGTATGATTGTTTTTGAATACAATATTAAATTAATTGGATAAAATCAGAAAGGGTACCCTTTTGTACCCCTTTGAAATTGTTTTAGGACAATATTTAAAGTGTAGCAAGACTGTGGTAAACTTTATGGAAGCAACCATTTGGGGTGTTTCCAGGAGGAAGCCGGGAGAGCCGTGGAGTACTGTTTGCTCAGGCCTATCAACACAGAGGCCGTGTCTGTTGAGCGGCTGGCTGCCTCTACAGCTGGGGAAGACCTTGAACGTGAAATGGTTTCAAGCAGATTGCTTCTAATTGCTAGAAGATGTGCGAGCAGGTGTAACCGGATCCCTGCGGCCACTTGGAGAGTCAGAGGCGGAAGGAGGTCTGTGGCTTGTGTGTAAGTGTGAGCGGCATATTTACTCAGCACCACCTTTATTAGAGAGCAGACATAGAGAGCAACAACACCACTAATAGTTTAGCTCTTAATGTAGTCGCACTCAGACGACTCAGGCCCTCTGGCTTTACCCTTTGCCTCAGCGGGCAGGCACGCTCATGGCCTAAATGTCAAGGTTATCTGCTTGACTTTGTGACTGATGGCACGCCTCAACCTTCCTGACATTTATCACCACTGCTGTTCTTTTTGTTAACACAAGGTCCTTTGCTCTTGGGGGGGAACAATTCACTTTTGATTATCCAGCTTCTAAGAATGTATAATGGCCAACATCAACCATGATGATATATGATATACAAGTATCTGTTCTATGTGCCTACAAATATTAGCAATATAGAAAGTGGGGGGTATTGGTTCCAGTTTTTGAGGTTTACTGGATTCAGCCATGTTTTGAAACACACAACATAACAAACCATTTTTTTTTCTTAATTCTTAAACTCTCAAACTCCACTCACATTGACCATTCACACGTTTATTGTAAAAGTCTGTCTTCCTATAGCAGCCACATTATGCAGACATTAACACAATTCCCGACTCATTAGTTATCACTATAAAGTTCAGTACCAATTTATTCCCTCTGTGACTTCTGTACAAGTTCATAATCAGACTCAGAAGATGAAAAGCGGTGGTTAGTGATAGTGGCCTTCTTCGTAACGTATAGCAGTGATCTCACACATACATTACAGTCTTTGCAGATGTATAATGACATACACTGTTCAAGGGCTGTTGACTTTATGCAAACACATAATAATGGGATTTGAATACTTGCCATTTCACTGAAATGCAAATAATTTCATATTTTTTTATGAAGGCTGATTATTTTAACATACGCTTCCAGTATTATGCCTATTTATATTAATTGTCTTTTTTGTTTTCCTTGGTTCAGAGGTATTATTTGCAATGCAAAGTAGGATAAAACTGCTATCCCTGTAAGTATGTAATTAATGCCATTTCCAAAAAGCCACTCCATATGGAAAACAGGCCACGACGCTCAAACCTTCCACATTTCAGGTCCTTACCACAACACACTCATGTCTGTGTTTAGGTTTTCAGGCTAATTCACGGTGAATACATAAATAAATCAATGTTTTAAAACATAACTCCAGCCATTAGATTGTCTACTTTGTATTGTACTTTTCTACTGACACATTAATATGTATGACAGACTAAACACCTTGGATGCAATATTTAAACAATAGTAACAAGCAAAACAATTCAAGGTAGTCTTGAATTTCACCTGTTTGAAATTAAAACAAATATTATTCCAATAGTTTAGTTTCACATTTTCACAAAATAATGCATTTCAATTCCTTTTGCAGTGAGAAAAAGTTTTAACAGGATTTGCTCTTTTGAATTCCACTGGATTCCACTTACAATCTCATTCTGCTTTCTGGTTGGATAATCAGCTGGAGAACCAATGACAAAACATCATGTTTATGAAATTAAAAAACGTTTAATTTGGACATTGTCGATTCTACGAGAATCCAATGTAAGAATCTGATTCTTAGTATAACATGTTGTAAATGGCAAACACATTACTTTTAACAAACATTAACATTACAGTGATTTCATTTGATGTTTTGTTTGTCCAATGAAACTTCCCTGTCTTCCTCTTTGGCCATATCAGGTAATGCCGATGTCTTAAATGTGTAAGAAAAACAAGAGCGAAGTTATTAAGTGTGAGCAGAGATAGAAAAGAGGAGGCTGAGCAAACGAGTGCAGACAGATGGAAAGAATGAGCGAACGAAAGGAGAGAGTAAACCTGAGTGTGCTGTTGGGACGCTCCGAGCCTGGTACAGAGGCACTCCTCCCCTCTCCACGGCCCCATTAGAGGTCAGCGCAGCTATGCGGCCTGACAGCTTCCGTTTGCCGTTCGTTTGTTTGGATTCCCTGCCATTGCTTGGTGAGCAGCTTAACAACAGCTGGTTAAAGATGGTCTTTATTCACACTGGCTCACAACACAAAAACTCACCAAGGGATGTACACAAGAAACAAACAGAGACACAGCACTCATGCAAATGACATGGGGCTCAGAGTTGCACATGCAGCAAGTGGAAACAGAGTCAATTGATTTTAGCTCACAGCAAACATTTATTATCTTGCTTTTAAAATGCATGCAAACAAGTGTGTTTACACGCACAGTCGAGGACGCCATTTCATTTCACTGCAATCTCTGTCACAGCTCCAGACAGGAATAGATTTATTGGCCAAAGAGTGTTTGTCCAGCTTGCAAATGTCCCTTTTAAGAACATGACTTTGGCTTTTTGAGGTTTATTTACTGTCTGTTGCTAAACTTTTACAACAGAACTGCACACCTGCACTCAACAAACTATGTCCTTGACTATATTTTAGGCATTCATTGTACATTATTAAAAACATCTTGAAACAATATGGTACTGTTTGATAGACAAGAAAGAGATGAGTTATAGCTAAGATTGGACCATTTTCATGTTTAACTAAAACTTTACACTGATTGAATTATTTGATTGTGCTCTTAACTGAAACAAGGTATAAGGAGGGTCTAAGAACAGTTGATGATCCAGGACATGGACAGAACATTTATGGACATTGGTTAACCTGATACCTTACATCAGTGGTGGGAAAACACCGGCCCGTGGGCCAGATGCGCCCCTTTGGTCGTGTCTATCAAGTCCCTGAGCCCTCAGTTTACATAGAGACATTATTATACTATAATAATACTATAAAGACTATACAATCCTGTATAGTCTTGCATGCAGAGCTCTGGAGCCGCAGTCCTCCTCCACGCTCTGCTGAAATATACAGTATAGTATCTATTATGCCCATGCCTGCTATAGACCAATGAGCAAGTATTAATATTGTAATTCCTTGTAGTTTGGTTCTACTGCTGTAGAATTGACCATTTCTGTTACCTTCGAAACATCCTTTTGTTTGAACCATTATACAACAGCTTCAGAAGAGTGATGCAACTAATTGCTGAACCAAACTCAAACAAGTTGATGTGTTTTCTCAATGTTTTGTTTCTTTGAATTTGAACCTGTAAAACACAATACGTTGAAACATCATGATACAATTTTGAACAATATATTAGATAGCAGAGCATCAGTCAGCCTAAAATATTTGTCCAAATCTTATCATACTTCAGCTAACACAATAAAACCCATTTTCTTGTAAACTCACTGTGGAGGGATGCATGAGGAAACACGAGCAACAGCAAATCGGCTGCATACACAGATGTCTTATTATGCCCAACAACTTCCTGAGATGATTCAATAAGCACGGCATTCCCAGCTTCGGCATTTCCGCCCCCTGCCATTATAAAATGAAGACGGTGTTTATTACAGCTTTAGTGTGGTGTAAACTCATAAACAGCCTCCCAGACTACAAGAGGAGCTGTCAGCTAAATATTGTCTCTCTCACAAGCCACTCTTCCACCTCAATTACGCCTTTCAACTTTGCCGGCTCAGTATGATAAAGTGGCCGTAAAAATCATTCACATTAATACACCATTGTGCATCTGCTGCTAAAGGTAATTAAAGAAGTAAATGACTCATAAGAATAGACATATTAGGCACAAAATGGAAAGGCAACTGGGCTGTCTGCTGAAAATATGTACCATTAAGATACAGCATTTTCATACCGGGGGTAATCAGCGTCACTGGCCTGATGCTGATTTTATTCACTCCACTGGAAAGTCTATCAGGGCAAAGCTGCGTGTTACTGTCCCCTGCATGGACACGGTTATGCTTGGGAATTGCACTTAAAAAAACGTTGTAGTCGCACAAGCAAATACGAGCAGTCAACTCATGGCTGTCATTTAGATGTCGACCAGATGGAAGAACGGAAGCACTGAGAGACAACAGCGAATGAGATGGCCGGCGTAAATGGTGTGGGAACAATGCAGTGGGCAGATCCATGCAACCCCTCTTCTCCTGACCTTAGCTTTTTGAGAGTATGATGCCTCAGGATGCCCACCACTGAATACAACCATAATATCTGTCAAGTTGATAAAGTGGTGAGAGAGGCATGCCGACTGCGCTGGGTGCTTAAATGGACTGTTAGAAGCCACGCGCTCCTCCAGATTGCATCTTTGTTGGAAGTGTTGCATCACTTGGTAGCAGCGGAGTGTTGTGCTTGGGAAAATGGGCGCTTCCAAAAACCCAGCTTGAGACCTCGAATACTGTGAGCGGGTTTTATCATGTGCGAATGATATTGTTTAGAATGGGAAGAGCTATCCGGCCGGGTCTCAGAGACAGAGGACTCAACCTTATTGATAAGCTCGAGACTTGGGATAGGGCCCGTAAAACCTTTAAATCCTGTTTAGTTGTGGTGAATATAGATGAATATAAACTTGGAACAACTAGAAAAGTGCAAAAGAGTTCTCCAGAGCTACAAGAGTAGAAATGATTGATGTGTACTTCTGATAATACACATTTTTCACTCTGTCATCATGTAAGTAAGAAAGTAAGTTCTCTTTAATTATATAGCACATTTCACAAACCAGAGTCACAAAGTGCTTTACAATTGTTATGGCCATTTGTCTCTCACTCCACACAGAGATGAGGAAACCGGAGCACCCGGAGGAAACCTATGTAGACACAGAGAGAACATGCAAACTCCACACAGAAAGTTCTGGAGATGGAATCAAACTCAGAATCTTCTTGCTGTGAAGCACAAACACTAACCACTGCGCTGCCGTGCTGCTTTTCCAGTACCATGTACAGATATTTTTTAACATCTATTTGCTAATTCTGTTCATCCTTCCAAAAAGTGAACTCATGAAAGTTCGAGACAAAAAATTAGGCTGATCCATCCGTATGATAGCAGAAAGGGTGGGACTCATGGGTCCGACCCTGTGTCGGCCGGGGTCTTTTAGTGCTGAGTTTGCATATTTCTCCTCTCACTCAGACAATGCTCAAGCTCCTTGTCCTGACCAAGCTGAGCATCAACACCTGAAGATGGGTCTCTGGGGACTGCACTGTGACAATCACTGTTTCTGACAGGAGCCCTATAGTAGCATTGAAGAATGGCCCAAATGCAGAGGACAAATTACCCTACAGGGACAATAAAGTGTATATTGTCACAAATTTCAGGAAAGAACCGCCTTCTCCACTTTTGAACAAAACTCTCTGGTCTTATTTGACGGGCACGTATCACCAGAATGATTGGAGGACCAATAGTCTTGATGATCCACCCGGAAGTAGAAAATCCTCCTATAGATGTTTAAACTTACCTTGGTTTAATTTCAAATTAGACAAGATTCAACTGTTATAAACTTGGAAGAAAGGGCCATGTGAGAGCTGAGTGGTTGTTCAAGGGTGGCTATCCCTACTCTTCATTCTTCTTCTAAAGCTGTGCTAATGGCAACATGATTTGTGTGTGTTTGTGATGGATTGGGCAGTGTTCTTCCTCCTTTCACAATTTTTATTAGTTTTGTTTATTCTCAAAGTTGGTATCAATGTTTTTTGTGTGAAAATATTTTTGTTTTTGCTGTCTAAATAAAGTTGGTAATGCTGGACCATGTAGGTGAAATGTGCAGTTGAAGCAAAAAACAGTTGGTTTGGTCAAATCGGAAATGATACAACATCCACTGCAGCTTCACCTCTGTCACAGTCATCAATGCTCAGTTACATCCAAAGGGGACGTTATATCAAGTGCATAATAATGACAGAAGCGATGTACATTACAGTAACATATTCAAATCATATGTTTGTAGATATAAAAATGAATAGAGCCTAAGAGATGTGCAAAAATAGAAAGAAGATGAAAGCATTATCATGGAGTCACGAAGCGTCACAGAGCTGGAGGGCCCAAACTGATGGTCTGTTGTGAGCTAACCCCTGTCCAGCCTCCACACCACGGGGCGTTATTTAACTCAGCGTTGATGCAAAATCAACTCAGCTAGATGAATAATCCATGTAATAATGAGAAAAGCAGACAACAAGCGTGACACCGCCTGCAGCTACACAAGACTGTTGGTCAAGAGGAGATGGATAAGTAATGACATCTGCCCAAAGAGCACATGAGATGCTTTGAAGATCAAGCATCTTGTTGATTTTATTAATGGAACAGCAGGAATATCTTGTTATTTTGAAGCTTTTGTTTTATGTAGCCAACATTAACCCCTTAGCACTAGGTCATGACATTTCTCGCAAGCTTATTGAATTGTAAAATCATAAACTGCAAACATAAAACAATATAACAAGTGCTACTCTTCTTCAAACATATTCTTTGTTGTGTTGTTTTAGATTCATTAAGGTATAGTAAATTCAATAACCTTTTTTGACAATTGAATTAATTAGTATAGCTTTATTGAAGCGGCCATTTAAATAATAACAAATCACAGCCCTTGTAATAATGCCCTCTGTAGTAAACTAAATATGGTTGTCCGTATGGGGTCTTATCGTATGCAACACATGCATAGTTTTTCACGGTTTCCCTGCAGTGAAGAGACAAAGGGGTCACTTCTGGCCTCAACACAACGCCAGGGTTAAAGCAGCATTAGTACAGACTCTTCACCGAGGTTTACAACTGTGCATCATTTCACGCTGCCTCCGCTGCCTTGAACTGTCCTGACCTCAGCCCTAACACATGATGATCTGTCCACGGAGAATTCCCAGTGTGAATGTGTGCAGCGAGAGTTCCTCTGAAGGAGAGGATTTTCTATAAATCACTGGCCGCTCCAATTGGCTATGGATTGAGTTGCAGCAGGGAGAGAGACGGCTCCATGGGAATAGCAGCGTCTCTGTTGAAGTCATTCCAAGATGGGTAATATGATCCTATGCCGCCAGGAATAAAGAAAGGGATGAGAAAAAGAAAAGGAGAAAAAAATGTGATTGTTCTGACAATAAAGAGGTATAATATCCAGTAGGGTCTAGACACAGCCCCTGTCACAGCAGACTGTGAAGTATGTGAGGAGGCTCTCACATGGACTGACTTAGTGCAGCCTCACATTTGACGTATGTATCTGCTAATGATAAAGAGCATCGTCACATTTTAGACGTACACTGTCTGTGAGACAATATTCATAAGTGAACAGTCAAGCGGGAGTCAAATATTGACAATCTGAGTCAACAAATGAATAACTACCTATATCCTAATTTTAATGTCAATTAAACAATTCATTTGCACTTCAGACATAGATTATAGTGAACTAAAGATAACCTATAATCCCCAAAAGGTTAATAAAGTGTTTTTTTTCCAATCCTCAGCACAAAATGCACATGTTTTGTGTAGCATATAAAGTGTTCAGTTAGGATCATTTGCATTGAAATACCCACAATATGTCTCAGTCTTCTATTACACACACGGGAATTATATCACACAATAACCCATTGAACTGCCAAATAAGGCTCATTTTTCAACAATGGCCCCTTTTGGGGTGAGGCTGACAAAGACACTCATTTTTTACACTGAACTGTGAAAACTTTTTCATAATAAGGTTACCATTGTTGTGTATTTTATATATCTAACAAAGACAATAATAATAATAATAATAATAATAATAATAATAAGAAGAAGAAACAATAGGCCTCTCCAATACTACGTATTGGCTTGACCTAATATTGATCATGATAATAAAAATATAATAATAATTCAAACAATTCAATGTATCTGAAATCTATAAATGAATGGAAAATAAATTGTAAAAATAAATTGAATTGATATTAATTGACCCGGCAACGGATGAAGCGGAAGAAGATGGATGTATGGATGGATAGCATTCTTGTATACTTTCCAGGTTGGGCAAAACAAGTTGGACAAAAGACAAAATGATCCTCTGACAGAAATCTGCAGAGACTTGGAAGTGAATAGTCTAAAAAGTATGTGTGACAGAAGTGGCCCAAACAACGAGTACAGCAGAACCAAGGGCATGCTGGCTATAGAGCGGCCGAGGGGGGAGTGAGGCGAGGGTGGGGGCGCAGGGGGATGACAGACTGCTGTTCAACTCCATTAGCCGCTATGTGAGAGGGGTGCATCTAGCAGCACACGACCTGTGAAGAATCTTAGATCTCGCTCTATCTCAGAATGGGGACTGCAGCATTAATTCTAGGAAACTGTAATCTCTCAAGCAAATCAAATTACACTCATTAAGCGCAAGAAGAAAACTGCCTCTGTAATAAGTATGTATAAAAAGTATTTATTACCATTAACCACCCCTTTAATATGAGCTAGCTTACAATGGCTTTTATTTTTGCTGATTAGGTTTAAAAAAGGCGAAACAAGGAAGGACACACACGTTGTGGATGGTGCACAAAAACACAGGCGCTGTATACAGCTCATGGAGTTTATGAGAGCGGTTGATACAGTGATTAAAGGGGAAGGGCTGAGGGATACTGTGCTCGGGGGCCTTGGAGAGGACGTGCCTCACCTAGTCATAAAAACACACCTCTGTCTTTAAGCCAGCACCAAAATGGCTCTCAGTGGGTTCACTGGAAGGTGAATCACTAAAGAATTTACATGCTAAGTAGAATGTGTCATCACCCAGACACTGGCACATACAGGGTAAGCTCCATGTGGAAATTGGCTCGCACTCAAAGTCCGGTTGGTGAGACTGACCCAGGATTTGGACTTTTGAACCAAAACTATTTTCACATCCACACTAATACGGTTCAAGTTTTCTATGTTTGTGAGTCACGATGCAAAAACTTAAACTTAACACTAGGACTCCAAGAGCTGCCATTTTGACTCCATTCAAATCAATGTAAAAATCCCCCAAAAATGTTTCATTTTACCCAGATTTATCTAAAATAATCAATATGACTTTTTTCCTTTACTCTCTTTTTCTAAAACCGCTTGACATAACTTGAAATACAGCAAAAATAGTTGTTGAAAGGCTAATACACTAAATGTTAACTGCTGACATTAAATAGTGTGTTACTATGGTAATCACTCTTCTCAGGTGGAAAACCAAGCAGAACCAGTCCAAAACCAGTCCAGGACCAGTTCCTTGATAAAGGGGCCCTCAACTTAGAGCCCTGCACTTGAGCCCTTGGCCCGAGGGCCCCGACGGCCCGACAGCCCGAGGGCCGGGCTTCGGGCCGATGACCGCATAATGACCTCGGACACGGGCCGGGCTCGGGCTCTTCATTTTCAGAGCGGCAGATTACATTTACGAACGCACCCACTGAATATAGCGTTCTATCACGCTGTAGTGTTTGTTGTTCTGTGTAGTGTTGTCATTGACGGCACATAGCGTTACTTACAGGTGTGTTGCAGCATCTGGGCATCATACAGCTGCGGCCGTTCACTCTGCACCACTCCGCACACACAGAACTCATTGCAACACATCACTACCATGTATAACTCCGCCCTCTAGCTAAGTCTGCGTTCATATCAGTGCGCGGCACTATATACTACGCTAAAACATTGTTATGGGAGGTTACAAAAAAAAAAAAAAAAGGCGGGCTTGATGCGGGTTTCGGGCCTGAAAATTCAGAAACCATATCGGGCCGGGCCGGGCTGGGGCGCCACCCCCTTGGGCCAGGGCCGGGCTCGGGCCCAGATAATAGGCCCGTGCAGGGCTCTACCTCAACTGCCAGAGAAACAAAAAGTAATTTCCTAAAAACAATGGCATGAAATAATGTTCATAAAGTTACATCCATAGTAATTACACTACATGTCTGCTCTGGGAGTTTGAGCGTTAAAATACAATCATTTTTTTTGCCAGATTGCACCTTGTACAGCCTTGACGATTCTAATCAGTAATTCTAAGACATATAAGAGGATTCTTCATGAGCTTGAAGATGCTTGCTCAAACAATAAAAATAATGCAATGCACAATATTTACTCTAACATGACGCCTCTTGTCTGAAGTCTGTGTTCTCTTGCCAGGGTGTGATGTCATTCCAGATGTGGGGCAATTCTGCCAGGAAACGAAACATATAACCACACACTTCCAGCATTTGATTCTTTATTTACACAAATTAATTACATTTGAGAAAAAGCGGGCAAAAATCAAGCACAGACACAACACCGAGCAATAGGGGGAGGAAAACAAAGAGGAATTTTCTCGGCAAAATCAATTAGCATTAGGGATCAGTAGGTCATTCATTTGCCACTTCAGCGTAATTACCTGTTTTCCTTCTCCTCATTTACTTCTTTATTCATCTGGGACACTGGCGTCGCGGCAAACCCAAAAGAATACACTTTTTTTGGCGATTATTCAAATTAAACAACCATTCCGGGGAGACAATGCGACAAGGCTAATGTGGTCTAAAAACAAACTTCCCTGGAGCAAAACGAGGCTATTCTATTAGCAATCAGCCTACATAAGGATCTCTTTCAATTTGACTCGTCTCATCAGTAAATAAATAATAAACTTGACGACGCCGTAGAAGGGAGCAGTGAGAATGATTCTGTTGTCGTATGACCTCGATCAGGTAGGAGTGGTTGGCAAGAGGACAGGTTAGAACAGCAACGTTACCCTGTGGCTACACATTACTGCTGGTTCTTGGACTGTCGATCAAAGCAGAGCATCCGCTTAAAATGATTCATTGGATGGGATGGGAAGAGGAGGCACCACCACTTACTGTACACGTTCTTTTCTAACTTTGCCGGAAGTTGTGGACACTTTTTAAAATGTGTGTGGGTTTGCGGAGACGTATAACAGACAGAAGAATGTATCAGCTTTAACACATAAAAGCCAGACTGGTTAGTATGTCTGCACTATATCCCATTAACACTTTGTAAACAACCACCCATAAAGATAATTATTTTGATTGCTAGACTCTCGCAAAGCTTTTCTAGCCTTCAACTCCCCTCAACATCTGTTTAAAATGTGGGGTAACTTGGAATCCTATGGCAGCTGCTATGGTGGTTAAAAAGAACCACACAGACACACACATGCATGCGTAAATATGTAGCAGTTGTGGATAACTTATTTTCACTTTCATCATGTTTCTTTTTTTTCCTGCTCCAGTGGTAAGTCAGTAAAAAAGAAGAAATCCAGGGCTTCCCACATCACACCTGCCGGGAAGTGATCTGGCTTTCTCCAGCTGTGTGCAAATACCGCTGGGATGGGCCAGGGCATGCAGTTCCAACAAGAGTGTTCAACTGAAGAGGAGAGCATAAGACGTCCAAATGTTCTCACAATAAAAAACAACGGAAATGTATTATAGCAGATAGATAGATGGATAGATACTTTATTGATCCCCTGTAGGAGAAATTAAACACAGCAGCCATAATCCCTCAATATGGGCTGAATAAAAGTCAATCTTAAATTTAATCTACGCCTGAACTCATCTCTACATCAGTATGTGTGTTATTTCTGATGCCTTTGAAAATTACAACAGTTTAAACATGTGTGATGGGGGTTGGAATCAAGTAAGCATTTGCTTCATCCAATCCCTTTCAAACCAGGTATAAAGTTTATTTGTCTGTTATATGGATATTTGTAAAATTGAGTATTGTGCAGGTTCGAAATAAATAAATAAATAAATCCAGCTGTCAATATCTGCCAATACTGGCATCCAGATAGAGTGCCCAACCACTAAACACGTGTACATTAAGTGACTTTGTGAGTCTACAGACGGAAATGAGCTACAAAACTGATTTACAGCTTCTGTTCATTCATTCACACAGTCTCTTCCAAATACAAAACAAATACAAATTCAAAACTAAGAACTAAAAGCTTCCACACTCACTGGATATCTTGTTCTTCACCTCCTTGTCCTCATAAATATAAAAAAAATATTTAAAAAAATATATTCCCATCAAAAAAAAATAATATTATGACATTCAAGGTTTACATCAGCAAGTACATAGTCTCAATCTTCATTGGAAAGGCCCAATCAGATCAGCTTAACCAATACCAATATCAATACCTGATCCAACACATTTCCCTGGATTGGCACAAATATTCGATATTGATATTTTTATAAGTTGATGTCTAATATTCACATGTGAAGTTGGAAAGATCTTACCTGCACCTTATACTATGAGTTTAATAAGAATTTTAGCAACAAAAAGAAAATCAAACTCATCGTACAATGTTTTTTGGGATAAAATCATACGGCCTGTCATCAAGCGCGCACACACACACACACACTATAGTTTAGTTGTTCCACAGACAAAGAGCCGACACACGATCCAGTACAGGAGATTGCGATAATTGCCAGAGATGTGGCTTGTGCCGAGTCCCCAGTCCTCTCACCATGAAATCCCAACGGCCCCGTTTTCAATTTAACACAAGGCTTGACCAAATTCACTCAGAGCCGGACAAAGCCACATCGCTGACACTTTCACATTACAGCCATTGCATTGCTCTGATTACACCTCTGCACTTCTGCCTGTCCCCCCACTGTACGGTAACACGAGAGGGGTGTCCATATCCTGTCTCTGTTCTTCCATTCCAAATCAACCACAAATAACTCACAGCTTTCTGCCGCCTATCTTGATTTCACTCCGCAAGATAAGGGCACCATTTATTGTTTTCATTGAGCTTGAGTGCTAAGACCGAGAGCAGCGCATTACTCCCAGATCGAGATAAATACACCACAAATGGCTAATTCAATCCGTCTTCCGTGCCGGTTGATGTTTTGAAGAGAGGCTGAGTATCAAAAGATTGCACGGTGAAACTAGAGTCTGTCTCTCATGCCGACGAGAGACCTCATCAAATTGAAGGGGAAAAGCGTAGTGTAACTCGAGTCGTGGATCCTTGTGAGGGAAGAGTAGAGCGTTACAATGCAAGAGATTAAAAATAAAATATGATGGGAATCCCTGGAGATCGTGTGGCAATGGAATGTTCTGTCGTTTTATATAAATACATATAGCCCTGTAATCTTTGTCATGTTGACTAATCAAAATCAATGAGGGGAAATTATGTTTTGCTCTCAATATTGATATTTTCTCACTGTCTTAATAATGAGACGAAATGTGCAATTTTCAAGATTTGAGCTGTAACTTTTCAACCAAATTCTTTTACACAATTACTTTTACTAATATGCTGGATAAATACACCACAAATGGCATCGGACCTATCCAGGTTCTTCAGCCGCTGCGTGGTCCTGGTCCACGTTCTGTAGCTTACAGTAGGTCCTGGATCTATAGCCCGTCCGTCCGTGTGGAGCGGATCCCTCTCTCAATGTGGGTCTCCCCGATGTTTCTCACTTTTTTCCCACAGGGTTTTTGTGAGTTTTTCCTTGCCGATGCAGGAGGGTCTGTTGGACAGTTAGTGTGTAACAAAAAGGATGTGGTGATGATCCAGGACACTTTAACATTCTCCAACATGACATTTATCAACATGTGTCCTATATTCTTTTTGTGTCTTAACTGTTGATTCTCTGATCTGTGTTGGTGATTTCAATGGTTTTGTTAAGTCCTCTGAGATGACTACTGTTGTGATTTAGGGCTATACAAGAATAAATTGTATTGTATTGTATTGTATATACTGTACTGTAAATACTATGTACTAATCAATGTCACGTTCTCATGAAAATTAATGTACAAACAAATAAATATGCTAATTCTAAAAACACAGAAATCCCACTGGACTATGTGTGCGTGGCCAATGCAATTCATAAACACATTCTGAAACATGGTAGCATCATAAAGTGGCCATGTCACTCACCTACTTCTACCCCTCCCCCTGCAGCACCCACTTCTCCTGCCACTCCTATAATAAAGACGCACATGAAGAAGGGTTGCTGTTTTCTTCCCATTTGAGACAAAAAAATGAGAATAGAAAGGGATGAGAATAGAAACTCATCTATAACCCACAAGCAAGCCAATCACTCCTGGACAACCCCTGTATGGACATATGACACTGCAGAAAAATGTTAACTAAAAATGTCAAATAAGTTAATCAATACACAAGTTAAACTGGTTCATACAAATATGATCTGGATCAGCATCTGGATGAAGGATTTTCTCAGAAATGGAACAGTGCCGCTTGAGGTCTTTGCTCTTCTAGTTGTAATTGTGTCAGTGGCATTGATTCTCAATCATCATCATGTTTCACAATATCTCTCTATATTTGGTTTTGTGACAGGCCCAAATAGAGAAATGTGCAGGAACCATGCAAGCACACACATTTCACAACAGCTTATACATATACAGTACATATCATCAAAAAGAACTCTAACAAAACATAAATCACACCATCTACAATGTAAATGCAACACACAAATGCAATAGCTCATTTGTATTGTACATAAATTGCAATAAATCAAATCGCAACGGAGAGATGCATGGGTGCTGTGTGGAGGTCGGCCCTGTGTATTTACTGATGTGGTTATCTTGTCCTATGACAGTCAGGATCACTCAATCAACTCCACCCCGGCCACGCTCGGGCAAGCATTACACGCACATACTTCTGGGGTAGTAAGCGTCAGACAAGCCAAATCTGATCAACAAATGCAGTTTCCCCGCGCCGCAGCTATCGGAGATGAAGATGATATTATGTAGAAGTGAGTGGAGTGACTGAGACAGCAGCGACAGGGGAACCTCCTGGAAGGCTTAGTGTCTGGCAAATGCAACACAAAATGATGACATAAGATTCTCCCCACGGTAGATTAGAAAGCATGCATCCAAAATCAGCCGACATTCTCACATTAATTATCAAAAACCTTAAGAAAAAAACCCTCTCTGTCCGAAGTTACATACCAATTAAAACACAATTGTCCAGCTGCATATCTAATGAAGGTAAAACTCATAGTGACATGCACATGTTATTAAAAGGTTAACAAAATTTGCATTTGGGGAAAATAAATATAGTGTTGAGTGTGCAGATAAGAGCTCAGTAATTAGGAGCGAGCATGGCGCTGCTGGAAAACATTTGAAGAATAAACCTGGATTCAGCTGCCTCTTTCCCTGTTGCCCTACAGATATTTTACATTATTCAATCCAAAATACCATCTTTCTGATTCTAACTTTTCTTTTTGCATTTTAATGTTTAATTGAGGCCCCTGGCTATCTTTGGGCACAATTATTAGGTATCTGCAGAGAGAAATTGAAAAATTAATCATACTCTCAATTTGGTATTTCTCTGATTTGTTGGATATCACCCGTTAAGCAATTTTGCTCTGCTGTCACCAACACCAGCCTGCTTATGGCCATCAGAGGAGAAATTAAAATATCTATTCTCTTTGAGCAGCTGTCCCATGGAACTACATCAAAGATAAAGATGTTGGAAAGTTTCTTGGGACAAATTGTTTATACAAGTGCGGGAAAACCGAAATCTTTACTTGTGTTGGGTTGTTTCTGCTTCATAGCGGCATCTACTGGGACACTGCACCTGTACATCACTCAACATGGTGGCTTCTCAGCAAGCAGGACCTGGGTTCGGATCCCGGTCGGAACAGGGAGTTTGCATGTTCTGCCTGTGTCTGCGTAGGTTTCCTCCGGGTTCTCCAGTTCCACCTACCACTAGATACATGTAGAATAGGAAAATCCTCCAGCTCTGATTGTGACCAACCTAAGCAACAACATCTGATGATGGGTCCCCAGGCATTGCACTGTGGCGACCACTGGTCCTGATAGAAGCCTTAGTGGCAGTGAAACATGGGTCAAATGCAAAGGACACATTTTGTTAATGGACCAAAGTACCTTTGGTCTTGTTGTCAGGCAGAAGCACTTTTTTTCTTATTCATAATTTATACCAGTGTTTTTCAACCACTGTGCCGCGGCACACTAGTGTGCCGTATAATATTGTCTGGTGTGCCGTGAGAAATTCGTCTACTTTGTCTAAAAATAGCTGCATTCGCTGTTGACGAGCGGTGACTTGTTTTGAACTGTGAGTAACCATGTAATACTTTTTCAAATCAGTAGATGGCAGCAGATAGCTAAGTACTTTGAAACTGAAAAATTGGATGCGACCACTGGCTGTAACAGGTCAGCATTGTGGCGAGAAAGGTAAAATTGGATGCGACCAACAAATGTGGGAGGGAGCGAGACAAGAGCTTTGTGGCGAGTGAGAAGTGAAAGTGATAGAGACGTTTTTGAAAATGAATTATGCCGTTTCTGAACAGGATTAACATCCTCCGCTCTGCCCCGGGGCAGCTGTGGCCGCGTTGTAGTGGTTTAACTATGAAATGTACGATTTTTGTACAACAGCTCTCGCGAACGCACTTCTGAACTGGGTACCGAGCGCAGACCATAGTCGAGTGGACAGAACCACAGACATGCGGACCGGACAGAACCATGGACTCGCGTTCAGGACCTCCCGTGTCCCTCATCCAAAACTCCTGAATTTAAAGCTCGGATACCAAAATGTTTCCCATGCACTAACAATGCATGTTCTTTGTGTGAGTTATTATTTGACTATTTGGGCAGAGAGTGGATTTTCTTAGTTTTTTTCCACACAGTTAGTGCCACTTTATTCCCAAACTCTTGTTAATTGTATCGAGAAATATTAAATAAAGCTTAATTTCAAGGCCTGGACTTAAGCATTTTGATGAGAATAACTGTATATTGTGAATATAGGCTACAGAGTATACTGTATACCAGTGTTTTTCAACCTTTTTTGAGCCAAGGCACACTTTTTTCACTGAAAAAATCTTGCAGCACACCTCCAGGAGAAAATGTAAAAATGTATACAGTACTAATGTAAAAAAATATATACTGTACATACTCTGTGTGATATATAAAGTATATCTTATCTTATAATGTATACAGTATACTCTGTAGCCTATATTCACAATATACAGTTATTCTCATCAAAATGCTTAAGTCCAGGCCTTGAAATTAAGCTTTATTTAATATTTCTCGATACAATTAACAAGAGTTTGGGAATAAAGTGGCACTAACTGTGTGGAAAAAAACTAAGAAAATCCACTCTCTGCCCAAATAGTCAAATAATAACTCACACAAAGAACATGCATTGTTAGTGCATGGGAAACATTTAGGTATCCGAGCTTTAAATTCAGGAGTTTTGGATGAGGGACACGGGAGGTCCTGAACGCGAGTCCATGGTTCTGTCCGGTCCGCATGTCTGTGGTTCTGTCCACTCGACTACGGTCTGCGCTCGGTACCCAGTTCAGAAGTGCGTTCGCGAGAGCTGTTGTACAAAAATCGTACATTTCATAGTTAAACCACTACAACGCGGCCACAGCTACCCCGGGGCAGAGCGGAGGATGTTAATCCTGTTCAGAAACGGCATAATTCATTTTCAAAAACGTCTCTATCACTTTCACTTCTCACTCGCCACAAAGCTCTTGTCTCGCTCCCTCCCACATTTGTTGGTCGCATCCAATTTTACCTTTCTCGCCACAATGCTGACCTGTTACAGCCAGTGGTCGCATCCAATTTTTCAGTTTCAAAGTACTTAGCTATCTGCTGCCATCTACTGATTTGAAAAAGTATTACATGGTTACTCACAGTTCAAAACAAGTCACCGCTCGTCAACAGCGAATGCAGCTATTTTTAGACAAAGTAGACGAATTTCTCACGGCACACCAGACAATATCATACGGCACACTAGTGTGCCGCGGCACAGTGGTTGAAAAACACTGCTGTATACATTATAAGATAAGATATACTTTATATATCACACAGAGTATGTACAGTATATATTTTTTTACATTAGTACTGTATACATTTTTACATTTTCTCCTGGAGGTGTGCCGCAAGATTTTTTCAGTGAAAAAAGTGTGCCTTGGCTCAAAAAAGGTTGAAAAACACTGATTTATACAAACTGTCAAAATCTGAACAACTCAATTCTGACTCCATTAATTCTATGAGAAAAAAAAATGTTTTTTGTACTATAGGTTAAAATTCCACAAATATTTTCTAAAATCTGTGGGAATTATTTATAGAGTCGGAGTTCAGATTCCGATATTTTTTTTTCCATTTGTAGGAAAACCACATTGGAATACTTTCCCCAGTGTGCACCAGACAAGTACACAAATAAAACAAGCTAAAAGTACAGAAAAAAATCTGGAAAAGGGCAGGAAACAATTGTCACTGTGGAATCTTTCAACAAAAACAGTACAAGTGCAAGATTATTAAAGTGTTTTGAATGTCACTCCCTTGAATTTTTAAACAGACAAGATATAGAAAATCGCATCACAATTGCAACATTGATCTGAAGTATGACACTGTATACTAATACACAAACACAGTGGTCTAAATGAGTGGTATTTGAGAGTGACCGTCCACAAGAGACATCAGTGTGTCTGATGCACCTCCCTGAACAAGAGCATCTGTAACATCTGCCCAGCAGCAGCAATACAGCCCTTTGTCCACTCGGTCTCCTAAGGCATGTCATCCAGCTTTAATCAACCAGAAAATGGTCATAAATATTTCTTTTCTGCTAGATTTCACATCCACATTTCACATGGGGACTTGATATTTCCCCTCCTACCTCCGGGGAGCACCTAATGCAAAAAACACTTACTTTTATTCAAGGCTCATGTTCCTTCAGTCACACACACACACACACACACACAACATATTCAAGGGGGGGGGGGGGCAGCGGGGTAAGGGAGCCCACATACAGGACTGTCTTATTTCCTGTGCCATTTGCAAGCTAGATGTTCTCAGTGCCATCCCATTACATCATGTCAAGAGATTGTAAACAAGCAAATAACAACAGCGCATCGGAGACCACACTGAGACAGGGCCTGCAGGGCTTTTCTGCTGCCTCCCATTAACAACAATAACAACACGTTTGTTTTTAGTGTCCATACATTATTCATTATCCTACATGAATCGTCCAAATAACTGTCTATGCTGTAGCCAAGTTTATTACAAAGTTTATTTATGGCATGTGTCATTCATAGGATCCCTAGGTGCTATCACAGTTATTGATGATGCCACGTCCCATCACGGCATATCATTCTCTAAATGGTACGAAGCAATTCACCAGTGAATCGTGACCTGGGTCATTTTTCTCTCAAATAGAGGCCATGCCAGAGCTGAACGTGCAAGGAGTAGAGTTATTAATCACTATAGCATACATGTTGATAGGTGAAGAGATGACAAACAATCAAATGTGTGTGTCTCTGTCAGTGTTTACATGACTGAAGGTGCATTTGATCACCAGGCAGTATATTTATCAATCCATACACTGAAGAAAAAGACCATTATTTAATTATGTTTTTTTTTTTTCTATCACAAGGTTGGAAGAGCTGAAAGTACAGAAAGCTTGGGGGTTCTATGCAGTATTTCTGTTTCTGTTTTTCCTTAGACATCCGTAAACTCCGGTCAATTATCATTCCCCTACATGTACATCTGGGTCTGATCTTAGTGGCTGCAGTTACCTCGGATGAATCCCCTCCGACCAATCAGTGAGCGGGGGAGGCGGGTGTTGTAGGTAAGTGTCGGTGACGTCAAGAGTTTGCGCCAAATTTGCTGGTTTTAGTTTGGCAATGGTGGCGAATGCGATAGTAAAGCCAAGAAAGCTCTTCAATCTCTGGTTCGGCTCCAAATATAAGATATTGAAGCCGGAGCAAGCAGAATGTTTAGCAAGTTTCATTGCTGGCAAAGATGTTGTGGCTCTACTACCCGCGGGCTTCGTTAGTGGCAAAGGAGATGGCTAAAGCTAGGCTAAATGCTAAATGCCTCACTCACTCAGGCGCATAGGAGTTAACAAAAGGAGTTAACCCCTCCCACCTGTTAACGGAGCTTCATTGAGCAAATCCGGACCTAAGTACGAAACGAAATGAGTATGACCGTAGGTAAGACCAGGCTAGCACTGCACATTCCTGGACTGATTTTTCTGAGGTTGTTCAAGGGATTTTTTGTATATATATATTTGTATATTTTGTATATTTTGCTGAAACATATATTACAAATGATAATGGAAGGATGAGAGCAAAGAGTTTGAAGAGAGAGACGACGTCGAGAGCGACACTGAAAATCAGTTCTTCTGGGATGAAGAGGACATTTGATGCTTCTGGCAGGAACAGGTGAAGGCCTTCCTCACACACGCTAAAGTGGCATTTTAGCGTGTGTTTTTTACTGCATTCTCTCTAGCAGGAAAGCCCTGGAGTGAGGTCAACACAAACGTGAATATTTTGGGGCCTTTCATTCAAATGACACTGGTTTTCCTCTGAGTGCACCAGATCCCCTACCACAAAAAAAAAACATGTACAATAGTTTGGTTAATTCCTTTTTTTTTGCTCTATTTTTTCATGGTAATGCAACAAAATACCACAAAAGAACAGGAGTCGTGTGAAGAAAAAAAAATCTTATAAACTCCTACCCCATTCTTATATAAATACATTTACAAATTAGATGGCCTCTCCAGCACCAAAAATACAAAAAAATAGCTCAAACCAGAGCTACAAATAGTAAATATAAATACTAGTTCAGGATCAGTGTGTGTTATATTGTGACATTTTACATATTACTGCTGTCCATTAATACACACTGTTCCAACCAAATCAATAAATAAAATCAAACCTTGTGGACTTGTTGCACTGAACTGTCTCTGCATGTTTACCTGTCACAAACAGCAGGTGGAAATCACACAGTTGGAGTTTATAATCCATCAGCCATTAAAGGGTCTCTGTTCCTATGTCAAACCAGTCTGGCCCCAGACTTCCAACTGGCACCAAGGATGAACACTATGTCTAATACTACACCAGCGCATTATGAATAAGATATAACAGGCTGAGCTGCGACAGGGTTTTCACATTAGACTGGCTGCACACTGGAGATCCCTGCTGTACTGTATGTATTAAGGTAAGCTTTTAATCATATCAACATATGAACATAGGATCACAGGTTGATGAATAGGGCTATCGTATTAGATCGATAGATAAATAGATAGACTAACACTACAGACATTTAGCACTTTGAGGTTTCCTGGAAATGCAAGGTGCAATATAAATAAAATGTAATATTATTAATTATTATTATTAGACCTGCATATCAACCTATGTATCTATATTGATGTATATATGATTTAGAGCTTGCCTTAATACACACGCACACACACACACACACACACACACACACACATACACGCGCGCGCAGACACACGGGCACACACATTTATATTGCAAGATGCAATACAGAAACAAATAAGTGTTTTCGGAAGCGACAGGCCTGGTTTCAATTTCAATAGCTCATTTAACCCTTATCTGGCCAAATCCTTAGGGTCCATTCTCTGTTAATTGGATCTACATTGCTCCAGCATTGGGGGTGTTAACAAGCACAGCCTATGAATATTAATTACCCTGAAGTTTTGCTGCACAGAAAAGACTTACTGATACATATTAATTCAATGAAGTTTTTTAAAGTAGTGGTCTCATTAAAAATGAATGGGCCCAGTGCTTGAATGTTTCCCCAAGAGGAATTGTGCATCCTTAAGTCTATCCTAATAAATTGGGTCAAAATGAAGAATAGATTCTGCCTAATATGGGATTATTATTATTCATTATAATGTAAACATCCCAATGGCACGAGGAAAGGCTTGTTATTCAAATACTGTTTTGACAATGGACATTATAGTCAGGCCTGTACTTTCCTGCTCCTAATCTCCAGAGGCTCTGTTAAAATGGTTACTTATTTACAACACTAAACACACAACTTGGGAAGCTAAACAGTGCAAAATGACTCACAGTCATCTCTGTGTCTGAGATCCCACTAGGGGGCTTTTCAATGTAATTTGAAACATTATGCCCAGATCACCACAATTATTAAAACCACAGAGAACCTAAGTTACTTATAAGACCTTTATTTATCCCACAGTGGGAAACTTTCAGTGTTGGAGTGCACAGTACAATTGAACTGCATTGAATTGAAACACTTCAAGGTATACAATATGTTTTGGTTATAGGCAATCGTTCTAAAATACTGCAAAGAATACATCTTAAATGTAGTTTACTCACTCAATGGAAGGCCCTTGGAACAGCTGTCGTTGTTGGTTTCACTTAAGCTTAACCCTTAACCCTGAGTTATTGGAGAAGTTCAAGACTCATTTGAGAAATGCTTACCGCCTCCAACCAGTTCAAATAACCCCAAATCATGTTGTGTTTTGGGAATGCAGCTACAGGCCAAGTCTTAGAAACAAGTCTGTAGAGGACAGTAAGCATCTGGTAAAAAAGACGGTCCTAATGTTTATGCTAGGCAAAAATTAATATCCTTTATGCACAATTTACTTTGTGGATCTTCTACTACTGACCCAGAACTATCAAAATGACAAATGTTGGATAAAGGTTATACTCACTTAAATGAATTATTCCCCAATGTGCGAGTCAACATAGATAAATGAAAGTAGAAGAAAGTCTTTGGAGTAAAGTATGACATGGTGCGCTCTTATGCAGTTGTTGTTCGGCTTTAAATAAAACATACAGACTGCATTAGTCCTGTGCTGTCTTTCAAATGTGTTTAATACCGATTCAAAGCAGACTGCCCCTCTCTGCCTCCAGCCAGCTGCTCTGGACATCTGCTGCCCACAGAAACACATACAGTGCAATCCGGGTGCCACACAATGAGTCCACTTCAGTTCTAATGATACCAGCATCTACAGTGCTCCTCATCATTTACCTTGTCTTCAAACACGATAATATTTCATCATATTCAGGATTGTTGAACACGGATGCGTCTCGTTTAGTATTTCTATGTGTGAAATGTCAACATCTATTTTTTACAGTTTAGGAAGTTTCGTCTTTGCTTTTTAGTAAATTATGTATTTGATTTGTTTATGTAAGATATTCCCATTGCTATCTGAAATTCGTTTGGTATACAGACCCAAACACCTAATTTTAATTTTTTAACAGTAGAGTGTGCCATCAGATTAAATTAAACTTTGAAAATAGTATGTATACTATTTGCAATGTCCTATTTGCATCACCTGAGGTTTTCATGGAACCTCAGGTGATGCAATGTAAAAAAAAAATCCAAAAACTTTTAACAAATAAACACAATATTTAGACTCAAAATTGGAACATAGAATAGTTCTTGACATTCTGGTCTCACAACATTGTGTTACACATATTCTAATGACATGATAATGATGTGTACCTCACCAAATTATGAAAAACACTGTGGGATCAAAAGCAACTATTTTTTCCTCAAAATTGAGTTTGACATTTCCGAACCGTGACAACACTACAGTGCAGTAAAGGCTGGGGCTTTTGCAGCAGTATTGTTCAGGTCTATATTTAGTCGCCGTATGTGCACGTAATGATTTGATGCATTTGCTGTCTGTATGTTTCCATGTGTTGTCTCCACCCTGTCAAAGAGCCGGGGAACCCCCCTCCAGCTGCCCACATCAGCTCAGAGAGTGTAAACAGGATGTAGAGCTGAGCAACAGGCAACTATTTTAAACTCACAACCTGTGGCTCATCTCCTCCCAGTTGAGAGGAGCAGCAGCTGGAGGTAGACTCAACAAAATGGATGCGCATAGCGCAACTGTCCTGGAAGGCTTCCACAAGACAAAGGAGAGGTGCTGGGTGGTTTACCTTCTGAGAGCCCACTAACAAAACAATGATGACCGAAGCGTAGGAAAAGTTACACATAGACTAAACAGAAAGAAAGGATAAAAAACACATGCACTTGTAAAAGAAGCACATAACATGAATGCAGTCTTTGTTTTACATGATATTTGTGGTCCCATCGTTGGACATGGGGAGGATGTTTAAATGGACAGCATTTTATATAGTTAAACCTGTGCGTGTCGGTTGAGATGCCACACATCACTTTGACCACATGGTGCAAGCACATCAGCTTCACAAATCGATTAAGACTTGGAGGCAAGCGTAGACGTTTATGGACAAGAGGAAAAAAGATAAACAAAATATATGGCTGTCCCTCAGTTCAGGTACAGTGCAGGCTTGTAGCTTGTGGATATGGAAATGTAATGCTCTTTGAATCGTTTGCAAGAGCACAGCCATTGACCGGATGAGTGTTGGCTCCGCCCATTTGCAGGAATTCTTCAGAGGAGACCTGTCTGCACTGGGGGCATTATCGTTCCAAGTGATATCACTTGCGGCATGTTGAGCTGCAACTGGTCCGTCATACACTAAGCGGACAGAGATGCACGGACAACCAATAAAGTGTAGCGTACACACAGAACAAAAGGCGAAATGAGCCATCTTCAGAACCCGCCTTTCCGTGTCATCCGTTTTCATCCGCTGATCTTACTTCCTGAGTAGGTGCGGTCAGTTTGATTGACCTGACAGGTTACTTAGAATGACCACACCCCCTCTTGACCGGTGGTCTATGGAGGAGAGTGTCCCACGTTCTTCCAAAAGAACCACACAAATATTTACCTCCTCAGGCCAAAATATGACCCATGTGTATTTGTGCGGAGCAGTGATGCCGCTTTCAGTCAAAAAATACCTAAATCAAGGCAGTCAAAATGATATTTGCTCTTAAGAGAGATATCTACAAGCAAATTATCACAACAACATTATCTCGCTACAACATTATCAACATCCCACAAAGACTACCAACAGAGCCAATACAAGCAGTGTTATTTCTGCTTTAATAATTATTTTCCTTCTTTTTGACATAGACGCACATCACTGTTCAATTTTCACCTCCATCTGTGTGATTATTAATCAGATCACACATCAATTGCCAGAAACAGCACAGAAATCTAGCCTGTAATAAAACTGTCATGTGCCGTGGTATAAAGACAGATGTTGCCAGTTGTGTGATAACATAATTAAACTGTTCTGTGAGGGATTCCATAAAATTATTCAAATTGGACGAGCACTATCATTTTACCACTAAAGCAATTTGGGGCAATATGCAGTGTCATAACACCGATGTTATCCTCTCTGCCAGTTTTTAAATAAGTTGTCTGGTGTGTGCGGCCCATTGTTACGATATGAGCAGCAGACAGGAGGATACCTGAGACTGGTGATAAAACATAGAGCCTACAATGTAAAAACAATCATCATTCCTTATCTTTCTTTCAGTCATTACAAAAACTGGGGGCCCTTTACTTGAGTGATCGTCAAAAGAAATATCCTCACCGTGATTGAAGCCTGTTCGAACGTCTCGGTATCTGAGGGTGTGGCACAAACCTTCAAATGTGAAATAAATGCAATATTCTCCACACAAGTATAAAATGGCATCAAAGATAATCAGTTTCATGATTTATGTGAAAATATGTATGATTTTTATGTATTTGTTTCACCTTTTGCAGGACTTTTTATTGGCTCAAAACCCAAAATATTATGTTATTTGTATTACGTTCTACAAAGTTAGATTTTAAATGGAGAGAGTCTTTTTACACAGTATAAAGCAGGTATCTAAAAACGAGACCAGTTGGTGTTGAATCAGGCCTGAATATATAAAACATAATCACAATTATTTGGCTCATATTTGAAACACTGATTACTTCCATATGGTCAAAATTAACTAGTACTTTTAGTGACATTCTGTTAACATTGTGAACAGAAGGTGTGAAGTATTCATTTTATTTTTTGATGACAACATATTTGTAATTGAACAGAGTAATAACGGAAATCACAACAATTATGCATTTAATTGAAAATTTGTAAAACATTCACCTTCCCAGCTTGATTGTGTTTCATTTCATTTCCCGTGCAGCTACTTCAATCAAACTGGTGACTAGGGATGTAACAATATTGACATTATCGCGGTAGTAAAAGTGCCTCGATATCGTCGTGGTCTTGTTACGATATTTAAACGGACAGTTATCCGTCAAAAACAACTAGAATAAGTCGGATCCCGCGGAAAAAAACATTGTAAACTACATAGACCATGATCCTTTGCGCTGCGTCGTCACAACAAATGAGCTGTTGAGCCAATAGGAGCGCATGTTTTACGCTGTAGTGTCTACACAACAAGTGAACAAGGCGGTTAGCGGCGACCAAAGTGGGGCTCCCGTGGATACTGATGAAAACGCCCCCGAAGTTGTGCCAGCCCCTGCAGCTTTTAAGTCAGACGTATGGCAACATTTTGGTTTCGCTGTGTCAAAAAATGCTAAAGGAGAGAGGGTGGCGGACAAACAATGGACCATGTGCAAACACTGTCACGCAAAATTACGATACACCACGGGAAACACCAGCAACATGCGGAGCCATCTGACGACCCATCACCTTGAAAAGTTTACAAAGAAAGTCACGTCAGGTCAAAAAACCTTACAGGAGGCATTTTTGACAACTATGCCACACAACAGCACAAAGGCTCAAGAAATCACAAGGTACATCGCGGAATACATAGCGTGTGATTTACGTCCCTTTTCTGCAGTAGATGGGAAAGGATTTAAAAGGTTAGTGGCTAAGCTTGAGCCAAAGTATAAGATGCCATCGCGGGCTCATTTTAGTCAAACTGTGTTCCCTGCTCTTTACCGTGAGACAAAAGAAGAAGTTATGCTGAGCCTTAAACAGTCAGAGAGCATCGCTATTACCACTGATGGATGGACCTCACGAGCGACCCAGAGTTACATTACTATTACGGCGCATGTTATAACGAATGAATGGGAGATGAAGAGTTTTGTTTTACAAACAAGGCCGCTAAGCGAATCACACACTTGCGCAAACATAGCCGAAGTGCTCAAATCTGCAGTCAAAGACGAGTGGAGGCTGGACAAGATTAGCACAAGGATCGCTGTAGTTACTGACAACGCAAGCAACATGCGAGTAGCAGTAAACAAAGCCGGGCTGTCTCCTCACATAAGATGCTTCGCGCACACATTAAACCTGGCCTCCCAAGCAGGTTTAAAGGTAAACGCTGTGAACCGTCTCCTCGGTAGAGTCAGGCGTGTGGCAAGTTTTTTTCATCGCAGTCCTACAGCCACAGCCGTGCTGACCAGCAAACAAAAACTGCTCAATCTCCCTGTGCACAAATTGATCATTGATGTAGCGACTAGATGGAATAGCTCACTGGATATGGTTGAGCGTTACCTAGAACAACAACAAGCTGTGGCTGCAGCCCTTCTGATTGATGAACTGAGACAAAAGTCACGTGAAATAGACACTTTGGACACATCTGACATTGCAAATGCTGAGGACCTTGTCAAGCTTCTTTTGCCAATAAAAAAAGCCTCAACTGTGCTCTGTGATGAGTCGCAACCGACAATATCTCTCATTTCACCACTAAAACAAATGATTCAAGACAGCATGGCCACAGATAACCACGACTCAAATGCCATTGCTCAGATGAAGACAGCCATACTGAAGGATCTCTCTGACCGATACCAAGGAGAGGATGAAAAGTTCTTGCAGGAGAGCAGTGCCTTGGATACACGCTTTCGCACCTTGCAACATCTAAGCAGCAGAGTGAGGGAAGACGTCTTCGAACGAATAAAGTTGAAAGCATCACAGATGCAACAACAACAACAACAGGTGATGCTGTGCTTTAGAGAAATGTAATAAAATGTAACAAAATACTAATATAATGTCTCTTTATCATTTAAGAACCAGGGCCAAGATGTGCTGCCACAGAGTCCACACCCAGCAGATCTGGACAGCAGTGAGAGCCTCGTGCCTCCTCCTAAGAAGCATGCCCTTGAGGACCTCCTTGGGAGTTCCTTCAGCAGTAAAGGTGAACTCCAGACAGGTGGAATCCAGAGAGAGATGGACTCTTTCTTGAAAGAAACAATCGTTTCACTATCTGCTTGTCCTTTTAAGTGGTGGAGAGACCATGCAGGGCAATATCCCACTCTTTCTTCATTAGCGAAAACCTACCTATGCATACCTGCTACCTCAGTACCTAGTGAGAGAGTGTTTTCCACTGCAGGGGATATTGTAAATGCACAAAGGTCTCTTCTTCTCCCAAGCAATGTAGATCTTTTGATCTTTCTGAAGAAGAACCTCAAAATAAGCTCTTAGGTTACCCGTGTTTTTTCAGTTGGCCTTTTGCCTGACTATTTTATTTAAGTTTAGATTATTATTTATTATTTATTTGGTTGGGGCAGTGCATGTTAATTAATAGACATGCATCTATTGTACATGTTTGTGGATTTTTTCAACAGGCGGTTTTTATTTGCCTACTACTCTTCGTTTTACGCTTTTTTACACATTTGAACCAGACTTGAGCTTTGTTTGCACTTGGAGGGAATTCCCTTTTGTTTTTTGTTTACAGTTCTACAGCTCAACGGTATATTGATGTTAATGACTTGAGGTTGCACTTTAAAAGCATTAAGAATGCTGCATGAATATAACAATAAATGCCCTGACTGGCAAAAGTTGCAGTTTAAATGTCAGTTTTTTATCATCATCATCATAAACTCAATATCGTGAGCTATTTTACAATACCGTGAGCCTCTCCACAATATCGCAATAAATATCGTACCGTGAGCTCAATAACGATATCGTATCGTATCGTGAGATTATGATATTGTTACATCCCTACTGGTGACTGACCATTGTTGTTATTACGGGGATATTTGGTAAATCTCCAAAACGTATTCATAAAAGACTAAATACACTTGACATTGGTGCTGTTATATCTCATTGTTTCACTTCCCTCCCTTTGCAGCCAGACTAACATAAAAAGCCCCTTTTCTCCTATGTGTATTACTAATAGAGATGCTTAAATTGAGCTTATGGTCCAGTTCCCTCAAATCTAACTGGCCCACAAGATGAATTCCCCTGTCAGAATCAAGATGATCAAACACATTACAATTATTTCATCCCCCATCTTTATTAATGAGCACTGTCTTTCATACTTATGTTCCATAATAAGAATAAATGATATGTCAGTGCCAGGTTTGTTGTTCCCACTCACTCAGGGCTCTCTCTTGAGGATTTATCAATTGATTTCTGCATCATCTAAAGCAGCAGCTCAGATCTATTGAGTACAAAGAAGGCAAGGGAAAACATCAACGCGCAGGTTAGGTTTGAAAGTGTTAGTACGCGTGGCATATAAAACTGGATATTCCGCTAAAAAGAGTAATTGAGTGAAGATTGTAATACTCTGGGGACAATTAACATGATTCATGGTGCATGTGTGAAAATCCTGGTTTATTTTAATGGGAGAAAAAAAGACTACTGAGGTAAGCAGCCAATCAGAGGCCGCTGTCAGAGAGTGAGACAAACCGTCTGCCATTCATCAAATGCAACAATTTATGTCCTCCTCAAAGTTTAAAAACGAGGAAATTTAATAGAACACAACGTTGCTTGCAGAAAATGATTGTTTAAATCCTGGTCATGTATTATATTTGTAATTGCAAATTGTAAACATGGGCTAAACATGTGCAATCCAGTGGCTGAAATCACTCATTCGTATAATTATGAGCTAACTAATAATAGCCTAAGGGGTTATGAGTGCAACAAATAACAATGTTTGTATGATTTGTATATAGTAGATACATCTAACAAACAGACAGTGGGCAATACGCAACATTGAATAAAAACAGGGCCCATGTCTGCATTGGTTTTCTCCATTTGAGAAAAATAAAAAAGTCTTCCTTGCCGTCACCCTTCTTAATGTCAAGTGTACGTCCATGACACCCCCTCCCTATGTCCCTCTGACTCACATTCATCACAGTTGTTACACTGTTGTCTTTGCAGAGAAGATATGAATGTGCCCCTGGCCAAGAAAGAAGAAAAAGTCAACAGGAATTAAGTTTCAGAGCAACTGTTTACTCAACTGTGGCCTGCAGATATTGAAATGTTATCCATGGTTTTGTGTGACTACTGCTGTAATGAATTCAGTATGTCTCTGATTTTCTCACTGACGACATGCTTCTTTTGAGCTGGAAAAAGATGGTTCGGAGGTGGGGTTTTTGGACTGGGCTGTGGGATGAAGAGAGGATTTTGGAGCGGCCTAAAGGCTGTACTAAGGAGCTGGGTGTTTCTGCCTGGGACTGGCTGATGGAGCTTTCGTCTGCACAAAACCTACGTCTTAATATAAATCGGCAAAGACCCAACTCCCAACACATTTATGTAGCCAGCAGAGTATAATTTGAGTTAGAAAATGCAAAAGTGGCTTTGCGTCCTTTGTTTTAGGCTGAGGCTGATCCAGGCTGAGGCTGATGGATGTGCTGTGACAACAGGCAGCAGTGAAGAGCCTGTGCATCATCAGAGAACAGCTCGTGACAACAGCAGCCATCCTGTCGGCTTGGCCCAGATAGCACCAGACACACTGATCTTTTCATTGCTGTTTCATTAAACATTGTTGTGTGCCCTGCCGTGATGCTGCCACTGACAGAAAGAGTGTGTCTGTTTGCTTTAAGTCGAAGATGCAAGTGTTTAGAGAGTCTCCAGCCTTAATGCCCCATGTGCAACTCTACGACACATAAGCTGAAATGGCAGAGCGTGGCATTAGCAGGAGTGTGAGGTGTGTTTACCACTGCTCCACCATAATGCTGTCTTCCTATTGGCCGTCCCACTTTGTTCAGTGTCCACAACATCCTGTGGCACCTACACTTTTAACACGCGTCCGAACAGAATAATAAATATTTTACTTGAATGCAGATGCAGCATGCTGTGATAAACACATCCACAACTAAGACAATCAGAGAGAGAAAGCACTTCCACATGTTAAAATATTAAAATAGCGCCCCAATATACATAAATAATAATAATGATAACGTGTTTATGTACCCAGTGTACGGGACTAGTAATAAAATATTAAGTGGCACTTTCAAAGTGCCTCTGCGTGCACTTGACGTGCTCTAATGAACTGCAGACAGGTGTGAAGGGCCTACCTGGTGGTGCTGGAGATGCAGGAGGTCAGCTGTAGTCACCCCTGCTGATGAGGGGGGGCTGTCAGCCTGCGCCTCTCTGGACACACCCTCTGCACTTGCAGCCCCATTTTGATTGGCCAGTCCATTGCTCATCACCTCCGTCCTAGATTCTTGCATCATGACTTAAGAGTCTGGGAGAGAAAAAAACACAGAAACAAGAAAAGAAGAAGGGTGAAACAGCTGTTAAAACACACAACTATGAGGTCGCATTTCCACTGTGGGCTAAACTGTAAACATCTGTCATTGGCTTCCCACACAATTTCACTTTTATTGTAGGTTTGGGTTCTGGCTTGTATTTGTTTGCTTGAGTCCATTGAGGCAAATACACATGCATGAAATTCACCAGGCCACCTTTCTGTGGGCTACATGTTCTTTTTGGTTCCCTTTTCATGATGCATTTCTTTGAAAAATAGAGTTTGCATTTGTTTGTTTTGTTCATTACAAAAGAAGAACCCGCTGGAAAGGGGGAGGTATGGCACGCACCAGGAGAGGAACCCAACCTGGTGCGAGCAAGCACTGAGAAGCCCAAGAAAACAGTGGACCTCCAAAACAAAACACTTTGTATGGAAATGGATATATTTACTCGCACAAGCTCCCAGAAGAGTCCAGACGGAATGGCTTTTTAATGGGAAACAGGAGTGTGTGAGGCCTGCCAAAGGATCTCCATGAGAAACATCAAGGCGAAGTCCTTCAGGGATGCTCAATTAACACCAAAACATAGGTCTTGACATAAACAAGGTCTTTAAGTTATAAAAAGTGTTGTCCTTCATAACTATCTCCAACTCTGAAAGATAATAAACAAGAACAATTGAGAATATATTCCAAATACTATTTTTGCCTTTTGTACCCAGGATTACAGTCTTTAAAAAACACCTGGACTTCATTTAAAGTCATGAACATAAACATTTTACCATTTCATCGAGAACTATAACTAAAGTTTCATTCAAAGACGTATTCCTTCTGCATGATCTGTAGGTGAATAATGTTAAGATGTCTTTATCTCGTATCCACAAATGGGTGCTGGTGACGAAGCAGAACCCCAGCATACACACGTGTCTCTGCTTCTCAAATCAAACACATGATTTACAGCTATTGTGCCTGGGATGCCAGCCTCTTCAGTGCATGTCGTCTAGCCACCCAATTCCAAGGTGCTTAATGAAGCTGACCAAGTCGGGCAGGAGCAAATTAACTTGGCTGATTAATTATTTATATGAAGCAGAATAAATGCCTTTAAAACACAGCGCCTCATCATGAAAGAAGGTGAAAATGGAACTAAATGCAGATTTATGGGCTGGCTTTTAGCTTTCTAATGGGATGCTGGTGCCAGTTAATAGTGCTCAAATACATAGGCAGTGTCTCCAGAGACCCAGGTCTAAACAAGACGCCTCCACCACAGGGACACACACTCACGCTGACAGATAGGAAATTGGGGTTGACATCTTGTCACGTAAGGATATTTACAGAGCGTAGGTGAGATAATATTCAAGAAATGTCTTTATTAAAAATATAAAGTACCACATCAACAGCCCAGTATTCAACACCTTGTGTTAGTGTGTGGGACAGACTGGCAGCGGTGCAGTGGTGACGTTGCATAGTGCATTGTGTATGAATCAAGTTTAAATGCAATCACCTTATAAAATAATAAAATGTTTAATTATTGAGGTAATAATTGTATTATCAAAATTAAGATAAATTAAATTAAGATTATTTGAATTGATTTGTATGTAAACTCAAGTAAAATTATTATTCTTTAACAATCCTCATTTGTTTGACAGTCACTGCATCTGATCTGTGTATTTAGAAAAGGATTTGAGATATTCTCTAAATAATCACAGTTGTTCTCCTTTTATTCCTACTGTTGCAACATTGCAATTTCCCCACTGAAAGAAAAATAAAGGTTTTCTTATCTTTTCTTATAATAAAATACAGATATAAGGTAGCTAAAAATAATGTCATATGTTTTAGACGTGTCAGTCGTCACACGCGGCACATGGTTCGTATCTCCTCTGATGTGGAGTGAGTCACTGAGGGTTCAGTGCTGTGTCAGAATGCCCCACATTAGGGGCCGGTCTCTGGGCTCGTGTTGGAGCCTCCCCCTCCCTCCAGACACATGTTGACCCAGCTCACCCCTCAGTCTGGCACAGCCTCCCTCCATAATAGGTTTTTATAAACAAGAACCAAGTAAGCAAAGATGGATCTGGCCAACCAAAGCTCCATCTAGAGGCCTTGTTTCCTGCAGATTCCCAATTAGAACCACGCTAAATTAAATG